>CP125977.1:446434994-447139574 GCA_030063025.1 Avena longiglumis
CTTTTGGAGATCAAGAGTTTGGTGATCAACACCACAGACAGGATATTTGAAGCTATGCTTGAGTTGAGACACATGAAAGACGTCATGCACCACAGGAAAATTGGCGGGCAGGTCCAGTTTATATGCGAGGTTACCTTGCCTGGACAGAACGCGAAAAGGACCAACGTAGCGAGGAGATAGTTTGCCTTTGATGTCTAAACGATGGACACCCTTTAAGGGAGTGACCTGAAGATAAGCTTGATCACCAACTTCATATTCAACATGTTGATGGTGACGATCATGATAGCTTTTCTGGCGAGACTGAGCAATTTTCAAACGATCTCGAATGATACGAACTTGATCTTCTGCTTCTTGTATCATATCCGGACCAAAGAACTTTCTTTCGCCGGTTTCTGACCAGTTCAAAGGAGTACAACAGGTTCTTCCATATAAGAATTGGAAAGGTGCCATTTCTATATTGGACTGATAACTGTTGTTGTAGGAGAATTCAGCAAAGAGAAGGCATTTCTCCCAGTGCTTGCCAAAAGATATGACACACGCTCTAAGCATGTATTCGAGGATTTGATTCACTCTTTCGGTCTGGCCACCGGTACTAGGATGATAAGCTGTACTGAAGGAGAGGCGAGTTTCCATAGTAGTTTGGAAGGTTGTCCAGAACCTTGAGGTTAACAAACTCCCTCGGTCAGAGACAATTTTCTTTGGAATCCCATGAAGAACAACTATTCGAGAGATGTATAGATCTGCTAACTGACTAGCATTTATACTCTCGCAAACAGGTAGAAAGTGAGCAACCTTGGACAAATAGTCAACGATTACCCAGATGGCATCATTTCCTTTTTGAGTCTTAGGAAGACCAGTGATGAAATCCATACCAACTTCATCTCATTTCCACTCAGGTATTTTATGTGGTTGCAGGAGACCAACGGGTCTTTGGTGCTCAGCTTTGACGCGACGGAAAACGTCACATTCAGCAACAAAACGAGCGATATCCTTCTTCATACCAGACCACCAGAATCTTTGACGAAGATCCCGATACATCTTGGTACCTCCAGGGTGGATAGAAAGAGGTGATTCATGAGCCTCTTGGAGAATTAAATCCCTCAACTTTGTTCTCTTTGGCACTACCAGACGATTACCAAAGTAAACAGTACCTTGTTTATCAACAAAGAAACACTTAGCAACTCCGCTAGCAATGTTCCCTTTGATCTCAGCAATTTCAGAATCATATTTCTGAGCAAGCTTGATTTCATCCTCTATAGAAGACTTCACTTCAAGGGTAGAAAGGAATCCACGAGGAACTACTTCAAGATTCAATCGAGCAAATTCCTCATGAAGAGAAGGTTGAGCCTGTTTGATCATCAGGTTGTTGCAGTAAGACTTACGACTTAGCGCATCAGCAACAACATTGGCTTTTTCAGGTTGATAGTTGAGACCCAAATCATAGTCCTTGATGAGTTCCAACCATCTTCTTTGCCCGAGATTCAAATCAGGTTGTGTGAAAAGATACTTCAGACTCTGATGATCCGAGTATAACTCACAACGACTACCAAGAAGGTAATGTCTCCATTGCTTAAGAGCATGAACAACAGCTGCAAGCTCAAGATCATGAGTTGGGTAGTTGTTCTCATGTGGTTTTAGCTGACGGGAGGCATAAGCCACCACATGCCCATCTTGCATCAACACACATCCGAGACCTTGGTGGGAAGCATCGCAGAAGACAACAAATTCTTTGCTAGTGTCTGAGGGAACTAACACCGGAGCAGTTGTTAACTTGGTTTTCAACATCTGGAAGCTTTCTTCAGCCTTATCAGACCATTCGAACTTATTATCCTTTTTTATAAGATCAGTCATTGGCTTTGCAATCCTAGAGAAGTTCTCGATGAATCGACGGTAATAACCAGCCATCCCGAGAAAGCTTCGGACATCCTTGACGGATTTAGGAGATTCCCAGTCAAGAATAGTTTGGACCTTATCAGGGTTAACAGCAACCCCTTGGGAAGAAACAACATGACCAAGGAATACAAGATCTTGTAACCAGAACTCACATTTGGAGAACTTGGCATAGAGACGATGTTCTCGAAGTTTTGTCAACACCGAACGAAGATGTTCAGCGTGCTCTTCTTCAGTCTTGGAATAGACCAGAATAACATCGATGTAGACCACGACGAACTTGTCATGATACTCCATGAAGACAAAGTTCATAAGCCGCATGAAAGTGTCTGGAGCATTGGTAAGACCAAAGGACATGACTGTATACTCGTAAAGACCATAACGAGTGGTGAAAGCAGTCTTTGGAATAGCTTCCTTACGGATCTTTATCTGGTGATACCCTGACCTTAAATCCATTTTGGAAAAGACAGTGGCACCACTTAACTGATCAAATAGATCGTTGATCCTAGGGAGAGGATACTTGTTCTTGATAGTCACAGCATTGAGTGGGCGATAGTCCACAAACAGACGCGGTATATTGGTATCCCGCTTCTTGACAAAGATGGTAGGACATCCCCAAGAAGATGTGCTGGGCTGAATGTATTTTTTCCTTCTAACTCCTCTAATTGCTTCTTCAACTCCACAAGCTCATGAGGAGGCATACGGTAGGGTCTTTTAGAAATAGGAGCAGTTCCAGGAACTAACTCTATGACAAACTCCACACTTTGATCAGGTGGCATGCCAGGCAACTCCTTAGGAAAGACATCCGGAAACTCACAAACCACGGAAACATCTTGAATCTCTAATGGAGGTAGAACTTCAAGAGCATACAACTCTGCTTCAGGAATAGAAACAACTGAAGGAGATAGTGACCCTACAGTCCAATACTTGACTGTTATGCCAGCAGGACTGGTTAGAGTCACAGACTTGGTTGTACAATCGAGAATAGCTTGATAAAGGGTGAGCCAATCCATACCCAGAATGATGTCAATGTTAGTTGACTTGAGGCTAATAAGGCAGGTGGGGAAAAGTTGAAATGCAACTTCGATTAGATTCCCATGACTAACCATGGTGGAACACCACCTAGAACTAGGAGACTGAACTAGCAGAGGAACAGATAACCCCTCAAAACTTATCCCATGCATTTGAGCAAAAGCTTGTGACAGGAATGAATGCGATGCTCCAGAATCAAACAAAACTTTATATGGAATTTGATTGATACGAAGCGTACCCATGATGACGCTTGGATCTTCCTGAGCCTCCTCGGCAGAGATATGGTTCATGCATCCTTTTCCAGCACATGGATACTTATCATTCTTCTTTGGTGGTTGTGCCTTCTCAACAAAAATCTTTTGAGGACAGTCTCTTGCATAGTGGCCAGGCCAGCGACAGTTGAAACATATGAGGCCTGATCCAGTACCAGCAGCAGGATAATTTGATCCACCAGCATTGTTTGGAGTAGCATTCGGACGAGGTGCATATCCAGAAGTCCTTGGAGTATAAGGATCACGTGGCACAATACTGTAAGGTACAAAGACACGGCGCTTCTTATTGCCAGAACCAGCCTTATTGTACCCCTCCTGAGGACGCTTACGAGTTTCTTCATACTCTACCTTTCCACTCTCGGCCTTCATAGCCTTATTGATAAGAACTTGGAAGTTACCAAAGTCCATGAGGTGGATATCACGACGAACCTCTGGATCCAGTCCCTTGCAGAACAGAGCTTGCTTCTTAACATCAGTGGAGACCTCTTCAGTAGCATAGCAGGCAAGACGATTGAAGTTGCGCTGGTAATCACACACGAAACCAGTGCCCTGCTTTAGCTTGAGGAACTCCTCCCTCTTCTGATCCATCAGACCCTCCAGAATATGATAAGCTCGAAAGTCTTTAGTGAACTCTTGCCATGTAACATGTTGAGATTCTTGCATAGCCAAGAAATTTTCCCACCAGGAGTTAGCTGCTCCCTCCAGATGATAGGCAGCAAAAGTCACCCAATCAGCTAGAGCAACACGACCAACCTGAAGTTTGCGCTCAAAGGCGGCCGTGAGTCCGCATCAAGTGGCTCAGTGGAATAGTTGAAAACTGGCGGAGTGAGACGTGTGAAGTCCTTGATACCAACTTGATTGTTCTGGCATTGAGCAGTGTTGCGCGCAATCCTTTCAAGGAGCCTCATATTGTCAGCACTGTTGGTTTCGTACATGGCCATGAGTTGAACCATGGACAGTGGTGGACGAAGGTTGGAAGATTCACCCTCATTTGCAGCACCACGAGCATGAGTACGAGTACGGGCACGAGAGGTATCACCCATCCTGAAAGAACAAAAAGAGTTAGACAAGGGATTCAAAGGAACAAGACGGAAAGATGAACAAGGAGTACTTGATATAAACGTATCATCTTATCAAGCATGGTAGTATCAAAGAATACTAATGAATACACTAACCAGCTGACTTACAAACCATGACAATGGAATGCTAAGATGTTACACACCAAGTAGAACTGAGATATCTTGGAACTCTGAGAATAGCAACCAAGTACGGAGTACTTTAGAAAAACAACCCCAAAACCACGATCCTAAGAGTTTTGAGATATGAGATAAGGAATGAAAACCTTTTCAAACCAAATAGGTTAAGAAGAACTCTAGCATCAGAAACACACCAGAGAAGGAGTAAAAAGAATCCTAGTCAGAGTTTCTGCAAATAATTTTTAACTTTCAAGTAGTTTTGTCAACTTCTAGACTCAACATCGACCAATACAAGGGTTTCGTACAGGCAGTCCTGCTCTGATACCAAAACCTGTAGCACCCCCCCAGATTAGGGTTAAACTAACCTCAGATCACCAGCTAAGATAAGTTCAACTCCAAACACGGAAGGTCACATTATGATTCGGTAACATTACAGAACACAAGGATTCAACAGCATAAGTTTAAACTCTTAACATAGTAAGATATTAGATTTATTACAAACCAGAGGTCATATGACCAACATTACATCACACAGCGAAAGCAAATATGTTGTTCTACACAACACCTTAGAAAAAGGCCTAAGAGGGCATAAACAAAAGTGATGTCTATCCCATAGTCCTCAGGCTGCTACCTGGGACCCCCAACTACTCGTTGATGTCAACGTAGAAGCCACCTTCGCTTGTAAACCATCCTCTCAGAAAAACCAACAATGGCGCAAGGCTGAGTACGAGAATGTACTCCGCAAGACTTAGATAACCTAGTATCTACATGCTCTGGATAAAAAGGTTTTCTCTGGATTTACTTTTGTGGAAAGCAATCTTTATTTGTAAACAAGAGAGAGAAGAGGCTCGTCTACTTAGAATCTTTTAAAAGGGATAAGATAGCGACTTCTTCATCTTGTTCATCACATCTCGATAACCACCAACTTCATCAGAACCTCCTATCTAGGATCACCCCCTCGATCCAGAGGAAGCATCCTTAAGCACACGTGGATCAACAAGTTTTATAATGATTAATGTTATCTATGATCTTAAGTCTGGACTCCAAGTCGTCCATAACCGTGAACACGGCTTTTCGAAAAGATTTAACCCTGCAGGGGTGTACAACTTTACCCACACGTACCAACCGACTCTTAATGCCAAATTATTAGCCCTCTTCCTTGGAAGGCCACAGAGGTTGGTTGACCATGACCTTTACCTTGCTTTCGCCGAGACCATGAGTCATGCAGTAAGTATGATTCCGCCGTAACGGGTCAAATCCCGAAGCCGATACTTAAAGATGTGATGCGAGGTTGGTTTACCAGGGGCGCTATCTACCCCAAGCAACCCGATCCACGCTTTCCTACCTGTTATGATGCACCTCCATCACCTCCTCTTTCAAAAACATTTTCAATGCGTATGCCAAATGGAAAGCCCGAACTATGTGACTCATGGAATATACTAGGCAAGTTAGTTAGTCAAGGGGTTGTCTAGGCCCCGTGTGGCTGTACGCTCGTCTTGGTTCCAAAGGTAAGAACACAGTTCCTAGTGGTGGCAAGCATGGGACTACAAAAACCACACCCAACGTGGTCTGCCATACAAGCCTTAGCATGTTTAGTTACTCCTTAGATGATGTCACCATCTCCTACCTTTCTAAATTCTCCGGCACCACTGATTTATCATCTGAATGTATCCAGACGGTACTAGTAAGCATGGCTAAGCTATCAATCGTAAAAGCTCTAGCAACGCTCAGATGCCACACCTACGTATGCTAGAAGCAGTGGATCGGGAGTATAAGGCTACAATAGGGAAACTGTGCAGCAGATAGGTAACCCTAGCTACTGACAAAATACCACATTGGAATCATGTGCATCATAGCGAGAAAGTAATATACTTTGTAAAAGTAGGTTCAGAATGAGAGTCTACGCTTTCCTTGTCTGTTAGTATACATATATGGATCTTCGATGTTGTTGACTTCAACCTCGGGTTCGGTTCTTATTCGCGAAGAACCAAATACTGGAAAAGAAAAAGCAACATTCAATACATGGCATGTGCAATGCTCAATCAAATGATGATATCACAAGTTAAATAGTGTTGAATGGAACCCTAGAACATGCTTGGTTATTTTAAACGGGGTCCGAGAGGTCTAAACCCTAGAACAGGGGGATCCTCGGAATCACCTATGGGGTTCAATTAGTTCTTCTAATTAAACTTGTCATGAAAGTTGGTTAACAATGTATGATTGTGTTGTTATTGCATAGCTCTTATTTTTCTGAACATTTTGATATATTATTTGCATTTATCTGACTTATAGATAATTAGTTATTGATTTTACAATATTTAAACCTTTTCTGAAATTATTAAAACAATTTAAATTGAATTATTGCATCAGGCTGACATCAACACATGCGCCAGATACTTTTTACACACGGTCTGACCCTAGCCAGTGAGACTGACTGAGGGGCCTGAGGCCACCTCAGCGGCCATGTTGGCCAGGTGGGGTCAGAGACGTTTTTCACCGGGGTTGGCTCTAGCCAGAGAGGCTGACGGGTGGGGCCTGGGCCATGGAGGCAAGCCACACGAGCGCCACCTAGGCTCACCGGAATCCGCGTCAGACGACGGCGAGAGACGGCGCTACTGGGCACGGGAGGATGCATGCTACGGCTCATTCCAAAGAGCGCACGGAGACGATCCTAACTATGGCGGCGCCTCCGATTCTTGGTCACCGGAGCTTGGTCAACGACGACGAATGGCGGCGGTGCTCTCTGATCTATGATGCGGGCGCGACACAGAGCGCTAGAGAGGAAAAGGAGGGTGCCTTGAGCATCGTATGCTCACCCTAGTGCGATTGATGGTGACAGCGAGGCGGGGCAGTGACCGGAGCGACGGCGAGGCGTGCGGCGGAGCACGTCGGGGTCGAGGAAGAAGCGGTCGATGGCGATGATTCATGGGCCCCTCGTCGATTCCTTCTGCAGGAAGATGGAGTGGAGCGAGGCAGAGCTCGTGGCGGTGTCAGATGAGGCCGAGGAGGTCAGGGACGGCGGCTAGCCGGCGCCCATGGCGGTTAGGGTTCGGCTTGCGCGGTGCAGAGAGAAAGAGAGAGCGCACGAGGGGGAAAGGATAGGAACGAGAGGGAGACGTGCAACGGCAGGTCTTATCCTCCCTAGAGGGCGGCGGGGCGCTGCGATTCGGGGTAAGGATCGGGCGACGGCGGCACGGACATGCAGGAGCTTTGGCTCCGGCGTCGGCAGCGAAGACGACGAGAGATAGAGGCCGAAGCGGTACGGGCCGGCTCCTGGGCCCTGGGTAGGCCATGTTGGGCTGCTGCGGGCTACACAGTGCGGCAGAGAGAGAGGAGAGGTAGATGGGCCACGGCCCAGCTACGGCTGCTGCTGTTTTATCTTTTTCAAACTCTTTTCTTTTTCTTATTTCAGTTTTTCTCTTTTGTAATTTCATTTGGAATCTGTTTTGAATGATTCACAAATACAAGACTTTGTAGAAATATTTGAAATATTGTAGGGGCCCTATAAACAATTTGGGCTCCTCAATTTTGGTAGTTTTTCCAAAAATATTCAAAAGCCATTTGAATGTGGTTTCAAAGAGAGGGGGAAAATAGGGTTTAGGGTTTTGTAATTGTATTCTTAAACCACACACTTGATCACATGCAAACATTTTATTGATTTAAACAGATGCATGCAATGCTTAGGTACTAATTACATATATTACAAACTTGGGCTGCTACAGGAATATCATCTCACATGATTGCCTCTAGGGAATATTCCCAACATTAGGGACCCTAAGTTGAGATGTTCTTAGCAGCAAGGAGTTAATACTTTTTTAACCTCATGAGCAGTTCATGGTTATAGTGTATAATTACTAGAAAATAAATCCCTGATTAACTCATCAGCAGTTATGAGTTAATACTTTTTTAACCTCATGAGCCATGACCGCTCCACCTGCCATCCCTGATTATCTCAGTGGCTCGAAGACCTGCATCACGTTCGATCGTTCGGATCACCCACGTCAGATCCCTCGCCCAGGTCATGCCGCCCTGGTGCTCGAGGCGCAGATCGGAGGGTTTGATATGAGCCGTGTCTTCATGGATGACGGCAGCGACATCAATCTGATGTTCGCCAGTACCCTCGCAGCGATGCGAATCCCGCTGTGCAGCCTGGAGCAATCCGACATGACGTTCCACGGAATTGTCTCAAGGAAAGGCGTATATACCTTGGGGAAGATATGGCTCGACGTCATCTTTGGCCAACCTAAAAACTTCAGGCGCGAGAGGTTGGAGTTCGAAGTAGTGGGCTGGCCACCACAGTACCACGCCATCCTCGGGCGCGTTGCATTCGCAAGATTCCTGGCAGTACCGCACTATGCGTACCTGCTACTGAAGATGCAGGACCCAGGGGCGTCATCACCGTCCAAGGAAGCTTCACCCGATCGGACCACTGCGATAGATACTTCAATAGAATCTCCCAGTTGTTCGGTATGCAGGAGGAGCTCACGAGGCTCCGAGAGGTGATAGACAACGGGGCACCCCCAGTCTCCAGGCAAAACGCAGCTGATATGTCGTTCGGCTCCACGGTCAACACGAAAAAGGTGCAGGTCCACCCAACAAATGCCTCCAAGACGGTGCTGATCGCCAACAACCTCAGCCCCGCATAGGAAAGCGCGCTCGTCGAATTCCTCTGTGAGCACTGGGAAATCTTCGCCTGGTGTCCTGCGGACATGCTAGGAGTTCCCAGGGAATTCACCGAGCACGCACTCAATGTGTTCCCTGACGCAAAGCCAGTCACGCAATCGATTCGATGACTGTCCGAGCCAAGAGCTGAAGCTGTTGGAATCGAAGTCAACAGACTGCTCGATGCCAACTTCATCCGAGAAATCAAGGAGAGCGAGTGGTTGGCCAACACCGTGCTGGTCCCCAAAAAGGACACGGACATCCTGCGGATGTGTGTGGACTTCACATCGCTCAATAAATATTGTCCCAAGGACCACTTACCTCTACCACGGATCAATCAGATCATCGATTCGACTGCAGGATGCGAGAAACTCTCCTTCCTCGATGCCTACTCAGGCTACAACCAGATTCGACTAAAGGTCGAAAACCAGGAGAAAACGGCGTTCATCACGCCGTTCGGATTATTTTGCTACAACACCATGCCCTTCGGGCTGAAGAACGCAGGCGCCACGTATCAGAGGTGCATGCAAGTGTGCCTAAAAAACCAGATCGGTCACAACATTCAAGTCTATGTCGATGTCATAGTAATCAAGACCAGGGAGGCCAAGACGCTGATCGATGATCTCCGCGACACGTTTGATAACTTTGATCACTATAAGATCAAGCTGAACCCAGAAAAGTGTGCCTTTGGTGTCCCATCTGGTCAACTACTAGGTTACTTCATCTCCCAACGGGGATCGAGGCGAATCCGACGAAGATCAGGGCCATACTGACCATGGAGAAGCCGAAGAACCTCAAAGATGTCCAGCAGCTAGCTGGGCGGATCGCAATGATGAGAAGATTCATCAATCGCATGGGTGAGAAGGCCCTACCTTTTTACCAGCTGCTGCGCAAAGCGGACAAGTTCGAGTGGACACCCGAAGCAGACGACGCATTCGAGGACCTCAAGCGGCTTCTCTCAACCTCGCCTGTCCTAGTCACACCAAAGGAGCGAGAACCTCTGATGCTATACATCGTAGCTACGGACCAGATGGTAAGCACCGTACTCGTGGTCGAACGACCCAAAGATGGCAAGACTCATGGGGTCCAACGCCCAATCTACTACCTCAGCGAGGTACTGACTCCAACAAAGCAGAGGTACCCTCTCTACCAGAAGCTTGCCTACGGCGTATTCATGACGGCTCGTCAGCTGAGCCACTACTGACAAGAGCATCAGATCATGGTCGTCAACGAGGCCCCACTGCCAACATCCTAAACAACCCTGAAGCCACGGGACGTGTAGCCTTGTGGGGCATCGAGTTGTCCCCTCTAGACATAGTCTATGAGGGGCGCAAGGCCATCAAATCTCGGGTCCTCCTTGACTTCCTCGTCCACTGGATGGAAGTACAGCTGCCAGACACTGTAGACATGACGCAATCATGGACGATGCACTTCGAAGGCTCCAAGCACGAGGCCGGAGAAGGAGCTGGCGTCATACTGACGTCTCCTCAGGGCGACAAGATGAAATACGTCCTTCGGATGAAATTTCGCGCCTCCAACAATGAGGCCGAATACAAGGCCCTCATCCATGGCATGCGGATGGACAAGATCTGCAGCGCAACGCGCCTAGTCATCTACGGTGACTCAAACCTTGTCATCCAGCAGACGATGAACGAGTGCAACGCTCACAGCGCCAACATGATCGCGTACCGTACACTCTACAACTCATTCAAAGGGGACTTCGACGGGTGTGAGCTTCGGCACGTCGAAAGAGAAAGCAACGAAGGATCAGCCTGCGCACATGTGCCACCTGCGCACCTGTGCCACCAGGTGTGTTCCTCGAACAAATCTGTGTACCCTCTATCAAAAGGAAATTCCCCAAAGGATCAGTCGAAGAAGCAGAGCACTCGGGGGCTGCGCCACCCGAAGGACAGGAAGGACCCAAAAAGCTCGATACCGAGGCCGAGCTGGTCATTCTAATGCAAGTCATTGCGGTTGAAGATACATGGACGTAGCCGTACCATCGGTACCTGATAAACAAGGAACTGCCCGATGCGCCGATAGATGCCCGACGCATATCTCGTCGGTCTAAGGCCTTCACCATCCACAATGACGAGCTGTACAAGCGCATCATTTCAGGTGTGCTCCAAAGGTGTGTCACCATCGGTGACGGTAAAACCATCCTCCAAGATATCCACGAGGGCATCTGCGGTCATCATGCAAGCAGTCGCGCCCTAGTCGCCAAAGCTCTACGAGTAGGATTCTACTGGCCAACAGCCATGAACGATGCCAAGGACATCGTCCAAAGGTGCAACGCCTGCCAGAGGTACGCGGACAAGCCGCACACATCAGGATCCGAGCTAAAGCCCACACCATTGGCCTGGCCCTTCGCCCAATGGGCCTCGACATGATCGACAAACTTCCCAAATCATCGAAAGGAGGCCATGTCTACCTCCTGGTCATAATCGACAAGTTCACCAAGTGGATTGAGGCAATGCCGGTCACCAACCAAAGTGGCAAAACTGCCTTCAAGTTCTTTGAGTCCATAGTCTACAGGTTCAGTGTACCACACAGCATTATCACGGACAACGGCTCGAACTTCATCTCGAGGGAGTTCCAAGACTTGTGCGAGGGCCTTGGCATCAACATATCATACGCCTCCGTGGCGCACCCGCAGACCAACGGACAGGTCGAAAAGGCCAACAACCTCATAGGCAACGGCATTAAGAAACGCCTGCTATGCCCATTCGAAAGGCTTGCGGGAGCCTAGGCAGAGGAGCTACCCTCCGTCCTTTGGATCCTGCGTACAACGCCAAACATCTCAATTGGTTTTATACCTTTCTTCACGGTGCATAGAGCCGAAGCGGTACTACCTGCCGAGGTACGTCACAAGGCCCCACGGGTCATTGCCTACAGCGAAGCCGAATCATCGGCCGCACTCGAAGACGCCATCGATACACTCGACGAAGCATGTGACATCGCCGCGGCTCGCTCGGCGGTCTACCAGCAGAGCCTCCACAACTATCACAACCGTCGTCTGCGCCCAAGGTCCTTCGTCGAAGGAGACCTCGTACTATGACTCAAGCAAGAGCGGCTGAAGAAGCTCGAGTCACCCTGGGAAGGACCCTACATCGTCAGCGAAGTCATCCCAGGTGGCGCCTATCGCATCATGGACGTCGCATCAGGAGTCGAATACTGCAACCCCTGAAACGTCGCACAACTGCGACGCTTCTATCCCTAGCTACCTCTTTACTTTCAATAAGGCTACTCAGCCGAACAATGTACCTCTTCGTTACGCTATGAATAAAAGCTAAGTCCTTTGGCCGAAATTTCTTTTTATTTGCATTACTTTTTGCTATAACACGCTCGCCTCACCTCACGACCTCGTCGACTGAGTAGCTGACCAAGTCAGGCTAACGAAAAGAACATACACATAACAAAGCACCACGTGCTAATACAAATAAACTTCACAAAGGGCACAACGAGCCCACTTGAATACATACAAATTTTACATCAATCTCTTTCTTTACATGATCTACCTATTCTGGAGAATTACATTCGCTCGTTGCTCAAATAGATCTACAGTCTCTTCGACATACTACCTCACAGCCGCATAATGCGGGCGCATATCCCAAAGAGTATGATCTGGTCGAAAGGGCGGCCCAGCCGCCACCTCCACGAGATGGAAATCGCAGCAATGCAGCCGAACAAGTGAAAGAACAGCTTTCACTCCAGCAACCAGTTGATGCCGCACCAACTCTCTAACACGGCCCACGTCTTGAAACTTCGACAGAAGGCCCCAAAGGGTGGAAGGTGTCTCATCCAAGGGGAACATAACGGATAAAATGGACGCCAAAGAAGTCATCGCCTGCTTCAGCACCCGAGAAACCTGGTGCACGTGATCTTGCACCGTCGCAAGGACGATGGCCCGATCGCGGTCCATCCAAAAGAAGCCACCGGCCTCCAGGTCCTGTTGAGTTAGGCAATTCATCCGAATTGCGACACACTCTTTCTTCTCCCTCGGAACGAGATTGACACCTGCACCACACACGGAACATAGATGACGCACAAGCAAGGTGCACCCGAAAGAACAACAGTTCACGAAGACTCACATTGCAGTTGCTCGCTCATCTGCCGCAACTCCCCCATCAAGAACTCCTCCCTGGCAGTGGCCCGTTCAACTTTCGAATTCCACACGTCTGCGTGGTCTCGAACAATAAGTATATCCTTCTCCAAGCTACGGGACGGTCGCGAAGAAAAGCCAGCTGCAACGTATCATCCAGAGATGGCCGCGGCTCAGGAGCAGTCAAAGCAACAACAAGAGTCTCACCCGAAGGACCCTAAAGGCAAACAAGTCGAGACATGAACATTACAAGCATCTTTAGCAACAGCTCGAAACATAGATTTATATACATTAAAGCCACCTCGTGGTATAAGTCAAGACATGAACCTCGTCAGCGGGCACACGACGAGGATGGCTCACTGGAGACGGCCGATTCGAGCGTAGCATCTGGCCTGGCTCCGGGCTACTTTACGGTTCGCACTTGTGCAGCCCAACGCCTCGTTCAGATAACCAAACGATCCAATTTTACTTCTCGCTGGCCTACCTAGAGGGTATGAAGGCTACCAAATACGTCCTAAGTGACGTGACAAATGCTCCCCAAAAAAGTTACGAGAACATATGAATGCGCGATCTAATTTTAAAAATCTCGTCGCAGCAAATCCATCCAGGAAAGTAAATGTTACTAGGTTAAAAATTCACAAAGACAATCCGCGTGTCAGGTATGTATGTTGCATGTATTTTTGTGAAGTAAAAAAGCAAGACCCCTCCCATTTTGCATGTACTCCCTCCGTTTGGAAATATAAGATGTTTTAGGTCTATAAATGAGATGTATCTAGACACCTTTTAGTGTCTTGAATCTAGACACTAAAAGGTGTCTAGATTCATCTTTTTCACAAACCTAAAACATCTTATATTTTTAAACGGAGGAAGTACTTGAGAGTGTTTAGACAAGCCTCGTCGCCGTTGTATAGTCATGCCTTGTATTTTTCAAACTTAGTACACCTGAATTTTGTTTTGTTCTCAAAGCACGCGGGTGCATAAAATTCTCTCATAGTATTAAAACTTGTTAGTTGAGGCTTTGACGTGCGGAAAATCACTTCGGGGGCACGGGCACCATGGGGATTTAAAAAAAAACATCGGATATTTTCGAAGTAGCCAACAATATGAAATGCAAGTCTGGAAAAGTTTAACAGAAAATATTTTGTATTTCAGGCGTAGTAAAAAGACAAATATGACGAGTCCAATTCAAAATTGCACTATTTCACGTCTAGATTTAAATTTTTCTCTTTTTTTGCTGAGGACAAAATACAAAGTTTTTTCACATGTTTTGAGTCCCGCACGTATTATAAATCATTATCTACATGCTAGTTATTTTTAGATTTTGTTGAATATTTAAATTAAAAAAAAAATAAAGTCCACCGTTGAGCCCGTGATCCAAAGTGACGCTCCCCTTTGACGTGTGTATATTGCAGTTGGTGTAATGCAGGCGTGGCAAACGAATCGAAAGCAAACAAGTCCGGTTTGAACATTAATTAATTGATTGATTCGCGTGTAATAATCGCCACTTCATGCATGCTTTTTGAGAAAGACTTGGAACCTTGTGTTTCTACTTCATGCATGTTCTAATCGCTTATGTACCATCAACATGGTCAACATGCCATGTGTTTGTACTCTGTGTATAGTCCGGTTGGTGGCGTAACGCAGGAGCAGCGATGCAGACATCAGCTGTTCGACTGGCCCAATGTACCCTGCCGACTTGTCAAATGCACCGCAAAAAGAGACAAGTCCATCTTGACCACTTTATCAGATCGTGATTTCTTACTCCCTCCGATCCATATTAATTGACTTGGATTTGTCAAAATTTGAATGAATCTAGACACGATTTAGTAAATAGGTTCATCCAAAATTTGACAAATCAAAGTCAATTAATATGGGCCGGAGGGAGTAACATTTTTCACGTTCTTTAAAATATGTAGTTTCACCTTTCTTCTCACTTGTTAATTATCTTCTCCCTTTCACCATCAAATAAAATAAGGATATCTGATTTGAAGAAATCCGATAAATAAGAATATCTGATTTGAAGAAATCCGACAAATAAGGATATCCGATTCCAAAATTGACATCCAGATACAATATAGGATATGGTATAAAAAAATAACACCTAGATATCCCGTATTCAAACATTATTTAGGATTACCTGAAGGTTTGTAAACTGAATAATCTGATTCTCAGCCGATGTGCCGAAGCTAATATAATACTATTAATAGTTAGCGAGGTGGCAAATTTGTCTGTTTAAAAGTTACTCACTTACATAGTCATTTACCAAATATGAAATGCAAACATGTTACGGTACTCTTGAACCGTGCAATGTTATCTTAATCTTCGTGTTTACGTTATTGTATCCATATGGATCTACTGTGTTTATATGCTCATGTTATATTTACTGATTCTGTCATGTTACAATTATTTATTCTATGAGTGCTCTGTTGAATTCATTTTATAAATTTTTTGGTTGTATGGTTTACCGATCTACTCATGTCTATACCTATCCAATTAACTTTGTTTCCTTCCCGAGTCCATTGTGTTTCCGTTCTGAATCTGCGGTTTGATATATCCACATCCGAATCCACAACCGATCAATATCCGATCCGCTCCGAATCTGTCGAGAAAATATGGTATATGACGGTAACAGAAAAGTCCAATCCAATTACACCCCAAGGTAAAATGCATGTCAAGATTTTGAAAACAAATAACTAAGTTACAACTAGAAAGGAAATGTGGAAATATGCTCTAACATATTCGAATTTCCTTTTCCTCGGGCCAAAAAAAGGGAAAATGAGAATTTCGATTCTTCCAAACAAATGATATCCATAAAATTATTTATCATGTTAATATGTGGTATCAAATTCAATTTCATAGACACAGTTCCTTGGATGTAAATGAACTAAATATGCTAATCGCAAATGTATCTATCTATTCCCATCAAACATATGAGACTAAATCAATATACCAAATACATTGGCATAAGTAAAATTATTTTTTATCAGAACATCCATTGAATATTAATTGATATCTATACATATCAAACATTATAGTGTCATACATATACTATCATGATAGTAAATTCATGCTTTTCTTTGAAGTTTTGATGATGTCCATTCAGTTCTTCTTAGAGGGGGATATGAATTTATGTGATGTGAGATACAAAATTATCTTTTTGGTTTGAGAAGGTATATGCATCTGAGTCGAGAGTCCAAATTCTGGCTGTGAACCAAACACATCCTAAAAACTCGCAACCAACTTTGCCTTCCAATTTTCATCATAATCTATGTTACTTAGTTGATTCTCATCATTTTTCGTCACACGCACAAGGAAAATCTTCTCACGCAAATTTCCAACATAATACAGGCTCTATCTAAAATAAAAACGACCACACGTTGTTCAGGTAGCGTCACATTATAAGTCAAACTATGGAAGTCATAATACACGCACTGAACTCCATATACACATCAGATTAAGTTTCAAATGAATTTTTACCTATGCCAATATTTTCTTTCTAGCGCTATCGTAATCCAAGATTAGTGGCCCCAAATTAGCATATGCCATGAGCTGCCTGGTCAACCTGTCATGTGTCTGCATGCGCGCGCGGTTGGCGTACGTAATTCTGGTCCACACTTAGTTGTTGATAGATAGCTACTCCGATCATGAGTTGAATGAAGATTTGACCCACTATATGATATTCACGTGTCAAATGCAGTGAAAGAGAAGTAAATTCACCTGCACAAATTTCCGTTTGCAAGCACGGTAACGCATTCACATCGCGCACTCGATCGGCGCCAAATGAGTCTAGGGACCAACCGATTGCTAGTCGGCAAGCGCGTCTTGATCTTGTTGGGAAGAGGATATTTGTTGCCTTGGGATGAGAAGTAAAACGTGTACTTGAGCGGAGAAAGTAGCCGCCTCCGATATGCACCTTTTCATCCGATAATTAAGCTGCTTCATACTAGTCAAGCTTCAAGAAGCCTTTTGTCACTGATTTCCAACATGAGGCAGACTGCCTCAGGCAGTGGAAAGAATGTTTCCAGCACAAACAGCCAGTCACAATTCAAGGGCAGGTGTGTTTTTTTAATATAATTTTGGACAAATATAATCATTCAAGGGGAGGAGTTGCTGTGAGCGTGTGACTGGTGGCCGGTGGCCCGATTATTGTAGTCGTGTAAGTTTTTTATCATAAAAGAAGTGAGAAGAATGAAGAAGAAGAAGCTGCTTGTATTCGCAAAAAATAAATAAAGAATGAAGCTGCTTGTTAGACAGAGAACCAGCCAACCCACCAAGCGGACATCCGAGGTATAAAAGTCTACGTACGATCGTGCCAGCACTAAACGGAACTGCACCAATCGAGAGATTGCGACAGACCCAGCCATTGACTTGGCTGTGCGAGCATGCCAAAGAATCATGGACCTGGAGTGACGCTGACAGGGTATGATGGGGATACGCCTACTGGGGTATACTCAGCGGGACGTTTCCGACTGGCCCAAGGGCTGGCGAGTGGGCCTGCATAACGGCGAGTGGATCAAAGCCCAGCGAGGTATCAGGCGACTGGAAGATGAAGGCCCAAAGTAGCAGAGGCCCAATGGACTAGGTTTAATGATTACCGAAGTTGTAACCAAATCGGTTGAGATATATAAACCCTAGGGGAGGTGAGCTTATATAACCCTCCCTATGGGGTGAGTAGAGACACGTTCCTTCATACACCCAAGCACCTCGCCGCCTAGTCGCCGAGTTCGCCCATTGTAAACACCTCCATAATACAATCTAGCGAGTAGGTCTTTATCGGGGCCGAACTGGTAAAACCCTGCGTCTTTGCCCTCATCTCGCACCGCAGATGGCTGGCCGCCCTTGCCCCTCGTTCTACTACTCGCTGCCGATTGCAGCATCTGCCGTGGTCATTCCCACGACAGTGGCGCCCACCGTGGGGCCTGGCCGGTCTGGCCGGTGTTCTGCGGCGAGATCCAATCTGCCCATCAACGAGACGGTCGCCACCGGCCGCATGATAGCGATCGGCGAGATGCTCCAGATCTTGCCGAGCAGCTACGTCCCGGCGGCACGACCACACACGCGTGATCCCGCCACGGCACGATCAGCCTCTTCGCCGCCTCACCGACGCCATCGCCGAGGACTCGGCCGCATCCGCGAAGTCGCCACCACGCGATCGGCTCCGAGCCAGATCCGCACGATCCACCGCCTCCGAAAGTACAACTCGCCCACAAAGAACGTGCCGAGAACTCAGCGCCGCAGAAGACGCGCTCACCGACGACGCCGATTGGCGACCCCCGCCACTCGCGGGTCCATCACCGCGGCCTCATCCGCTGGCTCCATCGCCCAGGTCTCCAACGCTGGAGATTTCGAGGACCCTCCATCCTCGGATCTTCGATTCGACTCGGGTCGGAAAATTCCGCCGACCTCCACGACGGAGCGCCGCCATGCCGCGACCTACATGGCCACCGCACCGATCCGCCGGAGGACCTTTCTCCACTCGATCCCTCCTAACGCCACGGCGACGGAGGTCGAGGAACTCCGCCTGGTTGGCGGAGGCGACGCAAAGAGCAGGCCGAGCGAAAATTTCGCCTCGAGCAGGTGACAGCAGAACCGCCACGCTACCACCAGCGGATCAGTCACGCTGAACCCACCGCTCAGGGGCGCGCTGAACTTCGACGACGAAACGACCGACGCCAAGATAGCCGAGCGCGCGATTCGCGAGAACGCGCCACCAGAGGAAGCAACCGCCCCGCCAGATCGACGGCGATGGTGCCCCACCACCACCCAACCGCACCCTCCTGTGGACCAGCCGCGGATAGTCGTCTCTCACGGGAGCGAGACGCTAACGGCCTCCCATCGCTCTCCACCCCGATGGACAACCTCGTGGCAGGCCGAGCAGCCGATATAGCATCACGGCCACCGCGACGGCGCCTTACAAATCCAAAGACGTCGTGGCCCTACTCGCGAAGGCGTGGAACAGCAAAGAGCGGCGCCGACTGCGAAGGCGGTATACCTGCGCTCCTCGGGGCAGGCGGCCTCAAGCGCCATCCAGCGATGGCAAACACCCTCAATTGCCCGCCACCGAGCCACCGCAGCTAACGCCGACCCGCGAATGCGAACTTCCACCAACGATCCCAGGCCAGCGACCAACTTCGTCGCCGCTAACGGAGAACCGATCGACGCCCGCACTCACATCATCAACAACCAAAACTGGCGCGCACGCCAGCCCGACGACTTGCGGCACACCCTAACTACTCGCCGCGATGGCGAGCCTATGGGGTCGCCACGACTAGGGCCTAAGTGCTTCGACCAATGATCCGAGGCTAAAGTACCCACCAAACTTCAAGGCACCAAGGAGATCGAAAATACGACTCCTCGACGACCGCCGGTCCGGCTTGACACATACCTCATGGCAATGGGGATCGCGGGTCACACCGACCTACTGCCGCCGTTACCTCCCACCGATGATGGAGGGACGTGCAGCAATGGATCAACACACTCCCGTGACAAGATCGACTCACAGGAGGAAATGCGAGACGCCGTGGGGCACTTCGAGTGCTCTTACACTCGCGCCACCACCATCGAGGATCCGAGCGATGCGTCCAGGGACCCGCGAGTCGACCCGCAATCGGGTCCAACGGTGGCAAGAGCTCGTATAACGCGGTCGGCATCCACCCGACACCGCGATCCATTGCTTCAAGACCTCGTGCCGCTACGAGCCTCTAGTCGCCAAGCTCAAGCGACACGCCCGCACACTCGACAACATCCCCGACCTCCTCGAGATCGCCAAACGGTACGCTGAGGAGGATCCTAACCAAGACGTCGACGACGAGTCCGGAGGGCAACGCCGCACGGGCGGCAACGACGGTGGCCGCCGAACCGACCTACGCTATAGCGGCACTCGCCTCACAGGCAAGCGCCGCAACGACGGGCAAGTCGACTTCGTCGCCAACGCTGGGCACGCACAACGCGACCCCAAGAGCTACCGCCGTGACGGAGGGCAACGACGCGATGGCGGGAACTACAAGAACAAGCCAAGGTTCGATCCCGCGGCCCTCCTTAACCAACCATGTGCGTTTCACAGCAGGGAAGGAAAGCCCGCCACGCACACCACCGCCGATCGCCACACCCTCGGGAGATCGAGAAGGCACGCAGCACGCCTGGAAGACACCGACAACGACCCGCCAAATGGCGGAAAATTCGCAAAGTAGCGGCTCGCTCCATACCTTCACAGGCTTCAACACGAGCGCGAGAAGAAGGTCATCGCCGCGCCGCCGCGCCAACGCGTGGCCCAAACAGACGCCCCCGCCTCAACTGGTCGGAACAGCCCATCACCGGAGCCGCAAGACCACTCGCCACGCATCGAGTACCGGGACGAGTCGCCTTGGTGGTCAAGCCCAAGGTTGGCGATCATCGCTCCCCAAGACACTGATGGACGGCGGCAGCTCCATCAACATCCTCTACCTCGACACCTTCAGGCGGCTGCGGCTCCCGCAGTCGATGATCGAGACCACCCACACCACGTTCCACGGCATCATCCCCGGTCGGAAGGCGTACCCGATCGGCAAGGTCACGCTACCCGTCACCTTCGGTACTCCAGCGAACTTCCGCACCGAGCGGATCGTCTTCGAGCTGGTGCCATTCGACAGCCCTTACCACTGCGTCCTAGGGCGCCAGGCGTTCGCCAAATTCATGGAGGCGCCCCACTACGCGTACAACGCGATGAAGCTCCCCGGGCCATGCGGAGTCATCACCATCAACGGCAACCCCGACATGGCCGCCGAATGCGAGGCCAAAGGAGCCGAACTCGCCGACGCCGTCATCGCGGCAGAAACTAATCACGCCGACGAGCTCGCCAAATACGCGAGCGGGGTTAACAACGACGACCCCACGATACTCAAGAAGCCAAACTCAGAGGGCGCAAACACCTCAACCTTCGAGGCTACGACGCACACTCGCACCGCTGAGATGGTCCCAGGCGACTCCAGCCAGACGGGGACGATCGGGACAGGCATGAGCCCAGATAGGAAGGCGCGCCATCGAAGTTCCTCCGTGAGAACAGGGACATCTTCGCATGGAAACCCTCCGACATGCCCGGTGTCCCTAGGGAGCTCGCGAGCACAAATTAAACGCCGACCCCAAAGTGCGACCAGTCAAGCAGTCGCTACGGCCCTTCAACGAAGAACGCCGTCGGGCAATCGCCGAGGAAGTGCAGCGTCTACTCGCTGCCGGCTTCATCCGGCCAATTAAATACTCCAAGTGGGTGGCAAACCTAGTCCTGGTCGAGAAGAAGAACGGGACCTGGAGAATGTGTATCGACTACACAAACCTGAATACCGCCCAAAGGAGCAGTTCGTCCCCGGATCGATCGATAATCGATTCCACCGCTGGTTTGAGTCGCCGTGTTTCCTCGACGCCTACTCGGGTATAACCAGATCAAAATGGTTGTCGAGGGCGAGGAGAAGACGGCGTTCATCACGCCATTCGAGCCTTCGCTACACCGCCATGACCTTCGGCCTCAAGAACGCCGGAGCAACCTACCAGGGTGCATGCAAGAATGCCTCGCGAGCCAAATTGGCCGCAACATCCACGCTACATCGACGATGTGGTCGTGAAATCCGCCGCCAAGGCGACCTACTACCGACCTAGCGAGACCTTCGCCAATCTGCGAAGGTACAAGATAAAGCTCAATCCAAACAAGTGCACCTTCGTACCCGCCGGCAACCATCGGGTATGTCTCCAAACGAGGGATCGAGGCAAACCCAACGAAGATCGACACGATCGCCTGCTCGGCAAACCCGAAAGTGCGCGCGACGCCCGTGGCTGGGCGGTAGCGGCTCTCGTCGTTTCATCCCCGCACGAAAAGGCGATGCCCCTATACCGACATGAAGAACCCCACCTTCCAAAGGGGACAAGGAGGCGACGACGCCCGCGACCTCAAAAAGGTGCTACCGCACCACTACCGCCGCACCGGTGACAAAGAGCCCATGCTGGTTTACGTCGCGGCGTCCGAGCGCCGCCGTCATTGTAATGGTCGTCGAACGACCGAGGAAGGAAAGGAGCGCCGTCCAAAGGGCCGTACTACATCAGCGAGGTCCTCACCGAGTCGCGCCGATACCCACAGTACCAAAACTGGTATACGCGTTCAGGCTCAGCGCGCCGCATTACTTCGTGGAGCACCCGATCACGGTCGTCTCTCAGCACCACTACAAGATATCATCCGAATCGCGAGGCGACCGGGCGGGTCGCCAAGTGGGCCGTCGAGATCGGCGTCCACAACATTAAATACGAGCCACGGCGATTAAGTCGCAGTAATCGGCAGACTTCTCGCCGACCGGGAGGAGGCCCAAGAGCCGAGAAGCCGCCGCACCTCCATTATCGAGCCTGCACTTGACGGGTCCAAGAACGCGACGACGCAGGAGCGGGATAGTGCCGACCTCACCAAAGGCGACAAGCTCCGCTATATCCTCCGCCTCAATTCACGCCCGCACCAACAACATGGCCGAGTACGAGGCACTACTCCACGGCATGCGAGCTGCCAAGGAGATGAGCGTCAATCGCCTTCGATGCTACGGAGACTCCGACCTCGTTGCAGGGCAAGTTGCCGCACCGCGACGCCTCCCCACCATGGCAGCGCATCGCCAAGAGGTGGACAAGGTGGCGGCCACTTCATCGCTACTCGCCGAGTGGATCGACAGAGAAAACGAGGAGGCCGACGCCTCTCGCATTGGGTCGGCTCGACTCGCACCACCCGGCGTGTTCCTCGACACAATCTTCACGCCATCGCCTCTCCCGAGGAGATCGACATCGAGTCCCGCCCAACCAGAGGCATCCTTGGTCGCACTCATCACCGAGCCGCACGATTGGACCAAGCCCTACATCGCCACCGAAATCGCACCGCCAGACGTAAACAAATGCTCGAATGATCGCCGCCGATGCAAGTCTTACACCATCATCGACGGCGAGCTACAAGCGCAGCGCCACCGAGTGTTCCAACGCTGCGCCCAACCGGTGAAGGACGCAAAATCCTCCACGACATCCACTCAGCGATCGCGCCATCACGCCGCCGCCGCCTCGGTCGCCAAGGCCATGCGACACGGCTTCTATTGGCCCACCGACACGCCGACGCCTGTCGACATCGTCCAGCGATGCGCCGGATGCCGGCACGCCAATCGACGCACGCATCGAGCTCGGCGCCAAAACAATCCCCATCACCGCCATTCGCCGTGTGGGGCATGGACATGGTAGGCCCTTCAAGAAGGCCCTCTGGTTACACCCACCTGGTCGCCGTCGACAAATTCGGCGGGTAGAGGCCAAGCCAGTCCGAAATGCGACGGAAGACCGCCACTAAGTTCCTACGCGAGCTCATATACCGCTATGGGTTCCCCAACAGCATCATCACGGACAACGGCACAAACTTCGCCAGGAGCAATGGCGAATTTTGCGAAGAGCACCACATCCGCTCGACCGCGTCAATGCACACCGAATCCAATGGCCAGCGGAACGAGCCAACCAAAGCATCCTCCACGACCAAGCCGCGACTCAAGTACCACTCGAGCGCACCGGATGCTGGGTTGACGAGCTCCTCCGTCATCCGGGAATCCGCACCGTCAACAGGTCGACGGGATTCACCCTTCTTCATGGTCTACGGCCGAAGCGTCATGCCCACCGACCTCGAACACGACTCGCCGCTGGTCGTCCACTATACGGAGGTCGAACGAGCTGGCCCGCCAAGACGGGCTCGATCAACTCGACGAAGCACGCGACCGCCCGATCGCGCACCGCCATCTATCGCAAGGACTCCGCCGCTACCACACCGACGGTGAAAACCCGCACCTTCCAGAAGGCGACCTGGTGCTACGCCTCATCCAGACAAGAAGGGCATGCACAAGCTCTCCTCCGTGGAAGGCCCGTTCGCTATTGGGCGCAGATTGCAACGACGCTTACTACCTAGTCGACGTCTGCGGGGACGGCGAACTCGACGCTGCGGCCATGGAATGTAAATCTCGGAAGTTCTATTCCTAGAACCCCACATATGTACTCTCCAACGCTATGAATAAAAGAAACGGTTACCGCAAAATTGCCTACTCTCCATGCCTTGTGCCACTCGCACTGTAATTAACAGCGTCATGCTAAAATACGAAGTCAACCTTGGTACAGCGACCGCACGGCTAAGTAGTCGATGTAAGAGCACCGTGTCATTTCAGGTCTTGCATCGTCACGAAAACGCCAATCCGAGCCCCATCGGAGTCACCTAGCACGACTGGTCTTACGAACCAAGACAACTGTCCTCGCTTCTCACAGCGACCCTGGTCCTCCGCATCCTCGGCATAGCGACTCGAACGGCTAAGTACCACGCTCGGGGACTGAATACCAGTTCGTCTCGATCGGACTGGGAAAACGCCAAGTAAGAGAGCATGCCCAGACTGCCACGCGATCACCCACCGGGCCAGCAGAGTGACGCGCCACACCAACGCTCAGTCCTCAACCACCTCGAGTCGTGCCTTGAACTACCAAGTACCACGCCGGGGACTCGCCACCCGCCCGTTCACAGACGGAAAACGGTAAAGTACTGAGCACTCAAGGAGTCGCTTGCGATCGCTCTCCGAGCGAGTCGACTAAACCAACAACCCACATGATAAACAACAAAACCTCATATAGGAGGTGAACCCCACCAAAGGGCGGACGCGCTCGGGGACTCACCCAAAATCAATCCAAAACACGCAAACACATAGCAAAACGAACACAACGTTCCATTCAATCGCATATCGCATCGTCTTACATTACAAAATATGCCTACTCGGCGTAATCGCTGCTAACACATCTAGGCAAACTACACTACTCTGCGAGCCCTTGACGAGGCACCAGCATCCCGGCGCCACGGATGAACGCGGTGTACGGGTTTGACGGATACGTCGCCGCCGCCCGCCATCGCCGAGCGGAAAGGTTGCTCAACCTTGAAGTCGCGATGCGGCGGCTCGGGGTCGTTCGGCGCGACGACCGTTTCCTGGTAGGGAAGGAGGTCGCCCATCGCCCAGACGCGCTCCAAGTACGCGGCGGCACGTTCTTGCAGCTTGAGAACCTCCGACAGATCCACCGCGGTCGATGAAGGGTACCCACTCCACATCGTCGAGATCAAGTCCTCGGGAAGTGGGCAGTCAAGGCTCATATCGCCGACGCTCACGATGAAACGCCGACCGCGTCATGAACTCTACGACCGTGGGCGCCTTCTCCAAGTACTCCCACACCTCAACGAGGTCACTGGGAATAACCTCGGTGGGCGACATCTCTTGGAGGTAGGCGCGGATGCAGGTCGCCGACAGCCGCCGAGTCGACGAGCATGCTTACGCACTCCCTCGTCAAGAGAGTTCGCTTCTTCTTGGCAGCCAATAACACGACCTGCGAAGAAGACAAGTATGAGTACCATGGAAACCACAAACAATACAATCAAAAGATGGGAAGACGACTCACCAAGCAATGGGCGGGCGAGCCCGTGATGAAACTTTGAAGCGATGTATGATCGCCCCGAAGCCCAACAATGAGGGCTTCGACGCTTTCGTCGTCCTCCTCACCGCAATGGCCTTCGCCGCCTGCTCACGAGCTTGCTTCTTCTTTGCCTCCCGCATCAAGGCCGAGGTCGGAGATCTTACGCTCGGCGGTGCCTAACGCAGACCGCATCCAGCTTCTCCAGCAGGACAAGCTCCCGAGCCACCTCCGCTGCGCAAAGAACAACTCAAGCTCCTTGTTTGCTTCGGAGAGCGGGCCTTCTCAGACGCTGCCGCAGCCAATCGCTCTGCCGACTCCAGACCAGACATCTTCAAAGTCACACACGAAAATTCCTCGGTGCCCACCCGCTAAAATTTAGCGGAGTGCGCACTCGGGGACCAAGCGATCACGAATTCGTGCCCACCCGCTAAAATTTAGCGGGTGCGCACTCGGGACCGGCGATCACGAATTCCTCGCATACCCGCTAAAATTTAACGATATGCACTCGGGACTGGATTTGAAAGTACAAAACAAGTAATTATAAGAATCAAGCCGCTAAGCACCGACCTGATCCTCGGGACCGGAGGTACCGGATGGCCGCACCAAGCATGCCGTAAAGTTGTACCGCGTCCACGTAAGCAAGCGGCAGCCCGCGACGTTGGTCGGTTTCAGCGTCGGTGGTCCTCGAGCGGGCTCGGGTCGCCCCCACTCGCCGTGGCCGCCTTGGTCACGAAACGGGAAGGTAGCAACCGAGGCGCCCGCCTAAAGGAAGTCGCTTCCTCGGTGGGCAAGGAACGCCCTTCAGAGACGCGTTGCCTCCATCTGCGGTCCAGCGCGCCGCCAGCGTCATCGAGACGGCGACGATGTCGCCACCCTTGGCCTTCTTGCCTTCCTGAGGCGGCGACCGCCACTTTTCCTCTGCGGAAGGGTCTTCCTCGCCAATGCGAGGATACCTTGGCCACGGTCGGGTGACCCATCTTTTTCACTCCGTCCCGCACATTGAATCAAATCAATAAAAGACAATCAAAGAACTAAAGGAAAATAAGGAATGCCGAATGCACTCACTTGGCGATCGGAATGAAGCGTAGCCTGCACGGGCCACCGGTTTTTCCAGTTCAGGCCTAATCGGCGACTAAGCCCCAGCTCGGACGTCGGGGCCCGGGATACGACGGCTTCTTTGATGTTGACGTAGCGGTTGGCGCCCGGCGCCTTGGTGAGGCCTCCTCGAATTGGGGCCACCGCGGCCGGAACTTCCTTGCGGGGCGAGGCCACCGCGCTCGGGACCTCCTTGCGAGGCGAAGTCGCCACGACCGGAGCCTTCCCTAGCCCAGAAACCGACGCGAATGGCGGAGGCATTGAGGCCAGCGGAGCTTCTGTAGAGGGCGCATCTAGCGGTTGTCGCCGAACTGCGCCACCGCCGAGCTCGAGCATCGAGCTGCTCGTTGAGTGTGGCGGTGAAGCCACCTTCGGCTTCATCTTCCTTCTCGTGGGGCCTCGCCTCCTTCTTCTCCTTCTTCTTCTTCGCGGAGTATTCGACGCGCCGAGGTGGTCTCTGGAGTTCGTCATCGCCATGACGCCGAGGCTCTGCTCGCCTCGATCTCGCTACCGACGCGTTCGCGGGTCTTTCGGGCTAGTGGGAAATCTCCTCTTCGTCCTCGTTACCCTTGGGGTGGCGACTCGCTTGTGTCTTGGGCGGATGGCTCGGGCTCGCTGCCGGGCGGTGGTAACCACCCTTCCACCACTTGGAACAGCTGCGTCAAACACAAACAGAGTTAGAGTTACCGCGATCGCACGCTGCGATCGCGAACAAGATAAAAGGATTACCGTCGAGCCGGACGCCATGGTAGGGAGGCACCCACCGCGCGTCCGCGTATGTCGCTTGGGTGATCTTCTTCGCCGAGAGGTAGTCCTCCGCCCACTCGGCGAGGCAGGCTTTCGTCGGATCTCCCGGCCCGTACTTTGGTACATGTAATGGTCGCGTTAAGCGGAACGAGCCGTCGCCAAGCCAACAATTGTACAGGTTTACCGTCTGAGCCTTCTTCTTCGCACCGGATGGTCTGGAGCATCTCGTCGACGACCATCCGCTGGTCGCCGGGAGCTTGCCGACCGGAGATGGCGTGGCTCGAACGATTAGCCGAGTACGCGGGATCGCCGCGCCTCCCGGAGTCGCCTCGGTCACGAGAACCATGACTTTTCTAGTCGCTGCTTGCTTTGGCAAGCATCGGTCAAGAAGGAGGCTTTGGATTTGAGTTGAAAGTCAAGCCGCCGCTGCTAGCATTGGGTCATTCCGCCTGATCCGTCCATGGAACAGATCTTGCCACAGGGGAAAATAGGGCCGGCAGCCCAAGTAGCACTCGTAGAACGCCACAAAGATGGCGAGCTGCTCGATACTATGGGGACCCAGATCCGAGAGCTGGATCCCGTAGTAGGCGTAGAAGCGCCGGAAGAACAAGGATGTGGGGAACCCTAACCCCCGCTCGAGGTGGCTAGTGAAGCAGACGAACTCTCTCTCTCGCGGGTTGGGGGTGGTTTCCGCTGCGAGATACGCCAAAGGGCCCGTGGATTCCGGCCTCCTCGAAGGAGGCCAGCTGCGCCCTGGTGCATTTGGATCTACCCCAAGGTTCGGTGGAGAGGGCCATGGTTGAGGATCTGTTCGGAGGTCGGAAGATTGCGGGTCGATTGGATCGCGGAATCAAAGGAAGGAAGATGTGCGTACTCGGAGAAAATGGTGGGCGGTTGGCTTTACGATAGCCTACCATTCCTCTTATATAGTGGAGTTGCCCGCCAAGTCGGGGCCGTTACATGCGATGATTACGCCGAAGTTACCGTTGAGTTACCTTAACGGCTAGTTTGACCACGCTGACGGTCCAACTCTAGTCACTCGGCTCGTTAAGTCACTCGCGAAACGCGTCCGTTGGCTCGACTCGCCGGGGCCGACTCGGATTTTTCCTTTATACAGAGCCCGCCGACGATTCGATGGATGCCAACTTGAAGCCGTATACTCGATTGCCAGCCACTCATGCCTAATCAACGACGGCCTCGGGGACTCTTGATGGGGATCGCCTCTGGGGTATACTCGTGGGACGTTCCGGGCCCAAGGGCTGGCAGTGGGCCTGCATAACGGCGAGTGGATCAAAGCCAGCCAGGTATCAAAGCATGGAAGATGAAGGCCCAGGCGAGCAGATAGGCCCAGTCGGACTAGGTTAAATGATTACCGAAGTTGTAACCAAATCGGTTGAGATATGTAAACCCTAGGGGAGGTGAGCTTATATAAACCTCCCTATGGGGTGAGTAGAGACACGTTCCCTCATACACCCAAGCAACTCGCCGCCTAGTCGCCGAGTTCGCCCATTGTAAACACCTCCATAATACAATCTAGCAGGAGTAGGTCTTTACCCTCCGGGGGGCCGAACCTAGGTAAAACCCTGTGTCTTTGCCCTCATCTCGCACCGCAGATGGCTGGCCGCCCTTGCCCCTCGTTCTACTACTCGCTGCCGATTGCAGCATCTGCCGTGGTCATTCCCACGACAGGGTAGTACTATTTTCACAGACAAATAGTATTGATTTTCAAAGGAAACTCTAGACGCTGCTAGAAAAACCCTCTTCGGTGTAGTTCCTCGCCGTCGCGACCACCAGCCTCGTCCGCGGTGGGACCGGCGTCGAAGGTGCTGGGGGTGGTGGACGACAGCAACGACACAAGAGCGCGGTTGGGGCGGCGTTAGTGTTTCTAGTCAGTGTGTGGCAGCCGGAATGGAGCTCCTTGGTCGATACGATGGCGGTGATCTTCTTCCTCCATGACAGCATGACGGAGGGGAGGCGACGGTGGTGTTGCAGGTATGAGTCCCACCCAGATCCATCGTTGTTGTGGATCCAACCTGTCATGCCTGGACAGAGGGCTGCACACGCAATGCGTGCCCAACGTGCACTGTCCCACGGTGTGACGCTGCCACGGACGAGTACAACACCTGAAGATTTACCGAGGCGCTCCAAACACGTACGACGGCCTAGCGTCAGGTTGGAACCGATGGACTGGCACCTTAAGTAGCGGTGATCCTGAGGAAGTGGGCATCAAATGTAATGTCATAACTGTCTTCTCGTGAAACCTTCCCTTCCCTTCTCTACCCCCCTCCCCCTCTCTCTCTCCCCCGAGAACTTCCCCTGTAATCCAACTACTGTGAGATTCGAAATCAAGAGACAAGCCGGGTCTTAACATTTGGTATCAGATTCAGATCCGATCTGGGAGGAGACGAGATTCATGGCGACGACGGTCGCGGGCAAGTCAGCCACGGCGGATTCCAGTTTCAACGGGGGATGTCGCAAGGGGCCAATCCAATCCTCGCGACGCCTCCGGCCAAGGGTACATCTCTGAGCCTCGATCCGTATGCTGCTGGTGTTGAGTCGAGTGGATTCCTGCATAGAGGTGAATCGAGTCATCATGGGGGAAATTTTGGCCCGAAGACAAACATGAATTTTCTTATGTTTCTGGGAGAGCGGCCAAAATCATGGAGTCTTATTTCCGTGTGTCCAGTATTCCAACTGAACATTGGGTGGATACAGCTACTATGCATTTCACGGGAAGTGTACAGTTATGGCCGGAGAACTATGGTTTAGATGAGTTAATTGATAAAATTATCATAATTGGGACGATCGGAACGGATCAGTATCACTTTCGGTAATTTTGGCATGTCAATATCAATTTTGGGGTACAAACGTTGCGAATCGGACTAATTCAAGACTAAAAGCACTTTGACATGCTTTCTGACGGCTCGGGCCCAGCTGTAAGTGTTGGGGCCCACCTGTCAGACATATCTTATGTCATTTTCATTTTCTCTCCTATTTTACTATTTATCGCTAGTAGGTCTCATACGTCAGCCTCCCTATTTTCCCGTCCTATTAACTTTTTTTTGTAAATAGGCCAACTCAATTCTGTTTTTATTACTATTATATTTCTTCAGCTGGCCTCCAGGCACAAGTCAACGCGTGCAGCTCGCCTCCATCAAACAATTTCTTCAGCTGCCCTGCGTGCCGCGTGAAGCTCGCCGCCGGCAGAGCGAGTTTTTCAGCTGCCCCAAAGGCACAAGTCAACTGCGTAGCTCTCCAGCCGCGCGTGCCGTGTGTGCAGCTCGCCGCCGCCGCGCTCGCTGCCTCGCATGTCCAGCTGCTTGCCGGCGCTCGCGGGACTTCACGCTCGCCGCCGCCACGCTCCGCCGGTCAGTCACGCCCTCGAGCAGCCGTCAGACGCGAGCCGCCGCTCCTCGAAGACAGCAGCATCGGCGGGCCGCCGCCTTCTCCCCCACGCCGGCGAGCTTCTCCTACGCCTAGCCGCGCGACTGTGATGCCATGGCCCGTTGCCGCAAGCCCGGCCTCCTCGTCCTGCGCCCCCGCGGCCGCGCCACCCTCCGAGAGGTACATGAGCGAGAGGAGAAGTGGCGGCGCGAGAGGTATAGGAGCGCGTGGCGCTGCACGCCTCGGCGGAGGTGGGAGATGGCGGCGGCCGCCATTGCAGCGCGCGCTTGTCTCGCGAGATTTGGATTTGCGGGGGAAGCAAAGCTTTCTCCCTCAGGATTCGGGGAATTGAGGTCGCTTCTGTGCTGGGTTGGAGGAAGAAGAAGGTGGATGTGGATAAATAGAGAGGCTGACGGGTGGAACCCACTGGCGCTAAATAGTAAAATAGAAGAGAAAAATAAAAAATGACAGTAGATATGTCTGACAGGTGGGCCCCACTTCCACCTTAGCTCCTCCTAGACAGTGGCGCCAACTCGGCACTTACAGCTGGGCCCGAGCCGTTAGAAAGTGTGTCAAAGTGCTCTTAGTCGTGAATTAGTCCGATTCGCAACGCTTGTACCCCAAAATTGGTACTGACATGCAAAAATTACCGAAAGTGGTACTGACCCGTCCCGACAGCCCCAATTGTGGTAGTTTTATCCAATTAACTCGGTTTAAAGGTAGAGAAGCCTCTGTGGGAAGAATTGTGTGGGTTAGTGTGTGATCAGTTTGCCTGCGACGAGTTCCGGAAATTGTTGAGGCAGTTGTTTCACTTGAAACAGTCAGATACAATAGCAGAGTATGTGCAGGAATTTACTAAAGTGATGCATGCCTTGAAATCTCATTCAAGTGCATGGGATCCGGAGTTATTTCCTTCTCGTTTTGTTGATGTGTTAAAGGACGAGATTCGTGTTGTAGTTCTTGTGAATCAACCCAAGGATTTGGATGATGTTGTGTCTCTTGCCCTATTGTAGGAAGATGCATGGGAAATTTGGCGGTGGAAGGAGCCACGCCGCGTGGAGGTTCCCTACTACCCGAAGGTGAATTACCATTCATAGGCTAGCGGGGGGCATTCGTGCGAGCGAGCTACTAAACCACAAGCTTGTTGCCATCACCAAGATTTACCTCAATGGCGTAGGACAAACATGGACAAGAAGTAGCCCGTGAAGCCACACCTACTACGTGAAGGGAATATATCCTAAGAGGCAATAATAAAGTGGTTATTATGTATATTCCAAGTATATGATAGATGTTTATTTTGCATGCTATAATTTTATTAATACGGAAACGTTAATACATATGTGTTTAATAAACAAATAGAAAGTTCCTAGTTATGCCTCTCTCTTAAACTAGCTCATTGATTAACAAGATGATCAATGTTTCCTGATCATGAACATTGGATGTTGTTAATAACGAGCTCACAACATTATTGGAATGGTGTGATGAACATTCATCCGAAGTATAGCATTACGAACAAAGTCATTGAGTTTATATTGCTATAGTATCATACGAAGTGATCCTAATCCTTAGACCATGAGATCATGTCAATTACTAACAGTGGAAGTGTATCTTGATAACATCAAACGTCACACTGTAACAGGGTGATTATAAAGATGGGTTCAGTACTACTAAAGTGTTAAGTTGAGGCCCATGGATCGAGAGTGGAATTTGTTCATCCCGATGATGGATAGATATGCTCTGGGCCCTCTCGGTGATATCACATTGATTAGCTTGCAAACAAGTGATTTGATTACTAGAATGTTATATCACGGGAACGAGAAAAGAGTACATGTCAGTAACGAGATAAAACTAGGTATGGAGATACTGATGATCGAATCTCGGACATGTAATATATCGCGAGACAAAGGGATTAAAATACTAGCGTAAAAGGTTCTCACGATCACAAGAAAGTCATCTATGAATGTGTGGGAGTCAGTATGGATCTCCAGGTCCCTCTTCTGATTATTGATCTGAGAGGAGTCTCGATCATGTTCGCATTATTCACGAACCGTAGGGTGACACACTTAAGAGACATCGACACCATTTGGAGAAAATAGTTTCATGCTGAAAAGAATAAGAAAGTGCAGGAATTTATTTCACTAGATACCGAAACTGGTTTCGGGTGAAATTGCAGAAACTATTTTTGCATGTGAAATGAAATACCAGCAAGGGGTTACATGTGAATGTTTGTCATTAAATTAATTGACAAAATTATGAATAAATAAAATGAGTATTATTTAATGAGAGATTGCATTAAATTTGGTGGAAATTTAATGAGAATTTGAGTGGGTTTTTGAGTGGAGAAAATTGAAGGGGCATTTTGTGAGTGGAGCTTCCACCCACATGAATGGTGGGAGGGAAAGGGGGGAGCCCTCATGTGCCGGCCACCCCCTTGGGGTTCCCTCTCCTCCTATAAAAGGAGACCGCTCCTCATTTCTCACTTACACCTCCTCCTGAAGGATTTCTCCCCCTCTAGTATTTATCCCCCATGGTATCGGACTAGCGAGATACATGTTCCTGGTGGATATTCGACAAGAAAGAGTTGTGCTTCCGCTGCATCGCTGGAGCGAGGAGGCGGAGGTTGCTCGGTGCCTCAGACGTGTGTGAGAGCACGGATGCGCCGCTGATTTGCGGCGCTAGGACTTCCTCTCGATCTTGAGATCGGCAAGAGATCGTCTACATCAAACACGAGTTCAACCTCGTTAAGCTTTGTCGGTTTTTAAGGGTATGTTCTCTACAGATGTATATCCACCCGTTGCTTGTATCTAGTAGATATATCTTGGTACATAGTTGTTCCCATCGTAGGAATTTTTTTTTTCTATGCTGCGAACCCTACAGTGGTATCCGAGCCGGATCTATACGTAGATGCTTTGCACGGGTACTACACATATGAGTATGTGTGCGATGATGATCATGTTATTGCTTCTTAGTTGTACTTTGGATATTGGTGGTATAGTGGAATAAAGTGGCCCGGACAAACTTTACATGTCCTTGAACATGAGACCTGTTCCACGCTAGACATGCAACTAGTTTTGCATAAGTGGATAGCGGGTGTCTGTCTCTCCTACTATAGTCAATATATAATTTGCAACGAGTTGTCAACAATTTGGTTATCCGTGTTGTGGTTCATGTTCGTAGATAAGAACGATTCTATCTTCGAAAGCCCTAAGCCACGTAAAACTCGCAATGGATAAATTAGAGACGTCTAGTTTAGATTGTTGCTGGGCTAGTGTCACGATATGGTGATGTTGTAAGTAGAAGTATAAGTCGATATTCTTACAACACACATAACTTGTAAGTTCCATAGACCTTGGCCTTACACATAAAGGTATGATGAGGATCATACCACGATGCACATGATGGATATCAAGTGCAAGAAACCATATCATTCCACTTATTAACATGTGATGTTTGTTGCATCTTATATTGCTTGTTTGGCATTTTATTAGCATAATAAGATGATACCTCATTTCGATATCAAGATAAAAATGTGTTCTCCCTTAAGTATACACCGATTATGTTTTGTCGCTCCAAGACATCACGTGATGATCGGGTGTTATTGGATCCACGATCATATTTCGTGTGTAAGATAGTTACACACGCAAATACTAAGGTTCTTACTTAGCAAGCCTAGCATGTACAGACATGGCCTCGGAACACGGACCGAAAGGTTAAGAATGAGTCATATGGAAGATATAATGCCCATTTGATGCTCGCCTTTGAAGCTACACCGACTCACATGATGATCGGACTTCGTGTAGTGGATTTGGTTCATGTAATCACCAAAAAGGCACGAGGGGTGTCGTTTTTGAGTGGGAGTTCATTCTTAATTTGGATTAGTTAAACTCAATCTATCATAAACTTAGTCTAAACTTTACAAATTCTATTGTAGATGGCACCACCTGCTTTTAATTTCAATGTGTTCATGGAGAAAGAGAAACTTGCAACGAATGGTAGCAACTTTACTGACTGGGCCATGAATTTGAGGATTCTCCTCACTGCTACACAAAAGCAATATGTGCTAGAAGCGCCGCTAGGCCCCCCACCGTTTGATGATGCCCCTGACGAGGAAAAGAATGTCTATCAGACTCGTCAGGAGGACCACAACTTAGTTCATTGCGGCATATTGTATGTGCTAGAGCTAGTACTTTGAAAGAGTTTCGAAAACGGCAATGCTTTTGATACAATGGGTGAGTTGAAAATGACTTTCGACACCCATGCTGCTGTAGAGAGTTACAATGCTTCAGAAAAGTTCTTTAGCTGCATGATGGAAGAGAACAACTCCGTAAGTGAGCATGTACTCAAGATGTCGGGTTACGCCGATAAGCTGGTGTCCTTGGGAATAACGATTCCCATTGACTTAGGCATCCATCGTGTTCTCCAATCTCTGCCACCTAGCTATAAGACCTTCGTGATGAACTATAATATGCAAGGCATGAAGAAGTCTCTCCCCGAGCTTCTGTTAATGCTTAAAACTACAGAAGTGGAGATCAAGAAGGAACATCAAGTGTTAATGATCAATAAGACCACTGGTTTCAAGAAAGACAAGAAGGGTAAACAGAAGGGAAAGAAGGGTGGCAAACCGGTTGCCGTGCCTGAAAAGAAACCCCGAGTTGGCCCTAAGTCTGATACCGAGTGCTATTATTGCAAGGGGACATGCCACTGGAAGCGCAACTGCCCCAAGTATTTGGCAGACAAGAAGGCCGACAAGGCAAATAAAGATATACATGTTATTGATGTGTACTTGACTAGTACTCGCAGTAGCACCTGGGCATTTGATACCGGTTAAGTTGCTAATATTTGTAACTCGAATCAGGGGTTGCGGAACAAGCGACCACTATCAAGGGGTGAGGTCAAGATGTGTGTCGGCAGTGGATCAAGCGTTAATGTGATCGTCGTCGCAATGCTACCTCTCCACTTATCATCAGGATTAGTTATAAACTTGAAGAATTGTTATCTGGTGCCAGCACTGAGCATGAACATTGTATCCGGATCATGTTTGATGCATAGTGGTTATTCATTTAAATCTGAGAACAATGGTTGTTCAATTTATATGAATGAAATATTTTATGGTCATGCACCGATGATGAATTGTTTATTTCTGTTGGATCTCGATAATAGTGTTACACATATTCATAATGTTGATGCTAAAAGGATTAAACTTAATGATGATATAGCCGCATATATGTGGCACTGCCGTCTAGGTCATATTAGCATTAAACACATGAAGAACCTCCATTCGGATGGACTTTTGGAATCACTTGATTTTGAATCATTTAATACATGTGAGCCATGCCTTATGGGCAAGATGACTAGAACGCCGTTTTCCGGTTCAGTGGAACGGGCGACAGATTTATTGGAAATCATCCATTCTGATATGTGTGTGGTCCAATGAGTGTGTCGGCGCAAGGTGGATATCGTTATTTTGTAACTTTCACAGATGATTTGAGTAGATACGGTTATATCTACTTGATGAAACACAAGTCTGAAACCTTTGAGCAATTCAAGGAGTTTCAGAGTGAAGTGGAAAATCAGCTTAATAGAAAGAATAAATTTCTACGGTCCGAACGTGGAGGTGAGTATCTAAGTTACGAGTTTAGCACTCATATGAAAGAGTGTGGAATAGTTTCACAACTCACACCTGCCGGAACACCACAGTGAAATGGTGTGTCGAAATGTCGTAATCGTACTTTATTAGATATGGTTCGATCTATGATGTCTCTGACGGACTTGCCACTATCATTTTTGGGTTATGCACTAGAAACTGCTGCATTCACTTTAAACCGGGCACCATCTAAATCCATTGAAAAGACACCGTATGAATTGTGGTTTGGAAACAAACCTAAGCTGTCATTTCTTAAAGTTTGGGGATGTGAAGTTTATGTGAAGAAACTTCAACCGGATAAACTTGAACCCAAAGCGGAAAAATGCATCTTCATAGGATACCCTAAGGAAACTATTGGGTATTCCTTCTATCACAGATCCGAGGGCACGGTTTTTGTTGCCAAGAATAGATCCTTTCTAGAGAAAGAGTTTCTCGCGAAAGGCGTGAGTAGTCGGAAGGTAGAACTCGAAGAGGTTGTAGAACCTTCTCTTCATAGTATGGCGAGTAGCGCAGCACCGGAAACCGTTCCAGAGTTGGCTTCACCAAATGAAGAGGGAACTAATGATAACGATCATGAAGCTCCGAAAGAGAATACTACCGAACCTTGCAGGTCTAGCAGGACGCGTGCAGCTTCCGAGCTGTACGGAAATCCTGTTATGAATTTCATGGTCGATGAAATTGATGACCCTGCGACGTATGAAGAAGCGATGATGAGCCCAGATTCCAACAAATGGTTAGAAGCCATAAAATCCGAGATGGAATCCATGTACGAAAACCAGGTTTGGACCTTGGTGGACTTACCTCACGACCAAAAGGCCGTGGAGAATAAATGGATTTTCAAAAGGAAAACTGATGCTGATGGTAATGTAACCGTCTATAAAGCTTGACTTGTCGCAAAGGGGTTTTGACAAATTCAAGGAGTTGACTACGATGAGACATTCTCTCCCGTAGCGATGCTAAAGTCAGTTAGGATTATGTTAGCAATTGCTGCATATTTCGACTATGAGATATGGCAGATGGATGTCAAAACTACGTTCCTCAATGACAACATTGAAGAAGAGTTTTATATGATACAACCAAAGGGTTTTGTCGATCCTAATGATGCTGACAAGGTATGCAAGATTCAGCGATCCATCTATGGAATGAAGCAAGCATCCCGGAGTTGGAATCTCCGCTTTGATGAGGTGATCAAAGAGTTTGGATTTGTCCAAACTTATGGAGAGGCTTGTATTTACAAGAAAGTGAATGGGAGCAATGTGGCATTTCTGATATTATATGTGGATGACATATTATTGATGGGAAATGATATAGATCTTTGAAATAGTGTTAAAAGTTATCTAAATAGCGAATTTTCAATGAAGGACCTAGGTGAAGCGCCAGACATATTAGGCATAAAGATCTATAGGGATAGATCTAGGCGCCTAATAGGGCTATCGCAAAGTACATACCTTGATAATAGTTTAAAGAAGTTTAAAATGGACGGAAGTAAGAAGGGGTTCTTACCTATGTTGCAAGGCAAGACATTGAGTAAGACTCAAAGTCCGGCTACGACGGAAGAAAGAGAGATAATGGACAGAGTCCCCTATGCTTCATCCATAGGCTCTATAATGTACGCCATGATATGTACAAGACCGGATGTGGCACATGCTATTAGTTTGACTAGTAGGTACCAATCTGATCCAGGATCAAAACACTGCGGTCAAGAATATCCTTAAGTACTTGCGAAGAACTAAGAATATGTTTCTTGTGTACGGAGGTGAAGAAGAGCTCGTCGCTAAGTGTTATGTCGATGCTAGATTTGCACCGATCGTATGACTAAGTCTCAATCTGGATACGTATTTCTCATGAATGGTGGAGCGGTTAGTTGGAGGAGTTCCAAACAACCCGTGGTGGCGGGATCAACAACGGAGGCCGAATATATTGCTGCTTCAAAAGCGGCTCAGGAAGCAGTTTGGATGAAGGAGTTCATAACCAAACTAGATGTGGTTGCGAGCGTGTTGGACCCAATGGTGATCTATTGTGACAACAATGGTGCCATAGGCAATGCCAAAGTACCAATGTCTCACAAGAATTCCAAGCATATTAAGCGCCAGTTTCACTCCATTCGCGAGCATGTCAAGGATGGACATATAAAGATTTGTAAAGTACACATGGATCTCAATGTAGTAGATCCGTTGACTAAAACTCTCCCTAGAGAAAAACATGATCAACACCAGAACTCCATGGGTGTTAGATTTATCACTATGTAACTAGATTATTGTCCCTAGTGCAAGTGGGAGACTGAAGGGAATATGCCCTGAGAGGCAATAATAAAGTGGTTATTATGTATATTCCAAGTATATGATAGATGTTTATTTTGCATGCTATAATTATATTAATATGGAAATGTTAATACATGTGTGTTTAATAAACAAACAGAAAGTTGCTAGTTATGCCTCTCTCTTAAACTAGCTCATTGATTAACAAGATGATCAAGGTTTCCTGATCATGGACATTGGATGTTGTTAATAACAAGGTCACAACATTATTGGAATGGTGTGATGAACATTCATCTGAAGTATAGCATTACGATCAAAGTCATTGAGTTTATATTGCTATAACATCATATGAAGTGATCCTAATCCTTAGACCATGAGATCATGTCAATCACTAACATTGGAAGAGTATCTTGATAACGTCAAATGTCACACCGTAATAGGGTGATTATAAAGATGGGTTCATTACTACTAAAGTGTTATGTTGAGGCCCATGGATCGAGAGTGGAATTTGTTCATCCCAATGATGGATGGATATGCTCTGGGCCCTTTCGGTGATATCACATTGATTAGCTTGCAAGCAAGTGATTTGATCACTAGAATGTTATATCACGAGAACAAGAAAAGAGTACATGTCATTAATGAGATCAAACTAGATATGGAGATACCGATGATCGAATCTTGGACATGTAATATATCGCGAGACAAAGGGATTAAGATACTAGCATAAAAGGTTCTCACGATCACAAGAAAGTCATCGTTGAATGTGTGGGAGTCAGTATGGATCTCCAGGTCCCGCTTCTGATTATTGATCTGAGAGGAATCTCGATCATGTCCGCATTATTCGCGAACGATAGGGTGACACACTTAAGAGACACCAACACCATTTGGAGAAAATAGTTTCATGCTGAAAAGAATAAGAAAGCGCATGAATTTATTTCACTAGATACCAAAACTAGTTTCTGGTGAAATTGCAGAAAGTGTTTTTACATGTGAAATGAAATACTAGCAAGGGGTTTGATGACTCACAAGTATAGGGGATCGCAACAGTCTTTGTGGATAGTAATACCCAATTTATTGATTCGACACAAGGAGAGCCAAAGAATACTTGCAAGCCTTAACAACTGAGTTGTCAATTCAGATGCACCTAGAAATAGTTCTTGCTCACAAAAGTTTATCAGTAGCAACAGTTTGGTAGTAGCAACAGTAAAGCAACAACATCAGTGAAACAAGAGCAATAGTAACAGTAGGATTCGAGTGCGGTAGGCATAGGGATGGATGGACGGGCGTTGCATGGACAAGTCTAAACATGTAACTTCAAGATCTAGGGCATTATAGATAAACAATAAAAAGCATCCAAGTACTAAACAATCCTAGGCATGTGCTCCAAATATAGTCATACGTGCTCGAAATGAGAACTTGCACAACATCTTATGTCCAGCCAGCCCGTGGCAGCGGGGCCTCTAGGGAACTACTGGCAATTAAGGTGCTCCTTTTAATAGAGCACCAGAGCAAAGCATTAACACTTCGTGAACAAATGTGATACTCACACCACAGCCATCTCCTCCGGTTGTACCAATTATTGTCACTTTGGGGCCTTTAGATCCGGACAATGATACGTGTACACAACTTGCAGATAAGATCACAAACAATACTATCATAATGATTCAATAATAAGTTCAGATCTGAGATCATGGCACTCGGGCCCCAGTAACAAGCATCAAGCACAACAAGTTGCAAAATAGTCAAATAGAACTAATAGATATACTAGGAACTATGCCCTAACAGATCTTATTCGATTACATGATAGAACTCATCCAATCCCTACCATCCCCAAGCCTACATCGGTGGTTGACGGAGATGCGTTGGTGATGGCGATGGCGATGATCCTATCCAAATTCCCTGTCCCGGCAGGGTGCCGGAATGGAGTTTCTGGATCCGAATCTTGGTTTCTGGTGGCGGCGGCGGAGCGGAAATCTTTCTGCAAAACTATCGAACCCCCCTCGGTTTTTAGGTCGAAAGGCAACTTATAGGTGCAGAGGGAGGCCGAGGGGTGCACAGGTGGTGCACCCCAGCGCTGCCATGGTGGGACCGCTACCGCATGGGTGGCCCCCCTAGGCTCCTTCTTCGTCTTGTCTTCTGCCTCCGTGGATCTTCTTGTGAAATATAATTTTGGCATATTTTTTCCGGGATTTTTCCTGATAGTTGTTTTTCTAAACAAAAACAAGACACCAAGGTAATTCTGCTGAAAATAGCGTCAACCCGTGTTAGTTGTATCCAAATCACACAAGTTTAGAAGAAAAAACAATAGCAAAGTGTTTGAGAAAGTAGATACGTTTTGGACGTATCAAATCCCCCAAGCTTTGCTTATTGCTTGTCCTCAAGCAATTCAGTTGAAAATTGATTGCGATAAAAGAACTTTCACGAACACTTTGCTTCATATGATGTAAATATTCTCAGCACATGAGTAGATGCTTAGACAATTCATAATAAAGAGTATGCAACTAAGTCTACTCAATAGTATTTGCAAGCTATGAAGAGAAACCAACTCAATAATAATAAGTAGCATGAAACATAAACATAAGCAACATTGCAATGCTCATAGAAAGGTATGATTGAGTGGTATATCGGTTGCCTTTGTTTGAAGAGCACAATATAAATTCCAAGGCACCTCTGAAGTTCAAGTGAAGGCTAGAGATAAATATATCAGAGATACATGCATCAAAGTCATGACATAATTAACCAAGTTTTGGAACAAACACAAAAATGACAACTATGCTCTCAAGAAGGTGCTCATAGAATAAGTGGTGACTCAACAAAATAGTGAAAACGTCTTTGGAAGGTTTGAAAGGCTTCCTAATGCTGAAAGGAAGGTACTCATTAGCTTTGAGCTCTCATTGCCCCTATCATAGGCATCTTCATGTGATTAAGGTGAAAGTGAGGTCCACTCTGAATCATATGCTTGATAGACCATAGACTGGAAATCCCAAGTCCCTTGAGTACGAGGGCCGCTCCGCATGCTACTCAAATTTGGTCACCTGAAAGTTCTTGTCATTGTAAATACATGCATATCATAGAGAACCGCCAACAGGGTACCCCTTGCACATGGTACAGGAGATTTCCCATAACCAAAATGACAAGGCAAGCAGACAATGAGCATCTCATCAATCTTTTATTTACCATATGCATAACTTTTTATTGAGGATGCTTCATAGACGCTCATTATGGTGATGCTGCAAGTTTCCACCATGATTAGGCATGGCTTAGGCTAGCGGCCCAGGCGTTTCTCTAACAGAATGTATAAACTCCATGAACTCACAATATCCCCTTTTATTTCACATCGTCGACATCCGTAAACAAAAGAGCAAAGTATCAACTGGATAAGATATCCAAAAGGTGTTGAAAGTGTTCCCCGTCATAGCACGGTTCTGCTGACTCCCATCATATAATTTGCAAGCATATAACTTTCATGGACTAGTCACAATGGTTCAATATTATTAAGTGCAAGGAATAAAGTGTGTCATCAAGTTCGTGAGAGCTTTACTAACTAACTTTCTCAAAACAGACAAACATATTATTTTGGAAGAAAACATGGCATATGGAATATGCACCGAAATAGCAAATGATGCTAATAGGTAGGTATGGTGGACACAGCTGGCAATATTGGTTTTGGGGAGTTGGAAGCATAGGTAGAGAACATGCTCAGTGCAAGTGAAGGCTAGCAATAGAGAGGGAGCAACAAACGAGAGAGCAATAGCTGTCATAATCATGCTTGCAACAAAACAGGATTAACTATGGCATGAAAGTGATACAAGAACTCTGAGGCAAAATAAATCATCGAGGCTTACTGACTATTGATTAGTCATATACATGCGTGAGCATGAGCCAACTCGATTCATATGAATAGTCAAAGGAGGATACCACAATATCATGCCAAAATATGAATAATACAATGCAAGCAAACATTCATATGACATGCTACAAATTATTAGCAAGATGGAGTTAATCATAGACAAGCAAGAACTACTAAGCATCCATAATGACATACACCTTACAAAAATAGGCTAAGCATGCTCACAACGATGAGTATATGTACAAAAATGAAACAAATAGAGTTTGTTACTAGCCTCTTACCACACCTCAAGTTGTCTTAATCTTCATTATTGCCCTTCACTTGTGTGACTTGAATAATAACATGAAACCAAAATCCACTGTGGACGGCTGAACCCTGCAAAGAACTCACAAAACCAAAGGAGACCAACATATATTTTTGGTGTTTTCGATTTTTTTAAAAGAAAGCAAACAAAGAAAAACCAAACAAGGAAGCAAATAAAGAAAAGAAAACAAAACAAAATCTTTTTGGATTTTTTTCTTTTAAGGCAAACCAAAGCAAAGGAACAAAGAAACAAACCAAGAGAAACAACGAAAATATTTTTGGTATTTTTGTGTTTTTGAGAAAGAAGCAACAAGAACCAAAAATAAAGCGAAACAATGGATATACAAAGAATCGACCGAACATGATATATAAATGAGTGTGATGTTGGTATATCTCCCCCAAGCTTAGGCTTTTGGACTATGTGGGGCTCAATCCCATGGTGTCCAAGAGGATGAACCTTCATAGTATGTCGAGGAAGCTCCCTCGTCCTGGTATGACCTCGAGGACTCCCCCGTGTAGTGTACTGCGGGGTCATATGAGGGCGCTTCCTCCTGATAGCGCCCATGGAAGTTAAGAGAGCGCAGCTTGTCATCCATATCCACCTTCGAGCGTAACAGTAATGGTAACAGTAGGATTCGAGTGCGGTAGGTATATGGATGGATGGGCGTTGCATGGACAAGTCTAAACATGTAACTTCAAGATCTAGGGCAATGCATATAAACAATAACAAGCATCCAAGTACTAAACGATCCTAGGCATATGCTCCAAATATTGTCATACGTGCTCACAACGAGAACTTGCACAACATCTTCTATCCAGCCAGCCCGTGGCAGCAGGGCCTCTAGGGAACTACTGGCAATTAAGGTGATCCTTTTAATAGAGCATCGGAGCAAAGCATTAACACTCCTTGAACACATGTGATCCTCGCACCACAACCATCCCCTCCGGTTGTCCCAATTATTGTCACTTTGGGGCCTTTGGATCCGGACAATGATATGTGTACACAACTTGCAGATAAGATCACAAACAATACTATCATAATGATTCAAAAATAAGTTCAGATCTGAGATCATGGCACTCGGGCCCTAGTGACAAGCATTAAGAACAACAAGTTGCAACAAAGTCAAATAGCACTAATAGAGATACTAGGCACTATGCCCTAACAGATCTTATTCGATACATGATAGAACTCATCCAATCCCTACCATCCCCAAGCCTACAACGGGGGATTACTCACTCATGGATGAGTGAAACATCGGTGGTTGATGGAGATGAGTTGGTGATGACGATGGCGATGATCCTATCCAAATTCTCTGTCCCGACAAGGTGCTAGAACGGAGTTTCTGGATCCGAATCTTGGTTTCTGGTAGCGGCGGTGGAGCGGAACTCTTTCTGGAAAACTATCGAATCCCCCTTGTTTTTAGGTCGAAAGGCAACTTATAGGAGCAGAGGGAGGCCGAGGGGGGTGCCTAGGGTGGCTGCACCCCCAGGCGTGGCCAGTGGTGGGCCCGCACCTAGAATGAGTGTGGGCCCCCCAGGCCCCTTCTTCGTCTCGTCTTCTGGCTCCGTGGATCTTCTGGTGAAATATAATTTTGGCATATTTTTCGGGATTTTTCCTGATAGTTGTTTTTCTACACAAAAACTAGACACCAAGGTAATTCTGCTGAAAACAGCATCAACCCGTGTTAGTTGTATCCAAATCACACAAGTTTAGAGTAAAAAACAATAGCAAAGTGTTCGAGAAAGTAGATACGTTTTGGACGTATCAGGGTTATATGTGAATGTTTGTCATTAAAGTAATTGACAAAATTCTGAATAAATAGAAGGAGTTTTATTTAATGAGAGTTTGCATTAAATTTGGTGGAAATTTAATGGGAATTTGAGTGGGTTTTTGAGTGGAGAAAATTGAAGGGGCATTTTGTGAGTGGAGCTTCCACCCACATGAATGGAGGAAGGGCAAGGGGGCAGCCCCCATGTACCGGCCAACACCTTGGGGTTCCCCCTCCTCCTATAAAAGGAGCCCCCCTCATCACTTCTCACTTACACCTCCTCGTGAAGGATCTCTCTCCCCCTCTAGTATTTATCCCCCATGGTCTCGGACTAGCGAGATACATGTTCCTGGTGGCTATTCGGCAAGAAAGAGTTGTGCTTCCGCTGCATCGCTGGAGCAAGGAGGCGGAGGTTGCTCGGTGCCTCGGACATGTGTGCGAGCATAGATGCGCCGCTGATTTGTGGCGCTAGGACTTCCTCTCGATCTTGAGATCGGCAAGAGATCGTCTACATCAACCATGCGTTCAACCTCGTTAAGCTTTGTCAGTCTTCAAGGGTATGTTATCTACGGATGTATATCCGTACTTTGCTTGTATCTAGTAGATAGATCTTTGTACATAGTTGTTCCCATCGTAGGAATTTTTTTGTTTTCATTGCTCCGAACTGTAGAGGGAGTGTCCCAACCTTTATTAACATAAGGTGGTGTCCCCTGTGTTTACAATGCTAGTCCCTGGATCAATAGCTAGCATCCACAGTTAAGATGTAATATCAAGAAACAAAGGTCATAATATAATTTTATAACCAGGAATAACATAATTTTATTACATCTTACATAGCTCATTTGGCTATTACATTACATTGCAGCGGAATAATTATAAGCATGGGGTCCTTCATCTTCAAAGTGCCACAGGCAAATGCTGGTTGTAGACTTTGTAATCCTAATCAATCAATCTTCACTAAAACAATCAAACCTGCAACATACAAGTTACAACCACAAAGGGTCAATACATTTGAATTGTATTGGCAAGTGATACTATGGTAGTATAGTGGAATTTATCATCTATATGCATTTGGCTAAGTGGAGTTGAGGCTTGCATTGCTCAAAATAGATTTTTCTTATCATTTTGAAAATACTAAGTTTTTGCTTGTCAAAATCATTTTTCTCAATCAAAGATTGAAGATCCTTTCCAAGGCATATACCAACCAAAGATTGAAGATTTCAAACAACCTTTGTTCAATCCACAAGATTTTAACTTAGAAATTTGAATGATGAGATTCTTGATTGCTTCCATGTCTTGATGCTCAAATTGTCCTTTACCAGGGACATGGCTAAGTACTTTGATTTTACACTCTGCAGAGGTGGTGCACTTTCCCCACAAGACTTGGTTTCCCAAGACAAGATCTTTCAGAAGCTTTCCCTTAGACCAAAATGGACGCGCTCCAACCTATCAAACACTACCACCCACTGTCCATATGGCTAAGTTCTTGCAACCTATATGATCATGGCAGAGCCCATATTGCCAAGTGGTTGCACTTGAAGCTTCTCAACATTTGACATCTCAAATCTCTTTGTTCCTGGGTGGCCATCGACAAGTGAGATACACAACCCAAGTCCATGGCCTTGTGTAACCACTCAACATATCCCAATCCTTCGATTCCACCCAGGAGGTTCATTAACTTAGTTGTTTTATTAAACAAAACCTAAGTCCTTAGACTTAGAGATTTTTCCATAGTGTGAATATATTTTCCACCCATGTTTTCTATTAGCTAGGCTAAGCTTGGTAGTAATAGGAAACTTTAACTTAGGAAATCCTACTAAGGATTCATCTACTAGGTTTTCCTATAGTAAGGTTCATACTTAGCAAAATCCATGCAAGTTTTACTTAGCAAAAATTCACTAATGCATAGAGAAAATAATGGGACAAAAAGTATGAAGCATCACTTGCCTTTTTGGTAGAGGGTATAGGTTCACTCCTTGTCCTTGCAACAATCACACTCTTCAAGTCACTACAATTCAATCAAGCAAGGCACAAACTCAATCTACCAAACAAGCAAAACAACACATAAAATAACAAGGTCAAAGTAATGCATGCAAGCATGCAAAAGATGGTTATAATTGCAAAGGTGGTTTCCACTAGGCTTCTAAACTTTGTAGGTTCCAAATTGGTCATTCACCAAAATGGCAAAGTCAATTGCAAAAGGGTTTTACCTCAAAACCATTTTAAAATCCATTCATCATTTTATGTAGTGAAAAATGTTTTTATCAAAACAAAACTTTTAAGTTTTTCACCAAATGAGTTGCTATTGCAAAACTTGGTGTTTTGGGTCAGTAGGTTTGGTCTAAACCATTTTCCCAAAGTTTTTACTCAAAATCATTTTCATAACAAAAATCATTATTTTCTTTTGGCTAGAAATGACTAAATCAAGTTTTCCATCCTAAACCTTACCAAATCCATTTTCCAAACTATGGGTTGGTTCCTAGGGTCAGTGAGTTTACAACAAACCAATTTGCCAAAAGTTTTCCTTCAAAATTATTTTTAATAACAAACCACATTTCTATTTGACTAGAAATGGTTTTAAATCAAAGAATCATTATTTTATTTCACCAAATACATTTTTGAGTCCACAAAGTGTTTCCTAGGGTCAGTACGTTTAAATCAATCCAATTGCCAAAGATTTTAACCCCAAATTTATTTTTAAACAATTTTTACATCCTTAACATGCATACAAATGTTTCTGCAAATTCAAACAAGCTATCAGATACTATTTTCTAAACTAAGGGCATGGTTGGCTAGGGCTTGCTCTCCTGAATCCAACGACATAAAATTTGCAATTTTTGGACGTGTGGATCCAAAGATATAGTGGTTTCAAAATCATACCTAAATCAGATTTCAAATTCTAATTTTAATCCATCTGGTGACACGCGGCGCAACGTCATTCGCTGGTACCGGTTCGGTTGGATCGCGGGCTGCAGGCCGTTAGATCAAGTGGCATCGCACGGCGCTGGCTGCGATTTTTTCGAAGTTTAATCGATCTAATCTCGCTCGCTCAATCTAGATCCTACGCATCGATTCACTCGACCATAAGTGAGCGGCCGACGGCGGCAAGACGGCCAAAGCGAGGTGCTCGCGGTGGTTCTAGGAAGCAAAGATCGAGATGGGAATGCTCACCGTGATCGTGAGGACGAGGTGATGCTCGGGGCGGGGTCGTTTGGTCGTGGGCCCCGAACAACAGGATTGCTCACGGAGTTGAAGACAACGTCGGACGGCTCTGTCCGTGGTCGAAGACGAGGCTACTGATCACGAAAAGACAAACAGAGGTCATGGTTAGTTGCGCAAGACCGAGGCGAGTGAGGGAGCGTGAACGAGGAGGCTCGGGGTGGTCAGCGTTTACCAGGGGAGGTCGTCGGAGAGGTTGCAGACGGCTGGTCGCCGTCGATGTTGACATGTAGGGTACCCACGAATGAATGAATGGCACAGAAAGATGAGCCAGGGTGTGGTGAGCGTGCTCGTGTGCTCGGGGAGGCAGGAGGTGGTGTCGAGTCGCCGGAATCGGCTCTGGACTTCGTCGGAATAGAGGGTGCTCGGGGAGAAATTGGGACGGCCTGGGGGCGTGATTAGGGAAGGAGTCAGAGGGAAAATGAAGAAGGGACGCTGGCGATTTATCCTGCGTGGTCAAGGGGCAGCTTCATTGCGTGATTAAGGCGTATTACGCCGGAGTTATTCCGCCTGCAACGACCGCGAGGGTGGGGAGAAGGGTCGTGGGGAGGGAAACAGTAGAGCGGTGTCCATCGTCAGTGGGAAAAGAATTGAGAGGGAGGGTCCACCGGTCATTGTCTGTGTGGGTTAGTGTTTAGGTAGGAAAACGTTTCGCTGTGAATAGAGGAACTGGGCTGGCGCTGGGCCTATTGGGCTTCGTCGACTGGGCTGGTCCCAAACTCTATTTTTTCTCTTCCAGTAATCCTTTTCTTTTTCTGAATCTAATTTCTGTTTTGAATTTTCAAACAAACAAATATCAACCAAACCAATTCAAACAACACCACACTTCATAATTTGAACTTGGTTCTGTTTATCAGCATAAACCTAAATTCCAAAATAGAATAATATTTTATTCTTTATAGGATCTTATTTAATAATTAAAATAAAATAGACGATAGTTATTTAATCAAATATGGTTTGATTTATTTAATAAAATCTTCATTTGAAATCCAAATATTTTCAAAACCAAATCAGTAGGTTCTATTTGAAAATATAAGATACTTGAAATACTTGTTTAAAACAAAATAACATTTTATTTTAGGTCCATTAACAATTAAATAAAATGGGCCTTATTCATTTACTTCAAATAAGATTTGTTTTATTAGAATATTTATTATTTTTTTAAAACTAAAATAGTACCAAAACCATGCAGTAGGTTTTATTTGGAAATAATGAATACTTGGAACTTGTTTAAAACAAACTATCCTTTTATTTTTAGGGTCCATTATTAATTAAATACAATAGACCTTCATCATTAAAATAGGATTTGTTTTATTGAGATATTTATTTTGAAATCTAAAATAAAGCCAAAACACTTTAGTAGGTTTTATTTGTGAATATCAAATATTTGGAAAACTTATTTTAAATAATTTTAATAAGTTTTGATGCTTCAATTAAATTGGTAAAACTTTTTATTTAAATAGAGTTTGGATATTAATTCTTTATTGTTTTATTTAGATAAACCTTTGCCATTTTTATTCAAACAAAATGTTTTATTTCCCAAAACTTGGCCAAGGTTTAATTTGGCTTTATAAAATAAACTTTATCTATAAAACTTTTATTTCAATTGAAAACCAAAACCTTTTATTTTAATGATCCAAAATAGTATTTCCAAAATATTTTGTTTTCCTTTATTTAAAATGTTTATCTTTTTAAATCCCTTTAGGATCTTATTTGATTCAAATGGGTTTGAAGTTCCAATTGAATTCAAAAAGTTTCTTCTGGCCTTGAAAATCAAACAAAGTTTTATTTTATTCATTTATTTTCACATAACAAGATTTGGAAAATCTTGGGATGTGACACGAACCCTACACTACGGGCGAGGATAGTGCCTCCGCACTCAAGAGTTATCGCCAATCGCGGGGCTATATTTCATCTGCAGCGAGAAATGGGATCCCAGACACAAGTGCTCTACTACCGTTCAGATCCATGTGGTGCAGGAACTGATTGATGCAATGGGATTTGTAGTGTTGGAGGAAGAATCAAACCAGGGGTCTGAGGCAGGCAACCCGTTTTCTATTTCTCAAGCAGCGATGGCCGATGGAGAGGCGCCGAGTACCTTTCGATTGCTAGGGCAGATCCAAAAGAAACAAGTTTTAATGTTGATTGACTCAGGGAGTTCTCACTGTTTTGTCAATCAGGAAATTGCAACTAGCTTGATGAGGTCACAGTGCAGGTCCAAATTGTAGGGTTCGCAGCATAGAAAACAAAAAATTTCCTACGATGGGAACAACTATGTACCAAGATCTATCTACTAGATACAAACAACGGGCGGATGTATATCCATAGAGAACATACCCTTGAAGACCGACAAAGCTTAAGAGTCCAAACTCGTGGTTGATGTAGACGATCTCTTGCCGATCTCAAGATCGAGAGGAAGTCCTAGCGCCGCAAAACAGCAGCGCATCCGTGCTTTACACACGCTCGAGGCACCGAGCAACCTCCGCCTCCTCGCTCAGATGCAATGAAGCACAACTCTTTCTTGCCGAATAGCCACCAGGAACATGTATCTCGCTAGTCCGAGACCATGGGGGATAAATTCTAGAGGGGGAGAGAGATCCTTCACGGGGAGGTGTGAGTGAGAGAGAGGGAGGGGGGCTCCTTTAATAGGGAGAGGGGGGCACCCAAGGGGCCATGCGCCCAGCCATGGGGCTGCCCCCACCTCTTCCACATTCATGTGGGTGGACACTCCACTCACTCAAATGCCTTTCAATTCCCTCCACTCAAAAACCCACTCAAATTCCCATTAAATTTCCACCAAATTTAATGCAAACTCTCATTAAATAAAACTCCTTTTATTTATTCAGAATTTTGTCAATTACTTTAATGAAAAACATTCACATATAACCCCTTGCTAGTATTTCATTTCACATGCAGAAACACTTTCTGAAATTTCACCCGAAAACCCGTTCGGTATCTAGTGAAATAAATTCCTGCGCTTGTTATTCTTTTCGGCATGAAACTTTTGCTCCAAATGGATGTCGGTGTCTCTTAAGTGTGTCACCCTACGGTTAACGAATAATGCGGACATGATCGAGACCCCTCTCGGATCAATAATCAGAAGCGGGATCTGGAGACCCATACTGACTCCCACACATTCAACGATGAATTTCTTGTGATCGTCGGAACCTTTTACGCTAGTATCTTAATCCTTTTGTTTCGCGATATATTACATGTCCGAGATTCGATCATCGGTATCTCCATACCTAGTTTGATCTCGTTATTGACATGTACTCTTTTCTTGTTCCCGTGATATAACATTCTAGTGATCAAATCACTTGCTTGCAAGCTAATCAATGTGATATCACCGAGAGGGCCTAGAGCATATCTATCTGTCATCGGGATGAACAAATTCCACTCTCGATCCATGGGCCTCAACATAACACTTTAGTAGTTCTGAACCCATCTTTATAATCACCCTGTTACGATGTGACGTTTGATGTTATCAAGAAACTCTTCCGGTGTTAGTGATTGACATGATCTCATGGTCTAAGGATTAGGATCACTTCATAAGTTGTTATAGCAATATAAACTCAATGACTTTGATCATAATTCTATACTTCGGATGATTATTCATCACATCATTACACTAATGTTGTGACCTCGTTATTAACAACATCCAATGTCCATGATCAGGAAACCTTTGATCATATTGTTAATCAACGAGCTAGTTTATAAGAGAGGCATAACTAGGAACTTCCTTTTTGTTTATTAAACACACATGTATTAACGTTTCCGTATTAATACAATTATATCATGCAAAATAAACATTTATCATAAATAAGGAATACGATAATAACCATTTTATGATTGCCTCTCGGGCATATTCCCTTCAGTCTCCCACTTGCACTAGAGATAATAATCTAGTTTGAAAACTTTGTGTATTGAACACCTATGGCTTTCTGGTGTTCCATATACACAATTGCAAGTGGTTAACATAATCTACGGATCTGACGCTTTCAGGTCCGTGTGTATTTGCATGTCTTTGCGTCTCCACGCATCACTCATTCTCCAATGAGATGGCATTGTATAAATTTGGTCTTTTGGTGAGACCTTTAGTTCCTTGGGGTTAAATCATGTCGATACTATTGTCATACAATATATCTTTAGTGTTAGCCCGTTGCGAACCACACCTTAGTTTGATAACAAACTACTTGACACAAATGCCCTCCTTTGCTGCTACTATAGCAGTCATATACTTAGCCTTTTGTTGTAGTATTCGTCACAATGTCTTAACTTTGGAACTCTTCCAAATCCATCATGGAAACTCCTTTCCATTACATTGTGCCACCCATAGTTTAAATTGAGATAAACTTAATTTGTATCTTGTGACAAAACTAGTATCAATGTAACGCTTTACAATGAACTATTTATAATTGTTTGTCACCTCTACACAAATATATTCTTAGTTCTTCCAAAAGATCATAAGAATTTCCTTACTATTGTCCAATGATCATTTTATGATTCATTCTGGTATATGCTCATAACACTTAGAGCATAGGACATATATGGATGTGTACATATCATGGTATGATTGATCAAATAATTCTTGTGATTTTACTCATCAAGTGTCAAAGCACTTGAATCTTGTTTCACTTATCATGTGTCGATACACTTGAATCTTGATTCAATTCCTTTCCATGCGACAAGAACCGTTTCTTGTTGTTTCTATATTGAACTCCTTCAATATCTCATATATGTACGTTTGCCACAATCTGAAGGGTTTCGCGGCATAGTAAATCAAAATTTTCTATGGGGCGAACAGAGGGAAAGCCAAGATCTAATCTAGGAGATGCAAACAACGAGAGAGATTGGATTAGATCTTCATACCCTTGAAGATTCAAGACAGCGAACGCTCGTCAACGTGGGTGATGTAGTCGTACTCGCTTCTCCTCCTCGCGATTCGATCCGATCTAGCACCACAAGTGGCGGTGCCTCCGTGAGATGCAGACGCAAAGACCTCGACGTCTCCTCCTTCCTCGGACCAGCGAGTATGGTGGAGAGATAGATTGGATCTACAACACGACGGCGTGGTGTATATGGTGGAGAATTTCTGCTGCAGGGCTTCGCCTACAAACAGTCGGGAGGGAGAGAGGAAGGTAGCAAGGTTGCTAGGGCTTGGAGGAAGGTGTGTAGGGGGGAGGGGGCGCACCACCTCTATATATAGAGGGGGTGGCCAGCCCTTGCCCCTACTCCAAGCCTATCTCTAGTTTAAACAATTTAAACTCTCCCTTATCTAGAAATCCTATCTCTAGTTTAAACGATTTAAACTCTCCCTTATGTAGAAATCCTATCTCTAGTTTAAACGAGTTTAAACTTATCTAGGATCGGCTGGGCCCTATGGGGCCTTGTGCCCCTGGCCCAATGCGGCCAGGACACTCCCTCATAGGCCCATGCCCCCTCCCGGAAGGTGGGGCCACGTTGGTCCCTTCCGAAGGTTCTAGAAGCTTAGACAATACCGATTAACCCGGAACAATTCAACTCCAAAACTGCACCGCCTTATATGAATCTTATTCTCCGGACCATTCCGAACCTCTCGTGATATCCCGGATCCCATCCGAGACTCAACAAAATTCATAAACCAATTATCCAATCTATCCTAGCCGAGATACGTTATGTGTGACCTGCGGGTTCGAGAATATGCGCACATGATCTTCTATCAATAATCAACAGGGGTCTCAGGCACCCATATTGACTCCACACATTCATCGATGATCATATCGGATGAACCACGATGCCGGATTCAATCAATCCCATATATATATTCCCTTCGTCTCGCGGTATTTTACTTGCCCGAGATTCGATCGCTTGCATCGTCATACCTAGTTCAATCTCATTCACAAAGTAGTACTTTACTGCTCGTAATCCGATATCACTTTGTGATTAACTCCTTAACCACATGCTTGCAAGCGGTGTTGATATCGATTACCGAGTGGGACCAAGTATATCTCTCCGACTTGGGAGGGACAAATTCCATCTCGATACATACAACCCAATGATACTTTCCGATCACCGAGAGACACCTTTATGATCACCCTCTCATAGGATGACGTTTGATGACCTCAAAGATTTCTTCCGTACTGTGGAGTTGCATTATCTCATGGTCTAAGGAATACAATATTTGACATAGGAAAATCTTCGCAAAGATGAACACGATGAAACGATCTAATTGCTTCGCTTAGTTTGGTCTGTCCATCATATCATTCTCCCAATGATATGATCTCATTATCAATTGACAACTCATGTCTATGGTTAGGAAACCTTAACCATCATTGATCAATGAGCTAGTCCTTAGAGGCGCATTGGGACACGGTGTTGTTCACAAACCACACAAGTATTAATGTTTCCGCTTAATACAATTCTAGCATGGAATATAAACTTTATCATGAACAAGAATTATAATAATAACATCTTTATTATTGCCTCTAGGGCATAATTCCAACAGTCTCCCACTTGCACTAGAGTCAATAATCTAGTTTACATTTGGCAACAATCTCACACCCATGGCACTGAGGTGTTGATCATGTTTTACACGTGGAAGAGGTTTAGTCAATGGATCTGCGACATTCAGATCCGTATGTACTTTGCTAATCTTCAGATCTCCATCTGCTATATAATCTCGGATTATATGAAACTTGCGGTTGATATGCTTGGTCTTTGGATGATATCTTGGCTCCTTAGCGAGTGCTATGGCGCGGTGTTGTCACAATATCTCCAATGGGTCCAATGCACTTGGAACCACGCCAAGCTCGATGATGAAGTTTCGATCCAAACTCCTTCACTTGACGCTGCGGCAGCCATGTATTCCGCTTCTCATCAGATCCCGCGATCACGCTTTGCTTGCAGCTTCTCCAGCTCCAGCTCCTCCATTCAAAATATAAACGTATCACGTCGAGATTTAGAATCATCCTTGTGTCGAAACTAGCATCGACGTAACCTTTACGACAAGTCGTTCATCACCCCCATAGACTAAGAACATTTCTTTAGTTCTATTTAGGTACTTTAGGATGTTCTTCACGGCTGTCCGATGTTCCACTCGGATCACTTTGATATCTCGTCAAACTAAGAGCATTGGACACATCCGGTCTAGTACACAAGATGGCATACATGATGGAACCTATGGCGAGGCATAAGGCACTTTGCTCATAGATTCCCTATCATTTACCGTAGCTGGACACTGAGCCTTGCTCAATATCTTACCTGACAACATAGGCACTGAACCTTTCTTTGCCTTATCCATTCTGAACCTTTTCAGAACTTTGTCTAGGTATGTACTCTGGCTTAAAGCTATCAGGCGTCTTTGTCTATCTCTATAGATCTTGATGCCCAATATATAAGCAGCTTCACCTAGGTCTTTCATTGAAAAACACTTGTTCAAATAACTCTTCACATCGTTAAGCATACTTTACTAGCATCCTTAGGATCGACAAAACCTTCGGGTTGCATCATATACAACTCTTCATCAATGTTGCCATTGAGGAAAGCAGTCTTGACATCCATCTGCCATATTTCATAATCATGAAACGCAGCAATTGCTAATAAAATCCGAATGGACTTAAACATCGCTACGGGAGAGAAAGTCTCATCGTAGTCAACACCTTGAACTTGTCGAAAACCTTTTGCGACAAGCCGTGCTTTATAGACGGTAACATTACCATCCGCCCCGCTTTCTTCTTGAAAATCCATTTGCACTCAACGGCCTTTCTCCGCTAGGAGGATCCACCAAAGTCCATACTTGGTTTTCGCTCATGGATCCCAATTGGATTTCATGGCTTCCACCATTTCTAGTCCGGCTCATCATCGCTTCCTCATAGTTCGTAGGTTCACCGTCTTCTACCAACAAGACAGTCAAGACAGGTTGCCGTACCACTCGGGAGGGGCACGCGACCTTGTCGACCGCGACGCTCAAGAGCAAGATCGTCCAAGCTTCATGATCCTTGTCATTAGCTTCCTCTCACAGCAAAGTGCACCTTTGGAATAATTTCAGGTCTTGCGCTACTCTCCAATTCAAGAGAAGGTTCAATAACCTCGTCTAGCTCTACTTTCCTCCCACTCACTTCTTTCGAGAGAAACTCCTTCTCAAGAAAGGAACCGTTCTTTGACAAACACTTTGCCTTCGGTCGTGATAGAAGGTATACCCAATGGTTTCCTTAGGGTATCCTATGAAGACGCATTTCTCCGCTTTGGGTTCGAGCTTGTCCGCATCAACTTCTTGATGTAAGCTTCAGCATCCCCAAACTTTAAGAAACGACAACTTAGGTTTAGCACCAAACCACAGTTCATACGGTGTCGTCTCAACGGATTTAGATGGATCCCTATTTAAAGTGAATGCAGCGGTTTCTAATGCATAACCCCAAAATGATAACGCAAATCAAGAAGAGACATCATCGATCGGACCATATCTAATAGGGTTCGATTCCGGCTCGACACACCATTGCTACGTGGTGTTCCGGTGGCGTGAGTTGCGAAACAATTCGCTTGCTTTAAGATGCGTGAGAAAATCATAACTCAAATATTCGCCCCCACGATCGGATCGTAGAAACTTAATCTTTACGATGGTTCTCCACTTCATTCTGAAATTCTTTGAACTTTTCAAACGTTTGATTTATGTTTCATTAAATAGATATACCCATATCTACTTAAGTCATCGGTAAAAGTGAGAAAATAGCGATATCCACCGTGCGTCGAAACACTCATCGGTCCGCATACATCGGTATGTATGATTTCCAACAAGTCCGTTGCTCGCTCCATCATACCGGAGAACGGTGTTTTGATCATCTTGCCCATGAGGCATGGTTCGCATGTGTCAAATGATTCAAATCAAGAGACTCCAAAAGTCCATCAGAATGGAGTTTCTTCATGCGCTTTACACCAATATGACCTAGACGACAGTGCCATAAATAAGTAGTATTATCACTATCTACTTTGCATCTCTTAGCCTCAATGTTATGGATGTGTGTTTCATCCCTTTTGAGATTTAAAAGAAATAAACCATTCACAAGAGGTGCATGACCATAAAAGATGTTACTCATATAAATAGAACAACTATTATTCTCCGATTTAAATGAATAACCGTCTTGCAATAAACACGATCCAGAAATAATGTTCATGCTCAACGCAGACACATAATAACACTTATTAAGGTTTAAAACTAATCCCGAAGGTAAAACTAAGGAGAGTGTGCCGACGGCCATCACATCAACTCTTGATCCATTGCCAACGCGCATCGTCACCTCATCCCTCGCAAGCCGCCGTCTATTCCGTAGCTCTGCTTTGAGTTACAAATATTAGCAACTGAACCGTATCAAATACCGTGCACTACAACGAGGGCTAGTAAGGAAAACATCAATAACATGTATATCAAATATACCTTTGATGGTGCCAGCCTTCTTGTCCGCTAAGTACTTTGACAGCACGCCCAAAGGACCCTGTCCTTGCAATAGAAGCTGTCAGTGTCCGGCTTAGGACCATACCTAAGCTTCTTCTCAGCAGGGGCATTGCGCTTGCCGCCGCCCTTCTTGAAGGGCTTCTTTGCACCCTTACCTTTCTTAAAGGTGGGGGGCTTGTTGACCATCAACATATGATTATTCTTTTTGATGTTCACCTCCGCTACTTTCATCTTAGCAAAGAGCTCAGTGATCATATCAGTGGAACCAATCTGATTGTGATCAACTACAAAAATTTTGTAGCTACGAGTGTCAATCTTGAGCTCCTCTGGAATCATGCAGTCCAGTTCGCTCAAGGCGTTGAGTGTAGCCCGACATCTTAATGGCGTGCTCACTAACGGAACTCCCTTCCTCCATCTTGTAGTTAAAGAATTTCTTAGAGATCTCATAACTCTCAGAACGGGCTTGAGTCTGAAACATGTTTTTCAGCTCCTCGAGAATCTCAAAGGGCCCGGCGAACTCCTCAAAACGATTTTGAAGATCCGATTCCATAGCATACAACATGACGATCTTAATCAAATCATAATCATCCTTGCGCGATCGATAAACAGCTTTTTCATCACGGCGCATCTACAGAGGGTTACCTAACGCTTTCTCAAGGACATAGTCCTTTTGTCCGCAGAATGATTCTTAGATTGCGAACCAGTTGGTTAAGTTAGACCCATTGTTTCTAAGCTTTTCTTTCTCAGCAAAAACGTTGAAGTTGAAGTTGGACTTGGCCATTGGATCTACAGTATTTGCAAGTACAATTTAGACTATGTTCATGATAAATAGTTCAACTTAATCAAATTACTAGATGAACTCCCACTAAATTCAACATCCCTCAAGTTGTTTAGTGAACACGATCCAAATTCACCACACCTAATCCGATCATCACGAGAAGAGATGTGGTTTCAATGGTGGACAACGAAGTGTCGATCATATCATTCATATGACTCATGCTTAACCTTTTGGTTCTTGTGTTCCGAGGCCATGTCTGTACATGCTAGGCTCGTCAAGTTAGACCCAAGTATTTCCGCGTGTGCAAAACTGGCTTGCACCCGTTGTATGTGAGCGTAGAGTCTATAGCACCCGATCATCACGTGATGCTTGGAAACGACGAACTTTTGCAACGGTGCATACTTGGGGAGAACACAGTTTTTATCTTGATCTTTAAGTGAGGAATCATCTTATAATGCTACCGTCGCGATCTAAGCATAATAAGATACATAAAGGGATAAACATCACATGCATATAACTTTATGTGACATGGTATAGCCAATCCTCGCGCAATGATCTCCATCTTGTGCGTTCCGTCATGATCTCCATCACTCCACCATGATTGCCCCCACCACGAATAGCAACTACAACTATTGCTAACTACTTAGCGATAAAGTAAAGCTATTACATGGCGCATAAGAAGTTGACTCGCAGGTCATACACAATTATAAAGACAACCATATGGCTCCTGCCGGTTGTGTACTCATCGACATGCAAGTCGTGAAACATTACAAAACATGATCATCGCATACAATATACACATCACATCTTGGGCCATACCATATCACAGAAAACACTCCCTGCAAAAACAAGTTAGACGCCTCTACTTTGTTGTTGCATGTTTTACGTGGCTTATGGGAGTAGATGCTAAGAACGATTCTTACTACGGAAAGCCACAACGGTGATATTATGGTTGCCAAACTCCGGTGTTAATCCCATGACAACTATAGTGAGAGAAACTGACATCCACCAGCCGCATGTGTGGTACAAGCCACACGTCAAGTGCGGAGCCGGTCTCGCGAACGACGTCGCGTAAGGTTGCCTGGACTGCTTCAATCTCACTATCCCGCGTCATAAGAAGAACACAAACAAGAGGCTTGCAACAGAAAACATCAACGCCCGCAACAACCATGTTGCGTTCTACTCGTGAAACACATCTACGCATAGATCTAGCTCGATACCATCAAGGGTTTCAGGCATAGTAAATCAAAATTTTCTACGGGCGAATGAGGGAAAGCCAAGATCTAATCTAGGAGATGCAAACAATGAGAGATTGGATTAGATCTTCATACCCTTGAAGATTCAGACAGCGGAACGTTGCCGGAACGTGGGTGATGTAGTCGACTCGCTTCTCCTCCTCGATCCGATCCGATCTAGCACCACAAGTGGTGGTGCCTCCGTGAGATGCACACGCAGCACCTCGGCCTCCTCCTTCCTCGGACCAGCGAGTATGGTGGAGAGATAGATTGGATCTACAACACACGGCGTGGTGTATATGGTGGAGAATTTCTCACGCAGGCTTCGCCACAAACAATGGGAGGGAGAGAGGAAGGTAGCAAGGCTGCTAGGGCTTGGAGGAAGGTGTGTAGGGGGGAGGGGGCGCACCACCTCTATATATAGAGGGGGGGCGGCCAGCCCTTGCCCCTCCTCCAAGCCTATCTCTAGTTTAAACAATTTAAACCTCCCTTATCTAGAAATCCTATCTCTAGTTTAAACGATTTAAACTCTCCCTTATCTAGAAATCCTATCTCTAATTTAAACGAGTTTAAACTTATCTAGGATCGGCTGGGCCCTATGGGGCCTTGTGCCCCTGGCCCAATGCGTCCAGGACACTCCCTCATAGGCCCATGCCCCCTCCCGGAAGGTGGGGCCACGTTGGTCCCCTTCCGGAAGGTTCTAGAAGCTTCCGGTACAATACCGATTAACCCGGAACAATTCCGAACTCCAAAACTGCACTGCCTTATATGAATCTTATTCTCGGACCATTCCGAACCTCTCGTGATATCCCGGATCCCATCCGAGACTCAACAAAAATTCATAAACCAATTATCCAATCTATCCTAGCCGAGATACGTTATGTGTGACCTGCGGGTTCGAGAATATGCGTACATGATCTTCTATCAATAATCAACAGCGTGTCCGGGCACCCATATTGACTCCACACATTCATCGATGATCATATCGGAGGAACCACGATGCCATGATTCAATCAATCCCATATATATATTCCCTTCATCTCGCGATATTTTACTTGCCCGAGATTCGATCGTCGGTACCATCATACCTAGTTCAATCTCGTTCACGGAAGTACTTTACTCGTCCGTAATCCGATATCACTTTGTGATTAACTCCTTAACCACATGCTTGCAAGCGGTGTTGATATCGACACGAGTGGGCCCAAGTATATCTCTCCGACTTGGGAGGGACAAATTCCATCTCGATACATACAACCCAACAGATACTTTCTCCGATCACCGAGAGACACCTTTATGATCACCCTCTCATAGGATGACGTTTGATGACCTCAAAGCTTTCTTCCGGTACCGGAGTTGCATTATCTCATGGTCTAAGGAATACAATATTTGACATAGGAAAAGCTTCAAAGATGAACACGATGAAACGATCTAATTGCTTCGCTTAGTTTGGTCTCATCCATCATATCATTCTCCCAATGATATGATCTCATTATCAATTGACAACTCATGTCTATGGTTAGGAAACCTTAACCATCATTGATCAATGAGCTAGTCCTTAGAGGCGTACCAGGGACACGGTGTTGTTCACAAACCACACAAGTATTAATGTTTCCACTTAATACAATTCTAGCATGGAATATAAACTTTATCATGAACAAGAATTATAATAATAACATCTTTATTATTGCCTCTAGGGCATAATTCCAACACAATCATATTAGCGTCACAGTCTATCCACTATAGACATTCATGCTAAATATTCGGGTTTTGCCTAAGTTTTTCATCGAAATTAAATTCTTAACCTTTGTCAATAAAAGATACATCATTTCTAATCAACAAGATGTCCTCCACATAATGTATTAGAAATATGTCTCAGCGCTCCCACTTAATTTCTTGCAAATGCAAGCATCTTCATCGTCTCCAGATGAAAACTCCTTTTTCATCACGGTGAAGATTCCAACTTCGCGATGCTTACTTCAACCATTGAAGTTTGCATGCCCTTTTAGCATCCTTTGAATTTAACAAAACCCTTTGGACCGTGTCTTGTACACGTCCTAGGTAACCATTCTATTAGAAGAATTTTGTTTTGTTTATTCATCTACCATATACCAAATTATATGTACTGGTTGCTACTTTAATCCATCCAGACTAAATATCGCTATGAAAGATCCAATCTTGTCATAGTCAACTCCTTTGAACATTGTCATAAAATACTTTACGACATGTCGAATATTTCATAGATGTGAGACATCCATGTCTGTTTCTTTATAGATCCAAATACGACCGATAGGTTTTTACACCTTTCCGGAGGGTCTTCCAAGTTCAAAACTTGATTTCTCGTGTATGGAACTATCACGGATTTTATGGCTTCAAGCCATTTGACGGAGTCAGGGCCCATGATCGCTTCTTTGTAGTGGGTTCATCATTGTCAAACAATAATGATTTACTCTCAAATCTCAATCATTTGATTGTTTATCCGACCTTCTTGGTTCAATAGGAACTTTATACCTCTGTGACCGCAACCTTTGAGGCACGTGATCCATGAGCATTCTGGCTGCCTCTGGAACATTTTTCGGCGCTGCGCAACTCAGCACATATAGCTAAGGTTCGTTAACCTTATCAAAGTTCTATTGTCCTCCCACTTAACATTTATGAAAAATTCCTTGTTCAAGAAACTTCACGTTTCAAGCGACAAACCCTTTTGTCCTTGGTGTTATGGAGGAATAACCAATTGTTATTCGAAATAACCTACAAAGACATGCTCATCCGACTTCGGTTGTAAACATCTTACTTATGTTTAGCATACCAAAATTTAAGAAATGACAACTTTGGTTTTACCCCAAAGCATAACTTTCATGGTGTCATTTCAACGGATCAAGATGGAGCTCTTTTCAGTGTAAAAGCGAAAGTCTCTAAAGCTTTAATCTTTTAAAAGATAATGGCAGTTTTATAAATAACACCTTTGATCCAACCATGTCAAACAAGGTTTTATTACAAATCTCAAACACTCCATACTCCTATGGTGTTTCAGGAGATGTAAATCTAGGTGTTTTTTTTGCTAAACTTGCAACTCAAATAAATCCCTTTATGATAAAATCATAATTCATTTATTTTCTTGTTACACTTGTAACTCAAATAAATCCCTTTATGATCAAATCATAAATCATTTATTTTCTTGTTACCATGATTTTCACTTCATCTTGAAAGTCTTTGAAACGTTTTTCAAATATTTCATGCTTCTTTCTCATTAAGTGAACATTCACTCAAATTTCCGGAGAAAGCATATGAAGATGAAATCCATCGCTTACGACTATACATAATGGACTACATACATCGATATGTATAAATTCCAATATTTTAGTCGTTCGTTCTTCTTTGGCCTTTGAACGAAGTTTTAATTATCCCGAGGAAAGTCTCACAAGCGTCACTTGATCAAATCAAAGACTCCAAAAATCCATGAAAATGGAGTTTCTTCATGTTTTCTTTCCAATATAATTTAAACGGCGATGTCACTTTGTAAGTGATCTTCCAATCATTTGTCTTGCGACATTTTAGCATTAGGCTTTATGCATGTGATTTCTCCAACTAGATTTGTAAATCATCCATCTTATATGGAATACGGTAATTATTTGAACAACCTTTGTTCTCATAATACCTGATTTAAATAACAATTATTAAAACAAATCTTGAAGTCAAGCTTTGATGTCAACGAGAAATACAAACAACGGTTTGTTTGTTTTCGATGAAGATCATCACATATTCTCTTGCTAGTTACTTAGGCCATTATGGTTCATGAATTGCGTCGTTCTGTATGAAATTTCGTACCAACCAATTCGTTATCCAATACCCAAGAACCACATTGTTTAACAAGCAAAGAATACAACCATAACATGTATATCATATATATACCTAAATTGGATATTTCCAATCTTTTCTTTTCTGCCAGATATATTTTATAGATTCTCTTTCAACATTTCTTTTTCCTTTTTAAAAGAATCTATTAACATCAAAAGTGGTGCCATATGCATGACACATAGTCCAAAGCGTGTATATTCAAATAATAATACCTTTGTACTTGCACTTTGAAGTAGATCACCATCATCAAAATGATCGGTATTCTTTTAAAATCCATTCTTTCGTAATATTTTAGTGTAGTAAACACTTTACATACATATTCTATTCATCCTTATCATGACAACTTTCATGATCAAGCTACTGTAGCTTATAAAGGCGAATCGTGAGTATAACATTACTTTCCAAAACCCTTTTGGATGATTAGGATGTCTAGCATCTCCAACCTTTGTAAATTCTCATCCAATATGAGAACATATATTATACTCTATCATATTGCAACCAAAACATTGTTTTAGATATCGTTATATCTGCCACACATGATGGTTTCTGAAACAATTCTTTCATCTCCTAGATAAACTTGATATTAAAACAATCAAGAATCATGGAGGCAAACATGACACTTAAGATACTAACACTGGAATTGTTACTCTCGATTTAATACCAACTATTAAATTTCACGGAGTAAATATAGTTTGCTGAAAGTTTGCAATAGGACTTTAAACTTTGATTGACACCCAACACAATACGATACCAGTTCGTAAAGTAAATATCCAGAATTCTATAGTTCTATTATCTCAATTACAACTATGCATAAGGTGGTGAACGAATGTCAATGACTACAACAAATTATGCAAATTCACTTTGATTTAATTTATGATAAATTGAGTTCTACTAATCCAAATTAGAAATGAACTCCCACTCAAAAATGACATCCCTCGTGTCTTTTGGTGATTACATGAACCAAATCCACTACACCAAGTCCGATCATCACGTGAGTCAGTGTAGCTTCAAAGGCGAGCATCCATATGGTCATCATATCAAAACAAATGACTCATGATTAACCTTCCGGTCCGTGTTTCGAGGCCATGTCTGTACATGCTAGGCTCGCCAAGTAAGAACCTTAGTATTCGCGTGTGTAACTGTCTTACACCCGAGATATGCTCATGGATTCAAGTACACCCGATCATCACGTGATGTCTTGAAGCGACGAAACATTGTCGGTGCATACTTAAGGAAGAACACATTCTTATCTTGATATCTAAATGAGGGATCATCTTATTATGCTAATAAAATGCCAAACAAGCAATATAAGATGCAATCAAAACGTCACATGTTTATAAGTGAAATGATATGGTTCCCACATATGATCTCCATCATGTGCTCCGTGGTATGATCTCTATCATACCTTTATGTGTAAGGCCAAGGTCTATGGAACTTACACTCTATGTGTGTTGTAAAAGTATCATCTCATACTTCTACTTACAACATCACCATATCATAACACTAGCCCAACAACAATCTAAACTAGACGCCTCTAATTTATCCATTGCAAGTTTTACGTGGCTTAGGGCTTTCGAAGATAGAACCGTTCTTACCTACGAACATGAACCACAACGAGGATAACCAAATTGATGACAACTCGTTGCAAATTAGATACTGAATATAGTAGGAGAGACAGACACCCGCTAGCCACTTATGCAAAACTAGTTGCATGTCTAGCATGGAACAGGTCTCATGTGCGAGGACATGTAAAGTTTGTCCGGGCCGCTTCGTCCCACTATGCCACCAATATCCAAAGTACAACTAAGAAGCAATAAAATGATCATCATCGCTCACATACTCATATGTGTACTACCCGTGCAAAGCATCTACGCATAGATCCGGCTCTGATACCACTGTAGGGTTTGTAGCATAGAAAACAAAAAAATTCTTACGATGGGAACAACTATGTACCAAGATCTATCTACTAGATACAAACAACGGGCGGATGTATATCCGTAGAGAACATACCCTTGAAGACCGACAAAGCTTAACGAGTCCAAACTCGTGGTTCATGTAGACGATCTCTTGCCGATCTCAAGATCGAGAGGAAGTCCTAGCGCCGCAAAACAGCAGCGCATCCGTGCTCGCACACACGTTCGAGGCACCGAGCAATGTCACATCCCAAAATTTTCCAAATTTTGAAATGTGAAAAATTAAATAAACAGAATAAAACTTTGTTGAAATTTAGGGTGAGAAGAAACTTTTTGATTCCAATTGGAAACATCAAAACCTATTTTGATCAAATAAAGTCCTAAAGGGATTTAAAAAAGATAAATAAACAATAAAGTTAAAATATTTGGAATCACTATTTTTAGATCTTTTAATAAAAAGATTTGATTTTCAAAAGCAAAGGTAGAATTATAAATAAGGATTAATTTATAGATCCAAATTAAATCTTGGCCAAGCTTTTGAAATAAGATATTTCTAAAAGAATAAAGGTTTATTTAAATAAAATAATGAGGATTTATTAATATCCAATTTTATTAAATTAAAGGCTTTTCCATTTTAAATAAACATTAAAACTTGTTATTTTATTTTAAGATTTCCAAGTGTTTTATATTTTCAAATAAAACCTACTAAAATGGTTTTTATAATATTTAGACTTCAAATAGAGTTTTAAAATAAATAAAATCCTATTTGAATTAATAACTAGGGTCTATTTATTTAATTATTAATGGATCCTAAAAAGAATAAAAATTATTTTGTTTTGGACTTTGATTTGTGTTGTTAAACAGAATTAAAAAAACTACACAAAGTTTGGAAAAGGTTTGAATTCATTTGGGTGTTTGAATTGTTTGAATAAAATCAAAACAGAAATTCAAATTAGAAAAAGAAAAGGCTTAAGAATAAAAAAATGAAACAAAACAGCCCAACCCAACTGGCCCAACAAGGCCCAGTCCAACCCAACTAACCCCTCCCCGCAGTGAAACGTTTTCTACCCAGAAAAGAACCCACAGAGACACTGACAAGTGGCCCCATCTCCCTCTCTCTCCCTCACTGCCAGACGGACCCCACTGCCATGCAGTCGTCTTCAATCTTGCGACCACGTCGTCCTGCCGTTGCTGCCGAGTTACTGCCGGCGTCAATACGCGTAATTGGCTGAGTAAAACCTCGATGTGATCACGCACACATAAGCGCCCCTCTCTCCTCTACCTTTCCCCCCAAACATCGCCTCCCCAATGCCCCTAGGCTGCTCTAATTCGAGCTCGCATCCCACTGACTCCAGCGAGCGTCTCCGAGCAATTCCGGCCACACCCCGCCGCCTCTCGCCTCCCACTGCACACGAGCAGGTTCTCCACCTCCAGGCGCACCTGCCAGTGCCTCCCACTCGCCCGCGCGTGCCCTAGGAGCTCGCCTCGGTCTGCCTCTGAGCATCGCCGCCCTCTGCCGAATCTCCGGTGAGTCCTAGCCCTCAACCTCATGCGCGCCTCGAGTTGCGACTTACGCCATTTGGTTCGCCTGTCTCCTGTGCATCTCGAGGTGCCCTCCAATAATCCCTGCGTGGCCTACAAGCTCGCCTCCGACTTCAACAGAGAGCATCCGTCGTCAGGAGCTACTCCGGCGAGCAATCCCTGACATCACCGTGTACCCCTTGGATTATTACGACCACATCAAGCTTCTATGCACCCTTGCGAACCCTGTGAGCATCTCCTCTCCCTCCCTTCCTTCCTGATTCACCAGAACCACCGCGAGCAGAGCCGCGCCGCCAGTCGCCGCCGCGCAGCGCCGCCAATCCTTGACCAAGCAACCTAGTCCGTTAGATCACGATCGTCTGGCTGTGATTAGATCTTAACTGAAGGGGTACGAGTTGATCAGCGCCGTGCGTTTTAAGTTAGATCCTACGGTCCACAGAGGCTGATCCGCACGAAGCGGTACCGGCCAATAGAATCACGCCGCGTGGCACTGACTCTGTTTTAAAAATAGAAATATGTTCTATTAGATTTGCAAATTTGAAAAATTCATAACTTTAGTTCTACACGTCCAAATTTTGCAAATTTTATATCAATGGATTCAGAAGAACAAGTACTTTGCAACCATGCAATATGTTTAATGTTTTGCTTCTGGAAAATTGGTTGAATTTGCAGAAACTTGTGTAGGATTATTATGAATATAAAAATTGTTCTAGATATAATTTTAATGTGAAATCTCTGCAAAATGGTTTGTTGTGAACCTACTGACCTTAGGAACCAACTCATGGATTTAAAAATGAATTTTGTGAAGATAAGGAATAAATATTTGAATTAGCTCATTTCTAGTCAAATAAATATATTGTTTTTGGTTTAGAAATGATTTTTGAGTAAAAACTTTGGGAAATGATTTGATTCAAACCCTATGACCCTAAACACCAAGCATTTTCAACCACATAAAATATTAATTTGATTTAAAAATGGTTTATATATAAAACCTTTTGCAAATGGTTTTGCCACTTTAGAAAATGACCACTTTGAACCTTATAATGTTTAGAGCTTAGTAGGAACCACCTTTGCAAATAAAACTATCTTTTGCATGCTTGCATGCATGACCTTGTTTTTGTTATTTTATGTGTGATAAATTGGTTGAATACTAGTTAAATCTATGTTTGCTTGATTTAATTGTAGTGGAATTAGAAGAGTGTGATATTTGCAAAGATCAAGAAGTGAACCATCATTCTCTACTAAAAAGGCAAGTGACACTATCATCCATGTCCTACTATTTTCATTACACTTAGTGGATTTTGTAACATGCATGGAAAGGTTTACTATATTTTATGCTATGCTAAATCCTAATAGGATACCCTTATATATCCCTTAGTGGAAACAATGTAGTTGTAGTATGCTTAGCCCTGCTATATATTGGGATGGGATACATGATATGATTATATGAAGAGTTGAAAAGACATATGTTTTATATAATAAAACAAGTACTCAATGAACCACGTGGGTGGACAAGGATACTCAAGCTTTGGACAGTGGCATCCGTGACAACAAAAGGAACCATGTTTATATGGCCATATCTTTTTGTATGTGCACTAGAAGAAAACCACCCAGGGACTTAGAGATTGAACATGTTTCTCGTACAGTGGCTTCCGTGTACAGCCACATGCTAAATGGGCTCTGGCTTAGTCAACTACATAGTGGAAGACCCATGCATTGGCATCTTCAGGTTAACTAGAATTGTGTAAGGGAACTTGAAACCCTACATTGGTGCCTGGATGACAAGCTAGCATTGTGTATTCAGAGGACTCCTATGGAAAGACTTTGTCACATTCTCAATCTGCCAGTACTCCATCTTGGTGAGTACTTATCCAGCGGCCACTGGTGGCATCAATATGAGATTGTGTCATGTGGGTAAAGTGTACAAATTCTGCAGAAGATCAAATTCTAAGTACTTAGCCGTGTCCCCGGTTATGGACAATACTGAGCAACTAAGGCCTGAAGCTATGGAAGATCTCGACATTCCAATTTCTCAAAGTAAACCTTGATGGTGACAACAAGGGATTTTGAAGCACTTGGAGTTTTCCAAGGAGTTCAGAAATATTTGACAAAAGATCAAAAACTATTTTGAAAAGATAGGATAAAACTTTATTGCTTTCTGCAAAAGATCCTAAACCCTACTTAGCCAAATATGCATCTAAATGATAGGATCCACTTATATCTACATAATAGTGAAACTTGCCAATACAATTCAAATGTATTGACCCTTGTGGCTGCAACTTATTATGTTGCAAGGTTTGTTTGATGTTAGTGAAGTGTGTTGATTAGGATTATAAGTCTACAACCAACATGTTTGCCTGTGGCACTTTGAAGATGAAGGACCCCATGCTATTGTTATATTCTGCTGCATTGTAATGAGATAGCCAAATGAGATATGTAAGATGTAATAAATTATTTTATTCCTGGTTATAAAGTTGTATTATGACCTTTGTATCTTTATATTACATCTTAACTGTGGATGCTAGCTATTGATCCAGGGACTAGCATTGTAAACACATGGATCTCTACCTTATTAAAGGTTGGGAACCTTACAAGCAACCTCCGCCTCCTCGCTCCAGCGATGCAGCGGAAGCACAACTCTTTCTTGCTGAATAGCCACCGGGAACATGTATCTCGCTAGTCCGAGACCATGGGGGATAAATTCTAGAGGGGGAGAGAGATCCTTCACGAGGAGGTGTGAGTGAGAGAGAGGGAGGGGGCTCCTTTTATAGGGAGAGGGGGGCACCCAAGGGGCCATGCGCCCAGCCATGGGGCTGCCCCCACCTCTTCCACATTCATGTGGGTGGACACTCCACTCACTCAAATGCCTTTCAGTTCCCTCCACTCAAAAACCTACTCAAATTCCCATTAAATTTCCACCAAATTTAATGCAAACTCTCAATAAATAAAATTCCTTTTATTTATTCAGAATTTTGTCAATTACTTTAATGACAAACATTCACATATAACCCCTTGCTAGTATTTCATTTCACATGCAGAAATACTTTCTGCAATTTCACCTGAAAACCCGTTTCGGTATCTAGTGAAATAAATTCCTACGCTTGTTATTCTTTTCGGCATGAAACTTTTGCTCCAAATGGATGTCGGTGTCTCTTAAGTGTGTCACCCTATGGTTCGCTAATAATGCGGACATGATCGAGACCCCTCTCGGATCAATAATCAGAAGCGGGATCTGGATACCCATACTGACTCCCACACATTCAACGATGACTTTCTTGTGATCGTCGAAACCTTTTACGATAGTATCTTAATCCTTTTGTTTCACGATATATTACATGTCCAAGATTCGATCATCGGTATCTCCATACCTAGTTTGATCTCGTTATTGACATGTACTCTTTTCTTGTTCCCGTGATATAACATTCTAGTGATCAAATCACTTGCTTGCAAGCTAATCAATGTGATATCACCGAGAGGGCCCAGAGCATATCTATCTGTCATCGGGATGAACAAATTCCACTCTCGATCCATGGGCCTCAACATAACACTTTAGAAGTTCTGAACCCATCTTTATAATCACCCTGTTACGATGTGACGTTTGATGTTATCAAGAAACTCTTCCGGTGTTAGTGATTGACATGATCTCATGGTCTAAGGATTAGGATCACTTCATAAGTTGTTATAGAAATATAAACTCAATGACTTTGATCGTAATGCTATACTTCGGATGATTGTTCATCACATCATTACACTAATGTTGTGACCTCGTTATTAACAACATCCAATGTCCATGATCAGGAAACCTTTGATCATCTTGTTAATCAACAATCTAGTTTATAAGAGAGGCATAACTAGGAACTTCCTTTTTGTTTATTAAACACACATGTATTAACGTTTCCGTATTAATACAATTATAGCATGTAAAATAAACATTTATCATAAATAAGGAATACGATAATAACCACTTTATTATTGCCTCTCGAGCATATTCCCTTCACAAATCGCCAATGGGGGAATCTTGACTTGATATGAGGAGATAGTTGACTGTGAGTGGTGGTGCCAAGGGGAGAAATTCAGGTCTACTCTGAAAGTCTTGCCATTGGGGGGCTATGACGTGATCATTGGGATGGACTGGTTGCAATCTCATAATCATATGGGGGTCGATTGGGTTGGCAAGCGTATGGCATTTTGGGATCAGGGCAAATTGGTGAAACTGACAGGCTAGCAAGCACCGATTAGCAGTTGCATAGAGGTAGTGGAGATTTTCAGTACAGAAGAACTGGAGCATGTAGAGCATACTTGGCCAGCAGAGATAGAGGTGGTGCTAAGGGAATTTGATTCAATATTTGCTGAACCTGACGGACTTCCTCCTGTTCGCCAGTTCGACCATGCAATTCCATTATTGTCGGGGGCCAAACTAGTGAATATTCGACCATATCGATACAACCCTGCTCAGAAGGACGAAATTGAAAAGCAAGTGGCCAAGATGTTAGCTTAGGGGATCATTCATCCCAGTTGAGTCATTATGCTCCACTGGTGCTGTTGGTGATGACAAAGGATTTGACCTGGCGGTTTTGTATCGATTACCGCCATCTGAATTCAGTCACTATGAAGAATTGATATCCCTTGCCAATCATAAACGAGCTTATTGATGCATTGGCAGGAGCAAGATGGTTCACAAGCCTGTATTTGCAGGATAGATACCATAAAATTCGAATGCAGCCCGGAGATGAGGATAAAACTGCATTCAAAACTCACAACAGACACTACGAGTTTAGGGTTATGTTGTTCGGTCTGACCAGAGCACTTGCGACCTTTTAGAACACCATGAATACAGTGCTTGCGCCATTGCTTAGGAAGGGGGTCTTGGTGTTGATGATATCTTAGTGTATAGCAGAATGATTGAGGAACATGTTTAGCTACTGTGGAAAGTGTTCAAATTGCTTGATCAGCACCACCTCAAGGTCAAGAAGAGCAAGTGTGCCTTTGCTCATCTGCAGTTGGTTTACATGGGTAATGTTATTAGCACTGGCGGAGTCGCCAATGACCCCAAGAACATCTCTACTGTTCATAAGTGGGCGACGCCGAAAACAATGAAGGAGGTGCATGGTTTCTTGGGTCTGGCAGGGTATTACCACAAATTTGTTAAGAATTTTGGTCAAATCAGCCGCCCTCTTACTGATTTCCTGAAGAAGGACCGAGAATTCCAGTGGACAACAGAGATGGGAACTTCTTTCCGGACCTTGCAGCAGGCGCTGATTACAGCTCCAGTGTTGGCGATGAAGGAAATATGCCCTAGAGGCAATCATAGAGATGATTATATTTCATATGTATCCATGAGTTATTGTAATGTTCCTTGAATATCCATATCAGGCAACTTGTATTGATTGGCAATTATGTGAATTGTTTGTGAAACTCTTTACTTGTATGGTTATTTAAGAGTTGTCCCTAGTCGGAGTTCATGTGAAGACACACGTGAATATTAGACTAGCACATCGATTGGTTGATGACTATGTTTCGCAAGTCATAGACATGGAGATGTCAAACCAATGATGTGGACACATATTATGAACATGGGGTTGGACTGACCCAACCTGAGACTGGCAATTAGTTGCAGCTCTCTCTCTACACATCATGTACGTTTTGTCCTTGGACCTGAGATTATCGCATGTACTTGAGATGTGGATCGACCTACTTTGGGGCTATCAAACGCTGCACCGTAACTAGGTAGTTATAAAGGTAGTTTTCGGGTTTGTCCTGAAGCATGCTGCAAGGGATGGTCAATCAAGATGGGATTTGCCCCTCTCTACTTGAGAGAGATATCTCTGGGCCCCTCGAGTGATCGGATCCAGAAATGCATGGCCGTGCTACATATGGTTAAGAGTTAACCTAGTAAAGGGATTCCGAATCACGGTATCGAGAAAGGGAGGTCAGCTTGGAGCTAAACCAAATATCGTGAGGCAAAGGGAAAGACATGTACTAAACCTTGTGATGGTTCGTCCGATATGATCTTTGTATGCGTTTAGGAATTGGCATGTCTTGCTAGAGGCCTCTACCAACTATTGACAGAATAAGTGTATCCGTGTCATGTCTATACGCATATGAACCTATAGGGTCACACACTTAAGGGGCTAGAAGCCAAATGAGGGTTGGATCTGAATTAGACCAGGCTCAGGCTACTAATGGGCTGCTAATGTAGAAGCCCACTAGGGACGCCTATATAAGAGAGGGTGGGGCGAGATGACCAGGGTTAGACCAAAGATCATTCCACCTAGTCGTCGCTCCTCATGCCTGTGTCGCGCGCGCGGACCTAGCAGTCCAGCGTCTGACGCTTCCACCCTGTACGTGTGGATACCTTGGAGGCGCTGCATCTGTAGCGTTTGGACGAGCCGCACAAGGGGAGCTGCTCGTGGGACGAGAACAAGGAGGAGACGTAGATCGTCTGCACTGCCTCAACGCGCTTCATCAATTCCGCAACTGCGCGTCTAGTGGTAATCCCGTGATCTATGACAACAGTATTCCTGGTTTACGCGGTAGAAAATTTTGATTTGCGCTAGTGTAGCCTACCCGTATCCCTTTAGTGGTATCAGAGACGATGCTGTTCAGTTATAGGTTCGGGATGTTTGCATATGGTGATATGCAGATTGATATGAATGATGTGATCGTTTATATGGCGGTGGTTCAGGATTGATCTATGATCTTGCTTTCCGTGATCGTGATTCTGAGGTTGTCGAATGACTTACCCCTACCGGGCGGTTTTCGCCATCGGGGTAGACAATGACACATAAATCCTATTGAATCACGTGAAGATCAATATGATTGATCGAATCGGAACCTAGATCTAAAATCGTTGTACCGTGATCAAAGGAGTTTGATTAGATCGGAACAACAAACGGTTTATGGTAAATTTGATTTGTCGATCAAAATCCTTAAAGAAAATTGTGAAGATTCGATCTCTCATTTTTCATGGTTTTTCGATCTTTCATTTTTCACGGTGAATACCGCGAGGGGCGCTACCCCTTCGAATCCCGCAGGGGGAGACCCCCTAGACCCCCCTTAATCGCAGCCCCTTTTGTATCTCGTTAAGGTAACTAGGTGTTGTGATGTCACATGATCCGGTAGAATGCGATTCTATGCATAACTTGTTTTTGCAGGATGTATGTGATCAGTATGGCCCATATATGTATGTGATGCATCTATGAAATTTTGCATGACCTGCGTGTCATGAGTAGGGCAACATGGCTGGAGCCATATGTGTTGTCATTTATTGTAATGGCCTGCGTGCCAACTTGTGATGTTCCCAATACTATGTAATTTTGATTACTAGCTGTTAGGAGTAATAGATTGTATTAGTTCTTGGAGGACTCATCACTTGGAGGATGGCTCACATGGAACATGAAGATGGAGATCATCATGGTGGATAGATTCTATGGCGATGGAGATCACCATGAGAAAATGGGCCATACTATGTCACATCTATGTGAATGTTATTCTTATGCGTTTTACTACTATGCATTCTTAGATGGTATAAGTAGAACGATCCCTCACAAAGTTTAAGTTAAACCATGCCCTCCCAACCAAACCTTGCACCATCCTATGCCCTATATATACAATCGTTGGTGGGCCTATGAAATTAGGGTGCCGCGGTTTTCCTTGGCTGGATGGGTTTGTATCGGATACCTACACGCATAAGGGTTGGTGAACTTGACAAGGTCATCTTAACAGTTAAGGACCTTGGGGCATAAAGGTTGGGCGCCTAGTTTTGACATAGAGATGTCACCCAACAACAAGAGTCATATGTGATATGATTAGCAAGTGTTGCTTACCGATTTACCTTGTCTTCTAGCAGTGATGCTAAAGCTCACTAGTCGACTTGTTAATTGTGGATCTTGAATCACTTAGTATCAATAGAGGGATATTGATTTAAGTGGGAGTATATGCTATTAAATTGTTTAATATGTTTTACTCTTTCATGGTTACATGGCTTAGTATTTTGCATGTTTTATGTTGTAGATCAATGGCACCGAACACTACATCACCTTTCTCTTTGCGTTCAATTCTTGACAAAGATAAACTAAATGGAACAAACTATTCAGATCGGTCCAACACGAGAATTGTTCGTGTCCGATAAAAGGAAATGGTTTTGGATACCCCAATCCCCGATGAACCTGCTGATAATGCATCTGCTGCCCTAAAGAACGCCTACAAGAAAGCATGTGATGATTCTCTTGAGGTTAGCTGTCTTATGCTTGCATGCATGGAACCTGAACTCCAAAAGAAGTTTGAGGATCAGGAAGCGTACGATATGATCGTAGCGCTTAAGGACATGTTCCAAGATCAGGCAAGGACTGAAAGATACAATGTTGCCAAGTCCTTTGTCGAATGCAAGCTAGCAGAGGGAGCAGTTGTAGGACCCCATGTGATCAAAATGGTTCGTTATAGTCAGACTTTGGAAAAGCTTGGTTTTACACTAGGCCAAGAGTTGGCCACTGACTTCATTTTGGCGTCTCTTACATCCAGCTATGGGAAGTTCATTTTGAACTACCATATGCATGGGGTGGAGAAGAGCCTTAATGAATTATGTGGGATGCTTAAAACAGCAGAAAGTGACATGAAGAAGTGTGTAGGGCATAGCCATTGCAGAACAATCCTAGCTTCAAGAAAAAGGGTACTTCTTGGAATAAGAAGGGCAAGGCTAAGGATACGATCCCTAAGTCTGCACCCAAGCAAAAGGATGGACCTGTAGAAGACACTGAGTGCTTATTTTGTCATGAACATGGCAACTGGAAGAGAAACTGCAGCAAGTACCAGGCTTCTTTGAAGAAGAGTGGAAGTAAGAGTACTTCCAACTCAGTTATGCTTGTTGTAAATGTTGTGGACATTCTTCTTGCTGATTCCTATGTTAACTCTTGGGTATTTGATACCGGATCGGTTGCTCATATTTGCAATTCGATGCAGGGGCTAATAAGGACTAGTGAAGTGCAGAAAGGCGAAGTGGATTTTCGTGTTAGAAATAAAGCAAGGGTTGCTGCATTGTTCGTCGGCGTCATGCAACTTCACCTTCTGTCAGGATTTATTATGGAGTTGAATAATTGTTATTACATTCCTAGTATGGGTCGAAACATTTTATCACCTTCATGTTTCATGAGGGATGGTTATTCATTCGCGAGTGCAAACAATGGTTGTGTAATCTCTAAGAATGATATGTTTATGGCTAATGCTCCCATTGTGAATGGGTTATTTATTTTAAATCTTGATGGTGCATCTATTTACAATGTTAGTGCTGAAAGGCTTCGGCCTAATGATTTGAGTCCTACCTATTTATGGCATTGTCGTTTGGGGCATATAAGTGAAAAGCGCATGAAGAAGCTCCGTGGTGATGGTCTTCTAACTTTGTTTGATTTTGAATCATACGAGACATGTCAGGCTTGTTTACTTGGAAAGATTACCAAGTCACCTTTTTCGGGTTTACCCGAGAGAGAGACAGACTTGTTGGAACTCATACATACTGATGTATGTGGGCCAATGAGCACGACAGCCAGAGGAGGATATCACTACTTCATTACTTTCACTAATGATTTCAGTAGATATGGTTATGTCTACTTGATGAGGCATAAGTATGAAACTTTTGAAAAGTTCAAGGAGTTTTAGAGTGAAGTAGAGAATCAACGTGGCAAGAAAATAAAGTCCTTGTGATCTGATCGTGGAGGTGAATATTTGATTCACGAATTTAGCGATCATCTTAAGAGTTGCGGAATTGTTCCACAACTTACGCCGCCCGGAATGCCTCAAAGAAACGGGGTCTCCGAACGGCGTAATCGAACTTTGTTGGACATGGTTCGATCTATGATGAGCCAGTCGGATTTACCATTATCATTTTGGGGTTACGCTCTAGAAACGGCAGCTTTCAGACTTAATAGGATACCATCTAAATCCGTAGTTAAGACACCATATGAGATGTGGACTGGAAAGAATCCAAGTTTGTCTTTTCTAAAGATTTGGGGTTGTGATGCATTTGTAAAGCGACTTCAGTCGGACAATCTAACACCCAAATCGAATAAGTGCATTTTCGTGGGATATCCGAGGGAAAGCTTAGGGTATTACTTCTACAACCGAGAGGAGGGCAAAGTGTTTGTCGCTCGTAGTGGTGTTTTCCTAGAGAAAGAGTTTCTCACAAAGGGAACAAGTGGAAGGTCGGTGCGACTTGAAGAAGTTCAAGATGAGCCAGTTCGGGATGCTTCTACGAGTGATGCTATTGTAGAAGAACAAGTTGAGGAACCCGTGGCAACAGAAGCACCACAACCACGAAGGTTGGTGAGGCTCCGCGAAGCGCGGGAATTATTATTGTTAGACAATGATGGGCCTGCGACCTATGCAGAAGCGATGGTGGACCCAGACTCTGAGAAATGGCTGATCGCCATGAGATCCGAGATAGATTCCATGGGGGACAATCAAGTTTGGAACTTGGTTGACCTGCCTGATGGTTTTAAAGCCATCGAGTGCAAATGGATCTATAAGAAGAAGATTGATATGGATGGAAATGTTCACATCCATAAAGCTCGACTTGTTGCAAAAGGTTTTTGACAAGTTCAAGGAGTTGACTACGACGAGACTTTCTCGCCCATAGCGATGCTTAAATCTATACGGATAATTCTAGCCATTGCTGCACATTTCAACTATGAAATATGGCAGATGGATGTCAAGACGGCTTTCCTAAATGGAATCCTAACTAAGGACGTGTATATGATGCAGCCCGAAGGTTTTGTCGATCCAAACAATGCTGGAAAGGTATTGAAACTTCTGAAGTCCATTTATGGGCTGAATCAAGCATCTCGGAGTTGGAATATTCGATTTGATGAAGTTGTAAAGGAGTTTGGCTTCATAAAAAATGAACAAGAACCTTGTGTTTACAAGAAGGAAAGTGGGAGAGCGCAGGTATTTCTAATCTTATATGTAGATGACATATTGCTGATTGGAAATAACATTCCTATGCTTGAGTCTGTTAAGACCTCATTGAAAAATAGTTTTTCGATGAAGGACTTGGGAGAAGCGGCATATATTCTGGGCATCAAGATCTATAGAGATAGATCAAGGAGGCTAATTGGATTAAGCCAGAGTACATACATTGACAAAGTGTTGAAACGGTTCAGCATGGAAGATGCTAAGAAGGGGTTCTTGCCCATGTCTCACGACATTAAACTCAGCAAGACTCAGTGTCCTTCGACTACTGATGAGCGTGAGCGCATGAGCAGAGTTCCATATGCTTCGGCTATTGGATCCATCATGTATGCAATGGTATGTACTCGCCCAGAAGTTTCATATGCTCTAAGTGTTACGAGCAGATACCAGGCTGATCCAGGTGAAGGTCACTGGACAGCGGTAAAGAACATCCTTAAGTACTTGAAAAGGACTAAGGATGTGTTCCTAGTTTATGGAGGTGAGGATAAACTCAGTGTAAAGGGTTACACAGATGTGAGTTACCTTAACGACTCAGATGATTCGAAATCGCAATCAGGTTATGTGTTTGTCATGAATGGTGGTGCTGTGAGCTGGAAAAGTTCCAAGCAAGATACGGTGACCTCCTCTTCAACAGAAGATGAATATATTGCTGCCTCGGAGGCCATAAAGGAAGCTGTTTGGATTAGGAATTTCCTGATCGCTCTCGGTGTGGTTCGTATGCCGTCAATCCTTGGATGTTTATTGTGACAACAATGGTGCTATTGCACAAACCAAGGAACCTAGACAGCACCAGAAGAACAAACATATTCGCATGCGTTACCATCAGATTCAAGAGTTTGTTGAGGATGGTAGTGTCATGATATGCAAAATACATACGGACTCAAATGTTGCTGATCCCTTGACTAAGCCTCTCCCTGACCAGCAGATGAAGCGCACACAAGAGCAATTGGTATTAGATACATTTTAGATTGACTCTAGTGCAAGTGGGAGACTGAAGGAAATATGCCCTAGAGGTAATCATAGAGATGATTATATTTCATATGTATCCATAAGTTATTGTAATGTTCCTTGAATATCCATATCAGGCAACTTGTATTGATTGGAAATTATGTGAATTGTTTGTGAAACTCTTTACTTGTATGGTTATTTAAGAGTTGTCCCTAGTCGGAGTTCATGTGAGGACACACGTGAATATTAGACTAGCACATCGATTGGTTGATGACTATGTTTCGCAAGTCATAGACATGGAGATGTCAAACCAATGATGTGGACACATGTTATGAACATGGGGTTGGACTGACCCAACCTGAGACTGGCAATTAATTGCAGCTCTCTCTCTACACATCGTGTATGTTTTGTCCTTAGACCTGAGATTATCGCATGTACTTGAGATGTGGATCGACCTACTTTGGGGCTATCAAACGCTGCACCGTAACTAGGTAGTTATAAAGGTAGTTTTCGGGTTTGTCCTGAAGCATGCTGCAAGGCATGGTCAATCAAGATGGGATTTGCCCCTCTCTACTTGAGAGAGATATCTCTGGGCCCCTCGAGTGATCGGATCCAGAAATGCATGGCCGTGCTACATATGGTTAAGAGTTAACCTAGTAAAGGGATTCCGAATCACGGTATCGAGAAAGGGAGGTCAGCTTGGAGCTAGACCAAATATCGTGAGGCAAAGGGAAAGACATGTACTAAACCTTGTGATGGTTCGTCCGATATGATCTTTGTATGCGTTTAGGAGTTGGCACGTCTTGCTAGAGGCCGCTACCAACTATTGACAGAATAAGTGTATTCGTGTCATGTCTATACGCATATGAACCTATAGGGTCACACACTTAAGGGGCTGGAAGCCTAATGAGGGTTGGATCCGAATTAGACCAGGCTTAGGCTACTAATGGGCTGCTAATGTAGAAGCCCACTAGGGACGCCTATATAAGAGAGGGTGGGGCGAGCTGACCAGGGTTAGACCAGAGATCATTCCACCCAGCCGCCGCTCCTCACGCCTGTGTCGCGCGCGCGGACCTAGCAATCCGGCGTCTGACGCTTCCACCCTGTACGTGTGGATACCTCAGAGGCGCTGCATCTGTAGCGTTTGGACGAGCCGCGCAAGGGGAGCTGCTCGTGGGACGAGAAAAAGGAGGAGACGTAGATCGTCTGCACTGCCTCGACGCGCTTCATCAATTCCGCAACTACGCGTCTAGTGGTAATCCCGTGATCTATGAAAACAGTATTCCTGGTTTACGCGGTAGAAATTTTTGATTTGCGCTAGTGTAGCCTACCCGTATCCCTACAGGCGATACCTGATTTCAGTAAACCATTTGTGGTGGAAACCGATGCTTCAGATGGCGGCATAGGCGCCATTCTCTCTCAGGACGGACATCCTATTTCCTACCTCAGTCGTGCCTTGGGTCCGCGCAACCAAGGGTTGTCCGCATATGAGAAGGAATTAGCAATATTACTTGCCGTTGATAATTGGCGTACATATTTGCAAGTTCAGTAGTTTGTGATTTAGTCTGATCACCGCAGTCTTGCGAGCTTGGACGAGCAGCAGTTACACACTCCCTAGAAATGCAAGGCACTCACGAAATTACTGGGCTTGCACTACAAAATTTTCTACAAGCCGAGCAGGGAGAACGGATCAGCGAACACTTCATCCAGAAGAGGTGAGGGTGTTGAACTTGCAGTTGTCTCTGTCAGTGTGCCTGTGTGGTTGAAATAGATGCTGGAAGGATATGCTACGGATCCAACTATACCTAAGATCCTATAGAAGATTGAATTACACGATACAGCAGTTCAGGGATTCTTGGTGCAAGAGGTCTTGATCCGCAAGGAGGGACGCATATGGCTGGGAACTAACAATGCATTGCACCAACTGATTTTGCGATATGTCCATGACAGTGTAGTGGGAGGACACTCGGGAGTGCGAGCAACCTATCAGCGGTCGCACCGTAATTTTTCTTGGAAGGGGATGAAGAAATTAGTGGAGCAGTACGTGGACCAGTGCTCTATCTGCAAGCAGGCCAATCATGAGAAGGTCAAATATCCAGGCCTTTTGCAACCATTTCCGACACCTGACAGTGCATGGAAAATGGTCACTTTGGACTTTATCGATGGGCTGCCTCAATCCAAGAACACCAACTGTATCATGGTGGTGGTCGACAAACTCACCAAGCATGCTCATTTTGTGCCCTTGATGCATCCATTTACAACCCAACAAGTGGCTATGTCCTATGTGCACAATGTGTTCAAACTCCATAGTTTGCCGGAGATTATAGTGTCAGACCGTGATCCAATTTTCACCAGTTGCCTGTGCCAAGAGCTGTTCAAACTGGTGGGCATGGAACTGGCTATGAGTTCATCACGACACCCACAGACTGATGGACAAATGGAGAGGGTAAACCAATGGCTCGAGACCTACCTCTGTTGCTTCGTGCATGTGTGTCCCAAGCAGTGGTGTCATTGGTTGTGATAGGGCAAAGGTGTCCAATCTTTCGATGAGATGGTGATAGTCGATTTGGGTGGAGTTCGGTCTTAACGATCCGACTACACGAACGAGCACGAGCATCAATTCAATCGCTAGGCCAATCTCCTGAAGGTTACCGATCTTGCAGAAACACGACCAGCCTGACCAACGAGGGTCTTAATTCCTACCTGAAATCGAGAAAAAGTAAGAACTAATATTGCAATCAAGATATTGCAGATGAGATGAAAGCTTTATTGAAAAGGTGGGATCCTTTATAGGTGCGAAGTAAAATAGGCCTCTACGACACTCGAGCCTTGGAAAAGTTGCAATGGTGGCTAACTTTTAGTCTAAACAAAATCTGAGTTTAAAGTGACGGCTATGGGGGTTATTTAAGGAGGAAAAGGTAGGGTTTTGGCCAGCCATAGGTATGGTGCCCGAATCCAACCCTACAAGTCCTTTTCCCCTCAAATATGGATTCTAAAAAGTACCTATTTTAATTCCAGCAAAAATAACATGGGTCTGGCCCAAAATAAAGGTGACACAGCACCATATTATCCTATGGACGGATCTATGAAGTAATATTCTTGAATATTTCGTCGAAGCCTCCAATCTTCATTATGGTGGCTTCAAAGTCATGAAATCTCCACTTGCGGCGTCCTCTTCAATCCTCACATGCTTGCTGCCATCTCCATGCATGATCATGATCCAATGCTTGTCCCTCTCGTCCATGCTAGGTCCATCATTCATAAGAGTAACAAACACGTCTGATTTAGGTAGCATCATATTCTCATATATATGAGGAATAGTCCAAGAAACGAAAGTACCTGATAGTTAAGTTGTTTGGCACGAGCTCGAGTGATAGGTTCTTGTATTTTTGTAGTTGTAGGTATAGTGGTTGTATCAACAGTTGGGATGTCCTCATCATGCTCCCCTTCTTGAATTGAAGTTGTCCTCGACCCAATCTCATCTTACTCACCAAAATAAGGCTTCAAATCTGCAATGTTAAATGTAGGACTAATCTGTAGGGTTTCGTAGCATGGAAAACAAAAAAATTCTATCGCATACAAACAAACAAGCCAAGATCTATCTACTAGATTGTAGCAACGAGTCGATGGAATAACTTACCCTCGAAGATTCCAAAGTGTTTAACGAGAGCGGATTCTCGTGGGTGATGTAGTCGACTCTTCCGATCTCAAGATCGCAGACGATCCTTCCGGCTATGCTCCCAAGCGCTCCCGCAATCGGTCACATCGTTCACTGATTTAAGACCTTCCTCTCCCTTGTTCCAGAAAATGGAGGTTGTAGCACTCTCCTCGCGATTCCGGTAGCACAACGGCGTGGTACCGGAAGTAGAGGGGAGATCTCGCAGGGCTCCGCCTTAAGCCGGAGCGAGTATGGTGGAGTATGAGAGAGTCCTCGGTGTTCTAGGGTTTAGACACACCAAGGAGGGGATGCTAGAGCCGGTGGCTAGGGTTTCGGGGACCCCCAAGTCGGCGGCTAGGGCAAAACCCTAGGGGGTGGCGGCGGCTACGGTGGGCTGCAGCTTCTAGGGTTTGAGGTGAGGGACTTGTTGTGTGCTAGGAGGGAGCCCTGCCCCTCCTTATATAGGTGGAGGGGCCGGCGGCCAAGGGGAGGGAGGGGAGTCCCTCCCCAACTCGTCTTGGAGGGGGCGCCGCCGGTTGGAGGAGGGATTCCCTTGCCAACTCGGTTTCCCACTTCCTCCTCTTTTCCTCTTTCCAATTTTAGCCGTTTGACTTTTCAAACTAGCTATTTGACTTTTCAAACTAGGATTTGAATTAATCCTTTATTTGGAACAGCGATGACACTTAGTACATGATGCAATCATTCCAACTTGCAATGACACATTAATGTACCCCTTCCCCTCTGGAGTGCCGGACATTCCGGAACCTTCTAGAACATTCCCGATGAAAACACCGGAATCATTCTCGAACTCCGAAACGGGACTTTCCTTATATGAATCTTATTCTCCGGACCATTCCGGATCTCCTCGTGATATCCCGGATCCCATCCGAGACTCCGAACAACATTCGGTCTCTTTCTCATCATACCATAACTACTCAAACAACGTCGAATCCTTAAGTGTGTCTCCCTACGGTTCGTGAATTATGCGGACATGATCGAGACACTTCTCCGATCAATAACCAATAGAGGAATCTGGAAATTCATATGGCTCCCACATATATCTTTGATTACTTTGCGATCGAATGAACCACTTACATACGATACCAATTTCCCTTTGTCTCACGATAGTTTACTTATCCGAGGTTATGATCGTCGGTATCTCTGCATACCTAGTTCAACTCACATCGATAAGTACTCTTTGTCGCTCCTGATATGTGATCCCTTGTGAGCTCACATGCTTGCAAGCTAATTGGATGACATTTCACCGAGAGGGCCCAGAGTATATCTATCCGTCATATGGATGGACAAATCCCACTCTTGATCCATGTGTTTCAACCAATACTTTCCGAACACTCAATGCCTCCTTTCTAGCCACCCAGCTACGGTGTGGTGTTTGATGTCATCAAAGCATCCATCCGCAAAGGTGATATGCATGATCTCATGGTCGAAGGAATTAGGTTACTATGTATCAGAAAGCATATAGCAATTGAACTATTGAAATGACTTGATCTTTATGCTACGCTTATCTATAGGAGTATGTCCATCATATCATTCTCCTAACGATATGATCTTGTTGTTGATAACATCTCAATGTTCATGATAGGGAAACCACAATCATTTATCAACCAACAAGCTAGTGATGTATAGAGGCTATACTAGGGACTTCAAATTAAGTTTACAAATCACACAAGTATCAATGTTTCCTTGTTAATACTATTATAGCATGAATGTAAACATTTATCATAAACACAAAGATATAATAATAACTACATTTATTATTGCCTCTAGGGCATATCTCCAGACTCCCACTTGCACTAGAGTCATCTAATCTAGATTACATGGTAATATACCGAACACCCATGGCAGTTTGGTGCTGGTCATGTTTTGCCCTCGGGAGAGGTTTAGTCAACGGATCCGCCACATTCAGATCTGTGTGTACTTTGCAAATCTTTATATCCCCATCTTGGATATGTTCTCGAATAGCGTGAAAACGTAGCTTGATATGCTTCAGCTTCTTGTGTGACCTTGGTTCTTGCGCATTGGCTATGGCGCCCATGTTATCACAGTAGATAGACATTGGGTCCAACAGACTAGGAACCACACCCACGTAATGAACTCTTTCATCCATATCGCTTCTTGTGAAGCCTCCGAAGCAGCCATGTATTCCGATTCAGTTGAAGATCTCGCCACAACACTTTGCTTTGCACTCCTCCAGCTAACTGTTGCACCATTCAAAATAAATATGTATCCAGATTGTGATTTAGAACCATCCGGATCGGTGTTCCAACTAGCATCGGTGTAACCATTAACAACGAGCTGTTCATCACCTCCATAAGAAAGAACCATATCCTTAGTTCTTCTCAAGTACTTAAGGATGTTTTTGACCGCTGTCCAATGATCCACTCCTGGATCACTTTGATATCTGCTAGTTAAACTAACAGCATATGCAATATCGGGTCTAGTACATAGCATGTCATACATTAGAGATCCTATGGCTGAGGCATAGGGAGTCTTACTCATCCTTTCTCTATCTTCTGCCGATGTCGGAATTTGAGTTTTACTCAAGGTCGTATTGGGCAACATGGGCAAGAACCCTTTCTTGCTATCTTCCATTCCAAACCTCTTTAGAACTTTGTCCAAATATGTACTTTGTGACAATGATATTTGGCGTTTCGATCTATCTCTGTAAATCTTTATGCCTAATATGTAAGCTGCTTCGCCAAGATCCTTCATTGAAAAACTATTATTCAAATATTCCTTGACACTATTAAGAAGGTCTACATGATTCCCAATCAACAATATGTCATCCACATATAGTATTAAGAATGCTACAGAGCTCCCACTCACTTTCTTGTAAATACAAGCTTCTCCATAAGTTTGTATAAAACCAAAACTTTTGATCACCTTATCAAAACGTTGATTCCAACTTCGGGATGCTTGCTTCAATCCATAGATCGACCGTTGAAGTTTGCATACCTTGTTAGCATCTTTAGGATCGACAAAACCTTTGGGTTGCATCATATACAACTCTTCATCAATGTCTCCATTGAGGAATGCTGTTTTGACATCCATCTGCCATATCTCATAATCATAATATGCAGCGATTGCTAACATAATCCTCAGACTTTAGCTTCGCCATCGGTGAGAAAGTCTCATCGTAGTCAACTCCTTGAATTTGTCGAAACCCTTTTGCGACAAGTCGAGCTTTATAGACAGAACATTACCATCAAGATCTGCTTTCTTCTTGAAGATCCATTTGTTCTCGACAGCCTTTCACCATCCCAGTAAGTCCACCAAAGTCCATACTTGGTTTTCGTATGGATCCAATCTCGGATTTCATGGCTTCTTGCCATTTATTGGAATCTGCTCATCATCGCTTCCTCATATGTCTCGGGTCATCGGTGTTGTCCACCAACATGACACTCATAACGGGATCATGCCAACTGGAGTGGTACGAGTTCTCGTTGACCTCCGAGGCTCAGAGCAACTTCAACCGTTTCATGATCACTATCATTAGCTTCCTCTCTAATTGGTGCAGGCACCACAGAACTTCTTCCGCAAGGCGCTACTCGCAATTTCGAGAGAAGGTTCGACAACCTCGTTGAGTTCTACTTTCCTTCCAAATACTTCTTCGAGAGAAATTCCTTCTCTAGAAAGGATCCATCTTGGCAACGAAGATTTTGCCTTCGGATCTATGATAGAAGGTATACCCAATAGTTTCCTTTGGGTATCCTATGAAGACGATTTTTCCGCTTTGGGTTCAAGCTTGTCCGTCAGAACTTCTTTACATAGGCTTCAGATCCCCAAACTTTAAGAACGACAATCTAGGTTTCTTCCCAAACCATAATTCATATGGTGTCGTTTCAACGGATTTAGACGGTGCCCTATTTAAAGTGAATGCGGTTGTTTCTAATGCGTAACCCCAAAATGATAGCGGTAAATCTGTAAGTGACATCATAGAACGAACCATATCTAAGAGAGTTCGAAATCGACGTTCGGACACACCATTACTGCGTGGTGTTCTCGGTGTCAATCATGAAAGTATTCCGCATTTCTTCAAATGCTCGCCAAACTCGTAACTTAGATATTCACCTCCACGATCAGAACGTAGAAATTTAATCTTCTTGTTACGTTGATTCTCTACCTCACTTTGAAACTCCTTAAACTTCTCGAAAGTTTCGGACTTATGTTTCATGAAATAGATATACCCATATCTACTCAAGTCACCCGTGAAGGTAAGAACATAATGATAACCACCGCGCGATGCTACACTCATTGGACCACACACATCGGTATGTATGATTTCGAATAAGTCCGTAGCTCGCTCCATCATACCAGAAAATGGAGTCTTAGTCATTTTATCCTTAGACATGCTTCGCATCTTTCAAGTGATTCAAAATCAAGTGATTCAAGAAGTCCATCGGAATGGAGTTTCTTCATACGTTTCACTCCAATGTGACCAAGACGACAGTGCCACATATAGGTCGAATTATCGCTTGATTTCAAAGGTTTAGCCTCAATGTTGTTGATATGTGTATTTCCACTATTGAGATTCAATAAGAATAGAACATCTATCAAAGGTGCATGTGCATAAAACATATTACTCATATAAATCGAACAACCATTATTCTCGGACTTAAACAAGTAACTGTCTCGCAATAAACAAGATCCTGATATAATGTTCATGCTCAACGCAGGCACCAGGTAACAATTATTTAAGTATAAAACTAATCCCGATGGTAGATGAAGGGGTAGCGTGCCGACCGCGATCACATCAACCTTTGATCCATTTCCTACGCGCATCGTCACCTTGTTCTTTGCTAGCTTCCGTTTATTTCGCAAAGACCGCTTCGAGTTACAAATATGAGCAACCAACCAAGATCAAATACCGTGCACTACTACTACAGTACTAGTGAGATAAACATCAATAACATGTATATCGATATACCTTTCTTCTTGATGTTGCCGTTCTTCAAATCCGCCAAGTACTTTGGGCAATTCCGCTCAAAGGACCTTCTCCTTGCAATAAAAGCACTCAAGATCGGGCTTAGGTCCAGCCTTGGTCTTCTTGTCGTGGTAACTTTCTTACCACCCTTCTTGAAGTGTCCCTTCTGCTTAGACTTGCCTTTCTTGAATTTGGTGGTCTTATTGACCAACAACACTTGGTGCTCTTTCTTGATCTCCACTTCTGCAGACTTTAACATAGCAAACAGTTCTGGCAACTGCTTGTTCATGTTCTGCATGTTGTAGTTCGTCACAAAGTTCTTGTAACTTGGTGGTAGTGATTGGAGGACACGGTAAATCCCCAAAGCATTAGGAATAACTATACCCAAGCTTTGAAGTTTGTTTGCGTGCCTGCACATCTTAAGCACATGCTCACCGACGAGCTGCCCTCTTCCATCTTGCAGTTAAAGAACTTTTCAGAAGCCTCATAACTTTCAATTGCCGCATGAGTCTCAAAAATCAATTTGAGATCCTCGACAATATCATATGGGTCTGAATTCTCAAACCTTTTCTGAAGCTCCGATTCCAAACCATACAAGATAGCACACTGAACTATGGAGTACTGATTTTCCGAGCGAGGTAAACATTCTTTACTTCATCGGAAGCATCAGCTGCAGGTGGGTCACCCAGCGGTGCATCCAGCACATAGGTCAAATTACCAGCTGTGAGGACAATCCTCAAATTGCGGAACCAATCCTCGAAGTTGCTTCCATTGTTTTTCAACTTTTCTTTCTCTAGGAACGCATTAAAATTGATGGTAGGGGCTGCCATTGATCTACAACATATTTGCAATAGTTTAGACTAAGTTTATGACAAATTGAGTTCAAATTAATAATAAAGTTAATCTAGGTGAACTCCCACTCAAAACAACATCCCTCACATTGTTTTAGTGATCACACGAACCAAATCCACTACATCAACACCAATCATCACGAGAGTTGATATAGTTTCAATGGCGAACAATCGTCATGTTCATCATATCTACTATATGATTCATGCTTTACCTTTCGGTGATCCGTGTTCCGAGACCATGTCTGTACATGCTAGGCTCGTCAAGATCAAACCTTAGTTTCGCATGAGCAACCGCTTGCTCATGTTGTATACACTTGCAGAATCTAACACACCCGATCATCACGTGGTGCTTCGAAACAACAAGCTTTAGCAATGGTGCTAACTAAGGGTGAACACTTTATGACTTGAAATTCATGTGAATGAGGGATCATCTTATAATGCTACCGTCGTCTACTAAGCAATACAAGATGCATAAAGGATTAACATCACATGCAATTCATAATATGTGATATGATATGGCATTTCTTCTTTGTTCTTCCGATCTCCATCTTCAAGCACGAACATGATCTCCATCATCACCGGCATTGCATCAAGGTCAATGACGCTTCTCCATGGTTGTCGTCCACCGGCTTCAACTATTACAACTACTTTGAATAGACACGCGGGTCTTAACATAAATTAAAGACAACCATATGGCTCGTGCCGGTTGCCAACTTACAATAAGGAACATTGCATACATCAAATATAATCACAATCATGGCCATATCACATCATCGCGCCCTGCAAAACAAAGTTAGACGCCTCTACTTTCTTTGCATGTTTTACGTGGCTTGGGGCTTTCAATAAGTGTCGTTCTAACTTACGAACATGAACCACAACATTGATACTAGTATTGTTAATCACCCGTTGTAAATTGGATCTTAACTATGCTAGGAGAAACAGGCACCCGCAAAGCCACTTATGCAATACAAGTTGCATGTCAAGCGTGGAGCAAGTCTCATGAACGATGTCATGTAAGGTTAGCCCGGACCGCTTCATCCCAACATACCGCAAGATGCAAAGTACACAAGAAGTAAAGCATCAACGCCCACAATGACCATTGTGTTCTACTCGTGCAACAGATCTACATATAGACACGGCTCTGATACCACTGTAGGGTTTCGTAGCATGGAAAACAAAAAAAATCTATCGCATACAAATAAACAAGCCAAGATCTATCTACTAGATTGTAGCAACGAGTCGATGGAATAACTTACCCTCGAAGATTCTAAAGTGTTTAACGAGAGCGGATTCTCGTGGGTGATGTAGTCGTACTCTTTCCGATCTCAAGATCGCGTAGATGATCCTTCCGGCCATGCTCCCAAGCCTCCCGCAATCGGTCACACGTTCGATTGACGAAGACCTTCCTCTCCCTTGTTCCAAAGAAAATGGAGGTTGTAGCACTCTCGCGATTCCTGTAGCACAACGTGGTACCGAAGAGGGAGATCTCGTAGGGCTTCGCCTTAAGCCGGAGCGAGTATGGTGGAGTATGAGAGAGTCCTCGGTGTTCTAGGGTTTAGACACACCAAGGAGGGGATGCTAGAGCCGGTGGCTAGGGTTCCGGGGACCCCCAAGTCGGCGGCTAGGGCAAAACCCTAGGGGGTGGCGGCGGCTATGGTGGGCTGCAGCTTCTAGGGTTTGAGGTGAGGGACTTGTTGTGTGCTAGGAGGGAGCCCTGCCCCTCCTTATATAGGTGGAGGGGCCGGCGGCCAAGGGGAGGGAGGGGAGTCCCTCCCCAACTCGGCTTGGAGGGGGCGCCGCCGGTTGGAGGAGGGATTCCCTCCCCAACTCGGTTTCCCACTTCCTCCTCTTTTCCTCTTTCCAATTTTAGCCGTTTGACTTTTCAAACTAGCTATTTGACTTTTCAAACTAGGATTTGAATTAATCCTTTATTTGGAACAGCGATGACACTTAGTACATGATGCAATCATTCCAACTTGCAATGACACATTCATGTACCCCTTCCCCTCCTGAGTGATGGACATTCCGGAACCTTCTAGAACATTCCCGATGAAAACACCGGAATCATTCCCGAACTCCGAAACGGGACTTTCCTTATATGAATCTTATTCTCTGGACCATTCCGGATCTCCTCGTGATATCCCGGATCCCATCCGAGACTCCGAACAACATTCGGTCTCTTTCTCATCATACCATAACTACTCAAACAACGTCGAATCCTTAAGTGTGTCTCCCTACGGTTCGTGAATTATGCGGACATGATCGAGACACTTCTCCGATCAATAACCAATATAGGAATCTGGAAATTCATATGGCTCCCACATATTTCTACGATTACTTTGCGATCGAATGAACCACTTACATAAGATACCAATTTCCCTTTGTCTCGCGATAGTTTACTTATCCGAGGTTATGATCGTCGGTATCTCTGCATACCTAGTTCAACCTCGTTACTGATAAGTACTCTTTTCTCGTTCCCGTGATATGTGATCCCTTGTGAGCCAGTCACATGCTTGCAAGCTAATTGGATGACATTTCACCGAGAGGGCCCAGAGTATATCTATCCGTCATATGGATGGACAAATCCCACTCTTGATCCATGTGTTTCAACCAATACTTTCCGAACACTCAATGCCACCTTTATAGCCACCTAGTTACGGTGTGGTGTCTGATGTCATCAAAGCATCCATCCGGCAAAGGTGATATGCATGATCTCATGGTCGAAGGAATTAGGTTACTATGTATCAGAAAGCATATAGCAATTGAACTATTGAAATGACTTGATCTTTATGCTACGCTTATCTATAGGAGTATGTCCATCATATCATTCTCCTAACGATATGATCTTGTTGTTGATAACATCTCAATGTTCATGATAGGGAAACCACAATCATTTATCAACCAACAAGCTAGTGATGTATAGAGGCTATACTAGGGACTTCAAATTAAGTTTACAAATCACACAAGTATCAATGTTTCCTTGTTAATACTATTATAGCATGAATGTAAACATTTATCATAAACACAAAGATATAATAATAACTACATTTATTATTGCCTCTAGGGCATATCTCCAACATAATCGTAGCAAAATCTGCAGGCAGCTCAAGTTTATATGCATTATCATTTATTTTTTCTAACACCTTAAAGGGACTAGCAGCGCGTGGCATTAACCTAGACTTGCGCAAATCAGGAAAACGGTCTTTCGTAAATGTAACCAAACAAGATCACCAACATCAAACATAACATGCTTTCTCTATTTCTCCCCAGCAAGTTTATACTTAGCATTCATGCGTTCTATGTTGTCTTTAGTAGTCTTATGCAATTTTAATATCATTTCAGCATGATGTGTCGCATACAAATTATTTTGCACCGAAGAAGGTAATGACAATAAATCAATAGGTGCACGAGGAACAAAAACATACACAATCTCAAATGGGCACATCTTTATGGTAAAATGCAGCGAACGATTATAAGCAAATTTAATATGAGGTAAACACTCTTACCACAATTTTAAGTTCTTCTTTAAAATAGCCAGTAACATAGTAGACAAAGTTCTATTGACTACTTCAGTTTGTCCATCAGTTTGGGGATAACATGTAGTACTAAATAGAAATTTCGTCCCCAACTTAGCCCATAAACATCTCCAAAAGTGGCTAAGAAATTTCGTATCATGATCAGAAACAATAGTATTTGGCACACCATGTAAACGAACAATTTCATGAAAGAACAAATCAGCAATATGTGCAGCATCATCAGTCTTGTGACAAGGAATAAAGTGTGACATCTTAGAAAACCGATCCACAACAACAAAAATGTTATCCCTCCCCTTCTATGTACGAGGCAATCCCAAAACAAAGTCCATAGAAATATCCTCCCAAGGGACACTAGGAATAGGAAGAGGCATATATAAACCATGTGGATTAAGGAGAGACTTAGCCTTTTGACAAGTAGTGCAGCGTGCCATGAATCGCTCAACATATCAACACGCATGGCCAAAAGAAGTGTGCAGCAAGAACATCTTCCGTCTTCTTTACACCAAAGTGACCCATCAATCCTCCTCCATGCGCCTCCTGTAACAACAAAAGATGAACAGAACTATCTGGAATGCATAGTTTGTTAGCACGAAACACAAATCCATCATTGAATACGAATTTGTTCCAAGTTATACTATCTCTACAATTCTGCAACACATCTTTAAATTCAGCATCATGCACATATTGTTCCTTAATAGTTTCCAATCCAAATATTTTTAAGTCAAGTTGAGATGACAAAGTATAACGGTACGACAAAGCATTAGGAATAACATTATATTTACCCTTTTTGTGTTTGATAACATAAGGAAAAGACTCAATAAATTCAACCCACTTTGCATGGAGACAATTTAGTTTAGCTTGACTATGAATATGCTTCAAAGATTCATGATCAGAATGTATAACAAATTCTTTAGGCCATAAATAATGTTGCCAAGTTTCTAATTTCTGAACCAACACATATAATTCTTTATCATAAGTAGAATAGTTCAAACTAGCCCTACTCAATTTCTCACTAAAATATGCAACATGTTTGCCCTCTTGTAATAACACACCTCCCAAACCAATTCCACTAGCATCACATTCAAGCTCAAAAGTCTTATTAAAATCAGGAAGTTGGAGTAATGGAGCATGTGTTAACTTATCTTTCAATACCATGAAGGCTTGTTGTTGTGCATCACCCCAAACAAAGGGCAGATCCTTCTTGGTAAGTTCATTCAGCGGCACAACAATTAATCCAAAATATTTGACAAAGAGCCTATAAAAACCAACGTGGCCAATAAAACTCCTCATTTGTGTGACCGTCTTGGTCTGCTGCCAATTCTCAATCGCTTCAATCTTAGCGGGATCCACTTCAATTCCCTATGATGTAAGAACATACCCAAGAAACACAACTCTATTGGTGCAAAAGGTGCACTTCTCAAGATTACCAAACAAAAGTGCATTGCGTAAAGCATTGAAAACATCACGCAAATGTTCCAAATGATTCTCTAAAGATTTGCTATAAATTAGAATATGATCAAAGTAGACTACCACAAATCGTCCAATGAAAGCACGTAAAACTTCGTTCATTAATCTCATGAATGTGATGGGTGCATTAGTTAAACCAAAAGGCATTACTAACCACTCATATAAACAAAACTTAGTTTTAAATGCTATTTTCCATTCATATCCTAATTTAATATGAATCTGGTGGTAACCACTATGCAAATCAACCTTAGAAAACATGGTAGAACCATAATTCATCAAGCATGTCATCTAAATGTGGTATAGGATGACGGTAATGAATAGTAATGTTATTCATAGCTCTACAATCAGTACACATGCGCGACGAACCATATTTCTTAGGTACCAAAATAATAGGAACATCATAAGGGCTAAGAGACTCACAAATATGATCCTTGTCGAGTAATTCCTAAATTTGGCATTGTATATCATTTGTATCCTCTGGATTGGTTTGATATGGTGCATGATTGGCAATATGGAACCAGGAATGAGATCAATTTTGTGCTCAATTCCTCTAATAGGCGGTATTCCTGGTGGCATCTCGGGTGGGAAAACATCCGCATATTCTTGCAAAAGGTTAGCAACCATAGGTGGCAAAGAGGGAGGCATATCCTCAAATGAAAACAAAACCTCTTTGCACACAATTGCATAAGGAGTAGTGTTCACATCTAATTCAGCAATATCAATTTTATTTGTAAGCATACATGGACTTTTCAAACGAATTTTAGTGGCATGTTTAGAATCAGATTTAGTGTTCTTAGGAGGCACAAAATCAGAAGCAACAATCTGATTGTCACTTTTGTTTTTCTCGTCAGTTTTAGCTCTACTAGCTCTATCAAGATCATCTTTTAATATTTGTTCAAGAGTCATAGGGTTGAGACCAATTTTCTTACCATTATGCATAAGAGAATAATGATTAGTTTTACCATTATGAACATATTCTCTATCAAATTGCTAAGGTCTACCAAGTAACAAAGAACAATCTTGCACGGGCACAACATCATAGTCAACAAAATCAGAATATGTACCAATAGTAAAATGCACGCATACTGTTCTTGTTACCTTGATCTTTCAGGAACTCTCAAACCATCAAATGTAATATAAATGGGTGTGTTGTCTTGTAGGTAGAGAAAGCTTCTCCACCATATAAACACTAGCCAAATTATTGCAACTTCGTCCATCAATAATGATCCATATAGCTCTCTCTTTGACAACACCTCTTGTTTGGAAAAGGTTTTGGCATTGATCATGTTCAGCTTGGCTCAATTGCACACTCAACACACGATTGTGCAACTAGACTCTTGTATTGATCAGCAGTTTCATCTCCCATTACCTATGTTTCTTCTTCAGGATCAGAATTATCTTCCTCTCGTGTAGCAATAAGAGCCAAAGTATCTTCATCAAAGTCACTAGCTGAATCATATTCACCATCTTCACGCACCAACATAACACGCTGCGTTGTACACATGGTTCAATATGACCATATCCCTAGCACTTGCGGCATTGTATATCCTTTGTATTTCTCGTGGAAGCCATAGAAGAAGCACTACGGGAAGGGACATTGTATGGCAGTGGAGGACCAGCCGAAGGCGGTCTTGAGGTAGGTGTGGTGGCTTTGGATGTGGTAGAAGCTGGTGGAGGACCACGAGACAAAGGCGCCGATTGCCGGGACGTCCAGGAGGATGTGCGATCCACATAATTATTAGTCTTCCTCCATGCTGGCGATCCTGCACTTCACGTTCAGCTTTGCAAGCAAGATGAAACAAATAAGTGATGGTAGTATATTCCTTATAGTCTAATATGTTTTAAATGTCCTTATTTAATCCACCAAAGAAACATGTAAGCATTTGTTCAGTATGTTCAACAATACCACACTAAACCATTCCCATTTGCAATTCCTAATAATACTCTTCTACATAATTTTTCCCTTGTTCTAAGCGTGTCAATTTCTTTAGTAAATCACGTTTCATAAGTAGGAGGTACAAAACAAACATGCATAGGAGTTTTTAAAGCAGTCCAAGTATTAGGAATTGTAGTAGGATTTAAACGACAATGTCCAGACCACCAAAGTGAAGCAAAATCAGTAAATTCACATCTAGCAGCACTATCACGCAAATGCTCAGGATATCTTAAACATGCAAAATGTTGATCTACTTCCAACTCCCATGTAAGATATGCATCATGATTATATCTACCCTCAAAAGGTGGAATATTTAATTTAATCTTTGCAACATGATCATCATTACGTACCGGTGGTCGAGCGTTGCGATGGTAATGTCGTGGTTGGCCAGCAGGGTGTGGAGGTTGTTCAACCTCCTCGTCAAACAGATCGTCCTCATCAAAATCATACTCGTTCCAGTCATCTTCCTCCAGTGCCACATCAGCAGTCGTGTTGGCGGCCTATGGTGCATCAGCTGCAGTAGTAGCGGCCGGAGGTCGCACAACAGCAGAACTAGCAGTACGACCCGTGAGTGGGATGTGTCGTGCACAACCCATGTTGTCAGTTCCACGCCGAGGTGCAGCTGGAACTGGTGCAGGTGCAGGCAATCTGCCCAAAACCTCCTGAAACCGAGCATCTAGCTTGTCGTTGAATGATTTCTCTAGTCCTTCGATATTGTCAATGGTGTTGGTGAGCTTGGCTTCAAACTCCTCTAGTCTTGAATCAACATCTTGAGCATGCCCCACCAATAGCTTGGTAAAGTGAGCATACATATCTTCGTTCGTCATATTCGCAGGGTCAAGTGGAATATCTTCCATGGTTAGTCCGCACAAGAACAGACATATATATGACTATAGTATGGAAATATGGTGGCAGCACGCACAATCCGTCAAGCAATATACAAAGATCTTACAAGTTCTTACCAAATGTAGGAAGGCGATATGCAAACCGTAAGGATCAGTGTCTCCCAAAATTGCACCAAGCGATTACCAGGAGTCGAGACAATGCATGTGGAGAAATCTGTGGAGCTCTGGGAAGGCTTAGCAAGGATGGTTAGCAATTATCAAAATAGCAATGCAATGTTGAAAGTATGCTCAACGACGTTACTGTGCTGGTCCTAGGCTAGACCATACTAGAGGCATGAGCCTAGAGCACCAATGATGTCACGAAGCGGCACAAGAAACAATGGTATGATGATATGGCACCCTGAAAAGCGAACCGAGATGTCCAAAATCACTATGATGGCGAGTGTCTAGAACTGATCTACGCGGTCTAAAAATAGTATAGCCCCAAAAACATTCATCAAAATTTTTGAACCATTGTCCAGAAAGCGCGCATGCGCCAAAAATTGTTGCTATAACGGCCGATGGAGAAAAGTGATCCCCAAGGTTGAAAACTAGTATAGCCATACATTTTTTCCGGAGGCGTTTCCAGACTTTTTTTGCTCTCCTTCTAGACTTACAACCGACCAAAATTTTAACTCAACACGAACTTGGAGTATTGCACAGAAACAACAAGGAAGGAAAGAAAAAATAACTAGGGAAGAACAACTCTACACGGACTCGTGCCACGGTAGGAAAATAGATCGGATCCGTGTCGCAGTAGGAAGGCGGTGGCGGAGTCTAGGGTTTATGGCGAGGAGTATATGGAGGCGGAATAAGGTGGTGAGTGTATGGCGATGGCAGAGATATGCAAGCGTGGCGGTGGTGACTACTGTGACTAGAACCCGAAACTCTAAGGGACGAAACACTAAGACCAACAACTCGACACAACGATGTAGACACAAATTCAACAATGCAAAACTAAAAATGATAATGCAAGGCTGAAAGTAGTGATGGGATAGATCTAACTCTAACTGTGTTTTTGGAATTTTCGTGGTTTATAGGTAAACATATCTAACTACGAAAACAATAAATCTCATCGAGCAACCTGAAATCTAATACCACTTGATAGTACAAAGGTGTCTAATCTTTCGATGAGATGGTGATAGTCGATTTGGGTGGAGTTCGGGCTTAAATATCCGACTACACGTGCGAGCACGAGCACCAATGCAATTGCTAGGCCAATCTCCTGGAGGTTACCGATCTTGCAGAAACACGATTAGCCTGACCAATGAGGGTCTTAATTCCTACCAGAAATCAAGAACAAGTAAGAACTAATATTGCAATCAAGATATTGTGGATGAAGATGAAAGCTTTATTGAAAAGGTGGGACCCTGTATGTGTGAAGTACAATAGGCCTCTGCGACACTCGAGCCTTGGCGAAGTTGCAATGATGGCTAAATTTTATTCTAAACAAAATCCGAGTCTAAAGTGATGGATATGGGGGGTATTTAAGGAGGAAAAGGTGGGGTTTTGTCCAGCCATAGGTATGGTGGACGAATCCAACCCTAGAAGTTCTTTTCCTCTCAAATACGGACTCTAAAAAGTACCTATTTTAGTTCCAACAAAAATAACATGGGCCTGACCCAAAATAAAGGTGACGCAGCATATTATGCTATGGATGAATCTATGAAGTAATATTATTGAATATTTCATCCAAGCCTCCAATCTTCATTATGGTGGCTTCAAAGTTCTGAAATCTCCACTTGCAGCGTTATCTTCAATCCTCACATGCTTGCTTCCATCCCCATGCATGATCATGCTCCAATGCTTGTCCCTCTCGTCCATGCTAGGTCCATCATTCCTAAAAGTAACAAACGCATCTGATTTAGGCAACATCATATTCTCATGTATATGAGGAATAGTTCCAAGAAACAAAAGTATTTGGCATGAGATCGAGTGATAGGTCCTTGCATTTGTGTAGCTGTAGGTATAGTGGTTGTATCAACAGCTGGGATGTCCTCATCAGGTTGCCTTTGGCCGAGTATTGGTATAACACCTCTTACCACACAACCATTCAACAGTTTCCATTTGAGGCTTTGTATGGGCATCAGCCTAGGCGCTTTGGCATCATTGATACCACAGTTTGTTAGTCCAAGGATTTGGATACCTAGCTGGATGAAAGGGCCCCTGATGCAAGATCTCCTGAAGCAGCATTTGGGCAGAGCACGACAAAAGAGACAAGTCGGGTCTTAACACAACCTACGACGGCGCAAGAAGAAGGGCGCGCTGCTTCGGTTCGGAGGTGGGCGCGGGGCGGATTCTCCTGGTCGTAACTCAGCGGCAGCATGTGGCCTTCCAACCTGTGTGGGTTGTGGCTAGGCATGCGGTGCCTCCGCTCCTGAATAAAGGTGGTTTTGGCCCTGCTATCTTTGAGTGCCAAGTCATCGATAAGATTCACGTCGGCCTCCTCGATCTGAACACTGATGAGTTCTGTTTTCTCTCAGAGATCTCCGTTGATTGACATTTGGTGCAACTGGATATCTAGATCGGAATCGATCCGGTCTTGCACGCCTCCATCGTCAGATAGTCAGGCTTCAGGAAGGGCCTGGCGCGAAGTTTCGCTTTCATGTCGGTGCCATGGGACATGCCTAACTAATGGATTTCCATGATATCGACAGAGGTGTAGAAAGTCATGGTGATTGTGATCGTAGGTTTGCAATGGAGAGAGGTGTATTGGGTTCCTTGAAGACCTTTCTACGCAGGTTATTCCCGTGTGTCGGGTGTTTGCTGGCTTGCAGCAGCAACCTTGGCAAGAGGGGGTGGTAGCACAGGTGAACTGCAATTCTGGTCAGTGGCGGAGGTAATATTGAATGAAAAGGGGGGCCAAGCAAGATAAATTTTGTATAAGCAGGGCCGGTCAAGCTAATCTTCACTAATTATACCTTCTGATCACCTCTAAAACTAGGGTTTTTTCCTTGCTACACTTTGGCGTAGGGGGGCCCTTGTCCCCTGCTTGTCCCCTAGCTCTGCCACTGATTCTGGTGGTGCTTCTCAAGTACCGAGTCACGATTTTCAAGCTAAAAATCCAAGGTCTAGCCTTCATTGGTTGTACCTGGCGATGACCTTGCTAAAGACATCCTTTTGTGATCTCGAACTTTCTTCAAAGTGATAACCCTAGATTTTCGATCGGAAAACAACAATGCTTGTGCATTGTTTCCCACTTGGATTGCTTTTGGAGAATATCTTTTGTAATCCGGGTGTTGTATTAGGTGGTGGTTAGAGTGTTGTTGTTGTGGTTGTTTCATCACCGCGATGGGGTCTTTTTTCCCTTTTCTATCTTTTTTATTTTTTTGGTTGTGTACATCCTGGATGTCTAAGGACATCTTTCTGGTGCAGAGATTGGATATAATTATTATCTTTCCGATATTAATATATTCCATGTATCCAAAAGAGGAACATTTAACTCTTATGTGATTTTGCGTGTGTGTGTGACAGAGAGACTCCTAACGTTAGCATCCCTATAGCTATGGCATCCTTGCAGCCCGCACCGCAAGAGAGGGTACAAGCCCAACTGATATGGGTCCCCTTGTGGGATTGAACCTTGGGTGGCCCGATCTTCATGGATTTGAGGCGGCGGGTGAGGGAAAACCCGATGAACACTATGAAATCAACTCAAATGCAAGATAAAGATACAAACACATGCAAACACACACACACTTCAGTTATCCTCATTGGCCAGAATCATCAACCCGATAGAATCCTCGTGGAAGAGACCAATAGGTAGAGATCCACGGAATAAATATCGATCCGAAGCCTCTAGAATCTACTCGTGAAGAGATTGCAATCAATAGAGACCCAAATGGAGATATCGATGCAATAGAGATCACGAGGTAGAAAGAGTGCTCATACGGCGAGGGTCTTGTACAACCTAGGTCTTGGTGTAGATCCTAGAGAGGTTCCCCCTATGAGAAGTTGGAGGCTATGCCACATCTACTCAATATTCATTCTAGGGTTTCAAGGAGAGGGTGGGGCTTATTTATAGGCCAACAACGAGTTAGGGATAGTTTAGGCATAAACAAGAAGTTTTGGGTGTTACATGGGCCAGTCCCAACTTCAAGGCTCGCATGCTTGTTCAGTTATGGCGGAGACTCTGGTGTTGAGAGGGCGGAGACTCCGGGCGGGACGGAGACTCTCGGCGGACGCTAGAACCTTGCAGACGTAGGTGGATCGAGGCTCGGGCGGAGACTCCGGGTGCGCAGGGGCGGAGACTCTAAGTGCGCAGGGGCGAAGACTCCAGTACTGCTTCAGCTGCTTCTTCTTCCCCCTCTTCCAAGCCTCTTGCTTGGGTGTCTTGGCTCCTAGGGCGTCCTTGTCTCTTCCTCTTGGTGTCATGGTCATGGGTCTAGTCATGGTCATGGGTCTAGTCATACAATAGCGATTCATCTCAAGTAGGATCTCATTCACAAGATAACCAAAGGAAGACACGTGATGGAATGAGTTCACCTTAGTAAGAGTGGTTGGTGTAGCATGATGCAGACCAAAGGTGATTGTCATGTGTTGGGATGCATTACCAATATTAATTATGTGAGGGAGGAGTGGTTCAACCGACTGCATGCGTTTGCATAAGCACATGCAGTCGCACGCAACACAGGGGCTTGGATCACGACGAACGACACTCATGCACCCTCAACTACTTCTTTTCTTGTTTGGGGATAGGGAGGGGTATTATCCTTCTAACTATAAAATGAGATTGAGCATATCCAGGGACGGTTCACATATCTTGGGGGCCCTAGGACAACATGACACTAATGCCCCCTTGTTTAAAGTGATAGATCTTCCCTTGGTTAATGGGAGAAATAGCCCCCCTATTCCAGAGAATCATTAAAGATATTTTTTAGAATTTATGATATTTCTTAAAAAATACTTAAAGTTTAAGTATGATTAGGGTTCTTGGGCCGCTTGACAATATACGCCAAAATCTCTGTCACTTGTTCGCACATTGATACGTCCAAAACATATCTACTTTCTCGAACACTTTGCTATTGTTTCTTCTCCAAACTTGTGTGATTTGGATACAACTAACACGGACTGACGTTGTTTTCAGCAGAATTACCTTGGTGTCTTGTTTTTGTGCAGAAAATGAACTATCAGGAAAAATCCCGGAAAATATGCCAAAAACTATTTCTCACCAGAAGATCCACGAAGCCAGAAGGGGAGACAGAGGGGAGGCCTGGGGGCCCAGACCCACCCCAGGCGCGGGCCCACTGATCCCGCGGCTAGGGGAGGTCTGGCCACCTCAGGCAGCTCCTCGGCCTCCCTCCGCGCCTATAAGTTGCCTTCTGACCTAAAAACAAAGGGGGTTCGATAGTTTTCTAGAAAGAGTTCCGCCCCGCCGCCGCCACCAGAAACCAAGATTCGGATCCAAAAACTCCGTTCTGGCACCCTGCCGGGACGGGGAATTTGGAGAGGATCATCGCCATCGTCATCACCAAAGCATCTCCATCAGCCACCGATGTTTCCGTCGTCCATGAGTGAGTAATCCCCCGCTGTAGGCTTGGGGATGGTAGGGATTGGATGAGTTCTTTCATGTAATCGAATAAGATATGTTAGGGCATAGTGCCTAGTATCTCTATTAGTGCTATTTGACTTTGTTGCAACTTGTTGTGCTTAATGCTTGTCACTAGGGCCCGAGTGCCATGATCTCAGATCTGAACTTATTATTGAATCATTATGATAGTATTGTTTATGATCTTATTTGCAAGTTGTGTACATATATCATTGTCCGGATCCAAAGGCAGCAAAGTGACAATAATTGGGACAACCAGAGGGGATGGTTGTGGTGTGAGGATCACATGTGTTCTTTATTGCCAGTATGTGGCGCCCCGCAAAAACCACTACTAGAAAATCGCGTTATTTTTGTGCATTGCATCATCATGACCGCATGCTCATGTCATCATGCCACATTCCATTTGAGCATCGTCATCATCATGCATTTGTTTGTCTGAAACTATTTTCGAAAAGCATATTTTGTTTTCTAAATACCCCGCCTTTATTTCAAATCCAAAACCCGAGTCTCCGGAATATTTTGTTTCGTCTACCAATGGATTTCAAAATTCCCATTTTAAATAATAAAATATTTAGTTTATTTTTAGGGGACAGCCGTACCGGGCCGATCCGACCCAGTTGGCCATCCCCAGTACAAAAACCAGTTTTCCCAAAACCTATTCCACCATATATTCTACCCACTCTAATCCTACCCAGCCCTCCACCTCACCCCCTCCTATCCCATGTCGACACCTCACCAGCCCCACCCTCTTTCCCTCCACCTCACCCAACACACCACACACACACCACTCACACCCACACAGTGGCCGCCTCCACAGCCACTGGCCACCCTTTTCCCGCCTCCCGTGGCCAGATGCAGGCCCCAGGCGAGCCAGGCCCCACCTGCCGCCCACCAAACTCCCCACCTCCACCTGCCCCGTTCCCCGCGCTCGGCCCCACCCACGCACGTCGGCGTCGCCCGCACACCATCTCCCTCTCCTACCCCACGTTCCCCATCTCACCCCCGTTCCGAGTGCTGCCGCCGCCTCGCTCTTCCCTCGTCGGTGCTGCGGCGTCGCCTCGCGCCCTCTCTCCGCGGCACCCCTGCAGCGGCCCAGCCTCGCCTCCTCTGAGCCCTGCCGCCGCGCTTCTCACCCCTCCACCTTTCCGCTCCCTCTCCTCCCCGGCATCTGCCACCGCGACACCCTCCTCTACCTCGTCGCTGGCCTCCTTCGCCGCCGGGCATCCCCGTCTCCTCCTCCGGCCCTGAGCGCCTCATCTCCGGCTCGCGCTTCCCGACGCTCGGCCGCCTCCACCCCCCTCACCGCTCCTCCTCCATGCGATCCCCGTGACGCCGCCGCCGGAGCCACGACGACCTCCCTTTGGCCTCCTCCTGTCTCCCCCGACCGTCCCCGCCTCGCCGTCGCGCCCCCCTCGCCCTCTTCCGCGGCCGTCCACGCAAGCCGCCACCGTCGGTCCCTCCTCTCCTCGCCGGAAGCCGTCTGCGTCGCCGCCTTTTCCCCTTACCGGCAGCGCCACCTCGGCCCGCATCTCCCGCAAGCTCGGCCGCCGCGGCCCTCTCCTCCGGCCGGCTCCCCGTCTCCTTCTCCGGCCCCGTGCTTCCTTGTCACCGACGCCCAGCGCCATCGCCTCCTTCCCCCAGGGCGCTACCGCCGCCTCGGGCTCCTTCCTCCTTCGCCTCTCCCCGCCACCGGTTCTTCCCCCTGGCCTCCCAGCTCGCCCCGCAACCCCCTTCGTCGCCGCGAGCACGCGACGCCACCCCTCTCCCTCCTGGAGCCACCTGCGACCTCCACCGTGCGCTCATCTCTGCCCTTGCAGTACCCCTCCGGCCGTCGCTGCAACCTGCGCGCCGTCGACCCCGCCATCCTCTGCACCCCGCCTTCTCGTTTTGGTTCTCACGCTGGGTGGATCTGTCGTGTTGGTGCTAGTCACGTCAGGTGGCTGCCCAACTCACAGCCATGTGCCTGCGTTGTTTTTGGTATGGTGAATTCGAAAGCTACATCGACTAACTTCGCTTCGAGGGTAACAAGCTACACATGAACCGAGGCACCGAATCACACCAAGATCTCCTACACAGAACCCCTCCAACCCAAGATCTTCAACGACTCGAACGAATCATATGAACCCCGGCATCCATCTGAGTTCGCCATCGACACCAAAGCCGGAACCCCAAGGCCTTCATGGTGAAACCGACAAGATCGTCGAGCTCTTCCTCCCGGAATCTAAGGACCAAACCTCGGCGCTTCTCTGCCTCCTGGTGGATTTGGATCCGATGTCCGAGACCCTGAAGACCGATCCCCCGACAAACCCCGAACCCCCAAGATCTTCGGACCAATGTGTGACCCCTCCCGAGCCTCTATTTTATAAATTGACATATCATACTTGTTGCATATAATTGATCATGCTTGCATAGATATTGTGGGTTGGGGGTATGTTGTCGAATCATCTAATAATAAATATGGCGCCTATATATGGACAAATCTTGTCTTATATTGGTCTCATTTAAATTTGTGTAGCAAACCGTGACATATTTTGCCTTGTTAAGACAACATTTAAATGGCGGGTACCTAAACAACATGAACCATCTAAATAAATATCGGGACCCCGGTTCCGTTTAATATTGCCTAATTGCATCGCACCTTGCCATGTCATACATCATACATGCATCATGCCCGATCTTCTGCCGTAGTATTAAATAGTGCGTTCGGTGTTTTCTTCTAGTGCTTTGCTTCTTCACGGATTAGGCCGATGAGTTGATGCGAGTGTCGACCCGATCTTCGGATGAACCTTCGGCAATGTTTTCAGGCGAGCATCTCCCCCTTTCTACCTATCTTACTTTTATAGTATTTACTCCCTCCTGTTGATCTATTGCTACCTGTGTTGTGATGCTCTAGGTTTCGTGCCCGTGATATCCCTTGCAGCCTTATATTGCCTTGGACACATCCTATTACCTGTTGTTTGGTAGATAGTTGGACTTGCGCGTCGTAGTCGCTTGCTCGAGTGCTGTTGCGTGTCGTCAAGTACCACAGTTGTTGGAGTGTTGCCGCATGTTTAATGTTGGAGATGATCATGGCTTTAAATACTGTTTAATAACTAAAATTGGAGTAGGTAAATGCAGAGGCACCGGTGGGTAATAGACACTATTTGGTTTTTAACCGCTTTGGTGTGTCCGTGGGACCCCGAGTTCTTGACACCTGTTCTGAGATCGAGCGCGCTAACCACAGGTGGGGTGTATGGGCACCCCCATCGATTAGTACCTGATTTCAAAGTATTGTACCGGGGGCCACAAGTAGTTTGGGGCTTTATTACTATCCTGTACTTATGCCATGCTTTACTGCTTAATTTAAATTGTGCGAGGTACTGCACCTGTACTGTTTAGGATCGTGACACGTTTTGTGTCGACAAGCCCCATCTTTTCGGGTTCCCAGTCGTTTACAGCCGTCTACACAAACCCTGAGTCCGTCTCGGAGACCGGCCGACTTCGTTGCGGGTAGCTTAGTAGGGTGGCCCCCATGTACTTCCTTTGGGTCTAGGAAACGTCATGACTTAGGCCCCGCCGACATACCGATGGGTGTATGTTAACCGATCCGCAAAAGGGTCGGTGCGTGTGGATACTTTGGTGCACCCTCAGGTTAAATCTTTTCAAAAGCCATGTCCGCGTTATGGACGACTTGGAGCACGCTTCTCGATCATAGACAACTATAACTAAAGTTCTTGTTATAATTTGACTTGTATCCGATGTGACTAGTAATCAGCTCCACTACAACGGAATGGCTAAATAAAAGTACCAACAACTGCTGGGTTTGGGATATCTCATGCTAATTGTATCGACTAGTAAGTGTTGCAACTAGCGGAATGGTTAGCTAAAACTGCCTTGCTTATTATATCGGGATGACTCATGCTATCTATACGACTAGTAATTGCTGCAACGATAACCGAATAAATAAAGCGCCAGCGGTGAGTTCCTCGGTTGACTTCCTCGTTTGGTCTCGAGGAAAATACCGGGATGGGTATGTTTGGTGGTAGCATCGTTGGTTCGAATAGGTCTTTCTTATCCCTCGATAGCCGCCATTGTATCGAGTCTCTATAGGTTGTTTAGTGCATCTTTTGCCGCTTGATCCACCATACCTATGTAGGCGAGGGCCGAATTCTAGCCTCGCTGTCTTGGCCTCGATCTTGACCGCTCTCTCTTTTTCCTTTGCCCTTTGTCGGCACCCCTTTTGTTTAAGCAGGTTTTGAGATCGACGTCGTTAGCAGGGTTACCCTTCCGGCTTGGCCTGGGCAGGGTTATGGACGCCATTGCTTATTCTTCAGGGCTCTTAGCCCCATTTGCATCTTGTCCGTAGTCGGACGCTGTATCATTTTCAAGGTGATTTGGATCTTTGTATATTACATCTGTATTCTTGACTCATTGAGTCGCTGTTGTATATCTATGTTTTGTGGGTTCCATCGAGGACTATTGTGTAATGATATTACTTCGTTTTCCACCCGCACGCAAGTGCCTGGTGGGCACCTTTGAATCGTTTCTATGCGGGTTTGGCGGGAAGCGCTGAAACTTGCATAGGGCCGATTCTGAGGGTGTTACACAGTAGTTCCCTAGAGGCCCCGCTGCCACGGGCTGGCTGGACAGAAGATGTTGTGCAAGTTCTCATTGCGAGCACGTATGACTATATTTGGAGCACATGCCTAGGATTGTTTAGTACTTGGATGCTTGTTATTATTTATCTGCAATGCCCTAGGTCTTGAAGTTACATGTTTAGACTCCTCCATGCAACGCCCGTCCATCCATCCCTATGCCTACCGCACTCGAATCCTACTGTTACCGTTACTGTTACTATTTCTACTGTTTCACTATTGATGTTGCTTTGTTGTTGCTACTACAAACTGTTGCTACTGATAAACTTCTGTGAGCAAGAACTATTTCCAGGTGCAGCTGAACTGACAACTCAGTTGTTAAGGCTCGCAAGTATTTTTTGGCTCCCCTTGTGTAGAATCAATAATTTGGGTAATACTACCTGCGAAGACTGTTGCGATCCCCTATACTTGTGGGTCATCAAGACTATTTTATGGCGCCGTTGCCGGGGAGCATAGCTTTATTTGTAAGTTCACTTGGATCTATTATTGTTCACTGCTACTCCTTTCATCATGGGGAAGTCTCGTGATGGAAAGTTCCCTATTTTACCATCCACTACAAGAAGAGGTACGTTCCTAAACACCTCTGCTGCTCTTGATTCACCGTCTGTTATAAGTAAGCTTGTCACACCACCACCACATGCTCATGCTACACACACTGCTACTACTGCTGAATCCGAAACTGCTTTTGATACTCATGATGTTACTTCTACTGTGCTTGATGCGAGTGGTTCATTAGGTAATTTTCTAGATGCTATTATGGCTATTCTAGGAAATACCGAAACTCCTAGTGAATACACTATTACACCTGTTAGGTCACCTGAGTCTAGTGAGAGTTATGATATTAATGATGGTTACATAGAGCTCACTAATGAATTTGTTGAAGAGTGCCGAAACACACATGGTGCTAGTGCTATTAAGAGTCTCCTTGCTAGACGTACTATTATGCCTAAGAAGTCCTATGATCATAAGTTTGCCACCTCTCCCATAGATATTAAAGATAAAGATTATGATTTCTCTCTTTGTTTATCTTATTTAGATATTGTTGAGAAAGAACCTTTTTGTGGTACTGAAAATGAGAGTGTTTTGGCTCATATGAATGAGCTTTCTACTATGAGTGCTTTGTTCTCTGATGATTTTAAAATGCGCAAGTACTTTGTTGCTAAGATCTTCCCTTTTTCACTAAAAGGAGAAGCTAGGGCTTGGTTTAATAGATTACCTCCTGGTTCCATTGATAGCCCTGATTGCTTGATTGCTTCTTTCTTTCATAAATATTTTCCTCCCAGTGCTAGACATGCTGCTTTGTAGAGACTTTTTGATTTTAAACAGGGATAAGAAGAGAAATTGCCTAAGTCATGGAAAAGATTATGTTCCTTGATTCATGCATATCCTGGATGTCCATTACCTCAGAATGAGCTTCTTGATATTTATTATAATGGACTAACTGATGATTCTAGGACCTACCTATGGAAATGCATTCATTTTATTTGCATCGATTGTGATCCGCAATACTATCAGAGTAAAAGAAGGGATCTAAGGAAAAATGTAGGCTAATTTTTTTTATTTTTTATTAGTAACAAGTAAATATTTTGTTTGGAGGTAAGAAACTTTCAATATTGGGGGATAAACACCAACTAATCAAGATACATGAGACAATCCAGAAAGCAATTGTATAGCTTTGCTAATTGTATTTTCAGGAAAAGGACTCCTACAGATGCTGAAGAATTAATGAACAAGATAAGCAAGAATTATGATGACTGGACTTCAACTGATTTGAATACACCTGAGCCTATTACTCCTGAACCAGTTGTTCCTGAACCAGTTCCAACACCAACAACAAAGAAGAGGGGAGTTATTGCATTAAGTGATGAAGTGATGAAGGAAGCTAAAAAGTGTCTAAAGGAGAAAGGTATTAGAGCTGAAGATGTGAAGAATCTACCTCCTATAGAAGAATTATGTAAGCCAATTCCCCACTCATCTACTATTGAGGTACACTCTCTCCAATTTAATGAAGGTGATATTCCTTATGGTAAGCCTCCTGATCAATTCTTAGAGGAACTTGACACATTTATTGTTAAACAAGGTAATTTTAATAAACAAGTTCATAATCATTTATTGGAAAATTATAGAGCTATCCATGATTTGAAAGATATTGTGGAAAGAAATTGATATTAAAATGCTTTGTAAACACTTTCAAATGGTTCAAACCCAACTTGATCAACTTGCTAAAGTACAAAAGGATATGCTAGTTAATGCTTCAGGAAATAAACATGCTTATGGAATTAGAACTAGGGGTGGTACAGCTACTCAAGATCCTTTATATCCTGAAGGACACCCTAAAATAATAGAGCAGGATTCCCAACAAGGTGAGTATAGTGGTAGTCCTCGTAAGAGGAAGAAAAAGAAACATAAGAAAGTTGAGGAACCACTTGAACCTGTTGTAGATCCTAATAGTATATCTGTCTCTGATGCTGAAACTGAGAGTGGTAATATTGATGAGTCTCCTGATAAGGCAGAAGTTGAGGAAGAACCTGAGAAGCACACTAAGAACACTAGGTACACAAAGGAAGATTTTATTGCTAATAAACATGGTAAAGAGAGAGAACCTTGGGTGCAGAAACCTATGCCTTTTCCAGGTAAGAAACACAAGTCAAAGGAGGAAGAACACTACAACAAGTTTTGTGAGTGGATGAAGCCTTTATTTCTGCAAATTCCTTTGATTGATGCTATTAAATTGCCTCCTTATTCAAAGTATATGAAGAATATTGTCTCTAATAAAAGGAAGATTCCTAATGAGGAGATTTCTACTTTGCTTGCTAATTACTCCTTCAATGGTAAGGTTCCAAAGAAACTTGGTGATCCAGGTATACCAACTATTCCTTTCTCCATTAAGAATAATTATGTTAGAACTGCTTTATGTGATTTGGGAGCTGGAGTTAGTGTTATGCCTTTTTCTCTCTATAAGAGACTCCAACTAGAAAAGTTGATACCAACTGATATATCTTTGCAAATGGCTGATACGTCAACTACTATTCCTGTTGGTATATGTGAGGATGTTCCTGTTCAAGTGCCTCATAATTTCATGGTCTTAACTGATTTTGTTGTGCTTGAAATGCCTGAAGATGATAATATGTCTATTATTCTTGGGAGACCTTTTCTTAATACTGCAGGTGCTGTCATCAATTGCAATCAAGGAAAAGTAACATTCAATATTAATGACAAAGAGCACACTGTCTATTTCCCTAAGAAGGTTGTTAAGAGCTATTGCCTGAATTCTATTAAAAATATTGAAGGCATAAAGGTTGGAGAAATATATTGTCCCATTCCACAAGAAAATATTGAAACTATTATGATTGGGACCATTGCTATCAAGTATGAGTTAACATAATCACCTGGTGGAATGCAGAGTTTTGTTTCATATAAGATTGTTTTGGTAACAAGACTTGATCAACCTTGTTAACAAAAGGATTTTAATGAACAAAATAATGTTTCCACTATGGTTATACTTGCTTTCTTTTTCCCTTTCCCTTCCTAACCTTTGCTTTAGCTTTAGTTTTTCTAGTTGTTTGCTTGTTTCTTAGAGCTCCTGTAGTTTGGCTTTTGGTTTGCTTTTTCTTTTTCTGAAAAAACTGTTTCTGCGAGAAAATCAATTTTCATACCATGAAAATTGGCCAAAAATAAAGTTTCCTGAAAAATCCCAGAAAATTCAAAATAAATTTTTCCTTGGAGAAAGGGGTAGAGTGGCACCTGAGATGACCCAGGGGGCCACCCCTAGGCCCCACACCCATGGTAGGCGCGACCTACCTAGTGGTGGCACCCAGGGGGGTCTGGCCCACCTAGGCCCCTCCAGGCTGCCTCCTCAAAGCCACCTTCTTTCTCTCTCCCGAAAAACACCGGAAAACTTGCTCAAGCTCGAGTCTTGTTGTGCTTGCTCGCGATTTTCGATCTCCTTGTTCAGCCCATCTCAAGTGCTGATTTTTGGAGGGTTTGTTCCTTGGTATGTGCCTCCTCCACTTGTCCAATTAGATTTGCGATTGGTAGATTGTATCTTGAGTATTTTGCTACTATAGGTGATAGGTTATTTGAGCTTGCATGCTTGTTCTATGTTTAGAAACTTTGTTTTGATGCATGTGTAGTCCTCTAGCAAGTTCCTATAGTAGTTGCTCATCATTTATCAAGTTAGAAATCATTTGGTTTGATGGTTGTCTAAAAATTTCAGCAAGGAAGATGAGTACTTATCCACTGAATCAATATGACTTGATGGTGCATGAGCCAATGAAGGTTCATCGTGAGGAGTTAGTTTTTCCTTCCATATATCCATGCCATGAATTTATGAGAGCTGCGGGGATCCTCCAAGATTTCCAAACTTTGGTTACAAATGCAGGGTTGGAGCACTTTGTTGAAGGTGAACCAATCCAATATGTTAAGCTAACCATGGCTTTTGTGCAGGACTTCCGGTTCACTTGGTCTACTTCTAATCCCATGGTCCATTACAAAATATATAATATACCTGTCAACCTGCCTTTTGCTGATTTTCGTGCAGCAATTAGAGTACCTCGGTGGGGATCTTGTGAGAAGATCAAGGAGAGGCCCAAGTCACTTGTTGATTTGTATGCTGAGGTTTGCCAAGGTTTCGACTTCTCAAAGTAAAGTGGTAAAATTCGGAACATCCAGCTCCCAGCTATTAGATATTTTGCCTATTTCATTACCAAGTGCGTTCTTGCTAGAAAGACAGCTAGAAAGTTGTCTTCTTTCGATCTAGCTTTTATTGCAGCTGCTCTTAGTAGGAATAGTTCCTATGGTTTGGGTGCTTTGATAGCTCACCGTCTCACCACCAACCGTGAGAAGGGTGAAATTTGTGGAGGTCTCATTGCTTCTAGGTTGCTAGCTTTCCATGGTTTAGAGCCTCATTATTTAGATTTTCAGTTTCCCATAGAGAGGCTTGATATTGAATCCATGATTCAGCATGGTTTTGTTTCTTTGGGTGCTAATGTGAGAAGTTTGCCATTTGAACTATCTTTTGTCTAGCAAGGTCGGAGAAAGGGTAGGAGTGAGAAAATAGTTTATTTGCCTGCACCTGCTTCGTTTAATTTTGATAACAGGCAAGGATGGTCACTTACGGAGGAGGAGGTTGACACTTATGTGGGGGAACTCTCCCAGCAAGAGGAGAATGTTGAAGAGGATGCCAAAGACAATTCGGTTCAGCCCTCCAACTTGGGAGAGTCTTCATACCAGTAGCCCTCATTTGATTGGGGCGCGTCTTCTTCTTCATCGTAGGTGCCTGACTATGATCATTCCTATGATGACCCACCAGCATGGGGTTACTATCCGCGTTATTGAGCCCCACTTAGGCCAAAAGCCTAAGCTTGGGGGGAGGTACACCGACATCACACTCATATATATATATCATACTCGGTCGGTTCTTTGTATATCCATTGTTTCGCTTTCTTTTTGGTTCTTCTTGCTTTTTTCTCAAAAACACAAAAATACCAAAATATTTTTGTTGTTTCTCTTGGTTTGTTTATTTGTTTCTTTGATTTGGTTTGCCTTAAAAGAAAATTCCAAAAATATTTTGATTTGTTTGGTTTGCTTTGTTTTTGTTTTGTTTTTCTTTGTTTGCTTGTTTCTAAAAAATCGAAAACACCAAAAATATTTGATATTCTTGTTTGGTTTTGTGAGTTCTTTGCAGGGTTCAGCCGTCCTCAGTGGATTGTGGTTTCATGTTAATTATTCAAGTCACACAAGTGAAGGGCAATAATGAAGATTAAGACAACTCGAGGTGTGGTAAGAGGCTGGTAACGAACTCTATTTGTTTCATGTTTTGTACATATACTCATCATTGTGAGCATGCTTAGCCTGTTTGTGTAAAGTGTATGTCATTATGGATGCTTAGTAGTTCTTGCTTATCTATGATTACCTCCAGCTTGCTAATAGTTTGTAGCATGCCATATGAATGTTTGCTTGCATTGTTTTATTCATACTTTGGTATGATATTGTAGTATCCTCCTCTGACTGTTCATGTGAATCAACTTGGCACATGCTCACGCATGCATATGACTAATCAATAGTCAGTAAACCTCGATGATTTATTTTGCCTCAGAGTTCTTGTATCACTTTCATGCCATAGTTAGTCCTGTTTTGTTGCAAGCATGATTATGACAGTCATTGCTCTCTTGTTTGTCGCTCCCTCTCTATTGCTAGACTTCACTTGCACTGAGTATGTGCTCTACATGTTCTTCCAACTCCCCAAAACCAATATTGCCAGCTGTGTCCACCATACCTACATATTAGCATCATTTCCTATTTCAGTTCATATTCCAATGCCGTGTTTTCTTCCAAAATAAAATGTTTGTCTGTTTTGAGAAAGTTAGTTAGTAAAGCTCTCACAAACTTGATGGCACACTTTATTCCTTGCGCTTAATAATCTTGAACCATTATGACTAGTCCATGAAAGTAATATGCTTGCTAATTATATACTGGGAGTCAGCAGAATCGTGCTGTCACGGGGAACGCTTTCAACACTTTTTGGATATCTCATCCAGTTGATTCCTTTCTCTTTTGTTTATGGATGTCGACGATGTGAAATAAAAGGGGAAGTTATTAGTTCATGTAGTTTATACATTGTGTTAGAGAAACGCCTGGGCCGCTAGTCTAAGCCATGCCTAATCATGGTGGAAACTTGCAGCATCACTATAATGAGAATCTATGAAGCGTCCTCAATAAAAATCTACGCATATGGTAAATAAAAAGATTGCTGAGATGCTCATTGTCTGCTTGCCTTGTCATTTTGGTTATGGGAAAGCTCATGTACCATATGCAAGGGGTACCCCGTTGGCGGTTCTCGATGATATGTATGTATTTACAATGACAAGAACTTTTAGGTGACCAAAGTTGAGTAGCATGCAGAGCGACCCTCGTACTCAAGGGACTTGGGATTTCCAGTCTATGGTCTGTCAAGCATATGATTCAGAGTGGACCTCAGTTTCACCTTAACCACATGAAGATGCCTATGATAGGGGCAATGAGAGCTCAAAGCTAGTGAGTACCTTCCTTTCAGCATTGGGAAGCATTTCAAACATTCACAAAACCGTTTTCACATTTTTTTTCAGTCACCACTTATTCTATGAGCACCTTCTTGAGGCATTGTTGTCATTTTTGTGTTTGTTCCAAAACTTGGTTAATTATGTCATGACTTTGATGCTTGTATCTCTGATATCTTTATTTCTAGTCTTCATGTGAATTTCAGAGGTGGCTCAGCATTTATATTGTGCTCTTCAAACAAAGGAAAGCGAGATACCACTCTATCATACCTTATATGAGCATTGGAATGTTGCTTATGTTTATGTTTCATGTTACTTATTATTATTATGTTGGTTTATCTTCATAGCTTGCAATAACTATTGAGTATACTTAGTTGCATACTCTTTATTATGAATTGTCTAAGCATCTACTCCTGTGCTGAGAATATTTACATCATTTGAAGCAAAGTGTTCGTGAAAGTTCTTTTATCGCACTCAGTTTTCAACTGAATTTCTTGAGGACAAGCAATAAGCTAAGCTTGGGGGAGTTGATACGTCCAAAAAGTATCTACTTTCTCGAACACTTTGCTATTGTTTCTTCTCTAAACTTGTGTGATTTGGATACAACTAACATGGACTGACACTGTTTTCAACAGAATTACCTCGGTGTCTTGTTTTTGTGCAGAAAATGAACTATCGGGAAAAATCCCGGAAAATATGCCAAAAACTATTTCTCACCAGAAGATCCACAAAGCCAGAAGGGGAGACATAGGGGAGGCCTGGGGGGCCCAGACCCACCCCAGGCACGGGACCACTAACCACGCGCCTAGGGGAGGTCTGGCCACCCCAGGCAGCTCCTCGGCCTCCCTCGGCGCCTATAAGTTGCCTTCTGACCTAAAAACAGAGGGGAGTTCGAAGTTTTCCAGAAAGAGTGCCGCTCCGCCACCGCCACGAGAAACCAAGATTCGAATCTAGAAACTCCATTCTGGCACCCTCCCAGGATGGGGAATTTGGAGAGGATCATCGCCATCGTTATCACCAATGTATCTCCATCAACCACCGATGTTTCCCTCACCATGAGTGAGTAATCCCCCGCTGTAGGCTTGGGGATGGTAGGGATTGGATGAGTTCTATCATGTAATCGAATAAGATCTGTTAGGGCATAGTGCCTAGTATCTCTATTAGTGCTATTTGACTTTGTTGCAACTTATTGTGCTTAATGCTCGTCACTAGGGCCCGAGTGCCATGATCTCAGATCTGAACTTATTATTGAATCATTATGATAGTATTGTTTATGATCTTATTTGCAAGTTGTGTACACATATTATTGTCCGGATCCAAAGGCACCAAAGTGACAATAATTGGGACAACCAGAGAGGATAGCTGTGGTGTGAAGATCACATGTGTTCACGGAGTGTGAATGCTATGCTTTGATGCTCTATTAAAAGGAGCACCTTTATTGCCAGTAGTTCCCTAGAGGCCCCGCTGCCACGGGCTAGCTGGACAGAAGATGTTGTGCAAGTTCTCATTGCGAGCACGTATGACTATATTTGGAGCACATTGCTAGGATTGTTTAGTACTTGGATGCTTGTTATTATTTATCTGCAATGCCCTAGTTCTTGAAGTTACATGTTTAGACTCCTTCATGCAACGCCCGTCCATCCATCCCTATGCCTACCGCACTCGAATCCTACTGTTACCGTTACTGTTACTATTGCTACTATTTCACTATTGTTGTTGCTTTATTGTTGCTACTATAAACTGTTGCTACTGATAAACTTCTGTGAGCAAGAACTATTTCCAGGTGCAGCTGAACTGATAACTCAGTTGTTAAGGCTTGCAAGTATTTTTTGGCTCCTCTTGTGTCGAATCAATAATTTGGGTAATACTACCTGCGAAGACTGTTGCGATCCCCTATACTTGTGGGTCATCAAGACTATTTTCTCACACAAAAGACTTAAAAATATAATTATGCCAGAAGAGAAATATTACTATAATGCAATAAAAATTTAAACAATCTGTACATTTGAGAGATCCATGGTCTGTCGAATCTCGATGAAGTCATTCAAAACTATTTATTTTTATTGATCGAGCGAACTATATTTCATGATCCTTATTTCTATCAATTTCTCCTTGTCTATATATGGTTGTGCAAAAATGAGTAGAAGAATGATCATATTTGCATTGAATTAATAAGATAACAAAATAATCTCTCAAACATGTATGATGAGACAAGTAAAACCGTTGAGAGTTGGAGGAGAGTTGTTTACGGAATGATATAATTATGTGATTCTGTTGTTAGAATCCACTAATGAATACTCGCAGCCTTGTAAAGACATATGAGGGTCAGTGTTGCCAGAGAAATCGTCGCATCGAGAAAAATATTCAGAAATATTGGAGTAATTTTTTCAGCAAAGAGTCCAAGTATAGACCTATTAGACTATAGCTTGAACTGTCTATATTTTTCAGAACTATTCTACATTGTTGGATCTAAGAGTAGAAAACTAATATGGATACACAAATAAGTCTTGGACAAGGCCCTAACATTATGGAGGCCTAGGGCGAGTGCCCCTCTGCGCCCACCCTATATGGGCCGGCCCTGAGTATTTAACCACAATGTCAAAGTACAACCGGAGCAAACCATGAAATGCATAGAAAATAGTTGTCCGCTCTGTCTTATGCGCACAACAAAAGCGAAGCCCTGTTCACCCATCCTATGATAAAGAGCAAAAAATACGCACACACACCAGATATTATATCGTATATATGTTTAACCCCAATAAAACCCCTTTTTTGCTTTGACTAAGCCATATTTAACGATGGTCCATCCATCATCTCCCTAAGTAACAATCCCTGGTACTGCTACCCGCAAAAAAAAAATCCCTGGTACTGCTACGTTCCTCCTTTTGTTTTCTTTGCTGGACAAAAGAATCAAGAATGTCCGTAGTAGATCGACGCTGCAACAGATTAATTCCTTCTAAGAATCATGAATCTAGACGTGAGGATGGTATTAATCTATGAGTAGAACTCGTATGTGCTGGCTTTCAAGATGATCTGCCTCAGAGCTCCGATGGGCGCCAGGACCATGAGACACACACCAAGGATGATGCAGACCTGAACATCATCATGGAGATACAAAGAATTAGAAAACAATTAATATAAATAACTTATGTATTACGTATGGACGAAGATAACTGTATTTGGGCTTCTTAATTACCCAGTTAATGCACCATGAGAGACTGAATCTCCTGGGCTTGTAGATGGCTAGCCACATGATACATGGAAGCTGCAGGACATGAACAAGAGGTTGTTTCTCATCAGAAACTCTGAATTTTACAGTTGCTATGAATGATTGCAGGAATTGAAGCAGATAGTCTGATAATAGCACCACAATTGGGTGTTTTTTTGTGATGGTTTTTGTCATGAGTCTGAATTGTGATGGTTTTCTATTATAGTGACCCTAATTGTGATGGTTTTTTGTAATTTCCTCGATAATAGCTTACAAAGTAGGTTGTCGGTGCAAAGGCGAAGCCGCCGAAGAAACCAAGCAGCCCACCGAAGAAGGAGAAGGTGATGCCGATGAACATCGTGAACGCTGCAAACAGAGTATTTGCATCTCATTTGAGAGATCTATGGTCTCTCGAATCTCTATGAAGACATTCAAAACTATTTATTTTTATTGATCGAGCGAACTATATTTCATGATCCTTATTTCTACCAATTTCTTCTTGTCTACGTATGGTTGTGCAAAAAATGAGTAGAAGAATAGTCATATTTGCATTGAATTAATAAGATAACAAAATAATCTCTCAAACATGTATGATGAGACAAGTAAAACCGTTGAGAGTTGGAGGAGAGTTGTTTACGGAATGATATAATTATGTGATTCCGTTGTTAGAATCCACTAATGAATACTCGCAAGTTCTTGTAAAGACATATGAGGATCAGTGTTGTTCTGCGTATTTGGAAAGGCTGGAGAAATTGTCACATCGAGCAAAATATTTAAAAATATTGGAGTATTTTTTTTCAGCAAAGAGTCCAAGTATAGACTTATTAGACTATAGCTTGAACTGTCTATATTTTTCAGAACTATTCTACATTGTTGGATCTAAGAGTAGAGAACTAATATGGATACACAAATAAGTCTTGAACAGGGCCCTAACATTATGGAGGCCTTGGGCGAGTGCCCCTCTGCCCCCCACCCTATATGGGCCGGCCCTGAGTATTTAACCACAATGTCAAAGTACCACTGGAGCAAACCATGAAATGCATAGAAAAGAGTTGTCCGCTCTGTCTTCTGCGCACAACAAAAGCGAAGCCCTGTTCACCCATCCTATGATAAAGAGCGAAAAATACGCACACACACCAGATATTATATCATATAGTACATATGTTTAACCCCAATAACAACCCTTTTTTGCTTTGACTAAGCCATATTTAACGATGGTGCATCCATCATCTCCGTAAGTAACAATCCCTGGTACTGCTACCCGCAAAAAAACAAATCCCTGGTACTGCTACGTTCCTCCTTTTGTTTTCTTTGCTGGACAAAAGAATCAAGAATGTCCGTAGTAGATGGAGGCTGCAACAGATTAATTCCTTCTAAGAATCATGAATCTAGACGTGAGGATGGTATTAATCTATGAGTAGAACTCGTATGTGCTGGCTTTCAAGATGATCTGCCTCAGAGCTCCGATGGGCGCCAGGACCATGAGACACACACCAAGGATGATGCAGACCTGAACATCATCATGGAGATACAAAGAATTAGAACAAAATCAATATAAATAACTTATGTATTAAGTATAGACGAAGATAACTGTATTTGGGGTTCTTAATTACCCAGTTAATGCACCATGAGAGACTGAATCTCCTGGGCTTGTAGATGGCTAGCCACATGATGCACGGAAGCTGCAGGACAGGAACAAGAGGTTGTTTCTCATCAGAAACTCTGAACTTTACAGTTGCTATGAGTGATCGATGGAATTGAAGAGGATAGTCCGATGATAGCTTACAAAGTAGGTTGTCGGTGCAAAGGCGAAGCCGCCGAAGAACCCGAGCAGACCACCGAAGAAGGGGAAGGTGATGCCGATGAACATCGTGAACGCTGCAAACAGAGCATTTGCATCTCATCGTCAGTATTGTTTCTTCAGTTCAATGGTACATCATTTTAAAATTCAAGACTGAAAAGGAAGTCGGCATTACCAACATAGGTTGACCGGGCAATCAAGCGGAGCGTCAGGCCGGGAGGGAACCGCAGCTTCTTCACCAGCACCGTCTCGATCATGTCGAACACAGGCATCGCATAAATCTATGGAGGCAGATCGTAATAACATGTTAGAATTACTTATGGATGGTGCAGGAGTGATTTGTTGTGTTTGTATGTACAGTACCTGGTAGCTTCCGATGACATGTATAACGACCATCATGTTGGCCATGGCGATGAGCCACTTGGGTTTGGTGAGGGTGATGAGGATGTTGTCATCGACAATTCTGCCAAATGCCCAGTAGCCGATGATCGCGACGGGGAAGTAGCAGACGGCGACAACGATGTAGGCAACGATGACGCCCTTCCACATGGGCTTCTTGGACGGATTCTCCGGCGTAGACGGGATGGTGGCCTGGATCTCCAGCACCACGTTGTGCCCCGCGTAGGCGAACGCCACGTCGCCAAGACCGGCGAAGAAGTCGAACACCTTCCCGGGCGTCGTGGTGGCCCTGACGCTGTAGTCCACGTCGGCCACCCTCCCCTTGTCCACGGCCGCTCCCCAAGCGATGGTGGAGTAGGACAGCGACATGACGGCGGCGGCGAGGGAGATTCCGGAGATGGAGTTGAGGTTGGGCAGCTGGGAGAGGACGAAGTGGACGGAGGAGAAGATCATGATGAAGTAGGTGGTCTTGATGCTCTTGCACTTATCCTCGCAGATCACGTCGTGGAACTTCTTGAGCGACTTCCCGCCGGTGACCATGTACACGATGTTGACGCCGACCTCCACGACGAGCTGCTGGGGCACCACGATCCAGAGGCCCAGCTTCTCCCCGAAGGCGTGCTGCCCGAGCTCGTGGTACCGGTCGAACCGCTTCCCGGGCACGCACTCGTGCATCTCCACCATCTGCCACAGCGTGTACAGCGTGATCACCCACGAGATCACCAGCACCGCGATGCCGGCCCCCCTGCAGATATATGTATCAGAGAGACATGAGTTGCCGTGCCGGCCGGGTTGACGATCCACGACGAGCAGCCATGGGTGCCACAGCTGAAAATATGGTGATGTTCCGTTGGAGGATACCAGCCGAGCTCGGACATGGCGTAGGGGAGGCTGAGCACGCCGGCGCCGACCATGGCGGTGACATTGTGGAAGGCAGAGTACCACCACTTGGCGTTCCTTGACGACGTGACCGGGAGCCAGTCGTCGATCTTCTTCTGCTCCTCCGTCCTATCATCCTGCCAAATCGAGTTTTTCGCTGTCAGCCATCAATTTCGTCGCACAAAACAAATCAAGGCTAGCTAAAAATCATTCACAAAAGGAGGTCTACACAACCAAATAGTTCGCAGAACCATCTGCCTTTTCTAATATGATGTACCCTGGTTGCATTTCCACGGAGTTCATCTTTGGAAGGAACCAGGAAAGCGTAAGGATGATCGGCAAGAAATAATCCCAAAATGAATGGGGGGCACGTCGTTGAAACTTTGCAGGTAGTAGTAGATTAGATAATAGATCGAGTAACAGTTGTGATTAACTTATGCCAGAAAGTGGTTCCAAGCTGACTTGCCACATGGCCAAGTTGCCAAAGTCAAAACATCATCGATAAAATGATGCTTAACTGTTTGGTGGTGTTGACTTTTCAAGTAGTTTGTGGATCAACGAGCCATTTCTCGAGAGGAGAGTGAATCAAGTTAGAGTCGTCTAGTGGGAGACTCAGCTGAGACAGAGAGTATAGGTGGATTTTTGAACTACGGGAAATACAATGGTTGTCTTTCGTATCATTTACTTCTAAAATTATAGTTTCTACTTCCTTCCTTTTAAAATATAAGATGTTTTAATTTTGTGAAGAAAATTAATCTAGACCTCTTTTAGTGTCGACATTCACTCCAAATCTAAGTGAACCTACGTACTAAAACAAGTATAGATACATTTGCTTCACAAAACTAAAACATTTTATATTCTAAAATATCTTGTGTAAAGTTGGACGTAGGTTTACGATGCACTTAGTGAGCCTAAGCATTGACGTCTCCTCCCGTCTCGTCCTCTAAAGAGAAACAAGGGGAAGTCTGTAGTCGTCGGTCGCCTCGGCCCCTCCCACCCCTTAGCTACTGCCGAAGGATGCGGCCAGGCAAAGCCCATGTTGCGACAGTGGTGGTAGCTGTTGGAATTATGCCCTAGAGGCAATAATAAAGATGTTATTATTATAATTCTTGTTCATGATAATGTTTATATTTCATGCTAGAATTGTATTAAGCGGAAACTTTAATACTTGTGTGGTTTGTGAACAACACCGTGTCCCTAGTAAGTCTCTAAGGACTAGCTCATTGATTAATGATGGTTAAGGTTTCCTAACCATGGACATGAGTTGTCAATTAATAATGAGATCATATCATTGGGAGAATGATATGGTGGACAGACCCAAACTAAGCGAAGCAATTAGATCGTGTCATCGTGTTCGTCTTTACGAAGCTTTTCTTATGTCAAATATTGTATTCCTTAGACCATGAGATAATACAACTCCCTGGTATCGGAAGAAAGCTTTGAGGTCATCAAACGTCATCCTATGAGAGGGTGATCATAAAGGTGTCTCTCAGGTGATCGGAAAGTATCTGTTGGGTTGTATGTATCGAGATGGGATTTGTCCCTCCCAAGTCGGAGAGATATACTTCGGGCCCACTCGGTAATCGATATCAACACCGCTTGCAAGCATGTGGTTAAGGAGTTAATCACAAAGTGATATCGGATTACGGAACGAGTAAAGTACTTGTTGTGAACGAGATTGAACTAGGTATGACGGTACCGACGATCGAATCTCGGGCAAGTAAAATATCGCGAGACGAAGGGAATATATATATGGGATTGATTGAATCCTGGCATCGTGGTTCATCCGATATGATCATCGATGAATGTGTGGGAGTCAATATGGGTTTCCAGACCCCGCTGTTGATTATTGATAGAAGATCATGTCTGCATATTCTCGAACCCGCAGGGTCACACACTTAACGTGTCTCGACGCTAGGATAGATTGGATAATTGGTTTATGAGTTTTTGTTCGGAGTCTCGGATGGGATCCGGGACATCACGAGAGGTTCCGGAGTGGTCCGGAGAATAAGATTCATATAAGGCAGTGCAGTTTTGGAGTTCGGAATTGTTCCGGGTTAATCGGTATTGTACCGGAAGCTTCTAGAACCTTCCGGAAGGGGACCAACGTGGCCCCACCTTCCGGGAGGGGCATGGGCCTATGAGGAGTGCCCTGACCACATTGGGCCAGGGCACAAGGCCCATAGGGCCCGGCCAAAGAGGGTTTAAACTCTAGATAGAGCTTCTAGAAGGGGGTTTCCTTGCCCACTCCTCCTCCTTTGGGGCCGCGGTTTGGGCTTGGGGAGGGCTGGGCGCCCCCTCTATATAAAGAGGGCTGGCGCACCACCACACACATTCCTCCAACCCTAGCCGCCTGCTGCCTCCTCTCTCCTCCCGACCGCTTGTAGGCGAAGCCTGCTGTGAAATTCTCCACCAATTGCACCGCGCCGTCGCGTTGTAGATCCAACACATCTCTCCACCATACTTGCTGGACCAAGGAAGGAGGAGACGTCGAGGTGCTGCACGTGTGCATCTCACGGAGGCACCGCCACTTGTGGTGCTAGATCGGATCGGATCGCGAGGAGGAGAAGCGAGTACAACTACATCACCCACGTTCCGACGAACGTTCCGCTGTGCAAATCTTCAAGGGTATGAAGATCTAATCCAATCTCTCTCATTGTTTGCATCTCCTAGATTATATCTTGGCTTTCCCTCTGTTCGCATCCATAGAAAATTTTGATTTACTATGCCGCGAAACCCTTTCAGTGGTATCAGAGCTAGATCTATGCGTAGATGTGTTTCACGAGTAGAACGCAACATGGTTGTTGCGGGCGTTGATGTTTTCTGTTGCAAGCCTCTTGTTTGTGTTCTTCTTATGACGCGGGATAGTGAGATTGAAGCGGTCCAGGCCAACCTTACGCGACGTCGTTCGCGAGACCGGCTCCGCACTTGACATGTGGCTTGTTCCACACATGCGGCTGGTGGATGTCAGTTTCTCTCACTATAGTTGTCATGGGACTAACACCGGAGTTTGGCAACCATAATATCACCGTTGTGGCTTTCCGTAGGTAACAATCGTTCTTAGCATCTACTCCCATAAGCCACGTAAAACATGCAACAACGAAGTAGAGGCGTCTAACTTGTTTTTGCAGGGAGTGTTTTCTGTGATATGGTATGGCCCAAGATGTGATGTGTATAATGTATGCGATGATCATGTTTTGTAATGTTTCACGACTTGCATGTCGATGAGTACACAACGGCGAGAATATATGGTTGTCTTTATAATTGTGTATGACCTGTGTGTCAACTTCTTATACGCCATGTAATAGTTTCACTTTATCGCTAAGTAGTTAGCAATAGTTGTAGTTGCTATTCGTGGTGGAGGCAATCATGGTGGAGTGATGGAGATCATGCCGGCACGCACAAGATGGAGATCATTGCGCGAAGATTGGCTATACCATGTCACATAAAGTTATATGCATGTGACGTTTATCCTTTTATGTATCTTATTATGCTTAGATCGCGACGGTAGCATTATAAGATGATTCCTCACTTAAAGATCAAGATAAAAACCGTGTTCTCCTCGAGTATGCACCATTGCGAAAGTTCGTCGTGTCCAAGCATCACGTGATGATCGGTTGCTATAGACTCTACGCTCACATACAACGGGTGCAAGCCAGTTTTGCACACACGGAAATACTTGGGTCTAACTTGACGAGCCTAGCATGTACAGACATGGCCTCGGAACACATGAACCGAAAGGTTAAGCATGAGTCATATGAATGATATGATCGACACTTCGTTGTCCACCATTGAAGCCACATCTCTTCTCGTGATGATCGGATTAGGTGTGGTGAATTTGTATCATGTTCACTAAACAACTTGAGGGATGTTGAATATAGTGGGAGTTCATCTAGTAATTTGATTAAGTTGAACTAGTTATCATGAACATAGTCTAAATTGTACTTGCAAATACTGTAGATCACATGGCCAAGTCCAACTTCAACTTCAACGTTTTTGCTGAGATAGAAAAGCTTAGAAACAATGGTTCTAACTTCACCAAATGGTTCCGCATTCTGAGAATCATTCTCGCTGGCGGACAAAAGGACTATGTCCTTGAGAAAGCGCTAGGTGACGCCCCTGCTATAGATGCGCTGGCTGATGAAAAAAAATTTTATCAGTCGCGCAAGGATGATTATGATTTGATTAAGATCGCCATGTTGTATGCTATGGAATCGGATCTTCAAAATCGTTTTGAGGAGTTCGCCGGGCCCTTTGAGATTCTCGAGGAGCTGAAAAACATGTTTCAGACTCAAGCCCGTTCTGAGAGGTATGAGATCCCTAAGAAATTCTTTAAATACAAAATGGAGTAAGGGAGTTCCGTTAGTGAGCATGCCATTAAGATGTCGGGCTACACTCAACGCCTTGAGCAACTGGAATGCACGATTCCAGAGGAGCTCAAGATTAACAGAGTTCCACAGTCACTCCCTCCTAGCTACAAAAGTTTTGTAGTTGCTCACGATCAGATTGGTTCCACTGATATGATCACTGAGCTCTTCGCTAAGATGAAAGTAGCGAAGGTGGACATCAAAAAGAATAATCATGTGTTGATGGTCAACAAGCCCCCCACCTTCAAGAAAGGTAAGGGTGCAAAGAAGCCCTTCAAGAAAGGCGGCGGCAAGCGTGTTGCCCCTGCTGAGAAGAAGCTCAAGTCTGGTCCTAAGCCGGACACTGAGTGCTTCTATTGCAAGGACAAGGGTCACTGGAAGCGCAACTATCCGAAGTACTTAGCGGACAAGAAGGCTGGCACCATCAAAGGTATATCTGATATACATGTTATTGATGTTTTCCTTACTAGACCTCGTTGTAGTGCCTGGGTATTTGATACCGGTTCAGTTGCTAATATTTGTAACTCGAAACAGGAGCTACGGAATAGATGGTGGCTTGCGAGGGATGAGGTGACGATGCGCGTTGGCAACGGATCAAGAGTTGATGTGATGGCCGTCGGCACGCTCTCCTTAGTTTTACCTTCGGGATTAGTTTTAAACCTTAATAAGTGTTATTATGTGCCTGCATTGAGCATGAACATTATTTCTGGATCTTGTTTATTGCAAGACGGTTATTCATTTAAATCGGAGAATAATGGTTGTTCTATTTATATGAGTAACATCTTTTATGGTCATGCACCTATTGTGAATGGTTTATTTCTTCTAAATCTCGAAAAGGATGAAACACACATCCATAAAATTGAGGCTAAGAGATGCAAAGTAGATAGTGATAATACTACTTATTTGTGGCACTGTCGTCTAGGTCATATTGGTGTAAAGCGCATGAAGAAACTCCATTCTGATGGACTTTTGGAGTCTCTTGATTTTGAATCATTTGACACATGCGAACCATGCCTCATGGGCAAGATGATCAAAACCCCGTTCTCCGGTATGATGGAGCGGGCAACGGACTTGTTGGAAATCATACATACCGATGTATGTGGACCGACGAGTGTTTCGACGCGCGGTGGATATCGCTATTTTCTCACTTTTACCGATGACTTGAGTAGATATGGGTATATCTATTTAATGAAACATAAATCTGAAACGTTTGAAAAGTTCAAAGAATTTCAGAATAAAGTGGAGAACCATCGTAACAGAAAGATTAAGTTTCTACGATCCGATCGTGGGGGCGAATATTTGAGTTATGATTTTCTCACGCATCTTAAAGCAAGCGGAATTGTTTCGCAACTCCATACCGGAACACCACAGTAGCAATGGTGTGTCTGAATGCGGAATCGAACCCTATTAGATATGGTCCGATCAATGATGTCTCTTACTGATTTGCCGTTATCATTTTGGGGTTATGCATTAGAAATCGCTGCATTCACTTTAAATAGGGCTCCATCTAAATCCGTTGAGACGACACCGTATGAACTATGGTTTGGTGCTAAACCTAAGTTGTCGTTTCTTAAAGTTTGGGGATGCGAAGCTTACGTCAAGAAGTTGATGCCGGACAAGCTCGAACCCAAAGCGGAGAAATGCGTCTTCATAGGATACCCTAAGGAAACTATTGGGTATACCTTCTATCACAGAACTGAAGGCAAAGTGTTTGTCGCAAAGAACGGTTCCTTTCTTGAGAAGGAGTTTCTCTCGAAAGAAGTGAGTGGGAGGAAAGTAGAGCTAGACGAGGTTATTGAACCTTCTCTTGAATTGGAGAGTAGCGCAGCACCTGAAATTGTTCGATTGCACTTTGCACCAACAATAGAGGAAGCTAATGACAAGGATCATGAAGCTTGGACGATCTTGCTCTTGAGCGTCGTGGTCGACAAGCTCACGTGCCCCTCACAGGTAATGCGGAAACCTGTCTTGTTGTCTTGTTAGTAGAAGGCGGTGAACCTCTGAACTATGAGGAAGCGATGATGAGCCGGACTCGAGAAGTGGCTAGAAGCCATGAAATCCAATTGGGATCCATGGCGAAAACCAAGTATGGACTTTGGTGGACCCTCCTAGCGGCCCGAAAGGCCGTTGAGTGCAAATGGATCTTCAAGAAGAAAGCGGACGGATGGTAATGTTACCGTCTATAAAGCACGGCTTGTTGCGAAAGGTTTTCGACAAGTTCAAGGTGTTGACTACGATGAGACTTTCTCTCCGTAGCGATGTTTAAGTCCATTCGGATTTTATTAGCAATTGCTGCGTTTCATGATTATGAAATATGGCGGATGGATGTCAAGATGCGTTCCTCAATGGCAACATTGATGAAGAGTTGTATATGATGCAACCGAAGGTTTTGTCGATCCTAAGGATCTTGATAAAGTATGCAAACTTCAGCGTTCCATTTATGGATGAAGCAAGCATCTCGGAGTTGGAACCTTCGTTTTGATCAAGTGATCAAGATCTTTGGATTTGTTCCAAATTGCTCTGAGCTTGCATCTACAAGAAAGTGAGTGGGAGCTCGGTGGCGTTTACGGTACTATATGTGGATGACATATTGATTATTGGAAATGACATCAACATGCTTAATGATGTGAAGAGTTATTTGAACAAGTGTTTTCAATGAAAGACCTAGGTGAAGCTGCTTATATATTGGGCATAAAAATCTATAGAGATAGACAAAGGCGCTGATAGCTTTAAGACAGAGTACATACCTAGACAAAGTTCTGAAAAGGTTCAGAATGGATAAGGCAAAGAAAGGTTCAGTGCCTATGTTGTCAGGTAAGATATTGAGCAAGGCTCAGTGTCCAGCTACGGTAAATGATAGGGAAGCTATGAGCAAAGTGCCTTATGCCTCGGCCATAGGTTCTATCATGTATGCCATGCTGTGTACTAGACCGGATGTGTCCAATGCTCTTAGTTTGACGAGCAGATATCAAAGTGATCCAGGAGTGGAACACTGGACAGCCGTAAAGAACATCCTAAAGTACCTAAATAGGACTAAAGAAATGTTCTTAGTCTATGGGGGTGATGAACAGCTCGTCGTAAAAGGTTACGTCGACGCTAGTTTCGACACCGACAAGGATGATTCTAAATCTCAGACAAGATATGTGTATATTTTGAATGGAGGAGCTGTGATCTGGAGAAGCTGCAAGCAAAGCGTGATCGCGGGATCTACAGTAGAAGCGGAATACATGGCTGCTGCAGAAGCGTCAAGTGAAGGAGTTTGGATCAGAAACTTCATCACTGAGCTTGGCGTGGTTCCAAGTGCATTGGACCCACTGGAGATATTGTGTGACAACACTGGCGCCATAGCACTCGCTAAGGAACCAAGATATCATCCAAAGACCAAGCATATCAACTGCAAGTTTCATATAATCTGAGATTATATAGCAGATGGAGATCTGAAGATTAGCAAAGTACATACAGATCTGAATGTCGCAGATCCATTGACTAAACCTCTTCCACGTGTAAAAAATGATCAGCACCTCAGTTCCATGGGTGTGAGATTGTTTCCAAATGTAAACTAGATTATTGACTCTAGTGCAAGTGGGAGACTGTTGGAATTATGCCCTAGAAGCAATAATAAAGATGTTATTATTATAATTCTTGTTCATGATAATGTTTATATTCCATGCTAGAATTGTATTAAGCGGAAACTTTAATACTTGTGTGGTTTGTGAACAACACCGTGTCCCTAGTACGCCTCTAAGGACTAGCTCATTGATTAATGATGGTTAAGGTTTCCTAACCATGGGCATGAGTTGTCAATTAATAATGAGATCATATCATTGGGAGAATGATATGGTGGACAGACCCAAACTAAGCGAAGCAATTAGATCGTGTCATCGTGTTCGTCTTTGCGAAGCTTTTCTTATGTCAAATATTGTATTCCTTAGACCATGAGATAATACAACTCCCTGGTATCGGAAAAAAGCTTTGAGGTCATCAAACGTCATCCTATGAGAGGGTGATCATAAAGGTGTCTCTCAGGTGATCGGAAAGTATCATTGGGTTGTATGTATCGAGATGGATTTGTCCCTCCCAAGTCGGAGAGATATACTTGGGCCCACTCGTGTCGATATCAACACCGCTTGCAAGCATGTGGTTAAGGAGTTAATCACAAAGTGATATCGGATTCTGAGCGAGTAAAGTACTTCGTGAGCGAGATTGAACTAGGTATGGCCGGTACGCGATCGAATCTCGGGCAAGTAAAATATCGCGAGACGAAGGGAATATATATATGGGATTGATTGAATCCTGGCATCGTGGTTCATCCGATATGATCATCGATGAATGTGTGGGAGTCAATATGGGTTTCGGACCCGTTGATTATTGATAGAAGATCATGTCTGCATATTCTCGAACCCGCAGGGTCACACACTTAACGTGTCTCGACGCTAGGATAGATTGGATAATTGGTTTATGAGTTTTTTTTCGGAGTCTCGTATGGGATCCGGGACATCACGAGAGGTTCCGGAGTGGTCCGGAGAATAAGATTCATATAAGGCAGTGCAGTTTTTGGAGTTCGGAATTGTTCCAAGTTAATCGGTATTGTACCGGAAGCTTCTAGAACCTTCCGGAAGGGGACCAACGTGGCCCCACCTTCCGGGAGGGGGCATGGGCCTATGAGTGAGTGCCCTGACCGCATTGGGCCAGGGGCACAAGGCCCCATAGGGCCCAGCCGGCCAAAGAGGGTTTAAACTCTAGATAGAGCTTCTAGAAGGGGGGGTTTCCTTGCCCCCCACTCCTCCTCCTTTGGGGCCGCCGGTTTGGGCTTGGGGGAGGGGCTAGGGCTGCGCTCCACCCCTCTATATTAAGAGGGCAGGGGGCGCACCACCCCACACACCTTCCCCTCCAACCCTAGCCGCCCTGCTGCCCTCCTCTCTCCCTCCCGACTGCTTGTAGGCGAAGCCCTGCTGCAGAAATTCTCCACCAATTACACCGCGCCGTCGCGTTGTAGATCCAACACATCTCTCCACCATACTTGCTGGACCAAGGAAGGAGGAGACGTCGAGGTGCTGCACGTGTGCATCTCACGGAGGCACTGCCACTTGTGGTGCTAGATCGGATCAGATCGCGAGGAGGAGAAGCGAGTACGACTACATCACCCACGTTAAACGACGAGCGTTCATGTCTTGAATCTTCAAGGGTATGAAGATCTAATCCAATCTCTCTCGTTGTTTGCATCTCCTAGATTAGATCTTGGCTTTCCCTCTGTTCGCATCCGTATAAAATTTTGATTTACTATGCCGCGAAACCCTTTCAGTAGCCTTCCTCCGACTGATCTCGGCAAGATTGGTGGGCGCATTGGATCATTGGAAATATGTCTAGAAGGCAATAATAACATTGTTATTATTATGTTTTATGTTTATAATAAGTGTTTATTCTTCATCCTATAATTATATTAACCAAAAACTAAATACATGTGCGGATATATAAATAACATTGTATCCCTAATAAACCTCTACTGACTAGTTTATTGATTAAATGATGGTTAATATCATTTTATAACGAGGTCATATAATTAGGAGAATGATGTGATAAACATACCCAAAACTAAGCATATCATTTGATCGTGTCACTAAGTTTAATTGATATAACTTTATAAATATCAAGTATCATTTCCTTAAACCAAAAGATCATGTTACTCCCTAGTACCAAAGGAATACTTTATGGAAATCAACCGTCACTTTCTAATTGGATGACCATAAAGGTGTTCTTCGGATATCTTAAAAGGTGATTGCACTAGTACAAAACGATACTAAGGATACACCCAATGGTAAACGAAACGATGATAGCCTACGGTTGAAATAATTTGCATGTTGACTTAGGGGGCTACTAGGATTGTGCCATCAATGGGACGACAACAATGGCAATGGTGATCTATAGAACTTGTTTTTAGTATATTCGGTAATGGTTATTGTACTTCATTCATTTCCAATGAAGTCTCTTAGGAAACGTCCCATAGCGCCAAATCCTCTACCATTATGGGCAGCCTAGAGAGCCCAAAACCTTGCACCTATAAACCCTAAGCACTCTTGTCGGTCTCACTCCCAAGTCCCAAGCCTAGCCGCAGATCTCACTCTCGTTCTCTCCTAGATCTGCTCGCGTGATGGCTTTCCTGGCTGAATCTTCTAGAAGTGACGCTTGTCGTGGATTAGGGCGCAGCTGCGGTGGTTCCGTCCACCGCATGAGCACCTGCCACTATATGGAGCATCAACGACAGCTGGTCTCGCGGAACCAGAACCGACAAGATCTCCAGGACGGCGCGGTTCACAGTAGGCATGTCGCGTATTGCAGAGCACCACACTATGGCGCGCGTGACCGGTCCGCTGCCTCCTCATCCTCGTCCTCCTCCTCATCCACGTGCTTGTAGGAGGAATACAAAAAAAACAGAATATGGAGGTCGTATGTGGGATCTCTCTCCAAGAAGGAGCTATTCGATGCAAACCGTAACAAATGGAGCTCGATGCGTCCATCCTCGTCCTCTAGATCACGTAAGCCAAGGATGCGGTCTTCCATGCCAACCTCCAGTCAGCCCTTTGCCCTATCTATGCTCGGCGATGCGTCGGCGAGGGCCAGGGTGTAGAGGAGGTGGCGCCGGTGGAGGAGGCTGGTAGCTACATCGCCGGCAAAGCGAGCCCATCTCGACTAAGGTAAATACCCTACCTTAATTTTCTAAGTATATGATTCAACTATAGCTTAATTTGCCATGTACATGATTAAACTATAGATTATTTACACTACTTTTCTATGTTATAGTTCTAAATGTAGCTTCAGATCTATTTAATATCACTATTAAAGTTTGAGACTATTTAGTGTAATTTTCTATGTTTGTGACTGAACTGTAGCTAAAATGACCACTGTTTAAGTTATTTCTTTAGAGTAATTATCTATAATTTGCTATGTACATAATTAAATTGTAATTTTCTAAGGATGGGGTTTTGTTTAAGATTGACACTGAAAAGGCTTATGAAAAAGCAAAATGGTCTTTCCTTTAGCAAGAGTGGTGCAAATTGATTAAGCAGTTTTTTAGGGATGGAGTGTTGGAATACGTGTCAATGATAATATTGGACATTACTTTCAAACTAGGAAGGTTCTAATACAGGGTGACCCATTATTCCCGATGCTTTTTAATATAGTTATAGATATGCTAGCCATCCTAATTGCACGCGCGGAGGAGGATGAACAAGTTGGAGGACTTATTCCACATCTCGTTAATGGAGGGGTTTTAATTCTGCAATATGCAGATGATACAATATTATTTATGGAACACGATCTACAGAAGGCTATGAACATGAAATTAATATTATGTATCTTTGAACAACTTCTAGGGTTAAAAATTAACTTCCATAAAAGCGAGATTTTCTGTTTTGGCAAAGCAAAAGATGAAGAGCAACAGTAGAAACAAAAAATTTGTTGGGAGGCTGGGTCTTTGCCTTTTAGGTACTTAGGTGTGCCTATCCATTATAAAAAACTTAAAAATTCTGATTGGTATACAGTAGAAACTCGATGCGAAGGAAAGTTGGGTTGCTAGAAGGGAAAGATGTTACCGTATGACGATCGCTTAGTTCTAATCAATTCTGTTTTAACAAGTTAACCTTTTTTTATGCTATCATTTCTGGAGATTCTGAAGGGGGTGAGGAAACGATTGGATTTTTATAGGTCTCTTTTTTAGCAAAGTGATGAAAAGAAAGTATAGATTAACAAAATGGAATATAATTTGTAGAACGAAAGATCATGGTGGTCTAGGAATTGAGGTTTTGGAAATTAAAAATAAATATTTATTGAGAAAGTGGCTTTTTAAACTATTGAACAAAGAGGGAGTATGGCAAGAACTGCTAAACAATAAATATTTAAGTCAGAAAACGTTAGCTAAAGTCCAAGTGAAACCGACGAATTCTCTGTTTTGGAAAGGACTTATGAGGTTAAAGAATGAGTTCGTTGCTAGAGGTCATTTCAATGTTGGGAATGGTTCAAATACTAGGTTTTTGGAGGATACATGGTTGGGTGACACCCCATTAGCGTATCAATATCCATTCTTATACAATACTGTGCAATAGAACAATATGACTGTTGCACAATTTTTAACTACGGTACCCCTAAATATTGGATTCAGGAGAGTACTCAGTGGTAATAAGTGGAATGCTTGGATATACCTATGTCAAAGACTCATGATGAATTTAGTTGTCGGTGGACCATGATAAGTTTATGTGGAACTTGACATCATCTAGGGTGTTTTCAGTTAAATTCATGTATGAAGACCTTATGAATGATCATATGGTCTTTCTTCAGAAATGTCTTTGAAAATGAAAGATCCCACTCAAGATCAAAAAAATTATGTGTTTCCTGAATAATAAAGTGCTTCTCACAAAGGATAATCTGGTTAAAAGGAACTGCGTAGGGTGTAGTAAGTGTTGTTTCTGTGGGACACAGGAAACCCTAAAACATTTGTTTATATCTTCCCCTTTTGCTCGCCTTTTGTGGAGTATTATTCACTTGGCATACAATCTACTGATGACCCACAAGTATAGGGGATCGCAACCGTCTTTGAAGGTAGTATTACCCAATTTATTGATTCGACACAAGGGGAGCCAAAGAATACTTGCAAGCCTTAACAACTAAGTTGTCAATTCAGTTGCACCTGGAAATAGTTCTTGCTCATAGTAGTTTATCAGTAGCAACAGTTTTGTAGTAGCAATAACAAAGTAACAGTAGCAGTAAAACAAGAGCAATAGTAATAAGAGTAGCAAACAGTAGGATATGAGTGCGGTAGGCATAGGGATGGATGGACGGGTGTTGCATGGACAAGACTAAACATGTAACTTCAAGATCTAGGGCAATTGCAGATAAATAAGATAAAGCATCCAAGTACTAAACAATCATAGACATGTGCTCCATAAATAGTCATGCGTGCTCGCAATGAGAACTTGCACAACATCTTTTGTCCTGCCAGCCCGTTACAGCGGGGCCTCAAGGGAACTACTGGCAATTAAGGTGCTCCTTTTAATAGAGCACCGGAGCAAAGCATTAATACTTCATGAACACATGTGATCCTCACATCACAGTCATCCCCTCCGGCTATCCCAATTTTTTTCACTTCGAGGCCTTAAGTCCGGACAATGATATGTGTACACAACTTGCAGATAAGATCACAAATAATACTATCATCATGAATCAATAATAAGTTCAGATCTGAGATCATGGCACTCGGGCCCTAGTGAAAAGCATTAAGCACAACAAGTTGCAACAAAGTCAAATAGAACTAATAGAGATACTAGGCACCATGCCCTAACAATATTATTCGATTACATGATAGAACTCATTCAATCCCTACCATCCCCATAGCCTACAACGGGGGATTACTCACTCATGGATGAGGGAAAAATGGATGGTTGATGGAGAGGCGTTGGTGGTGATGATGGCGATGATCCTCTCCAAATTCCTCGTCCTGGCAGGGTGCCAAAACGGAGTTTCTGGTTCCGAATCACAGTTTATGGTGGTGGCGGAACAACAGAACTCTTTCTGGAAAAACGTCAACCCCCCTGAGTTTTTAGGTCAGAAGGCAACTTATAGGCGAAGAGGGAGGCCGAGGGGGTGCCTGGGGTGTCCACACCCCCTCGAGGCGCGGCCAGGCCTGGCCCACGTGGCTTGGGGTGTGGGCCCCCTAGGGCCCCACTCCATCTCGTATTGTGCACCCCTGAGTCTTCTAGTGAAATAGAATTTTGGCATATTTTCCAGGATTTTTCTTGATAGTTGATTTTCTGCACAAAAACTAGACACCAAGGTAATTCTGCTGAAAACAACGTTAGTCCGGGTTAGTTGTATCCAAATCACACAATTTTAGAGGAGAAACAATAGGAAAAGTGTTTGGGAAAGTATATACGTTTTGGACGTATCAACTCCCCCAAAGCTTAGCTTATTGCTTGTCCTCAAGAAATTCAGTTGAAAACTGAGTGCGATAAAAGAACTTTGACGAACACATTTGCTTTATATGATGTAAATATTCTCAGCACAGGAGTAGATACTTAGACAATTCATAATAAGGAGTATGCAACTAAGTCTACTTAGTAGTCATTGCAAGCTAAGAAGAGATTCCAACTCAATAATAATAAGTAGCATGAAACATAAACATAAACAACATTGCAATGCTCATAAGAAAGTATGATAGAGTGGTATCTCGCTTTCCTTTGTTTGTAGAGCACAACATAAATGCCAAGGCACCTCTGAAGTTCAAGTGAAGACTAGAAGTAAAGATATCAGATATACAAGCATCAAAGTCATGACATAATTAACCAAGTTTTGAGACAAGCACATTACACTAAGAATGACAACTATGCTCTCAAGAAGGTGCTCATAGAAGTGGTGACTCAACAAGGAGGTGAAAAGGTTTTAAAAAGTTTGAAAGGCTTCCAAATGCTGAAAGTATGGTACTCATTAGATTTGAGCTCTCATTGCCCCTATCATAGGCATATTTAAATGGTTAAGTTGAAAGTGAGGTCCAATATGAGTTATATGCTTGACAGACCATAAACTGGAAATTTCATGTACCATGAGTACGAGGGACGCTCCTCATGCTACTCTAATTTAGTTATTGGTAAGTTATTGTCATAGTAAATACATGTGTATCATAGAGAACCGCCAACGGGGTACCCCTTGCACATGGTACGTGAGCTATCCCATAACCAAAATGACAAGGCATGTAGACAATGAGCATCTCATCGATCTTTTTATTTGCTATTTGCATAGTTTTTTATTGAGGATGCTTCACAGATTGCTCCTTATGGTTATGATATAAGTTTCCACCATGATTAGGCATGGCTTAGACTAGCGGCCCAAGCGTTTCTATAACACACATATATAACTCCATGAACTTACAAGCTTCCCTTTTATTTCACACTGACGAAATCCGCAAACAAAAGAGCATGATATCAACTGGATATGTATCCACAAGTGTTGAAAGCGTTCCCCGTGATAGCATGGTTCTGCTAACTCCCAGCCTATAATTTGCAAGCATATAACTTTCATGGACAGTCACAATGGTTCAGGTTTATTAAGTGCAAGAAATAAAGTGTGCCATCAATTTCGTGAGAGCTTTACTAACTAACTTTCTCAAATCAGTCAAACAATTTATTTGGAAGAAAACAAGGCATAATGAATATGCACGGAATAGCAAATGATGCTAGTAGGTAGGTATGGTGGACACTGTTGGCAATATTGGTTTTGGGGAGTTGGATGCACAAGTAGATCTCATACTCAGTGCAAGTCAATGCTAGCAATAGAGAGGGAGCGACAAACGAGAGAGCAATAACTGTCATAATCATGCTTGCAATAAAACATGACGAATTATGGCATGAAAGTGATACAAGAACTCTGAGGCAAAATAAATCATCGAGGCTTACTGACTATTGTTCAGTCATATGCATGTGTGAGCATGTGCCAAGTCGATTCACTTGAAACATTTGGAGGAGGATACCACAATATCATACCAAGTTATGAATAGAACAATGCAAGTAAACATTCATATGACATGCTACAAACTATTAGCAAACTGGAGCTAATCATAAGAGAGCAAGAACTACTAAGCATCCATAAATAACATACACCTTACATGAACAGACTAAGCATGGTCATAATGATGAGTATATGTACAAAAATGAAAAGAAATAGAGTTTGTTACCAGCCTCTTACCACACCTCAAGTTGTCTTAATCTTCAATATTGCCCTTCACTTGTGTGACTTGAATAATAACATGAAACCAAAGTCCACTGAGAACTGTTGAACCCTGCAAAGAACTTCACAACCAAAGAGGAACAACAAATATTTTTGGTGTTTTCGATTTTTTAAAGCAAACGCACAAAGCAAAAACAAACAAAGAAAAATCTTTTTGGATTTTTCTTTAAGACAAAACAAAGCTAAAAAGAAAATAAACAACAAAAATATTTTTGGTATTTTTGAGTTTTGAGAAAGCAGAAACAAAAACCAAAAAGAAAGCGAAACATGGATATACAAAGAACCGACAAAACATGATATATAGATGAGTGTAATGTCGGTGTACCTCCCCCCCAAGCTTAGGCTTCTGGCCTAAGTGGGGCTCAACTCCATGGTGACCAAGAAGATGCACTTCCGTAGTACAAAGAAGAGGCCCCTTATCACAGTGCAGGCTCGTGGGCGCCCCTGTATTGCATGGAGGGTCGATGAGGGCGTCCTGTAGTGTCCATGAAACCACGAATGCGTAGCTGCTCGTCCATCTCCTCCTTGAAGCGTGACCAAGGTCGCTGACAAATACTGAACAAAGTGGTTTGGGGCATAGGAATTTCTCTCTCTTCCCCATCAGTAAACATCATCCTATAAACCAAACTATCAAGGGTAGATCCAGCAGTGACAAAGTGATGCACTTTCATAGCAGCTAAATCAAGCCTTTGAGGAACCAAAATTGTATCATTTGGGTCAACAGATAGGTCTAAAGCAGCAACAACACGTGCAACAATAATTCCCCTATAAATGGGTCCCTTAGCAGCTAAGCGACGAGCAATGAGAGAACCAAGATTGTAACTAGTTTCATTGTTGAGTGCATCATCTAGGAAAGCCAAATGATAGTTGGAAATATTGCTAGTGTTCTCCCTACCAAGAACACTAGTGGCAAGATAATAAGCAAAATACCTGACAGCTGGGAGTTTAATATTTCTTATCTTTCCACGCTGGGATCTGCGGTCATCATCATTAGTTATCCCGCGGTAGAGCTCCAACAAATCAGCGGGTTGAGCTAGAATCTTCTTCACCATCCTAGCCGTGCCAATACCCAAGATTTCGCAAAATTTCTTCAATGTCATGGAGATAGGCCAGTTATAGATTTTGAAAGAATACGACTTGAAAGGGCTGTTAGAAAAAGAGAAACTCTCCACAGAGGTTTTAGTGAGCATAGCATATTGCACACTCTCATCCTGCATATAACTATTTAATCCAACTGACGAGGTTTGATCTCGTCAATTCCCATTGTTATGGACTTGGGTTTTGGAGAAGATGGGGATGCTGGAGATCGTGGAACGGTTAGCAAACAAGCAACACGGGGACACAAGGTTTACCCAGGTTCAGGCCCTCGGAGGGAAAACCTTACTCCTACTTGTCTGCTCTTGATTACGGCGGAACCGAAGGTTACAGGGGTGCGTAGATGCGATCTGGCGTGGAGGTGTGTATGCGAAAGTATGAGTCGAGAGATCTAGGTCGTGCCCTCCTGACCTTTATATAGACTTAGGCAGGTCCCGGGCATAGACCTAGTCGGTTATAGGTTCTAGGGTTTTACCCCTTTGAATTTTCTATCTACTCTAGTCTTGCTCTCCAAGGATCCGAAGGCGCCGTGGGCCTGGGCCACCCAAAAGTCTTCATGGGCCGGCGTATATTTGCCGTGAGCCTTCCTTGGGCTGGACCAGGTATGCTGAGATCATGCACCCGCGGGGTATAACCATGTCATTAGCCCCGAGTGATCAGTCGAATCGTAGGTTCGGCTAAGGACTCTTCAATCTTTCGGGTGCAACTATGTATTTCAATAGTTCATATGTAGGGATTGTTGATGCGTGTGTCTGACTCACCCGACGGATCAGGGCCAGTTAACTGTCTTAGGACGAAACAACACGATCTTCCTCAGGTTCGAGTCCCTCAACTCGAACCCGGACCATATGCTGGCGTAATTCGACTCGGGCCGCGGAGTACTGACAGGAGTGGAATTCCAGTGATTTTAACTGATGTACCCAACGCGTCCGTCGGGAATTTTCATCGCGCCTGCTGGCACGGGTTTATACTAGCAGAGCGCAGTCGTGTGTGTTGCCAGGCCATCAGATGATATCTGTAGGTCTTATCTTTGTGTCGTAAACACAACATCCGAATGTTTCTCACCGCGGAGGTGTTTCGGGTGGAAAAGGAGATCGTTACTCACTCAGCGTTTTGTTGGGGCAGAGTTGCCGAAAAGTTTTTGCATGCTGATCGTTACTCACAGTCGAATAATTCATAGGGTGCGCAACCAGCGCTCCCTATGGGAGTAGCCCCCAAGTGTCTGTTCGAGTCGTAGACTCGAGCGGAGACTTTAGTTCAAACATTGTTTAGTTGTTAAGTCCGTAGGACACAAAAAATTCGGATGCTTAAATCCATCCTCCCTATGGGAGTAGCCCCCGAGTCCGTAGTGGATTCGTAGACTCGACGTAGGACTCGAAGAAACAGTTTGTTTTTATTCATCTTTCGGGTGCGCAGCCAGCGCTCCTAATAGGAGTAGCCCCCGAGTGTTTAGTCGAATCGTAGATTCGAGTGAGTACTCTTATCTTTAAAGCCGAAGAAATTGTAGTTGTTGCTAGTATAGCTTTTGATGACATCAGTGCTGACGATCAATGACCTCAAGCGTCTGCTGCGCCAGAGATGACTTGACTGGACGAACGTGGGTCCCACTTGCTGACCTTGAATTGACCAGTCCCGCGCGGCGTGGAGATAATTACGGCGTCTCCTCGATTTCCGCGCATAGTGGACGGCATGGTAACGACGGTTCGTTGTGATGCTGACACGTGTATGGCCAGATCTGCCGTTGGCGTTAGGTCTTCTTGATGGACGGTTGTCGTGTATCGTCTTCGCCGTTATAATCATTGGGGAAAGCTGCAGTTTGTTTTCACTGCATCTACTCTTAGCTTTCACTGCCTCTTTGTGCTCTAGCAGTTCTTGCTGCGCGCAGGAATATCCATCCACATTTCCGTCTTCCCTTCTGCGTTCTCACCGTCGGCACCGTCGTAGCGCGATGGGGAAACCAAAGAAATCATCCTCTGCGGTTGGTACCAGCGCCGCCGGAGGAAAGAAAGGCGCCACCGCTACCCGTGTCACCGACGGTGGTTGGCGGCGATCAGAGACGCGGGAGAGTGACCTCCGCAAACTTTGCGAGCGGGGTTTGATTCCGCAAGATAGGGAGGCCGTCAGACTCCCCGGCAACGAGGTAATCCCCCGTCACCCCGCTGGGTATCGGGTTATGTTTCTCGCCTTCATTATGCGTGGGTTTTCCTTCCCAGTCCACGACTTCCTTTGTGGGCTGCTCTTCCTCTATGGCATCCAGCTGCATCAGCTTTCCCCCAATTCTCTTCTTCACATTGCTTGTTTTATCACTTTCTGCGAGTGCTGGCTTGGCATCGAGCCGTATTTTGGTCTCTTCCGGAAACTTTATTCCGTGAAGAGGCAATCCGGTTCGGATGGTGTGTGTCCCATTGGGGGTTGCATCATCTCCCTCAGGACCAATATTCTTTTCTTTTATTTTCTTTCTCTATGTCTGAATCTGTCTAGTACTGGCGGCGGCGGTGGTTTTACATTCACGACTCCACAGTGGCTGGGCAGCATTTTGGTCTTGCTCCTTTCGAATCCTCCCAGATAATCGAGCCGAAAAGGTCCTGGAAAACCAGATCTTGGATGGCGAGTCAGCTGAGATAGAGGCCCTTTACCGTCGGGTGGAGGATCTCCAGTTGATTCCGGAGAAGGAAGTGAACGGCGTGGATATTATCCGCATGTTTCTCGAGCGTCGGGTGCAGGCTCTCCAGGCTAGAGCGCACCCGATGTTTCTTTATCCTGGGCGCCGTGATCCGACGAGAGTTTCGGCTGAGAAAATCTCCGAGGGAGATCTTGACAAGGCCCTTCGCTTGTTGCTGAAGTTCAAGGCCAGAGAAAAAATCTCGGGGAAGTCGTTGACTCCTCCGTTTTCTTCGACGCTGGCCGTTCCACAGGTGTAGATTCGTGCGCGTAGCGCTTTTCGTCGACTGTGTATTTATTTTTCTTTATTTGCTAACAAAATCTCTTCTTTTTTGCAGAGCTTCAAGGTGTCGGGCATGGTACCGCCATTGCCTGAAAAATATCCGAATGCCCCGGATAATGACGTGGTGGATTCCGTGTCCGAGCTGCCATCGGCGCGATCTCAGGCGGAAGATGCCGACGAGTCGAGCGAGGACCTCACGCGCAAACGATCAAGGAGCTCCAGCGAGTCTTCGGATGCCTCGACTCCTCCGACTCCTAGGAACCCTCTGTGCCTTGAGCGTCACAGTGACGGGCATGGAGGCTCTTCCTCCCCTCTTCCTGCCATTCCTGTGCGGGCTGTAGCACCGCACCCGCCAGCGAAGCGGAATAAGGAAGAAAAGAAGGAAGAGAAAAAGGAGGAGAAGAAGGGGGAGAAGAAGGGGGAGAAGAGAGCCCGAAGGACTCCTCCTGTCTTCGACCTGAGCTCGCTGGACTCGTAAGCTTCTGTTATACTGCTGTCCTTTTTCCTGTTGACTTTTGTGCTAATTTTTTCGTGTGCAGGCATTCCTCCCACGACTCCTCCAGCGATGGTGCTCGGGAGATGATGGGAGAGTCTAAGGTCGCGTCTCCTCCTCCTCAGACGGTGGCAACTTCGGGGGGCGCTGCTCCGAACCCTCCTCTGCAGGAGGTGTAGGTGGTTGCGCCTCAGAATTTCGCCAGCGGGCCTTCGGCATCACCGTTGGATCATGTAAGTCGTCTGTCACGGGGGGAGCCCCCGAGCGTGTGTAAAAGAGTTCTCTTATTTTGTTCTTCGATTCTCGGGGGGAGCCCCCAAGTGTGTTCGTGTGAGTCTTGTTCTTTCTGCTTTCTTCTGTTGGGTGTATCCCCCGAGTCCTTTTTCTGAATGGTGGTTCTTGTTCCTGCAGCCTTTTGTGCAGGAAGCCAAGCGACTGGTGCAGGAGCGTCTGGTGCTGGAGGCCAACCTCCAACAGCTTCAAGGTACACGTATGCTTTTGGTGCTTCTTTTCTTTATTCTTGTCCTGCTTTCTGACGTTTGCTTGTTTTGAATGCAGAGGAGCATAATACCTCTCTCCGTGAGATCGACGCTCTCAAGAAGAGCCTTGGTCAAGCGGAGAAGAAGGCTGAGGACGCTGCTGGTGCGAAGGAGCGCCTTGAGCTGGAGCTGGCCAAGGCAGCCGAAGCTAAGGAGCATCTGCAGCAGGAGGCTACGGACCGCGAGGAGCAGCTTGCCATGGCTACAACTGCGCGTGAAAGAGAGGTGGTGGGCAAGCTCATGGTTGCTGCCAAGGCTGTTTCGGGTGAGTACCGTATTTTTGCTTCTGTATTTTCGTTTCTTGCCTTTCTTCTGTGTTACTGTCCTTAGTCTTTTCTTTTGTTTTGCCTCAGATGCCGCAGGCATCGAGTTTGACCACGGCGCTCTGGAGCACGGGAGTGCTCTAGGTGATGCTACTGCAGCGGTCGAAGATCGCTGCAGCACCGTCGTCAGCTCCCTTGCCAAGGCGAAGGAAGTCCTTGGCCGCTTCTACAAGGAGCTTGTCCCTAAGGGCGCGACCCTTGATGATGTTGACGCCCTGGTGGAGGCCTTGTCAGCCGAAGCGCCTACGGCGTACAAGCGCAAGCAGAAGGGCATCAGCGCGTCCGTCGGGCTGGCGATGGCCTTGGCGGCTGGAGCGGAGCTGGACCTTCCCCAGATCACCTCCCGGATGCCGACGATTGCGGATGGATCCGAGGTAGCTTTTGCTACCTACTCTGCTCGCTGCAAGCGATATGGGCTGAAGCTCATTGATCTGCTGTCCGAGTATGCGCTGCGGCAACAGGGGGAGGCCAAGGCGAGGCAGTCCGGCTCTGAGGCTACTCAGGGTGCCGCATCTTAGGCGTTGTAGCTGTAGGATAGTTTGTAGTCTCCTTTTGATGTAACTATGTTGAGGAACGAAATCATTGTGCCACGTAGTGGTTTTTATATGCTTAATGAATTTTGCTGAGTTGTGATCTTCTCTGTCTGAATGTTTATGTCCTTTGCTTTTCTGTTGTTCTAGGTTCCTTTGGGTGCTGACCCTGTTGACACCTCGCCTGCAGCGCAACTGCGGCCATCTTTGGATGATTCTTCACAACTCGCTTTTCTTCAAGACCGTGTTCGTAGTCTTGAGAGGGAGTTGCTTGGGGTGCGTGGTCACGCCGATGTTTGGAAGTCCAAGGCGGATCGCGGTGCAGACAGAGAGGAGTACTTGATGGCGGAACTACTTCGGCTGTCTGAGCAACTTCAATGTAAGTTATTCTTTGTTTCGAGCTGCAGCTCGGTTCTTCGGATGAGCCTACTGGCCTTGCCTCTTATTTTGTGCAATTGTCGCAGGTGCTAACCTTGCTCCGAGGGAAGAGAAGGAGCGTGTCGCTGTTCGGGTCAATTGCTTTACTCAACAGGACATGGAGGCTGGCGGCTTCTTCTGGATGGATCGTGACCGTGCCATGGCTCTAGCGACGGTGCAGCATTGTGTGCACCAGGTTTCGCGGGTGCTTCGTCAGGTGCAGAGTCGCTTGCTTCGGTGTTGCATGTCATGTTTCCATTGGATGCCATGCCAACAGGCCTTGCGGGTCTTCTGTCGCAGTTTCGAAGCGTGAGCAATGTCAAGGAGTTGGTGCGGAAACAGCTCGTCGCAGGAGTGAGGCCTGATGTAGATTTGTCTGTTGTAGCAGCTGGGCCACCTCTTCGGCCGTATGGTGGCGAGTGGGATATGCGTCCGCATTATGCGGCTGTAAGGCAGTATGCCGAACAGGTAGTAGATTTGTTTGAGCAGCGTGCTCAAGTTATTCTTCAGAATAGGTAGTACCTGTAAAAGAGATAAATGTAAAATTTGTATATTTCGACTGGGAGTGTTGTGCCCTTTGTTATAAAGGTTTTGTTTATTGTGAGCACGTAGTGCTTTGTTTGAGTACGTGTCCTTTTCATTTGTCTGATGTTGTCAGCTACTCAGGTGTACACGTGTGATCCTCGTCGATGAAATCGTGAGGTGGGGGGAGCCCCCGAGTGCGTTTGTAGTATAAAGTAAAGTTGCAAGTAGCGAACAAGATTTTGGGGCGGAACACTTAGCTTTATTTATATCGTAATGGAGGAAGTACATTGTTTGGCTGAAAAGCCTTATTGAAAGTAAAAGGGGTAGGTAGCTATGGGTAGAATCGCCGTAAGTGTGCGATGTTCCATGGGTTGGAGTATGCGACTCCAGACTCCACGTGCTTGAGGCGATAGGCGCCACCTGGGATGACTTCGATGATAACGTAGGGTCCTTCCCATGGCGACTCAAATTTCTTCGGTCGCTCTTTCTTGAGTCGCAAGACAAGGTCTCCTTCGACGAAGGACCTTGGGCGTAGCCGTCGGCTATGGTAGTTGCGGAGACTCTGCTGGTACACCGCTGATCGAGCTGCTGCTACGTCTCTTGCTTCGTCGAGTGTATCCACGGCGTCTTCGAGTGCAGCCGTGGATTCGGCTTCGCTGTAAGCGATGACCGGGGGGCCTGGTGGCGTACTTCGGCTGGTAGCACGGCTTCGGCTCCATGCACCATGAAGAACGGTGTGTAGCCGGTGGAGCTATTTGGCGTAGTACGCAAACTCCATAGGACGGATGGCAGCTCTTTCGTCCAGGCTCCGGCCTTTCGTTCGAGTGGGCTCATGAGGCGCTTTTTGATGCCAGCGCCGATTAGGCCGTTGGCCTTTTCCACTTTCCCATTCGTTTGCGGGTGTGCCACTGAGGCATACGTGATGTTGATCCCGAGGCCTTCGCAGAAGTCTTGGAATTCCTTGGAGATAAAGTTCGATCCATTGTCGGTGATGATGTTGTGCGGTACGCCGAACCTGTAGACGATGGATTCGAAGAACTTGACGGTAGTCTTGCCCTTTTGGTTGGTGTCCGGCATGGCCTCGACCCACTTGGTGAATCTGTCGACTGCGACCAGTGTAGGGTTTCGTAGCATGGAAAACAAAAAATTTCTATCGCATACAAACAAACAAGCCAAGATCTATCTACTAGATTGTAGCAACGAGTCGATGGAATAACTTACCCTCGAAGATTCCAAAGTGTTTAACGAGAGCGGATTCTCGTGGGTGATGTAGTCGTACTCTTCCCGATCTCAAGATCGCGTAGACGATCCTTCCGCTGCGTTCTAAGCGCTCCCTGATCGGTCACACGTTCGGTACTCGATGAAGACCTTCCTCTCCCTTGTTCCAGCAGGCAGCGGAGGTTGTAGCACTCTCCTCGCAATTCCGGCAGCACAACGGCGTGGTACCGGAAGAAGAGGGGAGATCTCGCAGGGCTTCGCCTTAAGTCGGAGCGAGTATGGTGGAGTATGAGAGAGTCCTCGGTGTTCTAGGGTTTAGACACACCAAGGAGGGGACAAGCCGGCGGCTAGGGTTTAGCTAGGCGGCGGCGATTTGATGCCCTAGGGGCCGGCGGCGGCTTGGGGCTAGGGTTTGGAGGAGTAGGAGTTGTGTGTCAAGGAGGGGAGCCCTGCCCCTCCTTATATAGGTGGAGGGGGTCGGCCGGCCAAGGGGAGGGAGAGGAGTCCCTCCCCAACTCGGCTTGGAGGTGGGTGTAACACCCTCAGAATCGGACCTATGCAAGTTTGAGCAAAATTCGCCAAACCCGCATAGAAACGATTCAAAGGTGCCCACCAGGCACTTTCGTGCGGGTGGAAAACGAAGTAATAACATTACACAACAGTCCTCGATGGGACCCACAAAACAGATATATATACAGCAGCGACTCAATGAGTCAAGAATACAGATATAATATACAAAGATCCAAATCACCTTGAAAAGAGGGAGCGTCCGACTACGGACAAGATGCAAATGGGGCTAAGAGCCCTGGAGAATAACCAATGGCGTCCATAAGCCCTGTGCCAAGCCGGAAGGGTAACCCCGCTAACGACGCCGATCTCAAAACCGCTTAAACAAAAGGTGCCGACAAAGGGCAAAGGAAAAGGGAGCGTCGATCTTGAGGCCGACACCATGAGGCTAGAATTCCGGTCCTCGCCTACATAGGTATGGTGGATCGGGCAGCGGCAAGATGCACTAAACAACCTATAGAGACTCGATACAACCGGCGGTTATCGAGAGGGGTGAGAATGACCTATCCGGATCCAACCTGAAGCTAACACCAAACAAACCCATCCTGGTGTTTCCTCGAGACCAAACGAGGAAGTCAACCGAGAACTCACACCGCTGGCGCTTTACTTACTCGATTATAGTTGCGGCACTTTACTAGTCGTTTAGTGAATCACGATAAAGTAAACAGTGGGTACTTTTAGTTAACCATTCCGTGATAGTTGCATCAATTACTAATCAGATACAAGTAGCATGAGATATCCCATAAAGCCCAGCAGTTGTTGGTACTTTTATTCCGCCATTCCGTTGTCGTTGCAATACTTACTAGTCAGGTACAATGGTCGCAAGCTTACACTCCAAACAAGCAATTGTGGGCAGTATTAATTAGCCATTCCGTTATAGTGAAGCTGATTACTAGCCATTATAAGTCAAATTTATAACAATAAACTTTAGTTATGCTTGTCTATGATCGAGATACTGTGCTCCAAGTCGTCCATATCCGCGGACACGGCTTTCAGAAAGTTTTACCCGGCCGGGTGCACCAATAGCAACACACGCTCGATCAACCTCGAAAACCAAATCAAAACCCAACGAGGCTTTCACGATGAACAATCACAGATTCAGAAATATTTCAGGCCACCCTTAAGTAGATCCCGCAACGAAGCCGTGACTCGACCGACGCTCAAGGTTTGGGTATACGGCCGTGAACGATCGGGAACCCGAAAGTGTGGCTGGGCTTGTCGACACGCAATCGTGTCCCGATCCTAACAGATGTGCTCCTCGCACAAATTAAATACGAAAGTAGCATGGCATAAGTACAGGACAGTAAAACACCTCAAACTAGTTTGTGGCCCCAAGAAATAAGACTGAATCAAGCTCGCTCGGGGGTCCCATATACCCGGATGTGGATAGCGCGATAAATCAAGGAATGTATCAAGTACTGGGTCTTACGGGACACAAGTGGGCGTTCGAAACCAAATATTTTCTATCACCCACGATGCCTCGCTTATTTCAATTTTAGTTGTTAAACGAAATTAAAGTGAACGATAAGTAAAACTATGATCATCTCCAACATCAACATGCGGCAAAACATCAACAATCGTGGCATTTGACGACACGCATAGACTTGAGCAGCGACTACACGCGCAAGTCCAACTATCTACCAAACAACAGGTAATAGGATGTGTCCAAGGCAATATAGGGCTGCACGGTATATCACAGGTACGGAAACTAAAGCATCGCAACACAGATAGCAATAGATCAACAGGAGGGAATAAAGACTATAAAATAAGATAGGTAGAAAGGGGGAGATGCTCGCCTGAAAACATTGCCGAAAGGTTCATCCGAAGATCGGGGCGGAGCTCACATCAACTCAACGGCCTTATCCGCGAAGAAGCAAAACACTAGAAGGAACACCGGATGCAATATTTAATACAACGGCAGAAGATCGGCATGATGCATGTATGATGCATGGCATGGCAAAGATGCGATGCAATTAGGTCATATTAAGCGGAACCGGGGTCCCGACAATTAATTAGATGGTGCATGTTATTTAGATACCCCGCAATTTAAATGTTGTTATAACCAGGCAAGATAAGATACCGGTTCGCTACACATGTTTACATGAGGCCAATATAAGGCTAGATTTGCCCGCATATGGGCCCCATATTTAATTATTAGGTGAATCGGCATAAGGCCCCCAAACCACAGATATGCATGCGAGATGACAATTTAATATGCGACAATGTTATATTTCATTTATAAAATAGGGTTGGCGGAAAGAGGTTCACACATTAGGGTTCGGCAGATCTTGGGGGTTCCGGGGTTCGGGGTTCGGTCTCAGGGTCCAGGGTTCGACGGGATCGGTCTCGGTAGGAACATTCTCGAACAACGGGGCAGATCTTGTCGCATCCGGGTTCTCGGCGGACTCGGCGTCCGGAAAGGGGTACTTGGTTCGGTGTCGGGGGCGCATCGGGCTCTTCCGGGTCGGTGTCGATCTTGTCGCATTCATGGTCTTCGGGTCCGTGAAGTAGATCTTGTCGCACGAGCGTCAATGCTTCCGGGAAGGAGAACTTGTCGGTCCATGGGGTCAGGCTTCGAAGCCAGGCAGGAGCACTCGCCGCTCCGAGGAGAAGACCTTGTCGTCATATGTTGAGGTTGCCGGGTGTCGGTGCCGGACTCGGGTGTGGCGTCGATGGTTTACGTGGCCCGATGGTTCCAAGATGGAGATTCCCGGGTGCCGCGGCGGAATTCTCGGGGTTTCGATGGAGATCTTGGCGACAAAAGGGCATGGGGGCTCTTGTGACGAGACGGTCTTGGATTAGCTTCAGTGATTCATCGGGTCCCTCTTCACTTGGAATCTTCGCGAGGCAGGATTGAGCTTCAGATGAACCCCGAACAAGAAGCTTCACTTAGCCTGAGCTGGGCAGCGATAGAACTACCTCCCAACATTAATCCCTGTCTTTGTAGTGAAAATAAGCACGTTCCAGCACCACAGGAGCAAGGCATATTCACAACTGACGCGTCTGACTGAAAGCTTGTGTTGCTGCGAGCATTAGCAGCGCCTGGAGATGGAGCATCGCACCACTCAAAGAAGTTGCAGCCTCCATTGTCCTTCATGGGACACCTGTAGAACCTGCGACCGGGGTTCCTGGGCGTGCTGGACGAGAGCACAAGGCAGATCCCGGAGCCGCAGGGGCAGGGCGAGGCGGGTCGGCGGCTCGGGGCGTCGAAGCGTCGGGGATGGGAGGCGGACGGGCGGTCCGGTGAGGCCAGCTGGCGGCGGACGGCAGGGCCAGCGGCTCGGGAGGCGGCAGGCGGTGGCCTGGCGCTGGCGGGACGGCCTGGGACACGGGGGGCGGAGAGGATCCGAGGAGGCGGAGCTTCGCAGTGGGGCGAAATGATAGAGGGGAGGCGCGGGCACGGAGCGGCGGAGGCGGGGGTGGCTGCTGGCGGGGCTGCGAGCCAGGCGGGTGGGCGGCGGCGCATGGGGAGGAGCGGGGCTTGGCGGCGGTTGCGCTGGAAGGCGGGGCAGAGCGGCGGAGGAAGGGGGGCGCGGTTCGCTGCGGTGGACGGGGGAGCTCCGGGAGCGGGCGAGCCGGTGGGAGGAGGCGAGGAGGGGTGAGGGAGGAGGAGGAGGAGGCGTCTGAGAGGAAGAAGGTGGGGAGGAACGGCCGCGTGAGAGAGAGAGGCCCAGGGAGGAAGAAGGGAGGGTGCGGGGAACGCGGGGAGGAGAGGGTGGTGGGCCCGGGGCGCAGGGGAACGGGGTGGACCGGGGGAGGCTAGGACTGGGTGCGTGTGTGCTGGTGGGCCACGCGTGGAGAGGGGCGGCGTGGAGTGGTGTGTGTGGTCTGTGTGTGTTTGGTGTGGGGTTGGGTTTAGAGGGAGAGAGAGAGGGAGTGGGTGAGGCTGATGTGGCGGGTTTTGATAGGCTGGAGGGGAGGGAAGAGGTGAGGTGTCAAACAGGGATTGGAGGGGGTGAGGTGGCCAGGTAGGGGTGGTTAGAATTTTAGGTAGATGTAGGATTTAGGTGGGGCTGGATTGAATGGACCGATTTAATTCTGGGGTGGTCGTTCGGGTCATTCGGCCCGTTCGACTGCCCCGCTAAAAAAAATAATTTAAATGTTTTAATATTTTAAACGGGGCTTTTGAAAACCATTGCCAGAAGAAACAATTAATCCGGAGTACCGGGTTTGATATTTGATTAAAGTTGGGGCGTTTTAGAAAACAAAACGGGCGTTGCGAAAATAGTTTTAGCAAACAATGCATGATGATGACGATGCAATGCACAAATTCAACGCGATTTTCTAGTAGTGGTTTTGCGGGATGCCACAGTGGGCCGCCGGTTGGAGGAGGGAACTCCTCCCCAACTCGGTTTCCACCTCTCCTCCTCTTTCCAAAAATTGCCGTTTGACTTTTCAAACTAGCCGTTTGACTTTTCAAACTAGGATTTGAATAATCCCTTTATTTTGGACAGCGATGACACTTAGTACATGATGCAATCATTCCAACTTGTAATGATACATTCATGTACCCCTTCTCCTCCGGAGTGCCGGACATTCCGGAACCTTCTAGAACATTCCTGATGAAAACACCGAAATCATTCCCGAACTCCAAAACGAGACTTTCCTTATATGAATCTTATTCTCCGGACCATTCCGGATCACCTCGTGATATCCCGGATCCCATCCGAGACTCCGAACAACATTCGGTCTCTTTCTCATAATACCATAACTACTCAAACAACGTCGAATCCTTAAGTATGTCTCCCTACGGTTCGTGAATTATGCAGACATGATCGAGACACTTCTCCGAACAATAACCAATAGAGGAATCTGGAAATTCATATGGCTCCCACATATTTCTACGATTACTTTGCGATCGAATGAACCACTTACATACGATACCAATTTCCCTATGTCTCACGATAGTTTACTTATCCGAGGTTATGATCGTCGGTATCTCTGCATACCTAGTTCAACCTCGTTACCGATAAGTACTCTTTTCTAGTTCCCGTGATATGTGATCCCTTGTGAGCCAGTCACATGCTTGCAAGATAATTGGATGACATTCCACCGAGAGGGCCCAGAGTATATCTATCCGTCATATGGATGGACAAATCCCACTCTTGATCCATGTGTTTCAACCAATGCTTTCCGAACACTCAATGCCACCTTTATAGCCACCCGCCACGGTGTGGTGTTTGATGTCATCAAAGCATCCATCCGGTAAAGGTGATATGCATGATCTCATGGTCGAAGGAATTAGGTTACTATGTATCAGAAAGAATATAGCAATTGAACTATTGAAATGACTTGATCTTTATGCTACGCTTATCTATAGGAGTATGTCCACCATATCATTCTCCTAACGATATGATCTTGTTGTTGATAACATCTCAATGTTCATGATAGGGAAACCACAATCATTTATCAACCAACAAGCTAGTGATGTATAGATGCTATACTAGGGACTTCAAATTAAGTTTACAAATCACACAAGTATTAATGTTTCCTTGTTAATACTATTATAGCATGAATGTAAACATTTATCATAAACACAAAGATATAATAATAACTACATTTATTATTGCCTCTAGGGCATATCTCCAACAACCAGGAGGTAAACGTGCCCCCCCCCCTTCGAAGACTTTGGCAGTTTGCCGATCATGTCGAGGCCCCATTAGGCAAAGGGCCAGGCTATAGGTATTGGCCTGAGCTCTGATCCAGGTGCGTGTGGTTTGTCAGCGAAGCTTTCGCACCCGTTGCATCTTCGGACGATGTCCTTTGCGTCCCTCATGGCCGTTGGCCAGTAGAATCCGGCTCGTAGAGCTTTGGCGACAAGGGAGCGGCTGCCTGCATGGTGGCCGCAGATGCCCTCGTGGATGTCTTGGAGGATGGCTTTCCCGTCGCCGATGGTGACGCACCTTTGTAGTACACCCGTAATACTGTGCTTGTACAGCTCGCCATTGATGATGGTGAAGGCTTTTTACCAACGAGATATGCGCCGGGCATCTGTCGGCCGGTGCGCCTCCGTTTATCAAGAACTGGAGGTACGGTCGCGTCCAAGTTTCTTCGACTGCCATGACCTGCATCAGGTTGACCGTAGCGACCTCTGCGTCCAGCTTCTCGGGTCGTTCGTGTCCTTCGGGCAGCGTAGCCCCCGAGTGTTCTGCTTCTTCGGGTGATCCCTTGGGGAATTTCCACTTGATGGATGGCACGCAGATCTGTTCGAGGAACACACCCGGTGGCACCTTTGCGTAGGTGGAGCCGGTGTTGGCGAGTCTGCCGGCTTCCTCGTTGCTTTCTCTTCCAATGTGCCGAAGCTCGCAGCCGTCGAATTCTCCTTCGAGTGCGTTGTAGAGTGCGCGGTACGCGATCATGTTTTCCGCGTGTGCGTCGCACTCATTCATCGTCTGCTGGACGACGAGGTTGGAGTCACCGTAGATGACCAGGCGCGTTGCGCCGCAGATCTTCGCCATCGTCATGCCATGGATGAGGGCTTCGTATTCGGCCTCGTTGTTGGAGGCTCAGAATTTCATCCGGAGGACGTACTTCATCTGGTCGCCCTGCGGGGAGGTCAGTATGACCTCGGCTCCCGCTCCAGCTTCACTCTTGGAGCCGTCGAAGTGCATTGTCCGTGACTGCGACATGTCTGGGGTGTCTGGCAGCTGCAGCTCCATCCAATGTACGAGGAAGTCCGGGAGGACCTGAGATTTGATTGCGAGTCGCTTCTCGTAGATGATGTCCAGAGGTGTCAGCTCAATGCCCCACAGGGCCACGCGTCCTGTGGCCTCAGGGTTATTCAGGATGCTGTTTAGTGGTGCCTCGTTGACGACCATCACCTGGTGCTCCTGGAAGTAATGGCTCAGCCGTCGAGCTGTCATGAACACGCCGTAGGCGAGTTTCTGGTAGTGAGGGTACCTCTGTTTTGTTGGCGTCAGTACCTCGCTGAGGTAGTAGATTGGGCGTTGGACCCCGTGGGTCTTGCCTTCTTTGGGTCGTTCGACCACTAGCACGGTGCTGACCACCTGGTGTGTGGCTGCTATGTACAGCAGCAGAGGCTCGCGCTCCTTTGGCGTGACCAGGACGGGCGAGGTGGAGAGTAGCCGTTTGAGGCTTTCGAACGCGTCGTCGGCTTCGGGCGTCCATTCGAATTTATCTGCCTTGCGTAGCAGCTGATAGAATGGCAGGGCCTTCTCACCCATGCGGCTAATGAATCTGCTCAACGCCGCTATTCGTCCTGCAAGCTGCTGGACACCCTTGAGGTTTTTCGGCTTCTCCATTGCCATGATGGCTCTGATTTTCTCCGGGTTCACCTCGCGGAGATCGTCGATAAGTTTCCTTGCCTCCCTGGTTTTTATGACTATGTCGTCGACATAGACTTGAACGTTGCGACCGATCTGGTCCTTGAGGCATGCCTGCATGCATCGCTGGTACGTGGCACATGCGTTCTTTAGCCCGAAGGGCATTGTGTTGTAGCAGAACACTCCGAACGGTGTGATAAATGCCGTTTTCTCCTAATCTTTGACCTTGAGTCGAATCTGATTGTAGCCTGAGTAGGCGTCAAGGAAGGAGAGTTTCTTGCAACCTGCAGTCGAATCGATGATCTGATCGATCCGAGGAAGAGGGAAGTGGTCCTTTGGGCAGTGCTTGTTTAGCGACGTGAAATCCACGCACATCCGCAGGATGTCCGTGTCCTTTTTTGGGACCATCACTGTATTTTCAAGACACTCGCTTTCTTTGATTTCCCTGATGAAGTCTGCAGCGAGTAGTCTGTTGATTTCTTTGCCGATAGCTTCGGCTTGTGGCTCGGACAGTCTCCGGATGGACTGCTTGACGGGCTTGGTGTCTGGAAAGACGTTGAGTGCATGCTCGGCGAATTCCCTGGGAACTCCTGGCATGTCCGCAGGACACCAGGCAAAGATTTCCCAGCGCTCACGGAGGAATTCGACGAGCGCGCCTTCCTATGCGGGGCTGAGGTCGTTGTCGATCAGCGCCGTCTTGGAGGCATCCGTCGGATGGACTTGTACCTTCTTTGTGTTGAAGGTGGAGTCGAAAGACATGTCAGGTGCGTTTTGTCGTGTGACTGGGGGTGCCCCATTGTCCGTCACCTCGTGGAGCCTTAGGAGCTCCTCCTGCATGCCGAATGACTGGGAGATTCTGTTAAAATCTCTATCGCATTGGTCCGATCGGGTGAAGCTCCCGTGGACTGTGATGACGCCCTTTGGTCCTGGCATCTTGAGTAGCAGGTATGCATAGTGTGGGACAGCCAAGAACCTTGCGAATGCTACACGCCCGAGGATGGCGTGGTACTGTGATGGCCAGTCCACCACTGACCGAGTCGCTCAGCGGAAGTTGTCCGGCTTGCCGAAGATGACGTCGAGCCATATTTTGCCCAGGGGGAATATGCCCTTCCCTGGAACGATGCCGTGGAACGTTGTGTCTGACTGTTCCAGGCTGCACTGCGGGATTCACATTGCTGCTAGGGTGCTTGCGAACATCAGGTTGATGCCGCTGTCGCCGTCCATGAAGACGCGACTCATCTCGAAACCTCCGATATGCGCCTCCAGCACCAGGGCAGCATGACCTGGGCAAGGGATCTGGCAAGGGTGATCCGAACGACTGAACGTGATGCAGGACTCCGATCCGCTGAGGTACTTAGGGATGGCGGGCGGAGTTGCCACGGACAGGTTGATCTGTCGGGTGATTTTCTTCTGCACCCTATTCGTGGGGCGCCCCTTCTGGATCATGAGTGCTCCTTTTGGTTGGGGATACCCATTCCCAGCGTTGTTCTGTGCTGGTGCGAATGGTTGGTTTGGGCCTCCAACGGGTGGCGGTGGAGGAGATCCATGCGCTATTTCACCTGGCGCGGGTGCATTTCCGAACGCAGGGATTGGGGCTTGCTGCCTCATCTGCACCATGCTTTCACTGAGTTTCTGGAACTCGTGGCAGTCCTTGAGCATGTGGTTGGCCTTCTTTTTGCCATCCTTCTTGTCGATGTAGAAGTGGATGGTGCATGGACCCGAAAGCTTTTCGTATGCTGAGGGTCCGTTATCGCGGTCGCGGCGTTGCCACGACTGCGTTGGGCGTCCCCCGTCGCGGAAGTTTCCTCCATGATATCCTCCGCTGTTGCGGATGGAATCGTTGCGGCGATCGGCGTAGCCAGCCGCGACCATGTCGGGTCCATCGCGATCGTCGTAGACGCGCGATCTTCTCTTGCTACGGCGCTCTCGCCGTCGACCGTAGTCATCTTCTTCTTCCGATTGTGCTCGGTGAATGGAGTCTTCGCCGTCAGCCCACCTATTGGCGATATCCATGAGGTGGTCGAGTGTTTTGGGCTTGACGCGCCTAAGTTCCTCTTTGAAGTATTGACGCTTGACGCCGTCCCTGAAGGCGTAGATGGCCCTCTCTTCGGAGATGTGCGCCGCGGAGTTCTTTGTGTTGGACCAGCGTAGTATGTACGAGCGAATGGATTCGCCCGTTCGTTGAGTGCAGGCTCGCAACTCTTCGATTGAGGCGGGCCTCTTGCTGGTGCCTTTGAAGTTTCGGATGAAGCTGTAAGCTAGCTCATCCCAGCTTCGGATGGACCCTGAAGATAGGCTGCTGAGCCAGATCCGGGCTGCGCCTGTCAGCTGCAGCTGAAGGCATTGCATGGCAGTCTCTTTGTTTCCACCGTGCAGTTTGACGGATGATAAGTGGTCGCTGAGCCAAGCCTTTGGGTCTTGAGTGCCGTCGAACTTCGGAGTATCCGAAGGAAGCTTGAAATTTCGCGGCATCCGCATCCGCCAGACGGATCTGCTAAAGCATCAGGCTCCGCAGAGTTCTCCTTCGTCTTCGTCCATCTCGGATTCAAACGAGCATGCGCGCTTGGCTCGCGCTTTGTCAATTTTGCGCTGTGTGAGCGCATCTCTGGCGTCGTAGTCGCGGTCGCGGCGGCGCGAACTCTTCTTCCTTCGAGGAAGGTCATGTTCCTCTTCTTCGGATGAAGGGGTGGGGCTGCAGTCGAACCTGACCAGAGCTTTCTTCTTCGGCTTAGTGGGAGCTTCCTGGTGGAGCGCAGCTCCAACGAGTCCGAGTCCGGTGAGTGCGGACTTGTGCATGGCCCTCTTTGGGTCCCCCTCCGGCGGTGGGTGGGCCGCGAGGTACACAGTGGCTGCTATGATCGCAGCCTGCGGCGTTTTCGGGATGATGTTGCCATCGACGTCCATCTCCATGAAGGATGTGTGGAGGGTTCGGGTCACCTCACGGCGTTCCTTGGGGTCCATGTTCTCCACCCTGGAGCGGTGCTTGTTGCCTTGGTTGGCGTTCGAGCTGGAGCCGATGCCCATGGCGGAGAGTGCAGCTCGTCGCGCGCTGGACTCTGAGGCTGCTTGCCTGCGCTTGTCGAGCACCTCCTGCATCTTGACCTGCTTCTTGTGTTCCTCGATCAGGAGTAGGTGGTAGGCCATCAGCATATCCCGGGAGGCGTCTGCAGGCAGTACTATGTTGCCTGCCATGACGTTGCGGACCTGGGACCATCCTTCTTTGCTAAGGCGGATGACGTGGCCGTCGTTGTTTTCCCCTTCGGGTGGGGGGACTGGCTTCTTCTGTTCCCACCATTTCGTTCAGGCGGGTTAGGCGTCGGGTGGGCGGAGGGTTTTGCTGATCCGCGTCGCTCTGGATGACTACGGCGCATTGGTAGCGCTTGTAGATTGGTCCGCTGCTGCCGCAGCTTTCAGATCCGGAACCGTAGGTCCCTGCATCCGATGGCGGATCGCACAGGTCGGAGTTGCAGTTGCTGCTGTCATAGGAATCATCTGTTGATGATGTTGTGCGTAGCACGGGGTGTGGGGTCCATGAAGCGGGCCTGATTGATGGCGAGGGCACCCGCTCAGGGGGGCGAAGGGTGCCGGTTTGCCCCACCTGGAAGCAGAAGCTCCCGAACAGGATTTCGAGTCTGTCGCCTACGGGCTCGAAGTCCTTCATGGTGGCCGGTGAGTGGGCGGTGAAGTCGAAAGCGCCGAAGAGGAGGTGACTCTCCGTCGCCGCAGAGTTGTAGATCGATCGGGTTGGGACCGTCACGACCGCACAATCAGCGTCCCCAGTTCCCACAGACGGCGCCAATTGATGAGGTTTGATCTCGTCAATGCCCATTGTTATGGACTTGGGTTTTGGAGAAGATGGGGATGCTGGAGATCGTGGAACGGTTAGCAAACAAGCAACACGGGGACACAAGGTTTACCCAAGTTCAGGCCCCCGGAGGGAAAACCCTACTCCTGCTTGTCTGCTCTTGATTACGCGGAACCAAGGTTCTGAGGTCAGATGCGATCCGGGCGTGGAGGTGTGTATGCGAAAGTATGAGTCGAGAGATCTAGGTCGTGCCCTCCTGGCCTTTATATAGACTTAGGCAGGTCCCGGGCATAGACCTAGTCGGTTACAGGTTCTAGGGTTTTACCCCTTTGAATTTCCTATCTACTCTAGTCTTGCTCTCCAAGGATCCGGAGGCGCCGTGGGCCTGGGCCACCCGGAAGTCTTCATGGGCCGGCGTATATTTGCCGTGAGCCTTCCTTGGGCTGGACCAGGTATTCTGAGATCATGCACCCACGGGGTATAACCATGTCACCAAGCCTCCGAACCAAGGTCAAGAAATCATTGAGAATCCATGCAGCCTGCAAAAAGGTATGACAAGGGAAGGTAGAAGGGTGCGCATCCCCCTCATCTCCCTTGTCGCCAAAATGTGGTGTAATGAGATCCTCATTGTATGATGTCCTATCTCTAGAGGATGATCTTGAAGTCCTTGTCCTCCTAGGTGCATCACTCTCAAACACTTCTCCAAAGGTGTGGTGGTCCATTTTTTCTGAAATTTTTAGACAAACATCAAACCAAGTGATTTCCAAGTTGATAAATAATGAGGAACTACTATAGGAACTTGTTAGAGGGCTAAACATGCATCAAAATGAAATCTCTAAGCATAGAAAAGGCATGCAAGCTCACATAACCTGATACCTATAGCAGCAAAATACTCAAGATATAATCTACCAATCACAAATCTAATTGGACAAGTGTAGGAGGCACATACCAAGGAGCAATCCCTCCAAAAATCAGCAGCAAATATGGGCTGAGCAAGGAGATAAAAAATCAGGAGCAAGAACTGCAAGAACTCAAGCTTGAGAAATTTTTCTGGTATTTTCGGGAGAGAAAAAGAAGTGGCTAGGAGGAGGCAACTTGGAGGGCCACAGGTGGGCCCCACCCACTCCAGGCGCCAGGGCTGGGCCGCACCACCGGGGGTGTGCTGTCCTGTGGGTCCCCAGGCCACCTGTGTGTCCCTCTTTTTTTGAGGAAAAATTTAATATGAATTTTCTGGGACTTTTCGGGAAACTTTATTTTTGGCCAATTTTGAGGGTATGAAAATTGATTTTCTCATAGAAACAGATTTTTTAGAAGAAGCAAAAACAAACAAAAACCAAAACTACACAAGTTCTAAGACACTCTAACAAGCAAACAACTAGCAAAACTAAAGCTAACAAGAGAAAAAGCAAAGACTAGGAAGGAGAAAAATTAAAGTGAGCAAGTATAACCACTGTGAAAGCATTGCTTTGTTCATTAAAATCCTTTTGTTAAGAAGGTTGATCAAGTCTTGTTACCAAAACAATCTTATATGAAGCAAAACTTTGCATTCCACGAAGTCATTATGTTAACTCAAACTTGATAGCAATGGTCCCGATCATAATAGTTTGAAAACTTTCTTGTGGAATGGGATAATATATTTCTCCAACTTTGATACTCTCAATATTTTCAATGGAATTCAGGCAATATCTCTTATCAACCTTCTTGGGGAAATAGACAGTATGCTCTTTGTCATTAATATTAAAAGTTACTTTTCCTTGATTACAATTGATTACAATATTAAGAAAGGGTCTCCCAAGAATAATAGACATATTATCATCTTCAGGCATCTCAAGCACAACAAAATCAGTTAAAACCAAGCAATTATGAGCCACTTGAACAGGAACATCCTCACATATACCAACAGGAATAGTAGTTGACTTATCAGCCATTTGCAAAGATATATCAGTTTGTATCAACTTTCTTAGTTGGAGTCTCTTGTAAAGAGAAAAGGCATAACACTAACTCCAGCTCCCAAATCACATAAAGCAATTCTAACATAATTATTTTTAATAGAGCAAGGAATAGTTGGAATACCTGGATCACCAAGTTTCTTTGGAACCTTACCATTGAAGGAATAATTAGCAAGCAAAGTAGAAATTTCCTCATTAGGAATCTTCCTTTTATTAGAGACAATATCCTTCATATACTTCGAATAAGGAGGCAACTTAATAGCATCAGCCAAAGGAATTTGCAAAAATAAAGGTTTCATCCACTCACAAAACTTGTTGTAGTGCTCTTCCTCCTTTGACTTGTGTTTCTTATTGGGAAAAGGCATAGGTTTCTGCACCCAAGGTTCTCTTTCACTACCATGTTTATTAGCAATAAAATCTTCCTTAGTGTATCTAGTGTTCTTAGTGTGCTTCTCAGGTTCTTCCACAACTTCCTCCTTATCAGGAGCATCATTTTTATCATTACCCCTCTCAGTTTCAGCATTAGAGACAGATATACTATTAGGATTGGCAGCAGGTTCAGGTGGTTCCTCTACTATTTTGTGTTTCTTTTTCTTTCTCTTATGAGGACTACCACTACTTTCAGCTTGTTGAGAATCCTGCTCAATTCTTTTAGGGTGTCCTTCAGGACATAAAGGGTCTTGAGTAGCTATACCACTCCTAGTTCTAATTCCATAAGCATGTTTATCTCCTGAGGCATTAACTAGCATATCCTTTTGTACCTTAGCAAGTTGATCAATTCGAGTTTGAACCATTTGAAAGTGCTTACAAAGCATTTTAACATCATTAGTAGTTCTTTCCACAATATCTTTCAACTCATTAATAGCTCTAGAGTTTTCCAATAAATGATGCCAAACTTGTTTATTAAAATTACCTTGTTTAACTATAAATGTGTCAAGTTCATCTAAGCATTGATCAGGAGGCTTACCATAGGGAATATCACCTTCATCAAAGTGGAGAGAGTGTACCTCAATAGGAGATGAGTGGGAAATTTTCTTGCATAATTCTTCTATAGGAGGTAGATTCTTCACATCTTCAGCTCTAATACCTTTCTCCTTAAGACATTTCTTAGCTTCTTTCATCACTTCATCATTTAATGCAATAATTCCCTTCTTCTTTGGTGTTGGTGTTGGAACTGGTTCAGGCACAACTGGTTCAGGAGTAATAGGCTCAGGTGTATTTAGCTCAGTTAAATTCCAATCATCATAATTCTTGCTTATTTTAGCCATTAATTCTTCATCATCTATAGGAGTTCTTTTCTTGAAAACACAATCAGCAAAATTATCTAGGTATGTCCTAGAATCATCAGTTAGTCCATTATAATAAATATCAAGAAGCTCATTTTTAGGCAATGGACATCTAGGATGTTCATGAATCAAGGCACAAAAACTTGTCCATGACTCAGCAATTTCTCTTCTTCTCCCTGTTTAAAATCAAAGAGTCTCTACAAAGCAGCATGTCGAGCACTAGGAGGAAAATATTTCTGGAAGAAAGAAGCAATCAAACAATCAGGGCTATCAATGGATCCAGGAGGTAATCTATTAAACCAAGCCTTAGCTTCTCCTTTTAGTGAAAAGGGGAAGATCTTAGTAACAAAGTACTTGCACATCTTAAAATCATCAGAGAATAAAGCACTCATAGTGGAAAAGCTCATTCATATGTGTCACATCACTCTCACTCTCAGTCTCACAAAAAGGTTCTTTCTCAACAATGTCTAAATAGGATAAATCAAGAGAGAAGTCATAATCTTCATCTTTAATATCTATGGGAGAAGTGGCAAACTTAGGATCAGAGGACAGTTTAGGAATAATGGTACGTCTCTCAAGGAGACTCTTAATAGCACTAGAACCATGTGTGTTTCGGCACTCTTCAATAAATTCATCAGTCAACTCAATGTAACCATCATTAATATCGTATCTCTCTCTAGACTTGTAATAGTGTCTTCACTAGGAGTTTTAGTATTTCCTAGTCTAGCGATAGTAGCATCTAGGAAAGGAGCTAATGAACCACTTGCATCAAGCACAGTATAAGTAACATCATGAGTATCAAAAGCAATTTCATATTCAGTAGTAGTAGCAATGTGTAGCATGTGTATGTAGTGGTGGTGTAACAAGCTTAATTATAATAGACGGTGAATCAAGAGCAGCTGAGGTGTTTAGGACCGTACCTCTTCTTGTAGTGGATGGTAAAATATGAAACTTTCCATCACGAGACTTCCCCATGATGAAAGGAATAGTAGTGACCAGTAATAGATCCAAGTGAACTTAAAAATAAATCTATGCTCCCTGGCAACGACGCCAGAAAATAGCCTTGATGACCCATAAGTATAGGGGATCGCAACAATCTTCGAGGGTAGTATTACCCAATTTATTGATTCGACACAAGGGGAGCCAAAGAATACTTGCAAGACTTAACAAATGAGTTGTCAATTTAGCTGCACCTGGAAATAGTTCTTGCTCATAGTAGTTTATCAGTAGCAACAGTTTTGTAGTAGCAATAGCAAAGTAATAGTAGCAGTAAAATAAGAGCAATAGTAACAGTAGTAGCAAACAGTAGGATATGAGTGCGGTAGGCATAGGGATGGATGAACGGGCGTTGCATGGACGAGACTAAACATGTAACTTCAAGATATAGGGCAATGATATGTTGGAAACGTATCTATAATTTTGTATGCTCCATGCTTGTTTAGTATCTACTTTGCTTTACTTGTCCATGCTTTGAGATGCTTTTTACATGTTTTCTAGTACTAACCTACTAACAAGTTGCAACAGTGCCAGATGCCCGTTTTCTGTTGTTTTTGGTTTCAGAAAAGTTAGTAAAGAAATATTCTTGGAATTGGACGCGACAAAGGACAAAGTCAATTACTTTCCGTGGGGAACAAGAAGTCCAGAGGAGAGCCGGAGGGGACAGCTAGGGGGGGGGGCAGACCCACCCTAGGCGTGGGTGGGCCCTAGCCCGTCCCTGGCTAGGGTTTGCCAGCCCTGGTGGCCGCCTCGGTCTCCCCTTCTCCTATAAAAATCCCAGATGCAGAAACTCTGAGGACCCGATCAGAATCCACGAAACCGTCTGTAGCCGCCGCCACCATCGTCCCTAGATCGGGGGGATCTGAAGTTCTTCCCGGCACCCTGCCGGAGGGGAGATCATCCTGGAGACTTTCTCTCTGGTATGATGCGTGAGTAGTTCCACCTTGGACTATGGGTCCATGTAGTAGATAGATGGTTGTATCTCCTCATGTGTGCTTTTATGTATAGATCTTGTGAGCTCCGTTCATGATCAAGATCTAATATATTTGTAATCATGCATGTTGTGTTTGCGGGGATCCGATGTATATTGAGATTATTATGTTGGTTTGATTAATGGTTTTGTCTTTATGATTCTATCATGTCTGTGTTGTTTGTGATCTTGCATGCTCTCTGTTGCTAGTGGTTATATTGGCCAAGTAGTTGCTAGTGACTCCAAGAGGGGGTATTTATGCTCGATAGTGGGTTCATGCCTCTAGTTTCCAAGGGAAGTGACAATAATATCTTCGGTTGTAGATGTGTTGTTTGCTACTAGGGAGAAAACAACGATCTCTTGTTCATGGAACATGTGGACTGTTTACCTTACACACTTTTCTTAAAGCAGTTGTCTGTTGCTTGCAACTTAATACTGGAGGGGGTTCGGATGGTAACCTGAAGGTGGACTTCTAGTCATAGATGCAGTTGGATGGCGGTCTATGTATATTGTTGTATTGCCCAATCAACCTCATAGGATCTTTCTGACTAGTAATTGCATTGTTATGCCTTGCTCAGTTCCTGTCAATTGTCCTGCTATAATTTGTTTACCCTTGATGCCATGTTGTTTATCTAAGGAGAGCACCTCTAGTGAACTATGGACCCCGGTCCAATCTTTACCATTGATACATTTTCCACTTTTACATGTTTACTTGCTGCAAACCACCATTACCTTCCACACCATACGTTTAATCCTTTGTTACAGCAAACCAGTGAGCTTGACAACCTCACTGTTTGTTGGGGCAAAGTCTTGAGTTTGTGTTGTGCAGGTCTCCACGTTGTTTGCAACACATGTGTGACATTTCCTTCATCCTCCTGGTTCGATAACCTCGGTCTCAACTGAGGGAAAACTTGCTTCTTGCTCTTCACACCCTGTGCTTAGGGTTACCAACAAAGTGCCACGTCGAGCACCATCGGGCAATTGGAGATAAATAAGATAAAGCATCCAAGTACTAAACACTCATAGGCATGTGCTCCATATAAAGTCATGCGTGCTCGCAATGATAACATGCACAACATCTTTTGTCCTGCCAGCCCGTTACAGCGGGGCCTCAAGGGAACTACTGGCAATTAAGGTGCTACTTTTAATAGAGCACTGGAGCAAAGCATTAACACTCTGTGAACACATGTTATCCTCACATCACAGCCATACCCTCCGACTGTCCCAATTTCTGTTACTTTAGGGCCTTTGGATCCGGACAAGATATGTGTACACAACTTGCAGATAAGATCACAAACAATACTATCATCGTGAATCAATAATAAGTTCAGATCTGATATCATGGCACTCGGGCCCTAGTGACAAGCATTAAGCACAACAAGTTGCAACAAAGTCAAATAGCACTAATAGAGATACTAGCCATCATGCCCTAACAATCTTATTCGATTACAGGATAGAACTCATCTAATCCTTACCATCCCCATAGCCTACAGCGGGGGATTACTCACTCATGGATGAGGGGAACATGGATGGTTGAAGGAGAGGCGTTGGTGCTGATGATGACGATGATCCTCTCCAAAATCCCCGTCCCGGCAGGGTGCCAGAACGGAGTTTCTGGTTCCGAATCGCGTTTTCTGGTGGTGGCGGTGCAGCGGAACTCTTTCTGGAAAAACGTCGACCCCCCCTGAGTTTTTAGGTCAGACGTAACTTATAGGCGAAGAGGGAAGCCGACGGGGTGCGTGGGGCGGCCACACCCCCTCCAGGCGCGGCCAGGACTGGCCCACACGGCTGGGGGTGTGGGCCCCCAGGGCCCCACTCCATCTCGTATTCTGGCTCCGTGAGTCTTCTGGTGAAATAGGATTTTTGGCATTTTTCCGGGATTTTTCTCATAGTTGATTTTCTGCATAAAAACTAGACACCAAGGTAATTCTGCTGAAAACAGCATTAGTCTGGATTAGTTGTATCCAAATCACACAAATTTAGAGGAGAAACAATAGCAAAAGTGTTTGGGAAAGTAGATACGTTTTGGACATAACATCTACCCCAATATAACGTACATGTTTGAGAATTGGTTGAATGGTGTTAATAAACCGTCTAAGGCTAAAATTCGCATCGGTGTTTCAGCCTTATGTTGGTCTATTTGGAGATGCATAAATGATATTATATTTAATAAAACAAAAACTTCCAATCTTGCAGGTTATCCATATGGGTGGGACATCATGACTACTGGGTGCGGCCTTCTCTTGATTGTCGCTGGTCACATCTTCGGTCAGTTTGTTTGGCTGCCTTCTAGTAGACTGAAGCATGATGTTTAGTCACTTGTTTCATATTTTTTATTGGTTGATCCATGTATCGACCTTAAGTGATCCTTGAATTGTAATACTTTTGGATGTTGAATTTTTAAATAAAAGGTTGTGTGCAACTGATACAGAGGCTGGGGCCTTATTTCCTTTTTCAGAAAAAACATGACTAAACTGTAGCTAAATTACCATTGTTTTAGTTATTTCTTTAGAGTAATTAGTTGTAATTTTCTATGTACATCATTGAATTTTAATTTGCTATGTACGTGATTGAACTGTAGTTAAATTACCACTATTCTAGTTATGTAGATATTTTTACTGTAATTAGCTATGTTCATGACTAAAACTGGTTTAATGAAATGTGTATGTCATGTATGTCCTACAGGGCGAGGAGGAAGCCTAGAGACCATCATGCCTCCGTGAAGACATATGAGAGGGGCCATCCACGATGCACTAAAGCTGGTGTCCCCACATGATCTTTTGTACAACATGGAGAATAGGAAGATGATGATGAACCGACAGTTGTTTGGTCGAGGGAGGGGTGCTCTATCAACACCATAGCAGGCCACACCGTCCTTTTTCTGTTTCATGTAGCATTTATGAGAAACGGTTATGACAAACCTCTGTAGTTGATGTATGAAACTTAAATAATGGTTTCTAATTATACATGTAACCTATTTAGTATTGTAAATGATCATCACCTTAGTTGTCATAGAACCCTTCACATCAGTGACAAGTGTCTAGCAACGTAACGATTCACCATTGCTGATGAGTGTTTTGACATGTGTCTATAGTGTCATTTCGTACTAGTGTTCTTGGGTTGCATGGATCAAGACTGGTATTTGTCACTCTATGTGATAGAGAGATACCCACGGGCCCTCTCAGTAACACAACATCATGTAACTTGTAAGAATGTGACTAACGAGTTTAGGCACGGGGATATTTCATAATCATAATACAAACTGGTATAAGTAAATATAATCTTTATTACATAAATAAGAATTTAAGAAATTATAAGTTACAAATAATAAAGGTCAATTACAATAAGAGAATATACTAATATAATGTTTAAAGAGGAAAAGGTTAATCTTCATTACTTTAATACAAATATTACAAGGTTCTTACAAGTAAATAAAATTACAAATGAATAAAGGAAAAAATTCCTAAATCTACTCCTGATCCTTTATCTGTATCTTTTCCTGATTCCTGATCCCTGTAAAACAACACAAAGGATTAAAAAAAGGAAAATAAGGAATAAAGGGGGTTAGTTTGGTTTATTGCTCTCAGATATCAACAGTGTAGTGCACTGTTTTGTTTCCTCATTGAGCTGAATTGTTTTTAGAAGGGGCAAGTTTCACCAAATGAATAGTATCTGTTCTTATCTAGTAGTGGCCTCAGTCTATGCATCACAGGCATGGGGAAAGTTTCACCAAGTGGAGAAGTATCCAAAACAGGGATAAATATCAGACTCAGCCGAGCTCATTCACACCCTCAAGTTTCATTCATGGAAACTTGCACCCAAAGTGACCCACTTGACAGCAGCTCCATCACCCATGCAAGTGTTGTGCTGTCAGCACTAGAGAGATCAAGCTTAACACATAAAAGACCAAGGCACAGCCACAACACAACATTAGCATAGAGCTAAAACACCACCAAGAAATAACACTTGTTCTTATCTGTTCTCCACAAGAACAGCAAGAGCACACTTCCTTACCAAATTATCAAATCATCCAATCATGGGTAGCTAGTTGAGTTAACCATACTCACAAGAAGAAGAAGTCTCGCAGCAACCATAGGAGGAGCAGGCCAAGGGCAAATCCAGGGGAGCAGATCCATATCAGCAGATTCACCAGATCAACAAATAACCACAAGTTACAATCAAGCTTCAGCAAACACAACAGGTTGCTATACCACTAGCTAATGCCACATATGATCTTGTCCTTTTATTTCTGAGCATGGAATTGTGTGGGAGAGAGGGCTCTCAGACTGGGTAGTAATGCTACTCCAGTATCATCCTAGAGCTAAGATAAATCCAAGTAAAATAATATGTGTTTCAGCCACTAAACTAGCTTCAGCCATTTTGCATCATAAGCTAAGTTTCTTTTCTTCTGACACCAACATCAACTACATCACTGTAGTTGCTCCCAGCAGCAAGTCATGCTATCTGGGCTACCATTGTGCACTCTCCAAGGTTGGAGGCACCATAGTAGCAGCCCAAGTCAGCAGAAGCCACCAGAGAACTTCTTCTATATTAGAAGTTCTCAAGTTATTCAAACAAAACAAAATTTATCATTTTCCCAAAAGCTAAATTCAGGAATCAATTATGCATAATAGTTCTGTGTCCATATGAACAGGAACTCAATTCTTTCTCAATATATCCAGCAAGCAAAGCTAGATCAACATTAGCTAATCATAGCTAGAAATCATCCAAGGATGTACTGTATCATAATAATAGTAATTATGCTAGCCTTTCAATTCAAAATTCAAAGTAAATGTTGTCCTTATTCAACAAGAGCTTCAGACCAGCATCATAAGCCTTAATTCCATATGATTTTCTTCAATTGTTTAAGCAGCAAAACATCTTACTAGAGTCATATTGTGCACACTCCCATTTGGAGGCACCACAAACATAACCAAGTCAAGAGAAGCCTTCAAAACAATACATCCAGCTGAGTAATCATCTTCCTAATTAAATAATTAAGAATCATTATAAAAAAATCACTGCTATATGGATCACCCATGGGTGATATACCATTTCATCTCTAAGCAACAATAGTATACCAAATCACCTCTCTAGCAGAAATACCAGAGATAAATTTATTAGCCAACACATAATTACAACAACCATTCCACATCATTTCCTTAAGCATTATACCCAGGAATAAATTTAGAAGATTGCTAACTGTCAATATAAGACAGAACATGTTCAACTCCAACATATACTGGACCAGTTGTCCAGTATAGAACACAACCAAATTCACAGGTCATCGGCTCGATGGCCGGTCACAATAAAACTCACCGAGGGTGACGAGAACCTGGAGCGTATGCGTGGTGAAGGCGTGTAGCAGCACATATGCGAGGTTGCGATGACGGCAGCATCACCGTCCCATTGGCAGCAACATTAGCAAAGCACCACCACAAAATCACCATCACATAAGCCAAAACACCACCGGAAACAAACTAGGAGCAACAAGTCATGACCACTAGGGTTGCAATCTAACTTGCCGTCCCTCCATCATCGAATCGAGGTTGGTCAAGTCAAAGGAAGGAGATGAGTTGCAGATCGGCAGAGAGCACTAGGAGATCACGGTCAACCATGGCGTAGATAGCAGTTGCTGCCATAGCAGCACCGCACCATAGGTGACACCTGCAGTGTGGTCGTCAAGGTTGAATCAGTGGGGCAAAAGGTCGAGGTTGTTGTTGTGGAGGTGGGAGATGACGAGGAGGTTGTGATCGTCTTCTACGAGTAGCCGGCAGCGTGAAGGCTCGGGTGTCACGCCAGCGACCCAAGCCATTGGGGCTAGGGTTTCGTGGGGGCATAGACGGGGGAAGCATAGTGGCAACAGGGCGACAAAGATCGATGGAGGATATCGGCATGGAACCTCACCGGCAGGCTGCGAAGCCGAGGTTGGCCGGCAACCGGCCGGAGTGGCGGCGGCGACATCGCACGGGAGCAAGGGGAGAAGATGAGGTATGTGTGCGTGTACGGGTGTGTGTGTGTGGTGAGGGGTGGGCTGGGGGTGAAAGGGTCTGGCATGGTCCAATTGGGCCAGGACAGCCCACATACCCAACCAAACAGCCCAAGTTGATTAGGTTAAAAAAAATGAATGAATTACTAAAATAACCTCCAAACATTTTTAGCTATAGAAAATTATAGAAAAATCATAAAAATACATTTAATATGTTACAATTATCATAAAAACAAAATCTATCTAATAAAAATATAACTTTTTTTATTTAAAATAAATATAAAGTAAATAATTATTAACACCATTAAATCCTAAATGAAATTTTATAAATAAGAAAAAACCATAAAATAAATAAAAAATATATTTTTGTGTATCAAAATAACTCTACTATTTTATAAAAATACTAACTTAGAGTTTTACAAATAAAACATAAAGGAAATATTTAAAGACACTTAATTCTTTGATGAATTTTATAAAAATAAATATAATACTTAAAAATAAATAAAATTCATTTTAAGGTCTTGAATAAATATATTACACTAGAAAAATATTAAATATATTATTAGAAAAGTCTTTAATATTTTAAATAATAAATCCTTACCTAAAACCTATTTTGTGAATTCTTTAAAAATAATTATTAAGTAAGAAATAATCACAATTCTTATAAAACCTTGAGCAATTAGTGTCTTTGTTCTAAATTCCAAACCCATAACTTAAATTCATAATCAAATTTAAGTATAACCTTTAACTTTAAAAATATTCTTTTAAAAATCTTATTAAGAATCCTTTTAAATAAACATTGGGTATCACCCATTTATAAAATATGGTGAATAATCATTATATCTTAACCATTATTAACATAACTTTAAATTCTAACAAATTACTAAGATCATCTAATTATGCTCCCATTAAACAAATACAAATTATTTTCTTAATAAGCAAAACAAATTTAATCTAAATCATTCACTTAAAATATAAAGTGAATAATTCCACACCTTAGTTATACCCATCATAAATCTAAAACTTGGGAATAATTAAAATATATGACATTTTAAGTTTACTTAAACTTTTAAAGTTAACTTTAGTCTCAAAACTTATAAACATCAGGTCTAATAAATCACTTATATTTTTATAGTTAACTTTGGTCTATTTAACTTAAGACATAAAGCATATCAAGTCCAAACTAATAAATCAAACACCAAAAGACATTAATCATGTTCTATTAACAATGATGATTGTTTAAATCTTAGAAAGGAAATCTTTTCTTCAAATGTTATTCTTTTTGCCACTTCAAGAAACAACTCTAGGATAGTTCTTTCAAACCTTAATAATCCAATACATAGACCTCTATCCTAATCACCAAATAAAAACTAATCTAAATCTTAAATTACTATTGCACTCTACTTTTATATCTTGAATATCAAAACTTAAAATCCCTATAGATGCACTTCATGAGAAGTAAAAATTTGAAGATAAACCAACTCTTAAAGGAATCACCTAAGTTCAATTCACTTACAGTATTAGGGATTCACTTTGGAAATTTTAGAAAATTCATATCATTACTTATGTATAACAACATCTTGTTTCTTTAAACATTAGTCCTTACTGGACCAATGATGCTGATTTCAGATATTGGATCTTATGTTGTCTCGAAGACCGTGAGTGCATAATCTTGCAATCACAAAAGACAAGTTCACACTTGCTCATGTCCTTTGATTATTTTCTGTAAAGTATTTTGCAAATCCAGTGTTGTCATCACCTACCTTTGAAAAAGGTCAGAAAACACTATTTTCATAATAATGTGATTATAGGTTATTTACCATGAGGTAATAACCTACTATGAAAGTTCCGGTGGTAAAGGAACATATTATCTAGGACCTAACAACCAATATCGCCAGTGATTCTTGCGCCGTATATCACGTGTTAACCATGAGATTTGGAATGGGACAGAGAAGTCAGTTGTATCTTCTTCCTCTCGCACGAAGCCGGATGTGCAGGTCGTGGCTGTTATCACTCGTAGCGTGCATATTAATTGGTAATTCTTAGAGGATATGCAGCATATGGGTGGGAACCCTCAACGTCCCACGATAGTTATGGCATCTAACGGTTTGTACAAACCATTGCCGTAATTCAATATGTGGGCATGGTGTACACCAAGGAGGCATGCGGGGTCGCGAAGGGGGCAGTGATTGGCTTGGATGTTAGACTGGGGCCCATACCAAGGAAGTATGGACAAGGTCATGACTTGGTTGTGCAACAAGGCTAAGGTCTCTCATGGGTAAAGTAACGCACCTCTGCAGAGTGTAACAATTGTAACTTGTTACTCCCTGTTCTGGGAAGGAGCTGTTGTAATATCCCAAAAATATTAAACTAGAATCATCAAACTCTAATCACCAAAAATTACGGTTAACAAAAAATTTTCCAATTAAAAATATGAAAGCATTCCTATGTGTATGCATCACAATTTGGATTTTTTGGATTGACATGATTATGTGTTTCTTTGCTTGTAAAATGATTCTTAGGTGAAATAAACATCATATAAACAATTCCCAAACTTTTCCCAAAGACAAATAAATCAAAACAAACAAATTAAGTGAATGGTCACTTTGGCCAAATTAACTCCCATGCCTACTTTCGCTATCTCTAACTTTCAGAACTTAACAGAAACTTATTTGGATCTTTGCACCCCTTGATAGTACTCATAACAAAGTATCAAGGCCCACATTGTGATCATCTAGAAACATTCAAATGCATAGTTTAAATGATAGTTTAAAATTGAATCTATTTAATATGGGAAGATCACACTTTTTCAAAAACCACTCAAACAAACTCAACTTTAAAAACCAAGCATCTATAGACTCACCAGCACATGCCTAGCACACCCACCAAAAATCTTTTCAAAATTCAAAACTTGAATGCATGCGGCCATTTCATCAAACACCTTGCAGATACAAATCAAACAAAATCTAAACACTATAGTGTGCAGTGATTCTGGCCAAACTTGTTCCCTCTCTAGCTCACAACCACCTCAGTAGATCATCTAGCAAACTTAACTAATCACTAGCCCCACTGTAAGCTTGCCAATGTCATCAATGGTGAACAGCCCGAGAGCACCCATGTCACCCCAGTGTGGACAGCAGGCTAGAGGAAGAACTGGCCATGCCAACCTTGTCTGGGAGGTAGCCCATGCCTCACCGCCCCCTCTCGACCATCCACTTTCATGAGACAACAGAACCGCCAGAACGCCCGTGCCGTGCATGATCGACCATGCCGACGTGCACCGCAGAGCACGCACCGTTCCCACGCAACCCGACCACCTCGAGCCCTCGCCGCCTGCCAGCATGCTCCCCACCGTCCCAGGAGACCGCCAGGCATGACCATTTCACCGCCCATACCCCGTAGCCACTGCTCGCCGTCGAAGACGCCGCCTCTGCCTCACAGAGCATCGAGTGTTCCCGACCGTTTTCCAACGCCCCTACAAGCGCATTTACACCTTAGAGCATCACCAGGAGACCACCGATCGATCGTCACCCTCGGCCATGCCTCTAGCAGCCCGTAGCCGTGTCACCACCGTCGCCTGCCCATCCCATTCGGTCTCACCATCGAGCCTATAAAAGGAGACGACCCCCGGCCGAATTGAGCACACCATCTCGCTCCGCTCACCTGACTGATCGTTCCACCTCATCCCCGAAGCAGCGCATCGCCGGAATTGCGCCGGAGCAGGCCGCCTCTGGAGGAGAAGGACGCCGTCGATTTCGTCCACCCCAGGAGGAGCTGCCGGTACCAGGAGGTTCACCGTCGTCGACTACGTCGTTCGCCCATATCGCCGACCTTCGCCTGAGCCCCGGTGAGCCCCCGACGAGCCCCACCGGCCGTGTTAGGTTTCTGTCTCGCCGGCGCCGCCCGACGTGGACGATGAGTAGCAGCCGTTCGATTAGACTTAGATCGTGCGGATGAGATTGCCCCGTACCGCTTCGCGTTTAAAGAGCCACTGACTGGTGGAACCCCTGTCAGTTGAGCCCCACGCCGCGGAGTGACACTGGGTCGTCTCATTAGCAGTTCCCGCACAGCCCAGTCGTTTGAATTTAACTTTTTCCATTTTAATTCAAACATAGTTATGTACCCGGTTTCAAAAATCAACCCAGCTCGATTCAGTGAACCAAATTGAATGAAACCAATTTTGTTAGAAAGGTTTTGAAATGCTTAATCCAAGCCCGCTGGATTCAAATCATTTGAATCTATATATCAACCTTGGTAAAAATAAAAAGGCAGAAGCTTTTCTGCATTCAAACATTTTTCAAATTTAAACTATAATAGCTTTTGAGTTGATTCCAACTTTCAAAAATCACATTTGATCATACGTTTCAGAATATATAAAAACATATGGGTTTACTTATAGAAATAATGTTCAAGTAATAAAAGGATACCACATAGGCATTTCTAGTCATTTATTTTTATTTAAAATAAAAGGTTAAATCTTATTAAATTATGACACCACTTTAAATCACATTCCCATGTACTGAAATGTGTGGTAATGACATGTGTCAACATGATCCCATGTTTGGTTTGGAGAATATTAAATCTTAAGTAGTTTTTTCAATGAGTAGAAATTACTTTTCTAAAAATAAAATAAATAAGACAAATGCCTTATTCTTGTGATGTTAGTGATGATGCTAGATCATATATAGAACCCTTGTGTGTGATGATTGAAAGTAGTTAAGTATTGTTTGGTGATTGTGTACCTCATATTTATTCATAGACGCTAGTACCGACCAAGGATGCGAGGAGGAAGGAGGATACTACGAAGAAGAAGCCGAGGAGAACTTCAACCACTTCTCTGCACAAGGCAAGCTAACACTTGCAAGATACTCTACTTTAGCAAGCCTTACTAATCAAGTTGACCTATGCAAGCAAATACTTGCTTGTTACCATGCCAACTATATGCCTTAAGCATATGTGATCATACCCACTTGATAACCCCATACCTAGTTTTACTTACAAGCTTTATACTTTATTTCTTTATCAAAGCTAGTACTTAGAGCTTACTTAAGTGAATTGTAGATTCTAGAGAGATAATTGAAGGTTGCATAAAGAGCATAAAATTTGGCCTAAGCTAGATAATCTTTATGTCATCCTAAGGCATGAGATTGAACTTAGTTAAACTCCACTAGTTTACCACCCCTCATTAGTACTTACTCCCACTTGTAGATGCTAGTGCTAAGCATAATACTTGATCAACTTTAGATGGGAATACTTGGTGGAAAAATGGTTATGAAAACCTTGGAATGATGGATCATTCTATTGAGATGTTTTGACATGTGTTTCCGAACACCAAATGATTTTGGTGATGAAAATGTTGAGGCGTGAGCCTTGGCCCTTTATAAAACTGATGGTTGTCTGGATGCGATACCATTCCAATTTTACCGTACAACCATAATACCCGAGAATTTGGTAGGGCTTGACTGGAAACTTATATACCTTAGTATTGGTTCCCTCACGGCCAAGGTCTAAGCTGAGGCTATCTTGTGAAGATTGTCCACCTGTGCAGTACCCAAGATGACAGTTGGTCATGGTTGAGAGGCCAAACTCACAGGAGAGGTGCCTATACTAGGGCGTGTAATCGAAAGGTTAGGATTGATTATCCCCATACTGAGTATGGTGAATTCAGGATTTGCTCCTGACGGATGTATCGAATGTTGTGGTGAAAGTGTACAATCTCTGCAAAGTGTCAAACTATTCTAATAGCCGCGTCCGCGGTTATGGAAAGTTGGAGTGGCCATACTGTTCCCCCGTCAGATGTTTTCAAAATGACTTGTGAAATGGATCGAGATTTTGACTTGACCACAACAGAGTTTGTGATATGAAATACAAGTTCCCACTTAGGTGTTATAAAACTTCAACTAGCTTTCTTCATTTCTAAACTTAGTAGAAGTAAATCTGGCTTTTTGCAAAACAACCCTAGAGCTTAGTGTCCTATTACAAAAACCCTTTCACTTGTTAGTATTAGTTTGCGAGTACTTAAAGAGTACTCATGGCTTTGTCCATGGCTATTCCCGTGGACAGACTATGAAGAGGAATACCAGGAGGATGGACCCCAGGAAGGTTACGACAACTAGGATCATCTCCCATCGTCAGCATTGCCTGTGACCCCGAAGATGGAGCTTCGCCTACGCTATCGTTATTATTATGTATTTCCACTGCTTAAGTTGTATTAAGAACTGGATCATGAGATCCTTATTTGTGTAAGACCTTATGTATGGTTTGTAATGGATGATGTACTATGGTATCCAAATTTGTTATGTCTCGCAAAAATGGTAATCCTGGGAATGCGATGTATGGCATAACAGGCATCTGGGATTAAAAATCCGGGTGTTGACAAGTTGGTATCAGAGCCATCCTGACCATAGGATACCCTAGTTAGACTGGACGTTTGAATCAAATACTTAGTTTCAAAACCAAAGGAAGCAAATATTTACAAAAACTTATTCCCATTCTTATCACCTTGATTCTTTCATAAAAAATCATGTTCCTAAAAAACTCTTGCAAAATACATAAAATTTGACACACTTGATCACTCTACTAACTTACTCATCCTATATTCTTATAGATGGACTTGAAGTACAGCAAGTTTTACCAGTTGGGGAATGGAGGAGACCTTATCTTTGAGCGGGATTTGGACCAGCTTTCAGAACTTCTGGAGCGTCCGGACCCCGAGTTCTTCGGAGCTCAAATCAATGATCAAGGAGGAGAAGATCTGCAGTGGCTAATTGTTGCAAGTCTCCGAGGAAAGATTGAACCTCCCACTGCGGAGGGAATTCAATTCACCTTAAGAGAGAACAACATGCTCGATGGACTTGCCAGGGCCATGCAGGAAGCTCTTGCCCGTCTGTGTGGGCAGAGTATCAACCAGATCAAGGGTACCTGCTTTGAGTTTTGTCCAAGGCGTGATGCTAATGGACATCCACTGGAAGCCCCATACCACCACGAGCTAAAGACCCAATTGGACCACATTAGATTCATGATGTACGATCGTCAGCAAGATTTGGATAATTGCGTGACTACTCCAACCACAAGTCTGCCATCATCAAGACAAAGGATCAGACCATCGCCATGCTAGCGAAGGATCGCAAGTTTCGCCACCGTCATCTCGATAAGAAGGAGCGCATCATTACTCGTCTTTGCCACCGTATCTCGGATTTGGAGGAGACCATCCACGAGAGAGACATGCAGTTGGAGGAAAGGGAGAATGCCGGAGAGGATCTTCGTGGAGACCCCTACTCCTATCTCAGCGATGATGATGATTTTTTGGAGGATCAGGCTATGGACTTCTTCACCGATGAGGAGGATTTCGCCTTCATCAATGACGATGAGGATGATGAGGATGACGACTACACCGACTTCGAGGAGTAGTAGCACTTGAGAACTAGTGTAGTGAGTAGTATTCGGTCCCACTGTATCATAGTTTTTAGAATGGTTCTTAAAACCATCTATTTTTCTTGTTTTGTGGTGTGTGTTTGTATCGGGTGCTATGAATGAATGAATGAAAAGCAAGTTGCAAAAAAAAATCTGAGTCAAACTTTAAAAACTTTTCAAAGTCCCTGAACCTTAGAAATTTCCCTCTTTTCTCATGATCTATCTTAACATGGAGGAAGTGGTTCATCCCCGGACCCGATGTTGCAGATCCTACAAATGTTGGTTTTTGACCGCAAAGCTGAAAGCACGGAATGTCAAGCCAACCTAGCCACCCTGCAACAGATAGCTCAGCTAGCCCACAATAATCAAGGACACGGAAATCAGGACAACCATGGATCTAAGCTCAAGAATTTCTAGAAGAGCCCCTAGACGCCGATGATTGGCTGCAAACCATGGAAAACAACCTAGAAGTCGCCAGAGTAGAAGCCAACAAGAAAGTTTTGTTCGCCACCCACTATCTAGCCGGAGATGCCAGAGCATGGTGGAACAGCATTCGTGCAATGACCGGAGGATAGATGATGACCTGGGAGGAATTCAAGGTCAAGTTCAGCAGAACCCATGTGCCCCCGCGTTTGATCAAGAGAATGAGAGATGAGTTCAGAGAACTGAAGCAAGGACGGATGACTGTAGTGGAATACCGTGACAAATTCTTGTCATTAGCTAGGTATGCCCCGGATGATATCGACACCGAAGCCAAGAAGAAGGAGAGATTTTTGAATGGTCTGCACGATGAGATGCAGACTGTGTTGGTCAATATCCCCTTTGCTGATATTGAAGCCCTTGTCGACTCTTCCATCCAGATGGAAGGAAAGATCAACCAAGACAATGAGAACCGCAAGCGTCGCATGATGCATCAACCAGGAACCCATCAGACCCCAAAGTATCGCCCTAACCCATCTCCAGGATTTGCCCCGAGAACCAACAGACCCCCGATGAACCGTTCTACCTATCCCAACCATGGAAACCCGAGGCCCGGAGGAAATCACAACAACCCCGGCAACTCTAACAATTTCAACCGTGCCCCACCCAGGTTCAACAACAACAATGCTACCGCCAAAACCAACACTTCCCCGAGGACTGGAAGCAATGTTGTGCCTGTTGCAGCAAAGGACAAGTCGCAAGTGAATTGTTATGACTGTGGAAATAAGGGTCACTACTCCAACGAGTGCCCCAACAAGAAGAATACCGCAGCCCCCAATACCAATGCTCGGCTCAGCTGAGCGTGTTCAGCCTGGAAGAAGGTTTGCCCCAGGGAACTCGCTCAACCGCAACGGCCGTCTTTTTCTCATGCATGCTGAAGAAGCTCAGGAAGCGCCAGACATCATGCTGGGTATGTTTTTTGTTAATTCAGTACCTGCAAGAGTGTTGTTTGATTCGGGTGCATCGCATTCATTTGTCCCCGAAGAATTTGCCTGCACTAGTAAGATTCAAACAACAAAACTAAAGCATGTTATGATTGTTCAAATCCCCGGTTCAACCACCAAAGCTAGGAAAATTTGCAAAGATGTCCCTATCCGAATCCATGGCATAGACTTTTATGCTAATCTGATAGTACTTGGAACTAAAGGTTTGGAAGTAGTACTAGGAATGGATTGGATGTCCAAACATAAAGGATTGATTAACTGTGCCAAGGAAGCCATAACTATGACCAGTATCGCCGGAATATCAGTAGAGCATATATCTGAAACCTTACCTCGTCAATTCAAGTGCAACAAGAGTATAGCCCCACCTACCATTGACCAAGTCCGGATAGTCTGCGAATACCCCGATGTATTTCCAGATGTTTTGCCCGGTATGCCCCCAGATCGGGATATCGAGTTTATCATTGAACTAATCCCCGGAACAGGACCCATAGCCCAGAGACCATATAGTATGAACTCGTTAACTAGCGTAATCAAGAAGCAACTGGATTCCATGCTGGAAATTGGATTAATTCAACCAAGTGCGTCACCATGGAGATCACCTGTCTTATTTGTGGACAAGAAGGATGGAGGTAACCATCTGTGTACGGATTATCGGAAGTTGAATGATGTCACTATCAAGAACAAGTACCCCTTGCCCAAGATAGAAGATTTGTTTGATCAGTTGACCGGTGCCAAAGTGTTTTCTAAGATTGATCTTAGAACATGCTATCATCAACTCAAGATTCGCGCAGAGGATATTCCCAAGACTGACTTTACCACCAGATATGGATTATGCGAGTATACCGTCATGTCTTTTGGATTAACCAATGCCCCCGCTTATTTCATGAATCTCATGAATAAGATTTTTATGGACTTCCTGGATAAGTTTGTCGTTGTTTTCATCGATGACATTCTGATTTATTCCAAATCAGCAGAAGAACATGAGCTACACCTAAGGACCATCCTTGGAACCCTTAGAGAGCATCAGTTGTATGCCAAGTTTAGCAAATGGGAATTCTGGTTACAGGAGGTAGGATTCCTCAGCCACATTGTATCAGCCAGAGGAATTGTCGTTGACCCTGCAAAAGTGAAAGATGTCGAAGATTGGCAAGCCCCAGCCACTCAAACCCAAGTTCGTGCATTTCTCGGATTGGCGGGATACTACGGAAGTTCGTAGAAGGATTCTCGAGTATCGCCAGACCCATGACCCAATTGCTAAAGAAGGACAAGAAGTTTGAATGGACCGACAAATGTGAAGCGAGTTTTCAAGAACTCAAGAGAAGATTGATTTCAGCCCCAATCTTAATCATGCCAGATATCCCCGAAGCCCTTTGACGTGTATTGTGACGCATCCAAGATCGGTCTCGGATGTGTGATAATGCAAGAAGGCAAAGTTATATCTTATCTATCTCGACAACTGAAACAGCATGCGCAGAATTACCCAACCCATGACCTCGAACTTGCAGCCGTAGTTTTAGCCCTGAAGACATGGAGGCACTATCTGATGGGAAATCGTTGTGAAATATATTCGGATCACAAGAGCCTGAAGTATATATTCACTCAGAAGGAGCTGAATATGAGACAGAGAAGATGGATTGAGCTAATCAAGGATTGCGATCTGGACATTCACTATCACCCCGGTAAAGCCAACGTGGTAGCAGATGCCCTTAGCAGATTTCCGTGCCGCTTGAACTCCATGATTTTTAAGGAGCAACCAAGTTTACACAAAGAGATGGAAGATTTTCGAATGGAATTAGTGAGTGAAGGATTTTTAGCTAGCATAGAACTTCAACCCACTTTGATCAGCTAGATCAAAGAGGCGCAGAAGGGAAATGCTAGTATCGACGGAATCAAGCATCGTATCGGTACATGCAAAGTACCAGGATTCACCGAAGACGAAGAAGGAGTTCTGTGGTAGAAAGGACGCCTTTGTGTACCAGCAGATTCTGAGTTGAAAGAAGTTATTCTCAAGGAAGCTCATGATACTCTTTATTCTATCCACCCCGGAGGAACGAAGATGTATCAAGATTTGAAAGAGCAATTTTGGTGGCATAAGATGAAGAGAGAAATCAGAAGCTATATCGCCAAGTGTGATATATGTCAGCGAGTCAAGGCCGGACATCAAAGACTTGCTGGATTTTTGCAACCATTACAGATTCCGGAATGGAAATGGGATTCCGTTGGAATGGACTTTATCACCGGATTGCCTACTTCTAGTAGGGGAAATGACTCTATCTGGGTCATAGTGGACAGGTTGTCCAAAGTCACCCATTTCTTACCCGTCAAGACCACATATCAGAGTTCGAAGCTAGAGGAGTTATACATCGCTAGAATCGTCAGTTTGCACGGAGTCCCTAAGAACATCGTATCGGATCGACAAACACAGTTTACCTCGCGATTTTGGAAGAAAGTCCAAGAAGGTTTAGGAACCCGACTAGATTTCAGTACCGCTTATCACCCTCAGACCGACGGGCAAACAGAGCGAGTAAATCAAATACTCGAAGATATGATGAGAGCATGTGTGTTAGAATATGGATCTAAGTGGAAAGACTGTCTGCCGTTCGCAGAATTTTCATACAACAATAGTTATCAAGCTAGTTTGAAAATGGACCCATTTGAATTTATGTATGGAAGAAAGTGTCGCACCCCTTTGAACTGGTCGGAAGTAGGAGAGAGTCAGATTTTCGGACCCGATATCCTACGAGAAGCAGAAGAGAAGGTTCACAAGATTCGTGAGCACCTCAAGACCACCTAGTCCAGACAGAAGAGTTACTCCGACAAGAGACGTCGAGACCTCGCCTTCAACATAGGAGATTTTGTATATCTGAAAGTGTCGCCCTTGAAGGGAATGCAGCGTTTCCAGCTGAAAGGAAAGTTAGCCCCCAGATATATCGGCCCCTTCAAGATTCTGAACCATCAAGGAGAAGTGTCGTATCAACTAGAACTACCCTAAGAGATGTCAGCCGTGCACAATGTGTTCCATATCTCATTACTTCGCAAGTGTCTCGAAGTCCCGGAGAAGACTGAAGTATTCAAGAATATTGATCACCGGACTATAGAGATCAATGATGACTGACCTATCCCGAAGTACCCATCCGTATTTTGGAATAAGATTTCCCAACTACAAGAACCCGAAGCATCAAGTTTCTCAAAATTCAGTGGAGCAACCACACAGAAGAGGAAGCTACCAGGGAGCGCGAAGATCACATCAGGACGGAGTTTCGCGATCTCATCAAATCCTAGGTAATCTTTTTCGTCCTTTTTCAAATCTCGGGACGAGATTTTGTTTAAGGGGGGAAGGTTTGTAACATCACAAAAATATTAAACTAGAATCATCAAATTCTAATCACCAAAAATTAGGGTTAACAAAATCTTTTCCAATTAAAAATATTAAAGCATTCCTATGTGTATGCATTACAATTTGGATTCTTTTGGATTGACATGATTATGTGTTTATTTGCTTGTAAAATGATTCTTAGGTGAAATAAACATCATCTAAACAATTCCCAAACTTTTCCCAAAGACAAATAAATCAAAACAAACAAATTAAGTGAATGGTCACTTTGGCCAAATTAACTCCCATGCCTACTTTGGCTATCTCTAACTTTCAGAACTTAACAAAAACTTATTTGGATCGTTGAAACCCTTGATAGTACTCATAACAAAGTATCAAGGCCCACCTTGTGATCATCCAGAAACATTCAAATGCATAGTTTAAATGACAGTTTAAAATTGAATCTATCTCATATGGGAAGATCCCACTTTTTCAAAAACCACTCAAACAAGCTCAACTTTCAAAACCCAAGCATCTACAGACTCACCAGCACATGCCTAGCACACCCACCAAAAATCTTTTCAAATTCAAAACTTGAATTCATGCGGCCATTTCATCAAACACCTTGCAGATACAAATCAAACAAAATCTAAACACTATAGTGTGCAGTGATTCTGGCCAAACTTGTTCCCTCTCTAGCTCACAGCAACCTCAGTAGATCATCTAGCAAACTTAACTAATCACTAGCCCCACTGTAAGCTTGCCAATGTCATCAATGGTGAACAGCCCGAGAGCACCCATGTCACCCCAGTGTGGACAGCAGGCTAGAGGAAGAACTGGCCATGCCAACCTTGTCTGGGAGGTAGCCCATGCCTCACCGCCCCCTCTCGACCAGCCACGCCTCATGAGGCAACCGAACTTGCCAGAACGCCATGCCCGTGCCGCAGTCGACCATGCCGACGTGCACCGCAGAGCACGCACCATTCCCAAGCAACCCGACCACCTCGAGCCCTCGCCGCCTGCCAGCATGCTCCCCACCATCCCAGGAGACCGCCAGGCATGCCCATTTCACCGCCCGTACCCCGTAGCCACCGCTCGCAGTCGAAGACGCCGCCTCTGCCTCGCAGAGCATCGAGCGTTCCCGACCGTTTTCCACCGCCCCTACAAGCGCATTTACACCTTAGAGCATCGCGAGGAGACCACCGATCGATCGCCACCCTCGGCCATGCCTCTAGCAGCCCGTAGCCGTGTCACCACCGTCGCCTGCCCATCCCGTTAGGTCTCACCATCGAGCCTATAAAAGGAGACGAGCCCCAGCCGAATTGAGCACACCATCTCACTCCCCTCACCTGTTGCCTGCCAAAACTCACCGGCGAGCAGCGACGAGCAACACGAAGAGCCGGGAGGCTCCCAGAACTGCTGGTGGGCCCTGGTCCCTCGGGCAACGGCCCGCAAAACTCCGGCACACGTCCTGGCTTGGTTCGAGGGCGTGCCACCTGACCTATACCTGGTCAGGAAGGTGAAGGATTGCTCCGATTGATTTCCTGCATGGTAAACAAGTATACGTAAAATTCGAGCCGTGACCGGCTCCAAGGTTTCCCCGTGAATCGGCTCCTAGAGCCGATTATCCCATGGTTCTGCATTAGATTTTATGATAACATGGGGTTTTGCTTTATCATTACAAGTTAAATCAATCTACGACAGTTTAATGTTTTCACCACGTAACTGGAACGTCCTACACGTAATTGAGCCTGGTATATACAAGAGATGAAGAATACTAACCCTAGAGGAGGCCTAATAACCAACGTAAAGTTAATTACCGGAACAACTTCTCTAGAAAGAGTAAGCCACGTCTTTATGTACTACTGGATCGTTCAACCCGTTTGTAAGGCCTGACTACGTAGATATCAAACTAAACCTTGGCGAACAAGGCATAACCATAACAGATTGAATCAGCTAAATAAAGATCAAGCAAGATGCTACCCTCGCACTTGGGGAACGGTGCAAAGGTAGCAAGATAACTAGAGGCGGCATACCTTTAAACGATTATAGCGAAAAGCACCGATGCTAGCCTCAACAAATCTATGATAGTAGTGTTACTCGCCATCAACAAGGCTTCAGTACGAGTAACACTAAATAACGCATAAGTAAAAGTACTGCCTAGATCGCGAGATGTGATCTAGGCAGCATGACACTTACCCGAAAGAAACCCTAGAACAAGGGGTGGTGATGCGCCGAGATTGTGTTTGTTGTGAACGTGATTGTCCTCTCTTTCTCGATAACCTTAGGTACATATTTATAGTCCGGAGACTCTCTACTTTTGGAATAACTCTACAACTCTATCTTTACCTAAACTGAAACGGAACCTAAACTAACACGAAACCTACTATGATACAAGATACACGGGCAATTTAGCCCAAATCCACGCACTAGGCCGATCCAACAACACGTTGAATATACGCATCTTCCAAGCCCATCTTGATCACGGCCCATCTCCTTCTTTGTCCAAAATATGGCGATAACACATGCCCCCCTGGTTTTGGCAATGATAATTCCAAAACCACTCTGCTGATTTTTTTTTCTCTTCCCCCTCCCTTTTTTTTATCGGGTTGCGCGTTGACAGAATGCGTTGTAGAACAGGATCGTCACGCCACCCCTTCATCATGATGCCCTGTCTTCTCACCTCCTTCGCAGTGCATGATTTGACGATTTTGGCAGCACATTCTGGGAAACCGCTATGGCATTGAACCGTCACTCCACTATTCCCCTTATTTAAATCCATCTAAGCAGTTCGCAATCCCCATCTTCCTCCAACAGCCAAAAAAAAAACCCTTCTTCCTCCGCCTGAAAAAAACCCTCTTTCTCCGCCATGGCCTCCTCTGCTTCCTCTGGCCTGTCCTCCCACGCCTCCAACTCAATGAGCGACCGAGAGCCGACACCGGAGCACCCGCCGATGGCGGCGTACAACACTCTCGCCCCACAATGGTGGGACGAGAGGGGTTGACCGCCGTTTGGTCGGACGACGCGTCCTTGGACGGCGAAGAAGACCTGATTCCTTGGCGATGGGGAGGCGAGGCAAGACCGACGACGCCATGTCCTGGGACGGCGTCGACTCCTCCGAAGAGGAGGAGGAAGAGGAGGACACCTCCTCCGAGGAGTACCAGCCGGTGAAATACTTCCGCACCGGGTCCAGTGAGGATACCGACGACGACGAGGACGAGGAGGCCCCTGCTGGCTTCTTCAGCAGCAGCAGTGAAGACGACGCCGGTAGCAGCGCTGAGGATAGTGCACAAGACGGCGGCGATGACAGCGACGACGACCTCGGCCTAGATTAGGAACCAGTAGCAGTAATAGTAGTAGCAATAAGCTCCCTTTTGTAATCGATCACCCTTTTGTAAGCAACCAGCTTCTGAATGAAATGAAAAATCTGTTTTCTCGAAGATTGCTCTTGTCGCCCCAATTTTGCCGATAACCAAAATAGGTTGATGCTCCGGAAACCGATAGCAACGCATCGGCTTTCACCTTGTTACGTTTACACAGTCAACCGAGCCACAGCCCAAAGAGCCGATGCATATCGGCTTTCCCAAAAACGTTGACAAGGTCCGACTTGGTCACATACTCAGGCAAGCCTAAACGGTCACTTCTCAGTCTCAAACGGTAACCTGCGACCCTCTTCAAAAAGGGCGACCTAGATCTCCAATTGCCCATCGAAATACGTGCCCTGAACAAACAGCTAATGACGGGCAAGGATGAAGATTTCTTCAGTAGCTTGTATGTGGATACTGGCACCTGTTTGTAACATATGTGAACCTCTAGAGTCGATGACCGTGCATCGGCTATATTTTTTTTTATTCGGCCGATTTTCAGTATCGGCCCCCCCACATTTTACTGTCCAACATCTCACGTGCTTTTTTACCTGGCCGATTTCGTGTATCGGCCCCCATGTTTTACTGTCCATCATCCCACATGCTTGGGAAATATTTCTTGAGATGTTGACCGTTGACCGCCACCGGTAATTTCACGCCGTCCAGCTCCTCAAGCATGTATGCGTTTCCTCTTAAAACTTGATCGACCCTGTACGGCCCGTGTCCCTAATGGCAACACAGCTTCCCATACCAGATCACCAACGTGGAACTCCTTTGGCCTCACTTTCTTGTTGTATGCACGAGCTACCTTGGCCTTATTCTCTTTGATCTTCTCAAGCGACCACAGCCTGAGCTCAGTTAAATCCTCAACACTGTCACTCATCAGGGTTGCATATTCTTCAGTTGTTAGATTGTCCTGAAAAGTGACACGTCTCGATCCAGCCGTAATTTCCCAGGGCAATACGGCTTCTTGTCCATATACTAGATGGTATGGCGAGGTTTTAATCGCCCCATGGCATGACATGCGATAAGCCCACAATGCCTCTGACAAAACCTCGTGCCAACGCCTAGGGTGCTCATCGACTTTTCTCTTGATCAGCTTGATGAGGCTCGTTGGATGCTTGACTTGCCCATTAGCTTTGAGCATAGTATGGAGATGATCGATCGACTAATCCCCATGTCCTCGCAGAACTTTCTAAACTCCTGAGAAATAAAGACCGAACCTCCATCGGTCGTGATAGTTTGGGGAATCCCGAATCTATGGATGACATGTTCTTTCACAAAGTTGATAACATCCTTTGAGTTTACTGATTTCATCGGGACAGCTTCCACCCATTTAGTGAAATAATCAGTGATGGACAAAATCCACATGTGGCCTTTGCTTGATGGAGGATTGATTTTGCTGATCATATACATGCCCCAACCTCGGAATGGCCAAGGCTTGATGATGGGGTTCATTGCTGATGCGGGTACCATCTGAATTTTTCCAAATTTCTGACATGCTTGACACCCTTTGTAGTAGTTGAAACAGTCCTCAAGCATGGTGGGCCAATAAAACTCTGATCGCCTGATCAACCATTTCATCTTGTGAGCCGATTGGTGAGTTCCACAGGCGCCTTCGTGTACCTCGTGCAGGAGCCGATTGGCCTCGGCTGTCCCCAGACATTTGAGCAATAACCCTTCCAGAGTCCTGTAAAACATGTCATCCCCAATAAGTACATACTTCATGGCCTTGTACCTTATCCGTTTAGGTGCCCCAGCGAATCCTTCAAGTAATTGAAGATATCGGCTCTCCAGTCGTCAGCTTCCAGGAACTGTACCTGAATATCGGCTCCCTCTGCTACATCCTTGTAGCCTGAAGCCATTTGTGCAAGATCATTTGCCTCTATGTTCTGCGACCGCGGGATCCAGGTGAAGTTTATGTACCGGAACTGTGTCATCAGCTCACGGCAGTGAAACCATAATGGGAAGAGGGACTCGCTCTCACACTTGTACTCCTCCGTGAGTTGGGAAATCACCACCTTGGAGTCTCCAAAAATTTCCACTGCTTCTGCTCCGGCTTCGAGGAGCAACTCTATCCCCTTGCGTATCGCCTCGTACTCAGCGACATTGTTGGTGCGAGAGGTAGACAATCTGATGGATAAGGAAAATGTTGTCCCCCGAGGCGACACGAGTAAAATGCCGATGCCGCAACCATCGTCGCAAACCGATCCATCGAAAAACATAGCCCACGCTCTTATAGACAGTGCTGCTATGTTAGTGTTGATCCTTTCAGCGATAAGGTCGGCCAATGCCTGTCCCTTAACTGCTTTCGTGGGTTGATACCGGATGTCAAACTCTGATAATGCAAACATCCATTTGCCCAGTCGGCCTTTTAACATAGGAGCCGACAGCATGTGCTTTATGACGTCTGACTTGCATATGATGATGATCTCTGCTGATAGAAAAATGTGGCGCAGCTTGGTGCAGGTGAAAAACAGGCAGAGGCACAACTTATCGATGTCAGGATACCTTGTCTCTGCGTCCAGCATCATACGCTTATGTAAAATCGACTCGCTCCAGCCCGTCATAAACTTGCACCACCACCGAGGCGATGGGCGTGTCCATCGACAAGTAAATGTAGAACGATGTCGGTACGGGTGGAACCAACACTGGCGGCTTCGTCAGATATTCTCTGATCTCGTCAAAGGCTCGTTGTTGTTCTGCCCCCCAGCGGAATTCCTCGTCAGTTTTAATTTTCACTAATCCCAAGAACGGCTCTATTCTTCCGACAGTTGGAGATGAATCTTACGGAAGTTGATCTTGCCGATGAGAGACTGCAGTTCTTTCTTCGTGGTGGGTGGCTTCATTGTTCGTGACCTTGCCTCGACTTTTCAGGCCGATCTCAATTCGCGTTCATGGACCAAAACCCAAGAACCGGCCGTCACTCCAAGGCACACTTCTTTGGATTCATCCGTAGGCGAACTTTCTTGTTCGGTCCAGACGCGTTATAGATCGTCCATGTGTCCTTGCTGAAGCAGACTTGACCACGTCATCGATGTAGATTTCCACCACTTGCCGATCGGATCATGGAAAATATAATTCATGGCCCTTTGGTACGTGGCGGCGGCATTCTTGATCCAAAGCGTCATGACTACATACTCAAACAACCCCACCGAACACAGGACTCTGAATGCGTCTTGTGTATATCTTCCGGAGCCATAAAAATTTGGTTGTAACGCATTGCCATCCATGAAGCTCAAGATCTTATGACCAGCCTGCGTTGATTAACGTCTCGCCACGGTATCGGATACTCATCCTTTGGGGTAGCTCTGTTGAGATCCCGAAAATCTATGGCAACACGCCACCGGCCATCCTTTTTCTCTACAGGTACTATACTAGAAATCCACTCAGCATACCTGCATGGCCTGATTAACTTGGCCGTCAACATTTTCTCGACCTCTTTCTTGACTTCTTCCAGAATTTCGGCCTTCATTTGTCGTGCTCGCTGCTGAAATGGCCGAAATCCTTTTTTAAGCGGGAGTCGATGTTCAATGATGCTCCTGTCTAAACCAGGCATTTCTGTGTAGTCCCAGGCGAAGCAGTCTGGATATTGTTTCAATAGGGCTGTCATCGGACCCCGCAGACTCGGGTCTAAATTTTTGCTGATAAATGTTGGTCGTGGCTTATCCCCAGGACCAATGTCGATCTCTTCTAGTTCATCAGCGGATGTAAACCCATACCCTAGCTTTCCGTCACCTGTCAAATCGATGCTAAACACAGGGCAAGCAGTAGGTGAGGATAACAAAAATAATTTGGGCGATTGCAGATCGCCCTTTTGATTGCATTAGTCAAGGATGGTTTACACCTTATGGTTTTACAATGGCGGGCATCTCCACCTTTACGACTACGTGATCTGCTTGTCGTATGATTGGTGCTTTTATTTTTGTGGCCGATCGCGAGGATCGCCGCATTACCACTATGATCGTGGACTTTTCTACTCTGTCGGGCGATGGATAAGACCAGCCTCACCCGTTTTTGTAGCTTCAATGCGCTCACAGCCGTCTAAACTGATTCCAGAGATCGGCTCTTGGTCTTCTGCTTCCCAGACGTTCATGCCAGCTATGGAAATCTCGATAGAATCATCTGCATGGATGACCTCCACTTCATCTCCGTCCCACTGTATTAGGCACTGGTGCATCATGGATGGAATGCAGCAATTAGCGTGAATCCAATCTCTACCTAGCAAGACAGCGTAGGTACTTTTGCTGTCCACGACGAAAAATGACGTGGGTATGGTTTTCCTGCCCACTGTCAGATCCATGTTTAGTACGCCTTGCGTTTCTTAAGACTGACCGTTGAAGTCGCTTAACGTGACGTTGGTTTTGATCAGATCTGCAGTGGAGCGTCCCAAACGTCGTAGCATGGAGTATGGCATGATATTGACTGCCGCCCCGGTGTCCACCAACATCTTGCTGACAGGTTGCCCATTGATGTAACCTCGTAGGTACAGGGCTTTCAGGTGTTTGTAACCCTTCTCACGTGGCTTCTCAAAGATAACCGGCCGTGGGCCGCAGTCGAACTGTGCCACTGGTAGCTCATTGGTTCTTGGCGCGCAGAATTCTGACGGAAGTATGAACACCATGTTTGTACCAGCCGATGTCTGTGCATTGGCTTTTATTGGTTTGGGGCGCCACTCTTTCCTTGTCGGGCGGTCTCCCGTTTCCAAGGTCTGCCTGATTTTGACGGCTAGATCGGGCCGCGCTTTCTTTAAGGCATGGAGATACTGCGGTTCAGCTTCCTCCAAGTTACGCAGCCGCTGCACTCTACGCTTTTGTGTATGTCTGAGTCCGTCGGGACACCACCTTGGACAGTGATATCTGTCTTCTTCTTTGTCATCCCTTGGCTTCTCGAGGTCCTTTGCTCGAGCGGACTCCCTGTGCCGGCTCTGAGGTGGGAGAGGCCCTAAACGTTTGAACACTGAAACTGGCCTCGTGTCCTCCTTCTGCTGTCCACACTCCGGGCAGTTGTCGACTGTAGGCAATCGGCTCATTCCCGCGTCCCAGCAATACTTGAAGAAAGGACAATCCCAATGTTTGTATGCGCCTTCCTTTTCTTTTGACGGTCCCCTAGCAAGGTGCTCATATCCTTCATCGTCTCCATCAGCTGGCGCCGTTGGTCATCTTGGCGCTCATACTTGTTAAGGAGATGCGTGGAATGTGGCTTCGATACCGCACTCTCCTCACTGTTCCTCTGTTAAGTACCTTTGTCGTTGTGCTGGGCGTCGCATGGACCAGCCTCTTTTCTTTCTTTGCCCGAGAGCGACCACCTTCCTCCTTATGCGTGTCATGGTGGTACCCGGACCTGCCATATTAACACGAGAAAAATCCAGGTGACGCCTCATGGCTTGAAGTTCTATCATGTTGTGGCCTGGAAATGGGTTTGTGTCCACTTTCATGGCGAACTGCCCAAGGATCGACGGCCTTGCTCTATCGCCATTTGGATTTGGCGATGTAGCTCTTCTGATCATTGGTGGTGTGGGTGAGCAGTGATGCCACTTGCGATATTGTCTCCGTTCATTTCTGAGCCGTGGGGATTTTATGGCTGTCGGGTAACCTCGGTGCTTCTTTCAGATAAATCGAAGATCTGCTCGGCTTTGCTCACGTCAGTCGAACCCTTTTGCAGGCCCTTGCTGTTTCACCCATTTGCGGGACACAGGTCTGCACCCGAGCCCATTCAGCCACGGCCACCTCACGGTCTTGTGTAGGATCATCTTCTTACAGATCGACCAGGCCTATCGGACGCTTGAACTTGTCTTGGTATAACTCGAGGTGGCGCTGTTCGTACATCGTCGGTTTATGGGCCATGTCGCCAATGAGTTGTACTCTACTTGAAAGCGGATCCTTGATGGGTCTTGAGAGACCCAACCGCTTGATTCAGCTTCCTTCTCGATTAAGCAGTGAGTAACATCGGTTCTTGACGGTCTGAAGCCTGGATGTACTCGACTCGTTTCTCCCAGACTTTGTGCAGTCTGCAATGCCAGCCTCGGTAGCCTCTGAATGATATTGGATGTGGAACTGCTCTTCCAGTTGCTTCCAGGTCTGAATCGAATCAGGTGGCAGCGAGGTGTACCACCCAAAAGCTGGCCCTGTCAGAGACTGCGCAAAAAACCTTACGCGCATCTGATCCGATGCCGAAATTATGCCTAGCTGTGCCAGGTATCGGCTTACGTGCTCGATCGAGCTCGACCCTTCCGACCCGCTAAACCTTGAGAACTCAGGGAGCCGATACTTGGGTGGCAGCGGAATTAGATCAAACTCGTTGGGGTACGGCTTTGAATAGCCGATTGTCCTTCTCTTCGGCACGAAGCCGAACTGGTCTCTCAAGATGGTACGGATTTGCTCCACTGTTTGAGCTGCAGGGGCTAGATTCTCATGACTTGTTCCAGTGGCATACTTGGCTAGCCACGCCTGTTTGTCAGCGTCCATCCCAGACACGCCTGCTCGAGCTTGCTCACGGAGCTCCCGCCTAGAACCCCTGCCGCAGAAACTCCTGCGGTTGCAATCTGGTTGGTGCGTGGCAGGTTGTTGCAGTATGGTACGTAGGTGCATATATATCCGTGTGGGATCTCCTTAGGTGGCTCAAACAGGAATTGGCAATCGCCTGGGTCGCCCCCAGCCTTATAGACGACGTACGCCGCTGCTCCTGGTGGCTCTGGAGCTGCAAGCGTGAATGGCATTGTGGCCTGTGCAGGCGGTCTTTCTCCTGGTGAGTCCCTAAAGTAGGCCCCACGGAGAATGATGTTTCATGATTTCTTGAACTACGCACGCGACCGCTCAGCGTTCACGGGCTCTCGAATGGCGGTGCGAGTGAGCCACCATGTAGTTGACTTCTGTCAGAGAGCTCAGTGCGCTCCTCCGAAACGAGCAGATCCACCTCATCAAGAGCACCCTGGGAGAACCCTCCACTTGATGCCATGCTTACGGGTCCTCTCAAAAGAGCCGATGAGATCGGCCTCGAAGAGATTTCTGATCTCGTCATACTTCGCCTTGTGCTCCTCAGGCAGCTCGTAAATGCGTGGTAGTGCATTCTCCATTGCAGCGTCGGATGTTGGCGTGAGCGTTTTTGAAGGTCCCACCGTGCGAGAATGTGTTGCTGCCAAAACTCACCGGCGAGCAGCGAGCAACACGAAGAGCCGGAGGCTCCAGGCTATGGTGGGCCCTGGTCCCTCGGGCAACGGCCCGCAAAACTCCGACACGTCACGGCTTGGTTCGAGGGTGTGCCACTGACCTATACCTGGTCGGAAGGTGAAGGATTGCTCCGATTGATTTCCTGCATGGTAAACAAGTATACGTAAAATTCGAGCCGTGACCGGCTCCCAGGTTTCCCCATGAATCGGCTCCTAGAGCCGATTATCCCATGGTTCTGCATTAGATTTTATGATAACATGGGGTTTTGCTTTATCATTACAAGTTAAATCGATCTACGACAGTTTAACGTTTTCACCACGTAATGGGCGTCCTACGTAATTGAGCCTGGTACATACAAAAGATGAAGAATACTAACCCTAGAGGAGGCCTAATAACCAACGTAAAGTTAATTACCGGAACAACTTCTCTGGAACGAGTAAGCCACGTCTTTATGTATTACTGGATAGTTCAACCCGTTTGTAAGGCCTGACTACGTGGATATCAAACTAAACCTTGGCGAACAAGGCATAACCATAACAGATCGAATCAGCTAAATAAAGATCAAGCAAGATGCTACCCTCGCACCTGGGGAACGGTGCAAAGGTAGCGAGATAACTAGAGGCGGCATAACTTTAAACGATTATAGCGAAAAGCACCGATGCCAGCCTCAACAAATCTATGATAGTAGTGTTACTCGCCATCAACAAGGCTTCAGTACGAGTAACACTAAATAACGCATAAGTAAAATCGCCTAGATCGCGAGATGCGATCTAGGCACATGACACTACCGAAAGAAACCCTAGAACAAGGGGTGGCGATGCGCCGAGATTGTGTTTGTTGTGAACGTGATTGTCCTCTCTTTCTCGATAACCTTAGGTACATATTTATAGTCCGGAGACTCTCTACTTTTGGAATAACTCTACAACTCTATCTTTACCTAAACTGAAACGGAACCTAAACTAACACGAAACCTACTATGATACAAGATACACGGGCAATTTAGCCCAAATCCACGCACTAGGCCGATCCAACAACACGTTGAATATACGCATCTTCCAAGCCCATCTTGATCACGGCCCATCTCCTTCTTTGGCCAAAATATGGCGATAACATCACCTCACTGATTGTTCCACCTCATCCCCGAAGCAAGGCGAGCAGCGCATCGCCGGAATTGCGCTGGAGCAGGCCGCCTCTAGAGGAGAAGAACGCCGTCGATTTCGTCCACCCCAGGAGGAGCTGCCGGTACCAGGAGGTTCGCCGTCGTCGACTTTGTTGTTCGCCCGCATCGCCGACCTTCGCCTGAGCCCTGGTGAGCCCCCGACGACCCCCCACCTGCCGCGTTAGGTTTCTGTCTCGCCGGCGTCACCCGACGTGGACGATGAGTAGCAGCCGTTCGATTAGACTTAGATCGTGCAGATGAGATTGTCCCGTACTGCTTCGTGTTTAAAGATCCACTGACTGGTGGAACCCCCCCTGTCAGTTGAGCCCGGCGCCGCGGAGTGACATTGGGTCGGCCCATTAGCAGTTCCCGCGCAGCCCAGTCGTTTGAATTTAACTTTTTCCATTTTAATTCAAACATAGTTCTGTACCCGGTTTCAAAAATCAACCCATCTCGATTCAGTGAACCAAATTGAATGAAACCAATTTTGTTAGAAAGGTTTTGAAATGCTTAATCCAAGCCCGTTGTATTCAAATCATTTGAATATATAGATCAACCTTGGTAAAAATAACAAGGCAGAAGCTTTTCTGCATTCAAATTTTTTTAAAATTGAAACTATAATAGCTTTTGAGTTGATTCCAACTCTCAAAAATCACATTTGATCATACCTTTCAGAATATATAAAAACATATGGGTTTACTTACAAAAATAATGTTCAGGTAATAAAAGGATGCCCCATAGGCATTTCTAGTCATTTATTTTTATTTAAAATAAAAGGTTAAATCTTATTAAATTATGACACCACTTTAAATCACATTCACATGTACTGAAATGTGTGGTGATGACATGTGTCAACATGATCCCATGTTTGGTTTGGAGAATATTAAATCTTAAGTAGTTTTTCAATGAGTAGAAATTACTTTTCTAAAAATAAAATAAATAAGACAAATGCCTTATTCTTGTGATGTTAGTGATGATGCTAGATCATCTATAGATCCCTTGTGTGTGATGATTGAAAGTATTTACGTATTGTTTAGTGATTGTGTACCTCGTATTTATTCATAGACGCTAGTACCGACCAAGGATATAAGGAGGAAGGAGGATACTATGAAGAAGCCGAGGAGAACTTCAACCACTGCTTTGCACAAGCCAAGATAACACTTGCAAGATACTCTACTTTAGCAAGACTTACTAATCAAGTTGACCTATGCAAGCAAATACTTGCTTGTTACCATGCCAACTATATGCCTTAAGCATATGTGATCATACCCACTTGATAACCCCATTCCTAGTTTTACTTACAAGCTTTATACTTTATTTCTTTATCAAAGCTAGTACTTAGAGCTTACTTAAGTGAATTGTAGATTCTAGAGAGATAATTGAAGGTTGCATAAATAGCATAAAATTTGGCCTAAGCTAGATTAATCTTTATGTCATCCTAAGGCATGAGATTGAACTTAGTTAAACTCCACTAGTTTACCACCCCTCATTAGTACTTACCCCCACTTGTAGATGCTAGTGCTAAGCATAAAACTTGATAAACTTTAGATGGGAATACTTGGTGGAAAAATGGTTATGAAAACCTTGGAATGATGGATCATTCTATTGAGATGTTTTGACATGTGTTTCCGAACACCAGATGATTTTGGTGATGAAAATGTTGAGGCGTGAGCCTTAGCCCTTTATAAAACTGATGGTTGTCTTGATGCGATACCATTCCAATTTTACCGTACAACCATAATACCCGAGAATTGGGTAGGGCTTGACTGGAAACTTATATACCTTAGTATTGGTTCCCTGACGGCCAAGGTCTGAGCTGAGGCTATCTTGTGAAGATTGTCCACCTGTGCAGTACCCAAGATGACAGTTGGTCATGGTTGGGAGGCCAAACTCACAGGAGAGGTGCCTATACTAGGGCGTGTAATCGAAAGGTTAGGATTGATTATCCTCATACTGAGTATGGTGAATTCAGGATTTGCTCCTGACGGATGTATCGAATGTTGTGGTGAAAGTGTACAATCTCTGCAGAGTGTCAAACTATTCTAATAGCCGCGTCCGCGGTTATGGAAAGTTGGAGTGGCCATACTGTTCCCCCGTCAGATGTTTTCAAAATGACTTGTGAAATGGATCGAGATTTTGACTTGACCACAACAGAGTTTGTGATATGAAATACAAGTTCCCACTTACGTGTTATAAAACTTCAACTAGCTTTCTTCATTTCTAAACTTAGTAGAAGTAAATCTGGCTTTTTGCAAAACAACCCTAGAGCTTAATGTCCTATTACAAAAACCCTTTCACTTGTTAGTATTAGTTTGCGAGTACTTAAAGAGTACTCATGGCTTTGTCCCTGGCTATTACCGTGGCCAGACTATGAAGAGGAATACTAGGAGGATGGACCCCAGGAAGGTTAAGACTACTAGGATCATCTCCCATCGTCAGCATTGCCTGTGACCCCGAAGATGGAGCTTCGCCTACGCTACCGTTATTATTACGTATTTCCGCTGCTTGAGTTGTATTAAGAACTGGATCATGACATCCTTATTTGTGTAAGACCTAATGTATGGTTTGTAATGGATGATGTACTTTGGTATCCAAATCTGTTATGTCTCGCAAAAATGGTAATCCTAGGATTGCGATGTATGGCATAACAGGCATCTGGGATTAAAAATCCGGGTGTTGACAGCTGCGAACACGGCGGGAAATGAACTCCATGAAAGTTCTGGTAAACCCGTGAAGGCTGACGGACATAGCTTTTTCATAATAAAAGCAACCTTTGAAGAAATGTTTACGAAAACTTGCATGGCCTACGACCTATGGTCTGTGGCTGTAGATATAGTGCATCAAACACTGCTTTTCTAGTGGACTTGCTGGGTACGCTCGTACTCAAAGTGTCTTCTTAACCCTTGCTAGGTTCTAAAGCCAGTACAGACGATGACTACATCAAGCCATGCTCCAGGAATCATCATCAAAAGCTAAAGCTCTTCAATAAAGTCAAGAAAGTCAACATATACATCAGCTCAAGTGAAGACGAAGTTGCTGACTAGATAAGAATAGAATCTCTAGCCATAGAACCTATTTCTGTAGTGTATTGCTATAGCAGCAATGACAGACCATTAGTTAAGATATTAGTCTTAATAGTATTATAATTTTGGAGTTGTTTATTTCTGATTCTTCTTTGTAAGAAGTTTCTTTCTTTCTCTTTAACCTAGAGTGTTCTCTGGATCTTGTGTAAAGAGTTGAGTTGTAACCTATAGTCATGTCTTGGACCTGCTGTGTTTCTGTTGTACCACTCTGAGAGATGTAATACTAGTGAACGATGTTTCATTGGTGTTATATCAACGACTATAATGTACTACATCATGCAGTTGTATGCTGGGTCACCGCAAATGGCATGGGCACAAACCCTCAAGCACTGGTCACCGCCTCCCTCCCACTCTTCTCCCTCTCCTCTGCATAGACATTTAGCTAAGCTCTGCTATAGTTCCACCATATTCCCACCACCATGTCGTCGTGCTACTAGGATTAATCGCATACACCTCTCCACCTTGTCTTGTTGGATCGAGGAGGAGGGGATATCAAGCCGTACATGTGAGCAACTAAGAGGTGTCGTTCGTGCATTGTTGGATCGGATCACGAAGAAGTACTACTATACTATGCATGATCTCTAGATCATCTTCTCTCATGTTCTACAAGGATATATAGATCTAATACTTCTCGTTTCTACCATCTTGTATATTGGATCTTGGTTCTATTTGCTTCTCGTAGAATTTTTTTGTTTTCCATGATACAATCCAATCAATGGTATCAGAGCCTTGACTTATTCGTAGATGTCGGTATGGTTACAACACAATCTGTTTTGTGGGAGTCTGATCTTCTTGTTGCCATCCTCCAATGTGTACTTTGGATTTTGCGGTATATTGGGATGAATCTGTGTGAACCAACTTTACTTTTCCATGCATAGAGACCGGTTCTGCACTAGACATGCAACTAGCTTTGCATAAGAGTATGTTTGTCTCTCCCACACACTATAGTTAAAATATGATTTGCAAAGGCGGTCTTGCAAAACTTAAAAAGAAACGTGTATGATTAGTGTTGTGTATTTGCGTAGGTACGAACGGTTTTTATTGGGTGCCCATAGAATGCATGTTAAATTTTAAAGAACAAAGTTGATGGCGTCTAACTTGTTTTTACATGATGTGATGTGGTATGGCCAAAATTGTGATATGATATATGTGATGTATGCAATGATCATGTTCTGTAATCTTTCACGACTTTCATGTCGATGAGTACGATAACCGGCAGGAGCCATATCGTTGTCTTTAATAACTTGTATGACATGCATGTCAATATTTGAACGCCACGTTATTATTGGAGATATCCTCTATAGAAGCAAATAGTAAATAGTGTTTATTATCCTATCTCATTAGTTCATAATAGGTTTTATACCATGCTATAATTGTATCAATCGGAAACATTGGTACATATGTGGTATGTAAATAAACCAAGCCCCTAGTAGCCTCTATTCAGCTAGTTCATTGGTTACCTGATGATCAAGGTTTTCTTATCATGGACATTTATATCGATTGACAATAAGATCATATCACTGAATTATGTGACGGAGAATGTAACCAACATAAGTCTTGTAACACAATCAGTCACAAAGTTTATCATTGTGATAATTAGGAAATAAAGTGTCCTACTTCTTAGACTGTGAGATCATATATAATTACTATCACCCAATGCTGCTTTGATTGCATCAACCATCACACCATAATAGGGTGATCATAAAGGTGCATGTCAGGTATTTTGAAGGGATAGGTTGAGGCGTATGTATTGAGATCAGGATTTGTTCTCCCGCGTGACAGGAAGATACGTCGTGCCGACTCGGTGAGATTACATCCATAAGCTACGCAGCATATGACTAGGTTATAAGGCCGTCGAAGTCCATGGCCGAGCAGGCAAAACGCCGAACACTTCGCGGGCACGCTGGGCACAAGCTCGGAACGAAATCATATCCATGGCCGAGCATCCAAAACACCGAACACTTCACGGGCGCGGTGGGCATGAGCTCGGAACAAAGTCGAGCTGCTAGCGACGCCGCGAGAAGGCGAAACAAGGCCATCAGCAAGGGGAGGGGATGTTGCGACGGTAGTGGACCTTTCTATCGGTGTGGATTCGGCAGGGCAGCCCGGGGCATCGTCGGCGGTGACATGGCGGTGAGTGTTAGGTGGAGAGAAGGCTTTGTGCCACGGGAGAGCCGAATCGTGGTAGGGAAATGAGATGTCTCGTTGACAGGGTTGCCCAACAAGTTGTTTCTTCCACTGGCATTCTCAAACGACACCTGGCGCGTTGGGTTTGGTCTATCAATGTCGGATGAATGTTAGGCCAATTTCGTCAAAAACGGGGTGTTGGAAACGCGAGTGGACGAATTTTGGTCGTCCGGTTGAAAAAAAAAAAGGCCTGGAGAGGTTCATCCTGGGAATGCTAGTGGAGGTGCTTTAAGATCATCAATATGTAGGAAGGAAGTTGAATATAAGATCTCCTTGATTTGCAAAAAAAAATATAAAATCTCCTTTGTAATTAATAATGCATAAAGTCCTTATTCCCCACACACACCTACCATGATTGTCATACATGCTTGCACAAAAACAAATTATGATGCCTTTTTTATTTCCAGATTGCATATAAGCAATAATAATTTTTTTCTAAATGGGGGTAACCCCGACCTCTGCATCAATTGATGCACATAGTCATATTTATTGCAACATTCCAGACCAATTCAATTCATTACACTCATGGATCAGAAAGGGTTGAAACATGTATCAACCATCTAAACATAAGCAACAAAAAGGTATCCATTTTGAATTCTACTAATATGCCGCCACCCAGTGTCCTGGAAGTAGAAATCCTGTGTAACCATAAGAAGACGGCAGCATCCGGCCTCCATAGGTTCCCGCTGGTCCGCCGGGAGAAGGTTTGACTATAGATGTATCCAGTGCACCGCCAATCGAATAACCTGCAAAAAATTAATTCCCATTTGTTTATTAAACACAATGTTGTTTCTAATCGTCCAAATGGACCAACACAAGGCCGCTACTCCAATGCGTAATCTAGCCTTATCAACTTTTTCAACAAAATTAAGCCAATTGCCAAACATATTTGTAATATTTGATGGTGGGGGATGTTATAAGTAAAATAAATAATTCTCAAACAATGCGGGCAAGAGGGCATGAAAGAAACAAATGATCTATAGATTCCACTGAATCACAAAAACAACATTTCTGACAAACCGTCCATTTGCGCCTAGCTATATTATCCTTGGTCAGAAGGACTTTATTTTTGAGAAACCACATAAAGATTTTAACTTTCAGTGGTATTTTTAATTTCCATAGGTATTTATGTAAAAATCTTGTATGCCCATTCATCTGATCCAAGTACAAAGATTTAATAGTAAAAATACCTATATTAGTTAATTTCCACACAAATTTATCTGAAGTATCACTTAAGTGGACCGACATTAACCTTTGACACAAATGCAACCAATATTTCCACTTATTACCAGTCAAACCCCTCCTAAAACCAATATTAAGAGGTGTTTCTGCAAGTACATATGATACCTTAATATGTTTTCTATTAGCAATATTATATAAAGATGGGTACTGCTAGGCTAATGTGGTTTCTCCTAACCAAACGTCTTCCAAAAAGCAAACACTTTCACCATTACCTATTATAAAAGAGCCATGAGTAAAAAAAATATCTATTACTCGCATCAGACCTTTCCAAAAGGGGGGTTGGTTTTATGTCTACTTGAGATAAAGTTTTGTCCTCAAGGTATTTGTTGTGTAATATTTGCTGCCATATACCCTCTTCGGTTAGCAGTTGGAATAGCCATTTGCTAAGTAAACATTTATTCTTTATCTCAAGCACCTCTATACCCAAATCCCCTTGATCCTTTGGACGACACACAATATTCCATTTTGAGAGCTTATACTTCTTCTTATTTACTGTACTTTGCCAAAAAAAAACTTGATCTATAGAAGTCTAGATGTTTTCTTACTCCCTTAGAAATTTCCAGAAAAGAAAGCATAAACATTGAGAGGCTAGTTAAGACAGAGTTAATAAAGACTAGTCAATTCCCATAGGATAACAATTTCCCTTGCCAACAACCAAGTTTAGATGATAAGCGGCTCTCAACTGGATTTCACTCCGAATTTTTTAATTTTCTATAGTGAATGGGTACACCTAGATATCTGAAAGGCAGTGAACCAGATTCACACCCAAACATTCTTCTGTATTCTTATTCCAAATCTTTTGCCTTACCAAAATAGAAAATCTCACTCTTATGGAAATTAATTTTTAAGCTTGACAACCGTTCAAAAATACAGAGAATTAATTTCATATTAACAGCTTTTTCCAAATCGTGTTCCATAAAAAGTATCATATCATCAACATATTGAAGTATAGAAACCCCTCCTTCTACCAGATGTGGGATAAGGCTTCCAACTTGACCATCCTGTTTTGCTCGACTAATTAACACCACTAGCATATCTCCACAATATTGAAAAGGATTGGAGATAGTGGATCATCCTGTCGTAACCCTTTTCGAGTTTGAAAATAATGACCAATTTCGTCATGTGGCATCCCGCAAAACCACTACTAGAAAATCGCGTTGAATTTGTGCATTGCATCGTCATCATCATGCATTGTTTGCCAAAACTATTTACGCAAAGCCCGTTTTGTTTTCTAAAATGCCCCATCTTTATTCAAACGCCAAACCCCGGGGCTCCGGAGTATCTTGTTTTGTCGCTATCGGTTTGCAAATGGTCCAATTAACACCAATAAAATTTATATTTATTTTAGTAGGGGCAGTCGAACGGGCCAACCCGACCCAAACGACCGCCCCAGAAATTAAAACGGCCCAACCTGTCCCGCCCTGTTAAATCCTAGACCTACCCAGCTATCTACCCAACCCAAACAGCCACATCACCCCCTCCTATCATGAGCCGCCACCTCATCCTCTCCCTATCCCTCACCCAACCAGACCACACCACGTCACCCCTCACCCCTCACCCTCCCTCTCTCTCTCCTTCCCTGCCCCACCCGCCAAACACACACGCCTGGCCTTGGCGCTGACCACTCATGGCACCACTCCAGCTACCCCACCACTCCACACTCCCTGACCGTGGCCCCTGCCCCTGGTCCCACCTGCCCGACCCCACCCCGCGGCCTCCTCCCTCTCTCCCTTCTTCCTCCTCTCCCCCGCTCACGCTTGCCGCCCAGCTTCTCCCTCTCTCTCCTCTCCTTGCCGCTCACCTGCAGTGCCCTCCTCCAAGCGCCGCCTCAGAGACCCAACCCATGAGCACCCGCCCGAGCCGGCCCGCCTCACTGGCTGGCCCGCCTCATCTGCCTCCTCAGATCCGAGCCGCCCGCGTCGCGTCCTCAGCTGCCGCAGCAGGCGAGCTGCTCGCCCTCCCGCGTACCTCCTCGGCCCGCCCCGAGATCCGTCGGCCGACCGCGCCGGGCTCCCTCGCGCCCGCTCGCGCCCAGCCTGCCGCGTCGCCCGCCTGCTCCTCTCGCCGCCGCATACTCCGTCCCAGCACCATGGCTCACCTTGTCGCCGGAGTGCCCACCCGCCACCAGCAGCGGACTAGGATCGCCGCCGCCCGCCTTACCCTCTGCGCCGCGCGCCCTCGAGCCTCATCCGCGTCGCGCCGCGGTGACTCGAGCTCACCTCTGCCTCCTCGCCTCGCCACCAGGCCGGACCTCGCTGGCGACGCCCTGTCGCGAACCCCCACGCCGCCACCGCCCGAGCACCCCGGCGCCCATCCCCTCTGCAGCGAGACGTCCACCGAGCAGGGGACGTGGCCGCGCCGCGTCGGTGCTCGCCCTCTGCCCGCCGCCTATCCTCGGGTCGCCGCCGCCCCGCGAAGGCCGCCAACCGCCCGCTCGCCTCCGCGTGTTCTTCGGCTTGGACTCGCAAGACCTACTCCAAAATCGAAGGCCGTCGACATGGAAAGACAAGGACGTCTGCCGGAGCCGCGGCACTGGAGAACCCCCGGTCGCCCAAAATCGCACAAGTCCACCAACGCCGAACCAAGATCGACACCGGCAATCGATAACCGAATCTCCAAGTTCGTCGACATAGAAGAGTTGGCCGTAAACCAAGATCGCCTCACGGACGCGTCACGGTTTTTGGAGGAACTCTCGGACGCCAAGTTCGCCTCGTGAACCCCCAAGACCTGGACCCCGATGACCATGATCTTCGCTGCAGAACAACGAGTCCTTCGGGGTGAAACCAACAAGATCTACCCCGTACGCCAATACCGCCGACAACGGAACCGTGACACCCCAAGGTCTTCCCCAGATTCGATGTCAAGGACCACGGATGCGACAATGTCTACCTCACGGAGCACCGAGAACATCCCGCGGACGCCGAGCCCGGACCCGATAACCGTCAAGATCGCCACAAGAACGACAAGTGCTTCCCCCTGAACGCCACGACCGTCGACAATTCCGGAGACCGCGAATGCGACAAGAACGACACCAAACCAAGTCCTTCCCGGAGTCCGAGAACGTTTCCGTCGAACCCTAGACCCCGAGACCAACCCCGAACCCCGGAACCCCAAGTTCGTCGAGAACCCTAATGTGTGAACCTTCCCGAAACCCTATTTTATAACATAATATAACTTGTCGCATAATAATTGCCTTGCATGCATACATTCATGTGGTTTGGGGGCCTTATGCCGATTCACCTAATAATTAAATATGGGGCCCATATGCGGGCAAATCGAGCCTTATATTGGCCTCATTTAAACTTGTGTAGCGAACCAGTACTATCGGTTGCCATGCTAAACAACATTTAAATTGCGGGGATCTAAATAACTTGCACCATCTAATTAATTGTCGGGACCCCGGTTCCACTTAATATGACCTAATTGCATCGCCCTTTTGCCATGCCATGCATCATACATGCATCAAGCCGATCTTCTGCCGTTGTATTAAATATTGCATCCGGTGTTTCTTCTAGTGTTTTGGTTCTTCGCGGATAAGGCCGTTGAGTTGATGTGAGCTTCGCCCCGATCTTCGGGGAAAATCTTCGACAATGTTTTCAGGCGAGCATCTTCCCCTTTCTACCTATCTTACTTTTATAGTCTTTATTCCCTCCTGTTGATCTATTGCTATCTATGTTGCGTTGCTCTAGTTTTCGTACCAGTGATATCCCTTGCCGCCTTATATTGCCTTGGACACACCCTATTCCCTGTTGTTTGGTAGATAGTTGGACTTGCGCGTCGTAGTCGCTTGCTTAAGTGATGTTGCGTGTTGTCAAGTGCCACAGTTGTTGATGTATTGCCGCATGTTGATGATGGAGATGATCATAGCTTTACTTATCGTCACTTTAATTTCTGTTTAACAACTAAAATTGAAATAAGCAGAGGCATCGGTGGGTGATAGAAAATATTTGGTTTCCGAACGCCCACTTGTGTCCCGTAAGACCCCGAGTACTTGATACCTGTTCCTTGATTTATCGCGCTATCCACATCCGGGAGGTATATGGGACCCCCCTGAGCCAGAGCTTGATTCATTCTTATTTCTTGGGGCCACAAACTAGTTTGAGGTTTTATTTACTATCCTGTACTTATGCCATGCTACTTTCTGTATTTAAATTGTGCGAGGAGCACCATCTTGTTAGGATCGGGATACGTTTACGCTGTATCGACAAGCCCAGCCACACTTTCGGGTTCCCGATCGTTTGCCGTCCACCCAAACCTTGAGGCCGTCTCGAGTCGGCTAGCTTCGTTATGAATCTACTTAAGGGTGGCCCCAAATATTTCTGAATCCTGTGATTGTTCGATCGTGAAAGCCTCGTTGGGTTTTGATTTGGTTTTCGAGGTTGATCGGCGTGTGTTGCTATTGGTGCACCCGGGTAAAACTTTCGAGCCGTGTCGCGGATATGGACGACTTGGAGCACAGTATCTCGATCATAGACAAGCATAACTAAAGTTTATTGCTATAAATTTGACTTTATAATGACTAGTAATCAGCTTCACTATAATGGAATGGCTAATTAATACTGCCCACAATTGCTTGTTTGGAGGGTCGCTTGCGACCATTGTACGTGACTAGTAAGTATGGCAAACTACAACGGAATGGCTGAATAAAAGTACCAACAACTGCTGGGTTTTGGGTTTACATCATGCTATCGATGTCGATTAGTAATTGTCGCCTTCTAGCGGAATGAAGAACTAAAAGTGCCTTGCTTATTTTATCGGGACAAGTATCTAAACGACTAGTAAAGTGCCGCAACTATAACCGAATAAGTAAAACTTCCAGCAACTGTGAGTTCCTCGGTTGACTTCCTCGATTGGTCTCGAGGGGAAATACCAGGATGGGTTTGTTTGGTGATAGTTTCAGTTGGATCCGTTAGGTCATTCTTATCCCTCTCGATATCGCCCGGTTGTATCGAGTCTCTATAGGTTGTTTAGTGCATGCTTGCGCTTGATCCACCATACCTATGTAGGCGAGGACCGAATTCTAGCCTCGCTGTCTTGGCCTCGATCTTGGCGCTCCTTCTTTTCCTTTGCCCTTTGTCGGCACCCCTTTTGTTTAAACAGGTTTTGAGATCGGCGTCGTTAGCGGGGTTACCCTTCCGGCTTGGCACAGGCGGGGTTATGGGCGCCATTGGTTATTCTTGAGGGCTCTTAGCCCCATTTGCATCTTGTCCGTAGTGGACGCCTATCGTTTTCAAGGTGATTTGGATCTTTGTATATATCTCAGTATTCTTGACTCTTTGAGTCACGATATATATCTGTTACTGGGTCCCATCGAGGACTGTTGTGTAATGTTATTACTTCGTTTTCCACCCGCACGAAAGTGCCTGGTGGGCACCTTTGAATCGTTTCTATGCGGGTTTGGCGAATTTTGCTCAAACTTGCATAGGTTCGATTCTGAGGGTGTTACAGAGTGGTATCAGAGCTCAGCAGTTGCGATACCCCACAAGTCCAGCCTGTAGGATAACCTAGCTAACGGCCGAAGTAGAGAGTCAAAACTATTTTCGAAAATCGGTTGGATAGTTCTGAATAGGTCTGATTTTACTCCTTACCCCTCTGCTGTTCTCCTCTTACCTCTACGTGTTTTGAATCCGCTCTCTTCTCTCTCTTCGAGTCCAGGAATTCTCGTGGTTGGGTTTCCGACGTAGCTTCAGGGCTTCGCTTTCTCCCTTTTTGTAACGGAGGAGCTACGATCATCAATCTGCAACTTGTCTGTTGTACCCCTCCTTCGATCTTTTGTTCTTGAGATCTTTATCCATATGTGTTCCCTTGCCGGATGTCAGTATCGTTGAAAAACATATGAGAAGGACGAGTATTGGTGAAGTTGGAGTATACCTTGAGCATGTGTTGTTCATGCCAATGGAACCATCGCAGAACCTAATCATGGTGTCTTTCATACGATTTCTGCTGGCATCATCCCTTTGTTCCGGATACCGCCTAAGAAGGTCTTCAGTCTAAATCTCGAGAGTTGAGTTGCCTGATTCTCCTACCCGTGTATAGAGTTGATAGTTGGGTCCGGGATGGACTGATCACCCTACCCGACTCTTACTGTTCGCTCTGTACATCGAACTGGTGGATCAATGTAACTTTTCCCTCTTCTAATGGAAGTTAGAGGTGGCCTTATCGTTTGATACCTCTACCTTCGTCCTTTGTTCTCCGGAGTGCCCCCTCGACGATCAGGAACAACGACCCTTTGTTGGTGGTGTCGCCGATTTCAAGATGGAGGAGGAACCATCGTTAGTGGTGTCGCGAGGATCTACACGAAGCGAGAAGACGCAGATCGCCGACCTCCCTTTCGGTACCAAGAGGCGGATCTCGAGGGCGAGATCCCTTGTTAGTGGTGTCGAATTGTGGCATCCCGCAAAACCACTACTAGAAAATCGCGTTGAATTTGTGCATTGCATCGTCATCATCATGCATTGTTTGCCAAAACTATTTACGCAAAGCCCGTTTTGTTTTCTAAAACGCCCCATCTTTATTCAAACGCCAAACCCCGGGGCTCCGGAGTATCTTGTTTTGTCGCTATCGGCTTGCAAATGGTCCAATTAACACAAATGAAATTTATATTTATTTTAGTAGGGGCAGTCGAACGGGCCAACCCGACCCGAACGACCGCCCCAGAAATTAAAACGGCCCAACCTGTCCCGCCCTGTTAAATCCTAGACCTACCCAGCTATCTACCCAACCCAAACAGCCACATCACCCCCTCCTATCATGAGCCGCCACCTCATCCTCTCCCTATCCCTCACCCAACCAGACCACGCCACGTCACCCCTCACCCCTCACCCTCCCTCTCTCTCTCCTTCCCTGCCCCACCCGCCAAACACACACGCCTTGGCGCCAGCCACTGCAGCTTCCAGCTACCCCACCACTCCACGACCGTGGCCCCCTGGTCCCACCTGCCCACCCCACCCATGGCCTCCTCCCTCTCTCCTTCTTCCTCCTCTCCCTTTAGCCTCTTGTGCCTGCCCAGCTTCTCCTCTCTCCCTCTCCCGCGCTCACTGGTGCCCTCCTCCCAGCGCCTCGGAGACCCCATGAAAGCACCGCCCAGCCGCCCGCCTCCTTGTGGCCCCCCGACGCCTTGCCTCATCTGCTCCTCCCAGGCTCCGAGCCAGCGTCAGCGTCCCTCCATGCCGCCGCGGCAGGCCGAGCTGCTCGCCCTCCGCCGTACCTCCTCGGCCCGAGATCCGTCGGCCCGGCCGGGCTCCCTCGCCGCTCCGCCAGAGCCGCCCCGCGTCGCCCCGAGCCCGCCCCGGCTCCTCTCCGCCGCCGCATACTCCGTCCCCGGCGCACCCCCGCGGCTCACCTTGTCGCCGGAGTGCCCCACCCCGCCACCAGCGAGCGGACCAGGATCCGCCGCCGCCGCGCACGGCTTACCCTCTGCAGCCGCCGCCGCGCGCCCCCCCTCCGAGCCTCATCCGCGTCGCGCCGCCGGCGAGCTCGAGCTCACTCGCCTCCTCGCCTCGCCACAGGCGGACCTCGGGCGGCATACATCGCGAACCCCCGCCACCGCCGAGCACCGGCGCCCATCCCTCTGCAGCGAGGCGTCCACCGGCGGGGCGTGGCGCGCAGCGTCGGTGCTCGCTGCCCGCCGCCTATCCTCGGTCGCCGCCGCCCGCGGGCCGCCAACCGCCCGCTCGCCTCCGCGTGTTCTTCGGCTTGGACTCGCAAGACCTACTCCAAAAATCGAAGGCCGTCGACATGGAAAGACAAGGACGTCTGCGGAGCCGCACTGGAGAACCCCCGGTCGCCCAAAATCGCACAAGTCCACCAACGCCGAACCAAGATCGACACCGGCAATCGATAACCGAATCTCCAAGTTCGTCGACATAGAAGAGTTGGCCGTAAACCAAGATCGCCTCGTGAACCCCCAAGACCTGGACCCCGATGACCATGATCTTCGCTGCAGAACAACGAGTCCTTCGGGGTGAAACCAACAAGATCTACCCCGTACGCCAATACCGCCGACAACGGAACCGTGACACCCCAAGGTCTTCCCCAGATTCGATGTCAAGGACCACGGATGCGACAATGTCTACCTCACGGAGCACCGAGAACATCCCGCGGACGCCGAGCCCGGACCCGATAACCGCCAAGATCGCCACAAGAACGACAAGTGCTTCCCCCTGAACGCCACGACCGTCGACAATTCCGGAGACCGCGAATGCGACAAGAACGACACCAAACCAAGTCCTTCCCGGAGTCCGAGAACGTTTCCGTCGAACCCGGGACCCCGAGACCAACCCCGAACCCCGGAACCCCAAGTTCGTCGAGAACCCTAATGTGTGAACCTTCCCTAAACCCTATTTTATAACATAATATAACTTGTCGCATAATAATTGCCTTGCATGCATACATTCATGTGGTTTGGGGGCCTTATGCCGATTCACCTAATAATTAAATATGGGGCCCATATGCGGGCAAATCGAGCCTTATATTGGCCTCATTTAAACTTGTGTAGCGAACCAGTACTATCGGTTGCCATGCTAAACAACATTTAAATTGCGGGGATCTAAATAACTTGCACCATCTAATTAATTGTCGGGACCCCGGTTCCACTTAATATGACCTAATTGCATCGCCCTTTTGCCATGCCATGCATCATACATGCATCAAGCCGATCTTCTGCCGTTGTATTAAATATTGCATCCGGTGTTTCTTCTAGTGTTTTGGTTCTTCGCGGATAAGGCCGTTGAGTTGATGTGAGCTTCGCCCCGATCTTCGGGGAAAATCTTAGACAATGTTTTCAGGCGAGCATCTTCCCCTTTCTACCTATCTTACTTTTATAGTCTTTATTCCCTCCTGTTGATCTATTGCTATCTATGTTGCGTTGCTCTAGTTTTCGCGTACGGTGATATCCCTTGCGCCTTATATTGCCTTGGACACACCCTATTCCTGTTGTTTGGTAGATAGTTGGACTTGCGTCGTGATCGCTTGCTTAAGTCTTGTTGCGTGTTGTCAAGTGCCACGCGATTGTTGATGTATTGCCGCATGTTGATGATGGAGATGATCATAGCTTTACTTATCGTCACTTTAATTTCTGTTTAACAACTAAAATTGAAATAAGCAGAGGCATCGGTGGGTGATAGAAAATATTTGGTTTCCGAACGCCCACTTGTGTCCCGTAAGACCCCGAGTACTTGATACCTGTTCCTTGATTTATCGCGCTATCCACATCCGGGAGGTATATGAGACCCCCCTGAGCCAGAGCTTGATTCATTCTTATTTCTTGGGGCCACAAACTAGTTTGAGGTTTTATTTACTATCCTGTACTTATGCCATGCTACTTTCTGTATTTAAATTGTACGAGGAGCACACTGTACTGTTTAGGATCGGGACACGTTTACGCGGTATCGACAAGCCCAGCCACACTTTCGGGTTCCCAGTCGTTTACCGCCGTCCACCCAAACCTTGAGGCCGTCTCGGAGTCAGCTAGCTTCGTTGCGGAATCTACTTAAGGGGTGCCCCCCTGAAATATTTCTGAATCCTGTGATTGTTCAGTCGTGAAAGCCTCGTTGGGTTTTGATTTGGTTTTTCCGAGGTTGATCGAGCGTGTGTTGCTATTGGTGCACCCCGGCCGGGTAAAACTTTCTGAAAGCCGTGTCCGCGGATATGGACGACTTGGAGCACAGTATCTCGATCATAGACAAGCATAACTAAAGTTTATTGCTATAAATTTGACTTTATAATGACTAGTAATCAGCTTCACTATAATGGAATGGCTAATTAATACTGCCCACAATTGCTTGTTTGGAGGGTCGCTTGCGACCATTGTACCTGACTAGTAAGTATGGCAACTACAACGGAATGGCTGAATAAAAGTACCAACAACTGCTGGGTTTTGGGTTTACATCATGCTATCAGTATCTGATTAGTAATTGTCGCAACTACAACGGAATGAAGAACTAAAAGTGCCCACTGCTTATTTTATCAGGACAAGTATCTAAACCTGACTAGTAAAGTGCCGCAACTATAACCGAATAAGTAAAACTTCCAACGGTGTGAGTTCCTCGGTTGACTTCCTCGATTGGTCTCGAGGGGGGAAATACCAGGATGGGTTTGTTTGGTGATAGTTTCAGGTTGGATCCGGTTAGGTCATTCTTATCCCTCTCTGATATCAGCCAGTTGTATCGAGTCTCTATAGGTTGTTTAGTGCATGCTGCCGCTGCCGCTTCAGTCCACCATACCTATGTAGGCGAGGACCGCCGAATTCTAGCCTCGCCGTGTACTGGCCTCAAGATCTTGGCCTCCTTCTTTTTCCTTTGCCCTTTGTCGGCACCCCTTTTGTTTAAGCAGGTTTTGAGATCGACGTCGTTAGCAGGGTTACCCTTCCGGCTTGGCCTGGGCAGGGTTATGGACGCCATTGGTTATTCTTCAGGGCTCTTAGCCCCATTTGCATCTTGTCCGTAGCTGGACGCTCTATCGTTTTCAAGGTGATTTGGATCTTTGTATATTATATCTGTATTCTTGACTCTTTGAGTCGCTGTTATATATATATCTGTTCTGTGGGTCCCATCGAGGACTGTTGTGTAATGTTATTACTTCGTTTTCCACCCGCACGAAAGTGCCTGGTGGGCACCTTTGAATCGTTTCTATGCGGGTTTGGCGAATTTTGCTCAAACTTGCATAGGTTCGATTCTGAGGGTGTTACACGTCATTTACTCTTATTCCGACACTCCCCCTTGCACAAAATGTTTAATCCACTCACATCATTGTGAATCAAAACCTTTCATGCGTAAAACTTGTTGTAAAAAAGGCCACTTCACTTTGTAGGCTTTTAATGGGAGCAAATAGGCATGGGTTCGTTGGTTAACTAGTAGCATCTTGTGCAAGCATGATGTCCTTTGTAGCAAAACAACCAAACAAACTCTATCTTATGCTTTTCCAAAATCTATTTTAAATATTACTCTACCCTTTGATGAAGTTCATAAATAGTCTCACAGATGTAGCGACTAAGTAAAAAAGAGCCACTTGAGTGGGTTGAATAACCTTTAAAAACCACCGTGCTTATGCGTAGTATCGACTTTTTAGAAGTTCTGAAGGTAACATTTAGCAAACAAATGAGCATGCATTATTGAATCTTGGAAGTCTTAGTCTCTTCTGGGAAAAGGGTGATCACTCTGCAATTTAGATGGAACAATGCTGTATGAAGATGATTTGGGGCCCATCTGTCTTCTAAGTACAAAAGAAGAGATTGAGAACATCATGTATTTGACAACAACGAACACATCATCTCAAGGTAGCACTACAGCAAACCGTGAAATGTGCAGAAAAGAATTGCCCATCAGCGCTCAACAAAAGCGAAGCCATGCTCACCCATCCAACAATACAGAGAACAAATCTACACACGCCATATATATTACGCACGTTTAACCCAAATACAACCAACTCTTGCTTTGACAAAGCCCCACTTAACAAACGTCCTTCCATCATCCGTAATTAACAATCCGTGGACTACTATTTTTTCCCTGTTGTTTTCTTTGATTTTAAGGACCAACAAAAGTCCGTATTTTTATCGACGCTGCAACAGATTAATTTCTTCCAAGCATTCCGAATCTAAACTTGACGATACGTGATGGTCACAGTAATGTCGATCTATGAGTAGAAGGTGTAAGTCTTGGCATTCAAGACGATCTGTCTGAGAGCTCCGATGGGCGCCACGATCATGAGACACAACCCAAGGATGATGCAGACCTGAGAAATATCATGGAAACACAAACAAAAACAGAATGAAATAAAGAAAAGAAAATGTTTATGTGCTGTGGTATGCATGGACGAGGAAAAGTTTATTAGAATTACCCAGTTACAGCACCATGAGAGGCTGAATCTCTTGGGATTGTAGATTGAGAGCCACATGATGCACGGAAGCTGCAGGGCAGGGACAAGAGGTTGGTTCTCGTCAAAAACACTGAATCCTTAAAGGTGGTATGAATGGTTACTGGAATCGAAGAGGATCGTCCGAGAATTTCTTACAAAGTAGGTCGTCGGTGCAAAAGCAAAGCCGCCGAAGAACCCGAGCAGCCCGCCGAAGAAGGGGAATGTGATGCCGATGAACATCGTGAACGCTGCAACATAACATTTGCATCTCATCATCAGTATTATTATTTCTTCAGTGCAAGACATCATTTTAAAAGTGAAGACTGAAGAGGAAGGGGCATTACCAACATAGAGTGACCGGGCAATCAAGCGGAGAATCAGACCGGGCGGGAACCGCAGCTTCTTCACCAGTACCGTCTCAATCATGTCGAACACTGGCATCGCGTAAATCTACGTGGGGGAAATCGTTTCCATGGTAATAGCATGTTAGAATTGTTTATGGAGATCATGGCTAGTGTGATGGTGTAGAGTGATTTGCTGTGTTTGGTCAGTACCTGGTAGCTTCCGATGACATGGATGACAACCATCATGTTGGCCATGGCGATGAGCCACTTGGGCTTGTTGAGGGTGACGAGGATGTTGTCGTCGACGGTGTTGCCGAATGCCCAGTAGCCGATGAGCGCGACGGGGAAGTAGCAGAGGGCGACGACGATGTAGGCGACGATGACTCCCTTCCACATGGGCTTCTTGGAGGGCTTCTCCGGCGTGGACGGGATGGTGGCCTGGATCTCCAGCACCACGTTGTGCCCCGCGTAGGCGAACGCCACGTCTCCGAGCGCGGCAAAGAAGTCGAACACCTTGCCTGGCGTCGTGGTGGCCCTGACGCTGTAGTCCACGTCGGCCACCCTGCCCTTATTCACGGACGCTCCCCACGCGATGGTGGAGTAGGACAGCGACATGACGGCGGCGGCGAGGGAGATGCCGGAGATGGAGTTGAGGTTGGGCAGCTGGGAGAGGACGAAGTGGACGGATGCGAAGATCATGATGAAGAAGGTGAGCTTGATGTCCTTGCACTTGTCCTCGCAGATCACGTCGTGGAACTTCTTGAGCGACTTCCCGCCGGTGACCATGTACACGATGTTGACGCCCACCTCCACGACGAGCTGCTGCGGCACCACGATCCACAGGCCCAGCTTCTCCCCGAAGGCGTGCTGCCCGAGCTCGTGGTACCGGTCGAACCGCCTCCCTGGCACGCACTCGTGCATCTCCACCATCTGCCATAGCGTGTACAGCGTCACCACCCATGAGATCACCAGCACGGCGATGCCAGGGCCCCTGCATACATACACGATCCAGAGATCAGTTGCCGGGTCGGGTTAACCATCGATCGAGAGGTGATGATGTTCGGACATGGAGGACGACGTACCAGCCGAGCTCGGACATGGCGTAGGGAAGGCTGAGCACGCCGGCGCCGACCATGGCGGTGACATTGTGGAAGGCAGAGTACCACCACTTGGCGTTCCTCGACGACGTGACGGGGAGCCAGTCGTCGATCTTCTTCTGCTCCGCCGTCCTCTCATCCTGCCAAATCAAGTTTTCGCTGTCAGCCATTAATTTCGTTTCATTGTACAATACAAAAGCTAGTAGCTAAAAGATCAATCACAAAAGGAGGTATATACATATAACCAAATAATTCGCATAATTAACCATCTGCCTTTCAGAATATGCCTTGCCCCGTTCGCATTTCCATGGAGTTCATCTTGGGAGAAAATTGAAAAAAGTGAAAGGATAACTAACTAATTGGCCAGAAATTGTATTCAAAAATAAAGGGGGGGACTTCGTGGCCACTTTGTACTAGATTATATAGAGTAACATTTGGATTAACTTATGCCGTCAAGTGATTCCGTTTCTCCCCGGCTGTTGACTTACATGGCCAAGCTGCCAAAGTCAAAGATCATGGATCCATTCTTAGGTTGTCGTGGCCACCTCATGGCAAAGATAAAATTGTTTTATCTGGCATGTTCAACTCACAACGGCAACCATTTTATTTTTATACTACTACTAATAACAAATCACGGCCAGTCTGTGATTTCAAAGCTGTGATTTCAAAGTTGAAGCCAAGATTCCGCTGAGGGCACCAAGTGGCAGCAGCAGCAGCAGCTTGCAAGTAGTAGTAGTGCTAGTTGTTTTATCTTAATTATCTTGCTACTGACTCATTCTTTAGCATATTGTTCTTGTAGACCGGGACAAAGCTAATACGTTGAATTAGTATATGGCTAATTAACTTGGATTGGCCCCTCGTTAGCTGTGATGCAATCTCGTGACAGCAGCTGGCCAGAACGTAACCCAACGGCTATTATTCCAATGTCCAGAAATATAACGGCGTAGTATTTAAAAACTTAACTTTCATTCACCACAACATTAGTACTACTACTTACTGGGAAAAAATCCTTTAATGCTTCTTTTAAACAGGGGCATAAAAGACAGTGCCAATTCCGTTACAGAGGCTTGTGAATGTTTCTACGTACGGAAATACTAGGAAATAGGATAAGAAACATCCAATTCTCTTGCCGGATGTAGTAGCTTTATTATGTTTGGAACAAAGACTTCGTGGGGGCGAAAATCTGGTGAATTTTAAAAATCGAGAGATATTTCTGGTCTTGGACGCTATAGCGAGATATCTGACTAGTTCTTACTCGGAAAGTACAGTGACCGTTCATACTTCAGAGTCAAGACAAGGTGTGTGGACCATGCGACAGGGACAACCAGAGACTTCTCATGGAGTACTCCTTTGACTCTTATGTAATTTCCGAAACGAAAACAACACATACTCGTTGCCGGCCGTAGCAAGGAAATGGACTGGAGGGATGATGGTTACTGTGAGCCAACCAGGCAGATTCAGTTACAGCGCAAGAACAGGGTAACTGAAGCACAGAACCCATTCTTGTAGCTAACCAGCTAGGGAGAGACAAAGAGAGATGGAATTATTTAGCAATTAAAGCGAAGCAGCAGGAATCACAGAAATTCTGTGACGACGATACTAGTATCTACTTGATAATTAAATTTTAGAATTATCTTCTAAAAAGAAAGATGATATGAACTGTTTCTTTTTCACGTGAAGAAGATGAAGTCGTAATAACTAGCTATGAGGGGCCGGGAATCTCTGGTTTGGTGGCTAGCTGGTTGGTGCGCGCCCGGCGGCCGGCGGCCCCACTAGCAGCAAGGCTAAACTCGCTAGACGCCGGGAGTTGGATCGGCCGACGGAAGAGAATCCTCCATGAAAATCCAGCCAAAAGTCCACTTTTCGCCCCGCCTTTTGGTTCGAGTTTGTCCATGTCATGTCATCTCCGCCTCGGAAGTTCCATGCATCTCGCCCCAACTCTGATTCTCCCTCTCGTGCTCTAAAACTTTTACCGTCTCCTCCTCTTTCCAGCGATGAGAATTTACAAACATACCGTAGAGGAGAGGGGGGAGATTTGCACATGGCGTACCTTGGGCGGCGACGACGTCGAGTAGTTCTGATCGTCTGCCTGCGTCCCCATGGCTGGCTGGCTGCTGGCCGGCAGAGCTTGTCTTCAGCAAGCAATGGAGAGAGGAAGAGAGAGGGGATGGGTGATACCAGGAAGGAAGGAAGGGAGAGAGGAGGAATTATACTGAGGCGTTGGACTCTTCGTCTTCTTTATAGGGAGCTAGCGGAGGCCTCGGCCATGCCCGCATACGCTGTGTCTGCCTGTGAACGCGCGAGCGCATAAATCGGGCTGGTTGACCGTTGACTCCAGCGCGGCAGGGAACTGTCCCAGGGATCCCTGCGCCGCTGCCCCAGCTGTGGGATCCCATGTGGCTCTCACTCCGCTCCTCCCGACAAGGGATTTCTCCAGCATAGGAGGGGTTCCCGGCATCATCTGTGTCGTCTGTTTGTTGGAGATTCGTGTGGAGTCAACTCGGTCATCGCCCGCTAAACATTTGCATTTAGACCCGTCTGCTATTTTGGATTTAACCCTATGTCTAAGAGAGAGCATGACCATCCAGCCCCAAACCAAAGTCACAGGAACACGTTGTTCTCCTCCCGATCTGGATCAGGGACCTCTCCACCCCATCTCCTTCTCCCCAATCTTCTTCTTGCCGGCGGCTGCCCCAAGACCACGCGCTACTGCCTCACCATGGCCATGGAGGAACACAAGTCCTACACCTCTCTGGCTCCTCCTCCTCCTCCTCCTCCTACACCTCTCTGGCTCGACCACAAGTCCTCGCCGTGACCTCGTGCACCGAGCGGCCATGGATCTCCCATGGCCAGGGCACACACGGTTAGCTGCCCCCGCCCTCCTTGAAGGATCTGGACAAAGACCCTTTAGTTTTGGGATTTATTGGGGTGGATCTAGGCATGGAGGGCTTGGATCCGTGGCCTCCTCCATGTTTTTTTGGATTTTATATTCGGGATCAATTCCTTCCCAAATTGATTTGTGGATTTGCTTGGATTCATGGCCTCCTTCGTGTATGGATCTTTTTTATTCGGACAGGTTTTTTTGTTCTCTATCAAACGGGGTGTATACTACCTTGTATCTTGTAATTCCATGAAAACTTCTATGGATCTTGAATGTATCTCTACATTTCCTTTGATAAAATATGAATGATGCATTGTGTATGAATATTGTGTGAATCGTATGTACGAATATTGTGTGAATCTGATGTACGAATATATGATGGATCTTTACGTTTCCTTTGATAAACTGCTCTGAATCTTACTTGGATCGTTGAATTATGATGGATCTTGTATGGATTTTCTGTCAAACTGTAGTGAAATATGTATAGAAATTTTATGAATGTTCTTTGAAAAAAATTATATAAAACCACTCTGAATCTTGTATGTATCGTTGAATTTTATATGAAACCACTCTGGTTTGATAATGTATGAAATTTGTATTATCTTTTGAAAGGATCGTATGGGCACCTAGAGGGGGGGTGAATAGGTGCTACTTCAAATTTTACTCTTTTTTAAATTAGGATTTGACAAGAAAGGTAAATTCTCTAGAATATGCAACTATGGTGAATTTACCTATATGTCAAACAAGCACAAACTAACACAACACTAAGCAAGAACAAGTAAGTAAAGTGCGGTAAAGGATAGAAGTAACCAAGGGAGTGGACGCGGAGACACAAGGATTTGTTTCCCGTAGTTCCTTCCTTTTGAGGAAATCGTCTCGTTTGGAGAGGGGTGGTTTCAAACCACCAACGCCACGAGAGGCCTCCTTGTTCTCCGATGAACCTCACCCCAAAGGGCTCGATTCACCTTCCACTATATCGGCAACCTTCGAGGTGGAAGCCGCACCTTTACAACAAGTTCGGGCACACATCCACAACTGAATTGAGGCTCCCAAATACAAGCAAGTTGTCAAGACAAATCAAAGACAAGCTTGTAAGAACCAAATCAAAGTTAGGGTTTCCACAGAAACACTAGAGCTTGGGGGCCCTCAAGTGAATGAGGGGGAAATGAAGATCTCTCTTGGTGAAGATGTGAATCAAGGCCTCCTCCTTCGATTCTCCAAAGATCAATGACTTTGGATGGTTGGATGAAGAGATCTTGTTGATTTGGTGGCTCTAATGGTGTTGGTGTTCTTGAACAGCTTAAGCTGGAGGAAGAAGATAAGGGTCCCTATTTATAGACAGCCCCCTCCACGAACCGTTTTCTGATCGTTGTAGAAAAGTCAGACCGGAGACTCGAGCAGACCCGAGACTCGTCACACGAGACTCACCAATGTCGGACAGTCTGGATCGCCATCTGACCGACCAGCCCATTTCTTCACCAGAACACCGAGACTCGGACTTCCAACACCGGAGACTACGGTCGACCAAAGTCTTGGACAATCTCGGACAAGTCTCCTGGTCGCCATCCGACCGACCCCCATTTCTTCACCAAAGAACACCGAGACTCGGACTTCCAACACCGGAGACTCGGTCACCAAAGTCCGGAGACTCGGCCAATCTCCGGACGTCTCCGGACATGCCATCCGACCTAGCCATGTCACGAGGCACCACCGAGCCGGCACTGAAACTCGGACCACACGGAGACTCCGGTCTTGGAAGACCAGAGACTCGATGCAGGTTTCGAGCGATCAACAAATGTGTGTGGTCTTTTCCCAAGAGTGTGTGTGATGTTTATCTGTGGTCATACCAACCTGTGGATAATAACAAACTGTAAAATGATCAACTTGTTGTTACCGAACACCAAAAGTGATTATGACAATAAATGCCCTTTCAGTCTCCCCCTTTTTGGTGTTCGATGACAACAAGTGATTTGCATGGAATAACATATAAATGTGGCTCCCCTGACTATGTGCAGCAAGAAAATGAAGTAAATCATGTAAGGAAGATAATATCACCGATAGCACACATAAATCTCACATGAGTTACAATAGGTGTTGCACACAATCACATAGTCAAAGACACTCATAAGAACAGCAGATAACACACATAAAGTTCAAGTTCGAATATCCAAATAACAAATAAAAGGGCAAATAATGGCAGATAGTCGCAAATCCCAAGTCCCATGCAAAGCGATGAGAATGTCTTCTCCCCCTTTGGCATCAAAACACCCAAAAGGGAAAATACCTATACTAGCGCCCCAATAACTCAGTAGTCATCGTCATCCTCGTCGTCCTCAGCATCCTCATCCTCATCCTGGCCATCCTCGTCCTGGTCACCCTCATCCTGGTCATAGTCATCATCATCATCATCATCCGGGATAGCAGGCCCTTTGCCGTGAGGGCGAGAAGAGGAAGTACCCTGGTATCCAAACCCAGAGGTGACATCAGCAAATGTCTTCCAGTCCACCAGACTCTCCTATTGGGAATTCCATGCCCCAAATGAGAGAGTGTCATCAGACTCTGTGGACTGCTGGGCCCCATGCTCATCATTGTATTCATCTTCGCCTTCCTCAGTATCAGCAGAACCCTGGTCCTTGATCTCTTTGAGGAGCTTCTCCATGCGGCGGTTGCTTTGGTAAGATGCATGCTGCTGCTTGCGAATGTCAACGTTCATGCAGCAAAGAGTCCTCTCCCAGAAGCTGGCCTTCTTGACCCTCTCATGCACATAGTCTCTAGTCATGGTAGGCATAGGGACATTTGAGGCATTCTTCCTCCGAACTCTGGGTGGAGAGGGAGCCCTCTCCGTCTCAGTATCCTCATCATCATTTCCATATCGGTGCCTTGGAGCTGGCCCCATGTGCCCCTTCTGCTGCAGAGAGACCAGAGTGTGCATCGTGAGGTGTGGTGGTATGGCATGTGGAGAATCATGCGGCTGGGAGTTGATGAGTCTCATAATCAAGGGTACATATGGAGGAGATTTCTTGAATAGAATGGCATGGAACATCTCCTCGAAAATGAAGTCCATCACATCAATGGGTGCAGCCTCAGCCTCTGGTCCAGCATTGAAGGTCCGGTGAGTATGGTACAGGAGGTTGATAAGTCCTCCCCTGAAAGCATCATCATTTCCAGCACTTGGAGCAATAGTGTGACGGAAAATCCTCAGCATAAGGTTGTAGAGGGGCTTGAGTACCTTGGAGGCCCCCACAACACCATCATCATACAGAGGTTCCAGTTTTAGCTTGTTCTCACCCAAGGCTGCTGAGTGCATGCGCCGCCCCACAGGAGTAGATACGCCGTGGAAAGTCTCAAAGATGACATTGGCAAAGTCATGGAAAGTAGTTGTGCAGCGAGTAGAGCCAGTCATCCACACCATAGTCCTGTCAAGATCAGTCCCAAACACCACAGTGGCATAGAACTGCTGAACAATGTGCACACTGTAGTCTTCATGCAGCTCCATCAAGTTGTAGAGACCCAGCTTCTCACAGATCCACAGGGCATCACTGAAATACGGGCTCTGGCGCATTTTCTCAATGTTCATGAACTTCTGAGGGCAAACAGGTGATTTGGTGAGTACACCATACACATCCTTCATGAACACACTCTGCTCTTTCCTCCAGAAACGAGGGTCATCACTGGTACGAGGCAGTGCATAGAAATTTGTCTTCCTCAGCTCACGGAACTCCTCTTTAGACATCTTGTCTAGGGACTGGAGGTTGTCATACTTGGTTCTCTTTGCACGTTCCTCCCGTTCAGCCCTTTCTTGATCCCTCTTCATGTATGCTGCATCACGTGCCCGCTGTTTCCGGTTGGATGGAGGCACGATAAACTGACCCTGAGCTTCATCATAGCGAGGATTGTCCCTTTGGGACTTGGCCTTGGTACGACGAGGGCGACTAGAACCCTCACCTGTGAACAGCAGTGAGGGAGATAGCATGGAGATGAGTATATATGTCCCAAAGATGCAGTACAGGAGCTTTGATGCATTTCTGGACTACTGTGATTTACCCAGCACCGGAGTCTCCGCACCAGACACCGAAGTCTCCGGTTCAGACCGGAGTCTCCGGTCCTGGGGACCGGAGTCTCCGGCAAGGACCGGAGTCTCCGGACCCAAGTCCGGAGTCTCCGGTCAGGAAGCTCGGGTATGCGATGGGGAGATGCTGGTGAGGGTAAATCTAGTAGATCGGGCAATGCAACAAGGCTAAAGTACTAGAGTGCAAGCAAACAAGTGATTCCAATGGACAAATCAGCAACAATCCTCAAAAACACATCTAGGGATGAACCCTAGGAGGAAAAAGGAGAGGAGAGGTACCAGATCTGTCCATGGGATCGATTCCTTCGGTGGGAATTACCCAATGGAGGAGAGGAGAAGGTTGGCCGGCTGCACGGCGGATCCCGGGGGCTTCTTGACCTCCGGGGAGGATTTTTGGAGGAGGAGGCGACGGGTTTGGAGGTAGGGGACAGGGTGAAGAAAGAGGAACTGATGTTCCAGTTCACCCCGTGCCCCTTCTTTAAGTGACAGAAACCGTCCGGACCGGAGACTCCGGTCTACACCGGAGACTCCGGCCTACACCGGAGACTCCGGTGTTTGTACACCGGAGACTCCGGTCCTCCTCGACCAAAAATTCCAGGAAAGGTGTTTGGGGACATATATGGGAGATAAATGGTTTTTAAGATAGGAAAAAGGGTTTGGGTTCAGACATCAAACTGTGAAGAAACAATAAGAGCCATAGAAGTTCGAAAATAATCAGAAAAGCTCCAAGAGACTATAATCAATCAAATGACGAACATGAGTAAGTGCCAACCTCTCAAATGAGAGAGGGCGGTGGCCTAGGCCACCATATTTGAGTATACTTGGCTTGGCACCACGAAGATATATCTTGGGTCCATTACCAACACTCATCATTAAGCTCACATATCACTAAATGATATTAAGAGGAATGATTTTGATTGCTTTGGGCATAATGGGGGGAGGGATGGTCCAATCAATTAGGACCGCACTCCCCCTATATCCATGCCTACACCTAGACCAAATATGAGATGAAACATAGGTGAGAGTGCAATAACATCAAGTCAAGCTCCTTGAATCTACGATATTTAGTTCATTCCTCAAGTAGCAAAATCTTGCTTCATCAAGTGGCTTCGTGAAGATATCGGCAAGTTGATCTTTGGTTGATACATAGGATAGATCAATATCACCTCTAGCAACATGATCTCTAATGAAGTGATGTCGAATCTCAATATGCTTTGTCCTTGTGTGATCCACCGGGTTGTATGCAATCTTGATGGCACTTTCATTGTCACATAGAAGAGGCACTTTGTCACAATGGACACCGTATTCCTTTAAAGTTTGCCTCATCCATAACAATTGGGTGCAAGCACTAGCAGCAGCAACATACTCGGCTTCGGCGGTGGAGAGAGATATACAGTTTTGCTTCTTAGAAGACCAACATACCAAGGACCTACCAAGGAATTGACAAGCCCTGGATGTTGATTTTCTATCATCCTTGTCTCCCGCCCAATCCGAATCCGTGTATCCACAAAAAGCGAATGTTGAGCCTTGAGGGTACCAAAGACCATAAAATGGGGTATGAACTAAATATCGAAAGATTCTCTTGACCGCCATTAAATGGCTTTCCTTAGGAGCAGCTTGATATCTTGCACACACACCTACACTCAACATAATATCGGGTCTAGATGCACAAAGGTAAAGCAAAGAACCAATCATAGACCGGTATACCTTTTGATCCACATCTTTACCATTTGGATTTTGTTCTAGATGAGTCTTTGTAGCCATGGGAGTAGGAGCTCCATTCAAATCTTGCATTTTGAATCTCTTGAGCATATCTTGAGTATACTTGGCTTGGTTGAAGAATGTTCCTCCTCTAACTTGCTTGATCTCAAAGCCAAGAAATACCTTCAACTCCCCCATCAATGACATCCGGAACCTACTAGTCATAAGCTTTGAGAATTCATCATTAAAAGCTTTGTTAGACGAGCCAAAGATAATATCATCAACATATATTTGGCATACAAAAGGCTCCCCATTGACCCTCTTAGTAAAAAGAGTGGGATCGATTTTCCCAACCTCAAAACCACGGTCAAACAATAACTCTCTAAGGTGCTCATACCACGTGCGTGGGGCTTGCTTGAGCCCATAGAGCTCCTTATCAAGTTTATAGACATGGTTTGGGAAGTTGGGGTCCTCAAATCCCGGGGGTTGCTTAACATATACCAATTCATTTAAAGGACCATAAAGGAATGCACTTTCTACATCCATTTGTTGCAACTTAAAGTTATGATGTGCCGCATAAGCAAGAAGGATACAGATGGACTCAAGGCGAGCCACGGGTGCATAAGTCTCTCCATAATCAATGCCTTCAATTTGAGAATACCCTTGTGCAACCAATATTGCCTTGTTCCTTACTATAATTCCATGCTCATCTTGCTTGTTCTTGAATATCCACTTTGTTCCAATAACATTGCAGCAATCCTTTGGCTTCTCAACTAACTTCCAAACTTTGTTTCTCTCAAAATTGTTGAGCTCTTTGTGCATAGCTTCTACCCAATCCGAATCTTCAAGAGCTTCCCACACTTTCTTTGGTTCAATCATGGAGATGTGTGCTTGGTGTTCACTGAACCTCTTCAATTGTGCTCTTGTGGAAATTCCTTTCCTTAGATCTCCAACAACATTTTGGAGAGTGTGGTCTCTTATTTCCAACATTCTTTATTTTCTAGCTTCGCGACGAGCGTGGATCTCCTCATTGTTTCTTGGAGGACCCTCTTCATCATTTTGATCCTCGTCTTGACCATCTACATGACCTTGATCAACATTGGAGTCATCCTCTACATTGGGAGGCAAGGATTGACCTTGGTCTTGATCAGGTGCTCTTCTAGCCTCAATTTGAGCTCGTCTCAAAACAGCTTGGATGGATCTTCCTTGACAAATTGACTTGGCACCACTTGACAACCCATCGAATGGACCAAGAACCCTTTGACTATAATCCACACATTGATCACTATGTTGAGGGTCCACATCTTGTCTTTAGCTTGAGTCAATGTCCTCTTCGGTAGATGGAGCATGTTGAGGTTGTGAAGATGAGGGCTCCACTCGAGTGGAGCATAGTTCTTCTCGATCCGCCATAAGGAGTTCCTCAACGGGGCGGATATAACCCACACCCATTCTTCCTATGGCATCATGAGGCATTTCATCATCTGCATCACAAACATCAACACGCCCCCCTTGGGGACCATCATATTCTTCGAAGGTCACACTACAAGATTCTATGACGGCTCCGGAGAGCTTGTCATAGATTCTATAATTGTGAGATTCGAGACCATAGCCAACAAAAATACCCTCTAATGCTTTAGACTCGAATTTAGACAAACGAACACCTTTGATCAGATAGAAACACTTACAACCGAACACCCGGAAATAAGATATGTTGGGCTTGTTACCGGTAAGTATCTCATATGGAGTCTTGTTGATTTTCTTGCAGAGGTAGAGCCGGTTTGAAGCATGGCAAGCGGTGGATATGGCTTCGGCCCAGAAGTTGTATGGAGATTTAAACTCCGCCAACATGGTCCTAGCCATCTCAATAAGAGTTCGGTTCTTCCTTTCGGCCACACCATTTTGTTGAGGGGTGTATGCAGCGGAATATTGATGTTTAATCCCCTCATCACTAAGGAAATCATTCAAGGTGTAGTTCTTGAACTCGGTGCCGTTGTCACTTCTTATAATCAATACGGGAACATTGTGTTGCCGTTGAACCAAGTTGATGAAGTCAATAAAAGTCTTTTGAGTTTCACTCTTCAACTTGAAGAAATAAACCCAAGAGTATCTTGAAAAGTCGTCAACAATCACCAAACAATATTTCTTCCCTCCAAGACTTGCATGAGATGGAGGACCAAATAGGTCCACATGAAGGAGTTCCAAGATCTTGTTAGACTTGATTTGGTTCGTGGGCTTGTGGAGCGTCATGCATCTTCCTAGAACACATGCCCCGCAAACACGATCTTTGGCAAAGGAAACATTTTCTTTTAGTCCAACAATATGGCCCTCTTTATGGAGACTTTGCAAAGTTCTCATATTGACATGGGCTAGTCGGCGGTGCCATAGCCAACCCACATCGGCCTTTCCGTATAAGCACATCGGACCTGCAGTGGCTTGCCCCGAAAATTCCACCACATACAAGTCATTTTCGACGTACCCAACGAAAGCGACCTTGAGAGACTTGCTCCACATGAGGACCACAATATCATTATCGATAAATACGGCAAAGCCCATATTTCCAAGAGCACAGACAGAAAGTAAATTGTATCCAAGGGTTTCAACAAGCATGACGTTCACGAGTGTAATGTCGTGAGCCACCACTACCTTGCTGAAACCCATTACCTTAGACTTTGACTTGTCGGCATATGTGATGGTGATTTGATCTTCATTTGACACCAAGTCCTTGACAATAGACGAGCTACCGGTCATATGACTTGTGCAACCACTATCGATCACCCATTTTGACCCTCCGGAAGCATAAGTCTACAAAAGATCAAGCTAGTTTTTAGGTACCCATTTCTCAATGGGTCCTCTTTTGTTAGCAACAAGGGTCTTGGGAACCCAAATAGACCAAGCAATATAACCATCATAAGGGCCAACATATTGTGCATAAACATCACCATAATAATCTCGCATTAAAACACAGTGAGGGTTAGCACTTCCCAGAAAATCATCATGAGACATAGTTTTACCACTTGTGGTCTTACTTTCCACAATGGTCTTGTTGGTCTCTTGTGCGGGCTTGTCCTTCTTCTTCTTATTGTTCTTCTTCTTTGTTTTGGAAACAAAACCAATGCCCCCTTTATCACCATTATGCCTTTGCTTGCTCAAAAGGACATCAATAGACTTGTTTCCTTGTGGAAATGTTGCCTTAGCAATGTAACACCCTCAGAATCGGACCTATGCAAGTTTGGGCAAAATTCACCAAACCCGCATAGAAACGATTCAAAGGTGCCCACCAGGCACTTTCGTGCGGGTGGAAAACGAAGTAATAACATTACACAACAGTCCTCGATGGGACCCCAGGTAAGATATACATATAGCGACTCCATGAGTCAAGAATACAGATATAATATACAAAGATCCAAATCACCTTGAAAAGCGATAGAGCGTCCGCCACGGACAAGATGCAAATGGGGCTAAGAGCCACGAAGAATAACCAATGGCGTCCATAACCTGCCAAAGCCAAGGAAGGGTAACCACGCTTGCGTCGATCTCAAAACCGCTTAAACAAAGGGTGCCGCAAAGGGCAAAGGAAAAGAAGGAGTCGATCTTGAGGCCAAGACACAGCGAGGCTAGAATTCGCGGTCCTCGCCTACATAGGTATGGTGGATGGCGGCGGCAAGATGCACTAAACAACCTATAGAGACTCGATACAAGCGGTTATCGAGAGGGGTGAGGATGACCTAACCGGATCCAACGAAGCTAACACCAAACAAACCCATCCGTATTTCTCGAGACCAAACGAGGAAGTCAACCGAGGAACTCACAGGTTGGCAGTTTTACTTATTCGATTATCGTTGCGGCACTTTACTAGACAGTTTAGATAATCGTCACGATAAAGTAAGCGATGGGCACTTTTATTTAATCATTCCGTTGGAGTTGCAACAATTACTAATCGATATGAATAGCATGAGATATCCCATAAACCCAGCGATTGTTGGTACTTTTATTCAGCCATTCTGTTGTAGTTGCAATACTTACTAGTCGATACAATTGCATGGCGACAACCAAACAAGCAATTGTGGCGTATTAATTAGCCATTCCGTTGTAGTGAAGCTGATTACTAGTCATTATAAGTCAAATTTATAGCAAAACTTTAGTTATGCTTGTCTATGATCGAGATCGTGCTCCAAGTCGTCCATATCCGCGGACACGGCTTTGAGAAAGTTTTACGGCAGGTGCACCAATAGCAACACACGCTCGATCAACCTCGAAAACCAAATCAAAACCCAACGAGGCTTTCACGGTGAACAATCACAGGATTCAGAAATATTTCGAGGCCACCCTTAAGTAGAATCCAACGGAGTAAGCAAGCTCCGGCGGCCTCAAGGTCTGGTGTCTGGTCAGTGAACGATGGGAACCCCAACGGGCTTGTCGACACGCGGAATCGTGTCCCGATCCTAAACAAGACAAGTGTGCTCTGTCGCTGTCGTAAACAAAGCAGTAAAGCATGGCATAAGTACAGGATCGTAAATAAAACCTCAAACTAGTTTGTGGCCCCAAGAAATAAGACGGAATCAAGCTCTGGCTCAGGGGGGTCCCATATACCTCCCGGATGTGGATAGCGCGCAAAATCAAGGAACAGGTATCAAGTACTCGGGGTCTTACGGGACACAAGTGGGCGTTCGGAAACCAAATATTATCTATCACCCACCGATGCCTCTGCTTATTCAATTTTAGTTGTTAAACAGAAAGTAAAGTGATCAATAAGTAAAACTAGGATCATCTCCAACATCAACATGCGGCAATACATCAGCAACTGTGGCATATGGCGACACACATCAGCACTTGAGCAAGCAACTATGACGCGCTAGTCCATCTATCTACCAAACAACAGGTAATAGGATGTGTCCAAGGCAATATAGGGCTGCACGGTATATCAAGGGGTACGGAATCTAGAGCATCGCAACACAGATAGCAATAGATCAACAGGAGGGAAATAAATACTATAAAAGTAAGATAGGTAGAAAGGGGGAGATGCTCGCCTGAAAACATTGTCGAAGATTTTCCCCGAAGATCGGGGCGAAGCTCACATCAACTCAACGGCCTTATCCGCGAAGAAGCAAAACACTAGAATAAACACCGGATGCAATATTTAATTCACGGCAGAAGATCGGCATGATGCATGCATGATGTATGGCATGGCAAGGGCGATGCAATTAGGTCATATTAAGCGGAACCGGGGTCCCGACAATTAGTTAGATGGTGCAAGTTATCTAGAACCCCCGCAAATTAAATGTTGTTTTAGCAAGACAGAATATATCATTGGTTCGCTACACAAGTTTAAATGAGGCCAATATAAGGCTAGATTTACCAGCATATGGGCCCCATATTCAATTATTAGGTGAATCGGCATAAGGCCCCCAAACCACAGATATGCATGCGAGATGACAATTAAATATGCAACAAGTTGTTAGGTTATAAAAATAGGGTTCGAGGAAAAGGGGTCACACATTTAGGGTTCGGCGATCTTGTTAGGGTTCCGGGGTTCGGGGTCGGTCTCAGGGTCCAGGGGTCGATGGAACGTTCTCGGACTTAGGGGTAGGTCTTGGCGCATCCGGGTTCTCGGGGCATGTTGCCGGTCATGGCGTTCGGGACGAAGCACTTGTTGAACCGGTGGCGATCTTGGCGTTCGTCGGGTCCGGAAACGTCCGTGAGGGAAATCTTGGAGTGTCGCGGTTCTCGGTCTTCGGATCGGGCTTCGGGGTCATCGGGTCCGGGAAGGAGAACATGGTGTTTCTGGACGAAGATCTTCACATCGGACCGTTCTTGTCGGGGTACTTCGGTTCACATTACCACTTGTCGATTTGCTTGGATGCCCTGTACAACAACGTTTCTTCATCTACACTTCACTGATTGCAAAGACGCAGAAAAGAATAACCACAGACGCGGCGCGGCCGAGGCGGACGCCGACGCAGCGAGGCGGTGGAAGCAGAAGCCGGCGGTGACTCGCGAGGTGGGGCCCGCTGGTGGCGTGACGAGGAGGCGAGCTGGACGCCGCGCGCGGGAAGGCCGAGCTTGGGCGAGAGGAACAGGGCGCACGGGCCGCGGTCGCCGGGAGGAAACGCTGAACGGGAACCCGACGCCGGGCAGAGGAGACCGGACCATGTGGCGGGGCTCGAGCTTCAGCGCCGGGCTTGGCGGCGGGGAGGCATGCGGACGGCAGCTCGGGCGAGGGCGGGAACGGGCCGGGCGGCGCTGAACGAGGTAGGCCGGCAGCAGGAGCTCGGCGAGCAGCGCTGAGGCACAGCGGCCGGCGACGCTGCTCGGGGGACGAGGTGGTGCGCGGAGCCATGGCGTCGGGAGGAGGCGGGTCGCACGCGGCGTCCCGGGAGGGAGGAGCGGGCGTGTGGGAGGAGAGGAGGGGCGGGTGGCCGAGCGGCTGCGGAGGTCGGTGGTCGCCGTGGCGAGGAGGGCGTCTGGGAGGCGGCGCTGAGGAGGGAGGCGCGGAGGTTGGAGGCCGGCCATGTGGAAGGGCGATGGGGAGAGGGAGGGCGAGCTCGGCGGGGTGGGGACCGGTGGCCGGCGGCGGAAGCGTCGTCGGCGTGCGGCGGCAGAGGGGAAAAGGAAAGGGCGGAGCGGCGGGGGTGAGCGGAGGAGGGCGAGGGGGCGCGGGAGCGGCGCTGGGCGAGGCGAGAGGGAGCGGCGCTGGGCGAGGCGAGGGCAGGTGAGAAAGGAGGAGGAAGACGACGCGTGGGGACAGAGCCAGGTGGGTCCCGGGAGGACGTGGGGCTGTCTGGGAAGGTGGGAACAGTTGAGGGATTAGGGTGGGGGGCTGGGAGAGAGTGGTGAGGGTGGGCCACGCGGGCAGTGGGACCCGAGTCGTGGGAGTGGACGCGTGGGCTGGTGGGGCGCGAGTGCGCTGCAGGGCGTGGCGGTGTGGGTTTGAGAGGAGAGAGAGGAGTGAGGGGCCAAGTGTCAAGATCTGGTTGGTTAGGGGGAAGGGGAGAGACGATGTGGCGACGTGTGAGTGGTCAGGGTGAGGTGGAGGTTTGGGTTGGGTAGACTAGCTGGTAGGTTTAGGGATTAGGGTGGGCCGATTTAAAATCTGGGGCGGTCGTTCGGGTCGGGTTGGCCCGTTCGACTGCCCCTACTAAAAACAATTTAATTTTTATTTGATTTAAACGGGCCGTTGGCAAACCGATAGCGGCCAAAACAAAATATTCCGGGGACCCGGTTTTGATGTTTGAATAGAGAGGGGCGTTTAGAAAACAATCGGGGTTTTCAAAAATAGTTTTGGCAAACAATGCATGATGATGACGATGCAATGCACAAATTCAACGCGATTTTCTAGTAGTGGTTTTGCGGGATGCCACAATTCGACACCACTAACACTGGATCTCGCCCTCGAGATCCGCCTCATGGTACCGGAAGGAAGGGTCGACGATCTGATCCTTCTCACTTCGTGTAGATCCTCGCGACACCACTAACAAGGGTTCCTTCTTCATCTGGAAAACGGCGACACCACCAACAAAGGGTCGTTGTTCCTGATCGTTGAGTGAACACTCCGGGAACAAAAGGTCGAAGCTAGAGGCATCAACAAACAAAGCCACCTCTAACTTCGGTGGAAGAGGGGAGCCGATGCATTCTCGTCCACTTCAATGTACGAAAGCGAATAGAAAGGGTAGTCGGCATGGGGGCCAATCCATCACGCACCCAAACTATTACTCTGCACAATCAGTGGAAAAGCGTGCAACCATCCTCGGAATCAGACTGAAGATCTCGACAAGCGAGGTTCGGAAACAAAGGAGTGATGCAGACTCTGCATCGGATCTGGCGTAGATGATGTCGTCACGAAAACATCGAAAACACAACAAAGAACAAAGAATGGTAACACCGTAGACGGATTCATCAGGCAGCTTGAACACCGGATGGTAGAACACCGTTACCAAAGGAGGCAGCGAAACCCTAAAGGTACGACGGAAACACAACCACGAGAATTCGGACTCAAGAAAGATAAGAGAGCAGATTCAAAACACGTCGAGGTAAGAGGAGAACAGCAGGGGGTAAGGAGTAAAATCAGACCTAGCCAGAACTATCCAACCGATTTTGCAAAAATAGTTTTGACACTCTACTTCGGCCGTTAGCTAGGTTATCCTACAGGCTGGACTTGTGGGGTATCGCAACTGCTGGGCTCTGATACCACTCTGTAACACCCTCAGAATCGGACCTATGCAAGTTTGGGCAAAATTCACCAAACCCGCATAGAAACGATTCAAAGGTGCCCACCAGGCACTTTCGTGCGGGTGGAAAACGAAGTAATAACATTACACAACAGTCCTCGATGGGACCCACAGAACAGATATACATATAAGCGACTCCATGAGTCAAGAATACAGATATAATATACAAAGATCCAAATCACCTTGAAAACGATAGAGCGTCCGGCTACGGACAAGATGCAAATGGGGCTAAGAGCCCTGAAGAATAACCAATGGCGTCCATAACCCTGCCCAGGCCAAGCCGGAAGGGTAACCCTGCTAACGGCGTCGATCTCAAAACCTGCTTAAACAAAAGGGGTGCCGGCAAAGGGCAAAGGAAAAAGAAGGAGCGTCGATCGAGGCCAAGACACGGCGAGGCTAGAATTCGCGTCCTCGCCTACATAGGTATGGTGGATCGAAGCGGCAAAGAGATGCACTAAACAACCTATAGAGACTCGATACAACCGGCGGTTATCGAGAGGTGAGGATGACCTAACCGGATCCAACTCAAGCTAACACCAAACAAACCCATCCTGGTATTTCCTCGAGACCAAACGAGGAAGTCAACCGAGGAACTCACACGGTTGGCGTTTACTTATTCGCTATCGCTATGCACTTTACTAGTCAGGTTTAGATAATCGTCCTGATAAAGTAAGCAGTGGGCACTTTTATTTAATCATTCCGTTGGAGTTGCAGCAATTACTAATCAGATATGAATAGCATGAGATATCCCATAAAACCCAAAGCTTGTTGGTACTTTTATTCAGCCATTCGCTAGAAGTTGCAATACTTACTAGTCGATACAATTGCATAGCGACAACCAAACAAGCAATTGTGGCAGTATTAATTAGCCATTCCGTTGTAGTGAAGCTGATTACTAGTCATTATAAGTCAAATTTATAGCGATAAACTTTAGTTATGCTTGTCTATGATCGAGATATCTGCTCCAAGTCGCCCATATCCATATCCGGACACGGCTTTGAAAAGTTTTACCCGCCGGGTGCACCAATAGCAACACACGCCGATCAACCTCGAAAACCAAATCAAAACCCAACGAGGCTTTCACGATCGAACAATCACGATTCAAATATTTCAGGGGCCACCTTAAGTAGAATCCATAGCGGAGTAAGCAAGCTCCGAGGCGGCCTCAAGGTCTGGGTAATACGGCTGTGAACGACTGGGAACCCCAAACGGGGCTTGTCGACACCGCGGAATCGTGTCCCGATCCTAAACAGTACAGTGTGCTATCTGTCGCACAATCGTAAACAAAGCAGTAAAGCATGGCATAAGTACAGGATCGTAAATAAAACCTTAAACTAGTTTGTGGCCCCAAGAAATAAGACGGAATCAAGCTCTGGCTCAGGGGGGTCCCATATACCTCCCGGATGTGGATAGCGCGCAAAATCAAGGAACAGGTATCAAGTACTCGGGGTCTTACGGGACACAAGTGGGCTCGAAACCAAATATTATCTATCACCCACCGATGCCTCTGCTTATTCAATTTTAGTTGTTAAACAGAAAGTAAAGTGATCAATAAGTAAAACTAGGATCATCTCCAACATCAACATGCGGCAATACATCAGCAACTGTGGCATATGGCGACACACATCAGCACTTGAGCAAGCAACTATGACGCGCTAGTCCATCTATCTACCAAACAACAGGTAATAGGATGTGTCCAAGGCAATATAGGGCTGCACGGTATATCAAGGTGTACGGAATCTTGAGCATCGCATCACAGATAGCAATAAATCAACAGGAGGGAAATAAAAACTATAAAAGGAAGATAGGGAGAAAGGGGGAGAGGCGCGCGTGAAAACATTGTCGAAGATTTTCCCCGAAGATCGGGGCGAAGCTCACATCAACTCAACGGCCTTATCCGCGAAGAAGCAAAACACTAGAATAAACACCGGATGCAATATTTAATTCACGGCGGAAGATCGGCATGATGCATGCATGATGTATGGCATGGCAAGGGCGATGCAATTAGGTCATATTAAGCGAACCGGGTCCCGACAATTAGTTAGATGGTGCAAGTTATCTAGAACCCCATAAATTAAATGTTGTTTTAGCAAGATGAATATATCATTGGTTCACTACAAGTTTAAATGAGGCCAATATAAGGCTAGATTTACCAAAGATATGGGCCCCATATTCAATTATTAGGTGAATCGGCATAAGGCCCCCAAACCACGATATGCATGCGAGATGACAATTAAATATGCAACAAGTTGTTAGGTTATAAAAATAGGGTTCGAGGAAAGGAAAAGGGTCACACATTTAGGGTTCGGCGATCTTGTTAGGGTTCCGGGGTTCGGGGTCGGTCTCAGGGTCCAGGGGTCGATGGAACGTTCTCGGACTTAGGGGTAGGTCTTGGCGCATCCGGGTTCTCGGGGCATGTTGCCGGTCATGGCGTTCGGGACGAAGCACTTGTTGAACCGGTGGCGATCTTGGCGTTCGTCGGGTCCGGAAACGTCCGTGAGGGAAATCTTGGAGTGTCGCGGTTCTCGGTCTTCGGATCGGGCTTCGGGGTCATCGGGTCCGGGAAGGAGAACATGGTGTTTCTGGACGAAGATCTTCACATCGGACCGTTCTTGTCGGGGTACTTCGGTTCACATTACCACTTGTCGATTTGCTTGGATGCCCTGTACAACAACGTTTCTTCATCTACACTTCACTGATTGCAAAGACGCAGAAAAGAATAACCACAGACGCGGCGCGGCCGAGGCGGACGCCGACGCAGCGAGGCGGTGGAAGCAGAAGCCGGCGGTGACTCGCGAGGTGGGGCCCGCTGGTGGCGTGACGAGGAGGCAGAGCCTGGAGCGACGCCGGTGCGCGGGAAGGCCGAGCTTGGGCGGAGAGGAACAGGGGCGCACGGGGCCGCGGTCGTCGTCGGGAGGAAACGCCGGGAACGGGAACCCGACGGGCCGGGCAGAGGAGACCGGACCGCGGTGGCGGGGCCTGGGAGCTTCCGCGGCCGGGCTTGGCGGCAGGAGAGGCATGCGGAGGCGGAGACGCCGCGCTCGGCGAGGGCGGGAACGGGCCGGTGGCGACGCTGAACGAGGTAGGGGCGCTGCAGGAGCTCGACGCGGAGCAGCGCCGTGAGGCAGCGTGGCCGGGCGACGCTCGGGGCGTGGGGCGACGAGTGGTGCGGGCGGAGCCATGGCGTCGAGGAGGCGGTCGACGGGCGCTGCCCTGGGAGGGAGAGGAGCGGGCGTGTGGGAGGAGAGGGAGCCGGGTGGCGGGCGGAGCTGGGTGGAGGTCGGTGGTCGTCATGGCGAGGAGGGCGTGGGAGGGCAGGCGACGGAGAGGGGAGGCGTGGCCGGAGGTTGGAGGCAGTCGCGGTGGAAGGGCGATGGAGAGAGGGCGAGCTCGGCGGGTGGGGACCGGTGGCGTGAAAGCGTCGTCGGCGTCTGTGGCAGAGGGAAAAGGAAAGGGCGAGCGGGGTGGAGGAGGGGGCGGAGCGGCGGGCGAGGCGAGAGGGAGGCTGAAGCGAGGCGAGAGGAAGCGCAGGAGAAAGGGAGGAGGAAGACGACGCGGGGGACAGAGCAGGTGGGTCCCGGGAGGACGTGGGGCTGTCTGGGAAGGTGGGAACAGTTGAGGGATTGGGGCTGGGGCCTGGGAGAGAGTGGGAGGGTGGGCCACGCGGCGAGTGGGACCCGAGTCGGGAGTGGACGCTGGCTGGGCGGTAGCGTGTGCGCGTGAGTGCGGCGTGGCGTGGGTGTGGGTTTGAGAGGAGAGAGGAGTGAGGGGCCAAGTGTCAAGATCTGGTTGGTTAGGGGGAGAGACGATGTGGCGACGTGTGAGTGGTCAGGGTGAGGTGGAGGTTTGGGTTGGGTAGACTAGCTGGTAGGTTTAGGGATTAGGGTGGGCCGATTTAAAATCTGGGGCGGTCGTTCGGGTCGGGTTGGCCCGTTCGACTGCCCCTACTAAAAACAATTTAATTTTTATTTGATTTAAACGGGCCGTTGCCAAACCGATAGCGGCCAAAACAAAATATTCCGGGGACCCGGTTTTGATGTTTGAATAGAGAGGGGCGTTTAGAAAACAATCGGGGTTTTCAAAAATAGTTTTGGCAAACAATGCATGATGATGACGATGCAATGCACAAATTCAACGCGATTTTCTAGTAGTGGTTTTGCGGGATGCCACAAGCAAGCACCCCCTTCAACCTAGCATTCTCTTCAAGAGTAGTTGTGCTACTAGATGGAATGAAGTTACTAGGTGAAGGAATATTGGCCAATTGAGTTTGAAGCGTTTCATGGGACTTTGTGAGAGACAAGAGTTCACTCTCCAAGGCCTTGTGGGCCTTGTTAAGCAAGCTAAAGTCCTCGGCAAGTTTTTCATGAACCACACCAAACTCAATCTTGTCCTTTTTAGCTCTTTTATATTTAGCAATAGCATGATCACGCTCTTTGATGAGTTTGTTAACAATAATGTCATTGGCCTCATCAAGCCCTTCAAGTTTTAATTCAAGTGACAACCTAGTTTCTTGTTCTTCTTCTAGAGCATTGTTTAGGGCCTCTAGCTCAATCATATGTTCATGCCCAAGTTTACTGTTGGAGATATGCCCAAGAGGCAATAATAAAGTGGTTATAATCATATCTTCACACTTATGATAAATGTTTACATACCATGCTATAATTGTATTAACCGGAAACATTAATACTTGTGTGATTTGTAAACTAAAATAAGAGTCCCTAGTAAAGACTCTTGTTAAACTAGCTTGTTGGTTAATATATGATCATGGTTTCCTGATCATGAACACAAAGATGTTATTAACAACAGGGTCATATCATTAGGAGAATGATGTGATGGACATACTCCTATAGTTAAGCGTAGCATAAAGATCAAGTCATTTAATATAGTTCATTTGCTATAAGATTTCTGATACATAGTAACCTAATTCCTTCGACCATGAGATCATGCATATCACCTTTGCCGGATGGATGCTTTGATGACATCAAACACCACACCGTAACTGGGTGGCTATAAAGGTGGCATTGAGTGTTCGGAAAGTATTGGTTGAAACACATGGATCAAGAGTGGGATTTGTCCATCCATATGACGGATAGATATACTCTGGGCCCTCTCGGTGGAATGTCATCCAATTAGCTTGAAAGCATGTGACTGGCTCACAAGGGATCACATATCACGGGAACGAGAAAAGAGTACTTATCCGTAACGAGGTTGAACTAGGTATGCAGAGATACCGACGATCATAACCTCGGATAAGTAAACTATCGTGAGACAAAGGGAAATTGGTATCGTATGTAAGTGGTTCATTCGATCGCAAAGTCGTGAGAAATATGTAGAGCCATATGAATTTCAGTTCCTCTATTGGTTATTGTTCGGAGAAGTGTCTCGATCATGTCCGCATAATTCACGAACCGTAGGGAGACACACTTAAGGATTCAACGTTGTTTTGAGTAGTTATGGTATTATGAGAAAGAGACCGAATGTTGTTCGGAGTCTCGGATGGGATCCGGGATATCACGAGGTGATCCGGAATGGTCCGGAGAATAAGATTCATATAAGGAAAGTCCCGTTTCGGAGTTCGGAAATGATTCCGGTGTTTTCATCGGGAATGTTCTAGAAGGTTCCGGATTGTCCGGCACTCCAGGGGGGAGGGTACATGAATGTGTCATTAAATGATTGCATCATGTACTAAGTGTTCTTGCTGTTCCAAAACTGAAAAGTCAAAACTGCCAGTTTGAAAGTCAAACGGCTAAAACAGGAAACTGTGGGAAACAGGAAACTGTGGGAAACAAGCAAGAGGAGGTTGAAACCAACTTGGAGGAGGAGTCCCTCTCCTCCAAGCCGGCGGCCAGCCTAGGCCGAGTTGGGGAGGGACTCCCCTCCCTCCCCTGGTGCGCCAGCCCCTCCACCTATAAAAGGAGGGGCAGGGCCTCCTCCTCTAGACACAAAAGTTCCTACCTCTAATCTCCGGTTTAGAGCCATTTTGGTTTAGAGCTTCTAATTGCTTTAGCCTACGGTTTAGAGCCTTCTAATTGGTGTGTCTAATATCTAGACCACTAATAGCCCTCTCTCATACTCCACCATACTCGCTCCGGCTTAAGGCGAAGCCCTGCGGGATCTCCCCTCTACTCCGCACCACTGCCAGTTGTCTTTCGGAATCGCGAGGAGTGCTACAACCTCCGCTCTTGGAACAAGGGAGAGGAAGGTCTTCGAGAAAATCAACGTGACCGATCAAGGGAGCGCTGCCGTAACGTGGCGCCGGAAGGATCGTCTACACGATCTTGAGATCGGAAAGAGTACGACTACATCACCCATGAGAATCTGCTCTCGTTAACCGCTTTGGAATCTTCGAGGGTGAGTTCCTCTATCGACTCGTTGCTACAATCTAGTAGATAGATCTTGGCTTGTTTGTTTGTATGCGATAGAAAATTTTTGTTTTCCATGCTACGAACCCCTACATTTACATCTTACATCTAGAAGCTCTTGATTATGTGATAGTTGATCTAAGATGTTTCCAAAATGTAGCTTAGCATCACCTTCTAGGTTAGTCATAAACTCATCAAAGGAAATTAATTCCTTTTTAACATCAAGAGACATCTCATTATTAATTTCATCATTATCTAGGTGAGTAGAGCGGGATGATGAAGATACCTCCGTTCCTCTTGCCATAAGGCAAGTGGCATTCTTGGCGGAAGAGTTCTCATTTGGAGAATCGAAGAGTGAGAATGTCGGAGTAGAGGTGGTGGCAAGAGCAGCCACACCATGAGAAGTTTCCTCTTCGTCATCTTCATCATCTTCATTGTCGGAGGAGTACTCTTCATGAGTGATCAAGACAATTTCTCCCGTCTTCTTGTTGATGGGATTATTTTTGATGAAAGGTTTCTTGTACGATCCCTTGAGAGTCTTCTTCAACACAAGCTTTCCACCATGATCTTCTCTCTTCTCATAGGGGCAACTAGCTACAAAGTGGTAGCGGTCACCACAATTGAAGCAAGTTCTCAATCTTGTGGTATTCTCTCTTTTCCATTTGGATTGCTTCTCCGTTCCATTTCCATCTTGGCCTTGGCGGGATTCTTCCAAAATTTCTTTGCATAGAAAGCCATATATTGACTATGAGCAATCTTGACTTCATCGGGATGGTCCATGGAAAGCCCTTCATCACTATCATCTTCATCCCCATGGTCCACAACTTTGGCCTTTAAAGCAACATTGACAACATTGCTCATACCAAGGGCACGAGCACGGGCATCTTTGGCATTCTTGGCGGCAACCTTGAAAGCAGCCATCTCTTGCATAACTTCATTTGAGGTCATGAGATGGTAGTTGTGTCTTCCTTGTAGGCTCTTCAAGTCGGTGGGCTCAAAAGGCATGAGGGCACTCACATATTTCCTTTTTATCCATGCATCATCCACATGTGAGGCACCCACATTCCTAAAAGCAGTGGCGGTGGTCTTGAGCCTACGGTACATATCTTCGTGATCTTCACCTTCTTTCATGTAGAAGCCTTCGGCTTCATTGCTTAGAGCATCATATCAGTTCCTCCTCATAGTCTCATTTCCAATGAACAACACAGTGAGAGCATCCCAAGCTTCCTTGGCAATGCTAAAGTGCTCAATGTGTGGATAATCCTTTGTCCCCAAACCTTGTTGAATCATATGCAGAGCAGTGGCATTGAGTTGACTATTAACAATCTCTCTTCTTGTCAAGTTGTTTGGATCCCCAATAAAAAGTCCATGCTCGATGATGTTCCATAGTTCAATGCAAGAGCTGCGCATATGAGTTCTCATTAGCGATTGCCATTGAGCAAAAGTAGCAGATTCTTCAAGCTTAGGTGGGTCACCTCTATTGTATACATGAGGGTGGGGGATTGGAGGGTCGGGAGAGTACCATGAGTCACGGTGCTCACCCTTCCCACCATTATTGTGTGTGGAGGAGTTAGCGTTGTCTGGTTTACCCCCTACCAATGCACCCTCGGGGGATACTGACGTATTCCCTTTAGGTAAAATGGATGGTTGATCCTCTTGAGGAGATGGGGGTGGTGAGCCTTCTTTGTCTTTAAGAAGTTGCTCAAGCATCTTCTTGACTTCGTTGACCAAGGAAGAGCTCAATCTTGTTTCCAAGTTTTTGAGATCTTCCATGGTCACCGTGGTTGGCTCACCATCACCATCCCCTTCGCGGCTACCCATATTCTCTTAGGCGGTAAAGCCCAAATAAAGAGCCGAGGCTCTGATACCAATTGAAAGGATCGTATGGGCACCTAGAGGGGGGGTGAATAGGTGCTACTTCAAATTTTACTCTTTTTCAAATTAGGGTTTGACAAGAAAGGTAAATTCTCTAGAATATGCAACTATGATGAATTTACCTATATGTCAAACAAGCACAAAGTAACACAACACTAAGCAAGAACAAGTAAGTAAAGTGCGGTAAAGGATAGAAGTAACCAAGGGAGTGGACACGGAGACACAAGGATTTGTTTCCCGTAGTTCCTTCCTTTTGAGGGGAAGTACGTCTATGTTTGGAGAGGGGGTGGTTTCAAACCACCAACGCCACGAGAGGCCTCCCTTGTTCTCCGATGAACCTCACCCCAAAGGGCTCGATTCACCTTCCACTATATCAGCAACCTTCGAGGTGGAAGCCGACACCTTTACAACAAGTTCGGGGCACACATCCACAATTGAATTGGAGGCTCCCAAATACAAGCAAGCTGTCAAGACAAATCAAAGACAAGCTTGTAAGAACCAAATCAAAGTTAGGGTTTCCAAAGAAACACTAGAGCTTGGGGGCCCTCAAGTGAATGAGGAGGAAATGAAGATCTCTCTTAGTGAAGATGTGAATCAAGGCCTCCTCCTTCGATTCTCCAAAGATCAATGACTTTGGATGGTTGGATGAAGAGATCTTGTGGATTTGGTGGCTCTAATGGTGTTGGTGTTCTTGAGCAGCTCGAGCAACTGGAGGAAGAAGATAAGGGTCCCTATTTATAGACAGCCCCCTCCACAAACCGTTTTCTGACCGTTGTAGAAATGTCAGACTAGAGACTCCGGTCTACACCGGAGACTCCGGTCTACACCGGAGACTCCGGCCAATCTCCGGACCAGTCTCCAGACTGGCCATCTGACTGACCCAACCCATTTCTTCACCAGCAACACCGGAGACTCCGGACTTCCAACACCGGAGACTCCGGTCTGACCAAAGTCTCCGGACAAGTCTCCGAACTGGCCATCTGACTGACCCAGCCCATTTCTTCACCAGCAACACCGGAGACTCCGGACTTCCAACACCGGAGACTCCGGTCTGGAGTTTCCAGAACAGTGGCAAATGTGTGTGGTCTTTTCCCAAGAGTGTGTGTGATGTTTATCTGTGGTCATACCAACCTGTGGATAATAACAAACTGTAAAATGATCAACTTGTTGTTACCGAACACCAAAAGTGATTATGACAATAAATGTCCTTTCATCTTTAAAAAATCTTAGAAACTTGTATGGATATTTGTAGAAATATTCTTGAAAAAAATATTATACGAAATATTGTTAAAAATATAATTATGTAAGAAATTATTTTTGAAAAAATTGTTGCAAAACATATGAATCTTGTACGAAACTTCTGAATCTAGGATGAAACAAAGTAAGAGTGTCTGGAAATTGTTAAATAAATAGTATCAAAATAAAAATTATCAAATGAGTTTGTTGACACTTGCTTGAGTAGTGTGTATGAATTTATATTGTATATGAATATGTCTAGAATTTTGGTTTCATCTATATGACACTTGCTTGAATCTATAAGAAGGTTTCATAATATGATGTGGAAAAATCTGAAATTATATAAAATACATATCTATTGTATGAAACCTCTCCGAATCTGGTATGGATCATCGAAATTATCATGATCATGTATGGATTTGGTGTCATACTTTAGTGAAACAGGTATAGAATTTGTTAGAATATTCTGTAAAAAAATTATATGAATATCTCTCGGCAGAAACAAGTTTGTAAAACATGTGAATCTTGTATGAAACTTCTGAATAAGTAAGAGTGTCTAAATATTGTTAAATAAAAAGTACAAAAATAAAAATATTATCAAATGAGATTGTTGAAAAAACAAATCATGCATGTTTCATTTTCAGAATAAAAAATATACATAAAAATTGTTGAATATTCCTAAAATTTTACGAGAAAAAATGAGGTGAAAAAAGGATAGAAATTATGCATGTATTTTGTGGAAAATTTATATGAATATCTCTTGGCAGAAAACAGGTTTGTAAAACATGTGAATCTTGTATGAAACGTCTAAATCTAGGATGAAACAAAGTAAGAGTGTCTAAATATTGTTAAATAAAAAGTACAAGAATAAAAATTATCAAATGAGATTGTTGAAAAAACAAATTATGCATGTTTCATTTAAAAAAAATGTACATAAAAACATTGTTGAATATTCCTGAAATTTTAAGAGAAAAAATGAGGTAAAAACGTGTAGAAGACAGTATCGATTGTGAGGAGAAAATTCGCGACAAAAAAATAGAATATCCGACAACACTAGGGGGTGGAGAAAATTACTGCAAGAGACCCGAGAGTTGAGGTGGGAGAGTTATTTTGTAAAACGCATAGGGGGGATTGCATTGCTTCGCTCCTCCCCCACTAGCCCGAGGGTCTCTCCGTTGGGAACAAGAAAAACAAGTGAAATTTTTCCTACACGTTGCTGAAATACACCAATAGATTATATCTTTATCAGATAACATTATATTTTTGTGGCATTAGTATTTGATAGAACACACCACGTGCACAGTTTTTTTCAAAACTGGCCATAGCATGCATCCTAGGCAACATAGTGCAACTTTTCATTTTTGGCTACGCAGTGTGTTTTGGCAAATTTAACGTAAAATTGTAATAATATATACTTAGCAAAGATACAATAATTATGCAGTGTGATTCAACAAGCTCTAGAAAATAAATGTGTCCACAAGCAAACTTTCCCAAAAAATAAAGATGCCCTTGGCATGGTAGCTAAACAAAGTTATGTGGATTGTTAAGAAGAAGAAGAAGAAAAAGTCTAATCAGAATCGGACATGAAAACCGAGGGAGCAAGGCTTTGTAGAAGATGTGAACTTGTAACATCTTAGCACCACCACAGTGTGGTGGGTACTCCAATGATACTAAATAATCGGATACTAACCATGGTTCGTCCAAATTTTATACTCTAGCTTACGTACATACAGTAGTGTTGGCTGGTTTCAATTTCGAATCAAACAGCTCAGATGTCGCGTTTGGACCAGCTGGGCGCGTGTGCCATTTGTTTGGACGTAAATTTCGAATGAAGATACGCAACGATGAATCGGTAGTAAGCGTGTTTAGTCTACTGTAGATATTTGGACCAGGCGTGCGTGCCATTTGGCTACGGAGAGATGTGTCGCTGCCGACGAACTTCATCAGCAATTCAGCATGCCATGGACTAAGCAATTCCCCTGGAAAAATAAATAAAAATTAAGCGATTCAAGCTGTTGAGTGGGACGTGCCAGACATAAACTTCCAATTGAAATGAATGGCCGGCTTCTTCAACCGATTGCTTTTTTTTCTCTCTACAAACAACAATTGTACTAGCTGTATAGTGAATTGGTGAATGATGTATGGTGCCACGATTGCAAGAATAAGCAGCTGCCCCTGGGGTACATTCTATTCCGGCAAATTTGTCTTATGGAATCCGGCTCAGTTGCTTTGTGTATATTAGTCGGAAACTTCATTGTGGCAATGTTTTAACGGGCACGTACCGAGGTCGGGGTCGAGGAATTCATAGCGTTAACAAATCTAAACCACTCTTTGTCCCCTTCCCTTATATATATTTCAGGTGTAGTGAAATGATTGTCGTTTTCGATCGTTACTCTTCTTCGTCTATGGTGGCCTCTACGACGGCTACACTTTCTTGATGATGCATTCTATGGATGGAGGCGACGTATCAGAAGCCACGTCCGCTTGCGTGTGTGGTGTGCTCATGAGAGGTCTCTCTGGCCAAGAAAATATTTACAAATAAACTATTTTTAACTCATATGATAGGGACTAGAGAGAGGGACCTCAATCACTCTACTAAAATGGAGTAGCAGCTTTGAGGGCACCAAGGCCAGGAGAGTTATTGTGCAATATGTGTTTCTGTGTTGAATGTTCCCTTCTTTCTTTCGAGTTACGTTCATTCATAATTACCCAGCGTTGTCGGGGTTTAGTTAAAATCAAACTTTCCAACGTTTAACCAAAATATATATAGAAAAACCGTGCCAACATCATAAATATAAATTTAGTATCATTAGAATCATCATAAACAATACTTCATAGTATATAAATTTGATATTAGGGATCTTTGACTTCAACTACACGCAGAGTATCATTCTCACCCTTATGACATCTCTCTAGAGTATATGATGGGACACCAAACAAGAATCTTAAGCACACATATCGATATTGATCTACGTTAGCTACTTAAATATTTAATAATATATTTGTTATCTATTGTTTGTCCTAAAAAATTAATGTAGATTATTAGGAAGCAGATGTGACCATGTCTATGGTACTTTGTGAGATGTGAATTATCATAGCACGCTCGATCTCACATAGCATCTAGTGCTAGTACTACCTTTATTGCTTGAGCTACATCCATGCAAAAGGGAAGAGGCTACAGAAAGTGAGATCCCTAGTGGGACATTCTCCTCCTCGTCTATGGTGGGCCTCACATAGATTTATGCACGCCCAACAACCAACCATGGAGGAAAAGGTGTAGTAGAATCTTTCTCTTGCGTTTTGCAAGGACACCCAAACAGTTCGGAAAAAAAAAGGAAAATAGCTTTCTGGGGAGTTAGTTGCAGCGAATTTTTTTTAAATAATACGAATTTATTATTTATTTTGAGTTCTATTATGCGTTTTTTCGAAATTCCAGATCTAGGGCTTTGTCGGGCCAATCGGCCGTGCCCTCGGCGAGGCGCGTCTGACAAAGAGAGCCGACAGCAGGTCGGCCAGTGGGGCCGCGGGACCCACAACGGTCGACAGGTTCAGTCGGCCAAAGCACGGGCAATCGGCGAGCCAGCCGGCTGGGGCCGAGATAAGGGTGACGCTGGCCCTTCTTCTCCATGACGCCGCCTCTCTCTCTCCCCTTCGTGTTCTTCGTTTCTAGCCTTCCTTTTTCTCAGATTTTGCTCGATTTGACCATAAAAACTTCAATCCAAAAGCATTAGAGAGGGAGAGGAAGCCCGATCTACGGATGGGTTAGCTCATGGCTTGATTTGGTGTTGGTTTGTTGGAGGAACGGTGGTGGAGCTGTGGTGGAACAATGGCAATGGTGGTGGAGCTATGGTGGAGGAGCTGAGGCTGTGGTGGTGGAGCAGTGTTCGAGCTGTGTTGGTGGCAGCTTCTCTCGCTTCAAGGGTAAACTCTAATCCCTCGATAATCAATGGATATTGTATATAGTTACGTACGTTCGTCGTATGGTTAGTCTATTAGAATATTTGGCTAGTTGATTAGTAAAAATTTGGCCAGAGGATTAGTAGCAATATTTTACCGATGGGTTAGGCACAAAAATTTGGCTGATGGATTAGTAGCAATATTTGACCGATGGGTTAGGCACAAAAATTTGGCCGGTGGATTAGTAGCAATATTTGACCGGTAGCTTAGGCACAAAAATTTGGCCGGTGGATTAGTAGCAATATTTGACCGATGGGTTAGACACAAAAATTTGGCATGTGGAGTAGTAACAATATTTGACCGGTAGCAGTAATATCATATTGAATATTTGCAAGCATTGTCCAAAGTTATACGCGTTGTCGATAATTAATTGATTAGGTTGTTTATTTTATGTCAGCAGAGATGACCAACTTAGTGAAGTTCGTGTTTTATTACGGTCATGGGAATGTTCGAACAAATGACTTTGGAGCAGATCTGGGAGAGTTTATGTGTACAGTTAGATTTGACCGCCCTCAAACGTGGAGTGTTAGTCGATTGAAGGAATGGTTGACAGGATGTTTAGGCTATAACATCGAGGCGTACACCGTCAGTGCAAGAATTATGGACAAAGTCAAGAAAAATATTTCTGGACTTTAAGGCATGTAGATACGCATGAGACTGGTTTAAGTGGTTAAAAGGCTGTGAAGATAGGCATGTAAACCCTCGCGCATTAGTGCTTCCTGTCTTGAAGGAGATCGATGGTGGACATGTTTCGCCATAGTGTTGATTCAAGTTACGGATGTACTCTATGTCCGATCTTTGAGGCGGTGGTTATGAATCGGAGCAGTGAGATAGGATAGGAGGAGGAGGCGGTGGTTATGAATCGCGGGCAGAGCCAGTCCGGAGGTGGAGAAGACTATAGTGGAGAGGCGGATGCGACGAGGAAGATGGAGGCATGCAGAACATGATGGAAGAGGAGGATTACATGGATGGAGAGAGTGGTGATTCTGATGACCCTGATGATTCTGATGGAGAAGGCAGTGGTGGAGAGGACATGCCGATTCCTGCTTCATGGAATCAAAAATGTCAACCGAATGACCGTTGATGATGGTCATGATTCTCGTGGGAATATCACAGTAATTGCCTGTGGTGCCGATATCAAGACAAGCAACATTTGCAAGATGCAGTCGTTGCTTGGGCAATGTCAACACACAGGGTTTTGAAAACAACCGTGTCCTCTAAGAAATACTTGACAATGGAATGCGTGGATATAAATTGTCCAGGCAGGGTGCATGCCTATGTCACTTCGTATGAGACAACAGTTGGTGGCGACTATGTGCAGCACACATGTAAGCTACAGGTTCCTAAAGATCATCTGAACCTCTCCTCCACACTTCTAGCTCGGCTGCTTTACACGGACTTAGTAGAGTGCAAAGCCTTGACAGTACCCAGTATACAGAAGAAAGTAAAGACCCGGTTTAAGTACTCCATTTCGTATGGCAAGGCTTGGAGGGCAAAGCAAAGGGCTCTTGAGGAGAGGTTTGGTTCGTTTAGAGACGCGTATGACTCCGTGGTCCGACAACTTCAGACACTGCAGGATAGAAACCCAGGCACCTATGTCGACATACAATATTATGTGATACCCGAGGATCCATCCGTGAAGGTGCTTCATCGAGTGTTCTTCTCTTTTGCTGTATGCATCCAAGCTTTCACTTATTGTCGTCCAGTGATATGTGTAGACGGTACTTTTCTAATCGGCAAGTACAAGGGTCGATCCTTACCGCCATTGGTCAAGACGGCAACAATCAGATTGTCCCACTTGCATTTGCTTTCGTGGAGGGCGAAACACCGAAAGTTGGACATGGTTCTTCGAGCAGCTCAAAATAGCGTTGTGAAAGACAAGCCCAATGTGTGCATCATTCATGATAGGCATGCAGTATCTTTGAATGTCGTAAACGGTACGACAGCCAGGCTGAAGAGCAAACACCTTGGCTTGACATGCAAAGCCGATGGTGCATGCGCCATTTGGGTGCTAATTTCTTCTCGCAGTTCAGAAACAAGAACCTCATGAATCTATTCAAAAAATTGTGCAAGCAGAACCAAGAATGGAAGCACGATTTCATACGCGCAAAGCTCGATGAATTTACTCAGAAACATGTGAGGGCAAGGAAAGCTGCGCAAAAACGCAGCGTAGCTGCACATCAAGCCAGAGCGCACATCAAGCTACTGGAGCTGCACTTGTGGAGGAAGATCCTGTAGGGCTTTGTGACTTGCCTGGATTTGATCCACCTGGTACAAGGAGAAGGCTCGACAGATCGATCAAGAACTTCCAACAGTGGATAGAGCACGAGCCTTTGGAGAGGTGGTCTTTGCTACACGATACACATGGAGCTAGGTATGGTGTCATGACTACAAACCTAGCTGAGTCATATAACTTTGTCCTCGTGAGGTAACAGGCACTTCCAGCCGATGCATAGTCGAAGGTATTCTGTATGGCACGATTTCATATTTTAGAACCAGACGACAGGGTGCTCAGATGCATATCATGAACAATCCGAACACCCGCTTCTGTGAAAAGGTTATGAGGTACATGGATAAGAAGATGGCGAAGTGTATGTCACACACCGTCGTGTGCATAGGTAATGAGGACAGAAGGTTTGAGGTGCGGCTAGCCACCGATAAGTTTGGGTGTGGTAATGAACTGAGAACGCATGAGGTGAAGATAGGTAATGAGCAATGGCCAACCTGCGAGTGCACCTGCAACAAACCAAAGTTGCTTCACCTGCCTTGCTCTCATGTGCTTGCTGCTTGTCGGCAGCTAGGGTTGGACACCATATCGTTCGTGTCTCCCTACTACCTGAAAGAATCTGTGGTCAATACTTGGACGGGTGAGATGTCAGGATTTCGAGTAATGGGTAATTTCAATACCGTGAACCCTGGTGAAAGGCAGTACATCCCACACCCTGCTCTAATGCGAACAAGCAGAGGCAGACGCCAGTGTAGACGCATCCGGAATGACATGGACGAATCAGAAGCTGGTGGCCCAACTCGGCAGTGTTTTCTATGCAATGAATTTGGTCACAGGGATACTCATTGTCCCACTTTCGGTACAGGCGGCACACATACGCGAGGACGAGGTGTGCGAGGTCGAAGAGGTAGAGGACGCGGGTGAAACTATGTTTTATGTTGTAATATATGTCGAACTATGTTTGATGTTGTAATATGTGTCGAACTATGTTTTATGTTGTAATATGTGGCGAACTATGTTTGATGTTGTAATATGTGTCGAACTATGTTTTATGTTGTAATATGTGGTGGACTATGTTTTATGTTGTAATATGCAACTGCTTATGTTAATTTTTAAATTGTTCAGAAATGGCGAGAAGATACAGGTTGCTCGATCCAGACATTGAAAAGAAGCATCGGGCTAGAATTTTGGAGGATGACCCCCACTCACTTGAGCCTTTGGTCACTCGCACACCGAATGTTAACTGGAGGATACACCCCGCTTGGGTTCCTAGGTACGATTTAATCATGAATTATATGAATTATATGAGTATTTTTGGGTTGCGATACATGATTGATCACATTTTGGTCATGCAGGTTGAAGTGGCTGGGCTTTTACCTTTTGTTCGCTTGGTTGAGGCACCGCAGACTCTACACGCCTACTATATGACCACTCATTGCTCACATGCTTGGTCGACCGCTGGAGGCCCGAGACCCACACTTTTCACTTTCATTGGGAGAGATGGCTCCTACTCTCCAGACGTGTCATGCTGTTGGGACTTCCTTTGGTCGACAGCCCATTGGACCGCTACAGCACCAAGGGTTGGCAACAGGATATGGCACAACGATTCCAGGGTATTACTAGACCATTAGAGTATGAAGAACACGGGCCCAAGTTCGACTGGTTACTAGGATGTCAGGTGTGTTTGCTAACTTCTTTTTCATCTGTTTGCTACACATTATTGGCTACTGGTTACTTATCGAACCAGATTTCATTAATGCAGATCCAACTGTTAGGCTATCCAGAGACTCGATGTGAGGCACAAATCACTCGGTCCTTGGAGGCATACATACTTTGGCTTCTCGGTAAGGTGATGTTCACCGAGAACCATGTCACCACTATCACCGCTCGCTACATCCCTATCGCATTGGAGATCGCCAATGCAACTAGCGCTGACATGATTATACAGAGGAGTTGGGGTTCTGCGGTCTTAGCGGCCACGTACCGAGGTATGTGCAGCGGTTGCCAACGGAGGGCGCCGAAGTCAGGCCTGCTTGGATGCCCACTACTGTTGCAGCTTTGGTCCTGGGAGCGGTTTCCTATCGGCCGGCCGGACGTTATGGTTGAGACGCCTTACCCTACAGCTACTTTGGGCGACCCTCTGACTGGACTGTTGGATCCAGACCACATTGACTTGCCTACTTTCGGTTCAGTTTGGACACATCGCCAGGTATGTGCATAGTTACTTGTTACATTCATTATTTAGTTGACATAACCTATGCATGAAGCTAACAAATTATTATTCGCAGAGACGCTTTTCTCACAATCAGGTGAGGGGTTGCTACCCCGCACTGTCCGAGCAGTTTGACGTACTGCTAGCGAGTTCGGTGATGTGGGAGCCCTACGGTAGTGAAACTGTCGCTGCTAGATTCCAGAGGGATGGGGACGCCGCACAAATGTCTTTACTATGCGCCAGGGACGAGCCGTATTGGCTCACAAAATCGAAGATCATCTTCGACATGCAGGCAGAGGAGATGAGCCTACATAGAGTAATGAGGCAGTTTGGTCTTCGCCAGCTGGCTGATCCTCGTCCTACGGAGAGCGCCATTCCTTCAGTCGTACACACGTATGTTTCATTTACACATTACTTCCATATTAACATGATTTATTGACATGACACTAACCATGTTAAATGTTAGGTTGTCGAGGAAGGGAAGTAGCAAGACCGCCACGGGTTGGCTACACAGGGTTGGGGTGTACGTTCAAGAGTGGGACACCGCTACAACCCGAGTCTGGGACTCGAACGAGGAATTTGACATGGAAGAGTTCAACAGGTACTTGGACAGCTACATGAGCGCCACACGACTACGCATCACGCAACAATCTCACCCAGAGGAGATGCCTGGCGCTGCTACTTGGGATAGTTATCCGAACCAGTCGACTGTGGGCAGCAGACAACACGCGGTATGTTCTTCATCTAATGCACATATTTATTACATAGTTTTCCATCTATATATGCCGAACCTTGTGGTGTCTCTTGCAGGCACAACTGTTAGTCGATCTTGAGACGGAGAGTGCTGAGTACAGACGCTCTCTTTCGTCCGGACCCCTACTTATTCACCGGCAGGACCAGGAGACCTGGCTGAGTCGCCTGGAGGAGAAGATACGACGTATCTACGGGGTTATCACGTGCACCCGCCCTTCGGACATTGCTCACCACCCGGCACCACTGCGTCCTCCGCGGCACTCGACGCACCACCAGCAGCAGCAGCCACCCTCGCCCCTACGACAGGCTCCCCGTCCACGGCTTACACCACAGACGGCTCCGAGACCTCCTCCCCCATAGGCTGGAGGTTCGACGTGGCATCGCAGTCTTCTTCGATCATTGGCAGCAGCAGCCCACCTTTGCACGATGGAGGTTCATCGTGGCAGCACCAGCAGCAGGAGCCTTTGGGTCACCCTCCCATGCCAAACTACGGTTTCACCCACCCACAACCACGGTGGTATGTGTCTTACAAGATAAGCGTCGAGGCTCATTTCATGTCAAGTTCTTACATACTTTGTTTTTATGTGCGGAGCATTCGAATGCAGGGTCTATGCACAGCTATCAAATGCGTGTCCGGATCCGCTGGACCGATCAGACGTTGATCATAGCACTCGAGGATTTCATGACGCAGCAGGCTGAACATTTTCCAGACTCGCACTGACCCCACAGGAGACTCAAGACGATGAGCACGGGTCGGTGATTCCTCCCGACAGTTCGCCGCCCACGTGTTCGGTTGGACGACGCCTCCTAACCCACCACCCGAGGCCGTCAGCGACGTCATTGAGACATATATTTATCTATGTATGAGACATATATTTATCTATGTATGAGACATATATTTATCTATGTATGAGACATGTCTATCTATGCATGAGACATCTACTTATGTATGAGACATATATCTACCTATATATGAGACATCATTCTATTATTTCACGATTTTTATTGCAACACAGTTCAACATAACTTGCAACACGTTCAACATAACTTATGTACATAAATAAGAGTCCTATCAATCCCTAGCATGATGCCTTTCCCTTTCCCTTCGATGATGCCTCGCCCTTTCCCTTGGACGATCCCTCGCACTTGCTCTTCTTGGCCTGCTCTTTCTTCTTCTCCTGCCTCTTGTCCCACTCAGCTCTCGCCTTGCTTCCAACGGGTGGCGGCATGAAGATATCATCCTCATCTTCGCTCTCTTCTATGCAGGCCCTACGTGCCACACCGCCTGCCCGTCATGTCGGCTTGGCTCTTCTTGGCCTGCTCTTTCTTCTTCTCCTGCCTCTTGTCCCACTCAGCTCTTGCCTTGCTTCCAACCGGTGGCGGCATGAAGATATCATCCTCATCTTCGCTATCTTCTATCCAGGACCAAGGTGTATTAGCCACCTCCATCATGCGAGCTTCACTCTTGAAGGTGAGCTTGTCCCACCTTGCCTTGATCCTGAGAAGCTCTGCAGACTGATTTGGGGTCTTGGTTTCCACCCTCTTAGATAAAGTGACTTACCAAGTATAACGAGAGCATCATGGTTCGATACCAACGTATCCCAGTCGGCTGGTGTATCGCCTATCTCAACAGTTCTGGCTATGAAGAAAAGCCCAATGGACATATCTACAGGCCAGGGAGAAGCGTCGGTCATAGTGGAGAGGAGGGGAGGAAAATGCGAGAGCCAGAGGAGAGGAGGGAAATGAGAGAGTAAGAGGAGGAAGAGAAGAACTGGTAAAGGATACATCTCGTTGCCCGGATTTATAGAGGCACCGAAGCGAGCGGGCGAATAGGCGGGAAAAAAAGGCGGGAAGTAGTGGCGGGAAAAAAAGGGCGGGAAGTAGTGGCGGGAACAAAGGACGGAAAGTACTAGCGGGAAAAATCGGCGCGATGGCGGGAAAAATCGGCGCGAAGGATTGACGAGAAAAATAGCGGCGGAAGATTAGGGCCGCATTGATCATACAGGATTTGTGCAGGGGCACGACGATTAGGCAATCGGCCAGGGGCAAGCCGACTGGGCCAATCGGCCAGCCCGGCCGATCGTAATGAGGCGGGGCCATTGCATGGTGCCACATGCAATCGGCCGAGCTGGCCGATTGGCCCAGTCGGCTTGCCCCTGGCCGACAAAGCCCTAGATCTGGAATTTCGAAAAAACGCATAATAGAACTCAAAATAAATAATAAATTCGTATTATTTAAAAAAAATTCGCTTAGTTGCATGCATGGAAATTGGGGAATATATCCTTTTCGGCTACACGTCACGCATACATCATGCACTCATCAGGAGAGACATACTTAATTAGCATCTAGGAGTGTTTATGCAAACCAAGATTAGAAATCCATCTGCTGATGAGGTGTTATTCGACTTCTCAAATAAATATTTTTTTTGTGTTGAATACTACTCCATGCTTTATGCATGTCAATAATGTAAAACTAGTTATAAGTAATAGTACAAGTCTTCTCTTTGTGATTTATTATGACATTTCTGATAGGCGGGTTTTCTTCCCATTCCATGTGCCAAGATATATGTTTAACTACTTCAACGAAAACAATAAGGTAGGCAATAATATGTGTGACTAAGTTAATTACAACTTTCCATCAATTAAAACAAATCATAGTACATATCATTGCTAACAAAGTTGACCCCAGGGTATTAATAGCTGTTTAACAACCCATAAAACCTGCCAGATTTCATCATACAAGCTAGCAACTAGTACGTGTGATTGTTCGATGTATTAATTAACCGGCGAATCACCTAACTGGTGTATTATCAGGAAGATTCTTTGCGACAAAAAAAAAACAGAAGATTCTTTTGCATATATTTACAGTGAAATGACAGCAGAAATGTCTATATTTAAAGTAAGCATACATACATGTAATTGTATCAGCTAGCATGTCATGCGATGGGGACAAGCTAGAAAGGAGAGCCGAATTCTTCGGAAATTCCGTATGAATGGTGTGGCAAATGGCAGGCGTTCAAGCTGTTCATAATGTAATGCCTTGCCAGCCTCGTCGTCAACTTCGTCAATAGTTTGTTCGATGCATGCATCATGCATCAATCATCCATGCTGCTAGCCACAACCAGCTAAATACTCAATCATCCATCATGCATCGATCATCCATAATAATTTTCCACTTGGGTTGGGTTTCCCATGTGTTTCCAGCGGTTTGGCCAGGGTTTACTCTAGTACAGTACAACCCAACCCAAGTAGGAGTACAACCCAAGTACCCGCAATAAAAAAAGGCTATAGTTTTATCTGAAAGACTTGGCGTGTCCCCCACAAACAAACAAAAAATAGAACTTGGCGTGTGTGAAACTCTGAATATACGCAAGCCGGTCCAAATACAAAAGAACAAGTATGGTGAACAAAACCGTCAATTCTTTTAGCAAAACAAAAGGGGCAAAACCTTCAAAAGTCAAGCAAATGATGGAAAAAGAATTGTCTGCCATTGCAACCCGCATAGAGTAGTACTCCCTCAGTTTCAAACTATAAGATGTTTCAGTCTTTTTCTAAACACATGTATCTAGACGTATTTTAGTAGATTTACTCGGTTTACTCTGAAGCTACACACTAAAAGATGTCTCGATGCATCTATTTCAGAAAAAAGCTAAAACATATTATTATAATTTGAAACAGAGGTAGCACTAGTTCATAATCATCATGATAATGACATGAAACACCCTCCGAGATGGAATTTGGAAGAGTGTAGCCCCACTCAAATGTAAGATCTTCGTTTGGCTTGCCCGGAGGCACCGGCTCCCTACCAACATGCCCCGCTTCCGCCATCAACTAACAGATGTCGCTACCTGCCCGACCTGCTCCACCGTCGAAGATATCGGCCACCTTCTTCGAGGTTGTCGTTGTGCTAGGAAGGTCTAGGGGGTCCTTCCTCCCTACCCCTCCAGACGACCTCAACTCGCTTCTGTATTCACCATCATGTTCCTTCGAGAGCTGAACGGTCTGCACTGCAATTGCGTGGGGCATTTGGAAGCGTAGAAACGGTATCGTTTTCAATAACAGAGATGATCCTCTCTAGGTAGTGATCCGTAATTGCCTGGACGATGTGTGGCTATGGGCCAACAGATGTAATACGGCTTCCACCTCAGCTAAGTTGAATCACTGGTGTAATAGATATGATGCCCCCTCCCCTTCTTTTGTAACCTTCATGTAAAGATCCTTTTGAAGTTATGAGAATGTTCAGGGTGATGTAAGCCCGTTGAAGTCACGCTAAAAAAACACCCTCTGTTGGGGTGGTGAAAATTAGTTGCGGTGTTTGATCTCGGCCGTGTAGTATAATTTTTGTTGCTCAACCAGTAAAACTCTGAGATTCTCAGATTTATCATTTGCTTCAACAGCGATAGATAGAGGCGTACACCCAACGGGAGAAGTCGCTCTCTGACAGCGCAGAGCAGAGCTGAGGTTTACTTGACTTTGAATATTATAGTCCCTGAGGCGCCTGGCAGCGGCACACATTTGCTGACTTCCCTGAGCTCTGACCAAATCAGCACGCGTTTCCCGGCAACTCGTGTGCCCACTTCAATCTCAAGTTCGCTGAACTTCTGTTCCAAATTGTCGAGTTCCTCATCGCTCTACTTAAACCTTGCTGGAGAATTCAGTGTATATATTATTGTAGCAGCATATGCATGACTGTAGTACCAATTTAATTTCATTTGTACGCCCATGTCCATATGCTTCCTCAACGGTTCATCGTACCTACTATCAGTAATATTCCGTCAACAAGGTTCCATTTGTCGATCGCATGCATGAGAGATGTGACATCCTTGACCTAATCCGATCCTTATCGGCGTCGATCTTTCCCCCTTCCCTAATCAGTACGTACTACTACGCATGCGTTACCTCACATTAGCATAATCCAGTTTTCCTAATTAATATCTAGTGCCAAACGTAACCCGGTGCACCGTTCGCGTATGCAGTTAATTAACCAAGCAACATGGTCAACTTGTCATGTGTCCTCATGCCGTTGCCGGAGCAATGCGGAGTTTGCAAGCCATCATCCCATGAGTATGATAAACTAGTTCCATCGAGTTGACGATTTGACCCAATTACGTACGTCCAAGGAAGGCGCTGCGGGTCCCACCGTGTACGCGCATCGTCCTGTTGACTTGTCAGACACAAATTCAATTAATATACTTACTACAGAAATGGAAGAACCAAGTGGCGCCGCTAGCTTGGGCTCTTGGAGAAGAAAATATCGACTCAAGGACGTACTAGCACGGTGACGACCCAACAAAGGCGTGGACTTTTTTTTGGGGGGGTGGGGGTGGGAAGGCGTGGACTTTGGGAAGATCACGTTATCCGGCCGATCCAAGGCATGCACTCCAGTAGAGAGGTCGAGAGGCGGCACAGACTGTACTTGTTGGCTTCTTACTCTGATTTGTGAAACACCCGGTAGGTAACGGTAGAAGAAACTAGTCGATCGAGATGATTAGCGTGCGAAATTCCAGGCGAATTGCAGATGAAAGCGAGGGAGAGGGTACACGATAGCACGCACGCGAGAGGGAAGTTTCGTGTTTCCTGGCGTCAGGTCAGGTCAGGTCAGGTCCAGTACGTACGTACGTACGGCAACTGCTTAACCATCAGCTTTGGACCGTCTGGTCAACTCACACAGGTTGCGAAACAGCGGTTAACTGCCGTCTGCGCCTTGTGATCTCCACAATCAGAGGTTGATACGTATTCGCTCTGTTTTAAACTTTTTAGTATAGGTTTACTTCAAATTTATACACGAAATTTGTCTAGATATACATTCATTTTATAAAGTTAAAATGTTTTATATTTATAGACGGATGGAGTAGGTGCCATTAGCTTATGCGGCGACCCTGTTAACCCGGTAGGCCACTCCTTTGTGGATCTTTTTTTCCTAAAAAGGTAGGGTGTCATGTTGGATTCCACAAAATCCCACTTCTAGTTTATTTACCAAAATCTAGTGTAAAATTTTAATTATTTTATACTAGATTTTGCCAAATAAACTAGAAGTGAGATTTTGGTATGATCCCACTTGACACCTTACAAAAAGTCCTCTGCCAAAGATTTCCTACAAGAAGCGGCTTGTTTTGGGAGTACTGTCGAACCTGGTGGAACAGTAATTCCTTTCTCAAGTTACTAACTCTGTATCAGCAACTGTCATTCAGTTTCAGTTTGAAAGTTGGGTGAGATATTCGTTTCCGGCGAGGAATAAAAACCACGCAGCGCAGGCCGCCGACGTCGTCTGCGTAGACTTTGGAGATGCGGCGCTATCCAATCGACGAAACACGAACGCAACGCCGGTCGAGCCACAAAATCGGCAGAGAGGCGACTTAAACCAAGATCTCATCATCATCGCTTTTTTGGCCGTGGCCCCCGGCCGCTTTTTGAAATAAAATATTTTTCTAGTCATCGTGTCCTGCATCCGTGTATGTATATGCATGTTCAGGAGCGCATCAAGATCCGCTCGTGTAAAACCATGCTTGCTTTCTCAACTATTGGAATCGTCTCTCTCGCGAGCTTTTGCTTTTGGACCGAGAAAACACAACTCTGACCAAGAGCTAGCCGCTAATCAACAAGATCTATCTCCGTACCGTACCAGGAGATGTTTCCGTGATTTATCGGCATATAAGCAGCGCGTCGTTATCAGATCAGATGATATCAGGGTGGTGAAAACTAATGGAGTAGGGAGGAGGAAATTCTACTCTCACGGTTCGCCGGTCGATCGGAACGCGGCTACCAGACACGCGCAAAACAACAACAGTTTGATAAGTAATGACAGGATACTATCACGACTCACGACCGGTAACATGCAGCAAATGACAGGGTACCGGTTGAGGTAGTATGAGTACATAGACATAGCAAGTACAGCAGGCGTGAACGGAATTGCATGCTGCCGGGATTGTCACGGCGGAGTGGGGCGAGAGATTGTGACAGATCGATGGACCCGTTGACTTTGACGGTGAGAACCTGGTAAGGAAATCCCGCAGCAATGTGTGGTGACGGCCATCCCTGGCTGTGGCTGGCTGCTTCCTGGATACTTCCGGTGAAAACGACGTTGTTCCTTGTTCGTGCGCGTGCCGGGGCGGGAACATCAAGAGAGGAAGACACGAGGAATGGGAGAATGGGCCAGCAGCGATCACGCTGGCCTGCACAAGAGGGCCTAGCTGGACGATCGTACGCGGGCCAGGAACCAAAAAATTGAGAGGGAAGCAACCGGCCCATCGCGACTAGCAGATCCCTTGTTCGGTGATGATAGTCTGCTCTTCATCAAAGCTAGTGAAGAGGAATCAAAGCAAGCGAATGATATTTTCGAAAAAACAAAAGACTGCAAGCGTCGAACCTTGGTGACGAATATCCTCCTCGTGCCTAAGAGCACCTCCACATTTGTTAGACGTTTTCAGGCTAAAATCCGACGCTAAAATGTGCTGAACGGATGTAGTTTTCGGTCTGGGATAGTTTTCCACTCGTGTTCCTGGGTTGAGTTCTCATGTCGACGTGTTTTCACACAAATTCAGCTCAAATTCGACCAGTTTTCGGCATAGCTCGGCATAATATGAATACAGAGTAAAATTCAGCATAGTTCTGTTTGAATTTAGCATAGATACAACATATTTTGGCCCAGTTCAACTAGTTGATGCTCGACATCTACATGTTGCCCCGGCGTATTCATAGGTCCTCAACCAGATCATCCTGCAGCTGTTGATGCACTACCGGATCTCGGATATCCTGACGCATGGCGATGAAGACAGCCTCGGTTGGCGGCACCTGGTGATCAGGCTCTGCAAAAGGTCTCTGTCTATAGTATGGCTCGTTCTGCTCGACCAAACTCACTGGGTCCTTCCTCTCATCCTTAATGATCATGTTGTGCAAGGTCACAAAACAGTTTATCATTTTCCACATCTGATCCTTTGACCAGGTCAGAGTAGGGAACCGGACAACTGCAAACCTCTGTTGGAGCACACCAAATGCCCGCTCCACGTCCTTCCTGCAAGCTTCTTGTTCCTTGGCAAACTGAGCATGCTTGGGGAGCATTGAGTTTGAGATAGTCTTCACAAATGTTGGCCATCTTGGATAGATGTCATCTATAAGATAATATCCCTTATTATAGTGGTGCCCGTTGATCTCAAAGTCCACATGGTGACGAGGTTCGATCTCGTCAATGCCCATTGTTATGGACTTGGATTTTGGAGAAGATGGGGACGCTGGAGATCGCGGAACGGTTAGCAAACAAGCAACAAGGGGACACGAAGTTTACCTGTGTTCGAGGCCGGGAAAATCCTCATGCTTATGCCCTTGATTACGGTGAACCGAAGATTCTTGGGATCTTGAGATGCAATCTGGCGTAGAGGTGTGTATGCGATGAGTATGAGGTGCCCTCCTCGCCGTGTCCTCCTAGCCTTTATATAGATAGGCAGGTCCCGGGCATAGGTCGAGTCGGTTACAGATTAGGGTTTGCCCCTTTGAAATTCTATCTTCTCTAGTCTTGTTCTCCAAGGATCCGAAGGCGTCATGGGCTTGGGCCACCCGAAAGTCTCCATGGGCCGCGTATACTCTTGTGGGCCTTCCTTGAAATGGACCAGGTATACTAATATCGTGTACCCGTAGGGTATAACCATGTCAGTAGCCCTCGAGTGCTCAGTCGAATCGTAGATTCGGATGAGAACTCTCCAATCTTTCGGGTGCAGTTAGACCTGTTCGTAAGAGAAAATGATTTAGTTTGTAGGGATTGTTGATGCGTGTGCCTGACTCTCCTGACGGATCATGGCCAGTTAACTATCATAGGACAAAACAACACGATCCCTAGACTCGAATCTGGAACAGATGCTGGCGTAATTCGACTTGGGCCGCTGAGGTCTTACAAGAGTCGGATCCCAGTAGTTTTCGAGTGATGTACCCAACGCGTCCGTCAGGATTTTCATCGTGTCTGTTGACACGGCATTTTACTGGCAGAGCGCAGTCAGGTGCATTACCAGGCCATCAGATGACATCTGTAGATCTTATCTTTGCGTCGCAGACACATCATCCGAAATTTTATCACCGCGGAGGTGTTTCGGGTGGCCAAAAAAAATGTTTGACATTTAGCGTTTGTTTGGGCAAAGTTGCCAGAAAAGTTTTTGTATTTGATTCGAAGGATCGCAGTTGAAGAATTCATAGGGTGTGCGACCAGCGCTTTCTATGGGAGTAGCTCCCGAGTGTCTGTTCGAGTCGTAGACTCGAGCAGAGACTTTAGTTCAGTTGGTTGAGCTTCAGGTACGTAGGACACAATTTTTTTGGATGCTTGATCAGTCCTCCCTATGGGAGTAGCCCCCGAGTCCTTAGTAGAGTCGTAGACTCGACGTAGGACTCGAAGATAGCCGAGAGTTGTTGTTCTTCAATCGTCTTTCGGGTGCGCGACCAGCGCTCCTGATAGGAGTAGCCCCCGAGTAGTTGTTCGAATTGTAGATTCGAGGAAGTACTTGTTTGATAAGTCAAAAAATTCTAGTCATTGCTAGGCTTCTTGATGACATCAGTGCTGACGATCGATGACCTCAACCGTCTGCGGCGCTAGAGGTGACGTAACAGGACGAACATGGGTCTCACTTCCTGACTTAGAGTTGACTAGTCATGCGCGATGTGGCGAGAATTATGGCGTCTCCTCGATTTCTGTACGTAGTGGACGGCGTGCGGACGACTGTTCGCTCCGGTGTTGACACGTGTACGGTTGGATCTATCCTTAACGTTAGGGCTTCTAGATGAACGGTTCGTACTCATCGTCCTCATCCTTAAAACCGTAGGGAAAACAGTGATTTGTTTTCACCCCTTGCCATTTTCTTTCACCACTTCCTCCATTTTCGCGAACACAGCCTCGCGCGCACTGGACGTTCTCTGATCCTTTCCCTCTTCATTTTTGTGCGTGCATCGCCGTTATCGACGCTCCGCAATGGTGAAGTCGAAGAAGACGTCCGTCGGAGCGGGTTCAAGCGCCGCCACCGCCGACAAGAAGGTTGCCGGTGCTTCGCGCATCACCGATGGCAACTGGAGGCGCACGGAGGCGCGCGCGGCGGACTGGCGCAAGCTGCGTGATGCGGGATTGATCCCGCAGGACAAGGAGGCGACGATGCTTCCAGGCAACGAGGTAATTCCCCATCCACCCGTAGGGTTTCGGGTGATGTTTGTCGCTTTTGTTGTTTGCGTCTTGCCACTTCTAGTCCAAAATTTTCTTCGTGGGCTTCTCTTTTTCTACGGCATCCAACTTCATCATCTTTTGCCCAATTCTCTTCTCCACATTGCCTGTTTCATTACTTTTTGCGAGTGTTGGCTCGGTATCGAGCCACACTTTGGCCTCTTCCGGAAGCTCTATTCCGTGAAGAGGCAGTCCAGCACCGGCGGAGTCTATTCGCTCGGCGGTTGCGTCATTTCCCTCCGATCTACTGTTCTCTTCTTTTCCTTTTCTATGTGCGAGTCCGTCCAATACTAGCGGAAGAAGTGGTTTTACATCCGCGACTCCACAGTGGACGGGCAAGATTTTGGCCTCGCCCCCTTCAACGCCTCCTAGGAAATCGTCCTGAAGAGGTCTTGGAAGAACCATATCCTGGAGGGCGAAGTAGCGGAGGTGGAGGAGCTCTACCGTCAGGTGGAGGCGCTCCAGATGGAGGCTGGGAAGGAGGTCAATGGTGTGGATATCATCCGCACCTTCCTCAAACGTCGGGTGCAGCCACTCCAAGCGAGGGCGCATCTGATGTTCCTTTACACTGGCCGCCATGAACCAACGAGGGTCTCAGCCAAGGAGTTGTCCCGAGGCGACCTCGACAGAGTTCTTCGGCCGCTGCTGAAGTACAAGTCCAAGGAGGACCTTCCGGGGAACTCGTTGACGCCCCCCCTTTAGTGCCACGAAACCAGTTCCGCAGGTGTAGATTTGCGACATGCATGTTGCGCCTTTTCGAGTGCTTTTGCTTTTGATTGTTGGTACTAATTGCAATTTTTTATGTTTGTGGTGTGCATGAGCTCAAGGTGGCTGGCATGGTGCCCCCGCTGCCCAAAAATTTTCTGGTTGCGCCGGACAACGAAGTTGTGGACTCCGAGTCTGAGCTTCTACCGGCGCAGTCACCAACTCAGGAAGCCCCCGAGGCGAGCGAGGGGCGGACACAAAAGCGGGCACGGAGTCCGTGAAAGAGTAATTGCCCCTATGTGTGGTTTTGGTGATTAATGGCATCCCTATGGACTAATGTTTTCACTGAGTTTTATATGAAGGAATATTCCATAGGTCATGCTTGTACTCTATGTGTTGGATTCAAGTAGCCATGAAGATAAAGATATACCTTGAGTATTGGCATCAAGATTATCTAGTTGAAGATAAGAATATGATATGATGAAGATCTTGAGAGTGTGATCTCAATAGAAGAATTCAAGATATGGCTCTAAGATGGTGTCATGATAGCCTCATTAGTTGAGCTATGATTGACTAAGATTTAGAGCATGTAATCAAATTAAGAGTTCTTTATGTACCTCAAGATATTTAGATGGAGCATGAGAAGATACATGGTTGACCTATACAAAGAGTGAAGAGTGATTTCAAGTTGGTCAACACATGAAGCATAAAGAATGTACCACATGGATCTTGTGGTATGGTAAGCCTTGTCAATTATACATCATGAACTAACCCATTAGATATGTGTCTTTGCGTTTTCTATATGGGATAAGTATCTTTCCATGGGAATGCTTCAAAATTAAAGATCTTATATATCCCATGAGAGGATGACATCAAGTGGTGATCGTCATCAAGGTTGAGAAGGGCAAGTTCAAGATAAGCATCTCGAGAAGATCATTTGCTTCAAGCTTGTCGTCCATATTGGTGATAATGGACATGTGAAGACATGTAATAATGAAGCTATCCAATAGTGGTGTATGGCGGAGCAAATTAGGAGTCTTCACGAAACAACAATGATCAAGTGATGCATTCCGGCTTGGATGGAGATTTAAGTGTTGTCATCAAGATCAAGCGGGATGCGCAAGGCAAAGGTATGGCCTTACTAGGTTTTCCTTTTACCGGTCTCAAGGTGGTTGTTGGGAGACCGGGTTATAGGTTACATAGCCGCACTATTAAGAGGGGCTTTCGGTTGGGTAACTTGATCACATCGTCATAGGGAGCTCAATCATTTGCATTCTTTGCATCTTCCTATTTTGTTGATTCTTGGTGTTTCTCCATGTCACATTCTTGAGCTTGTTTATAGCTCTTCAACAAACCCAATTTCATCGAAAACTGAATTCGTATGCATCTTCTATGGCGTTTTCGAGTTTGAAGGTTTTATCGGTTCTTTATAGGGAGGCTTTTTGCATTTATTCATTTGGTTCTATCCTCCTCTATTGTACTATGATGTTTATATGCACCATATTTTAGGGCTTGTTGTCCTCGTCAAAACAAGCCCAAGTTCATCGAAATCGGAGTCCGGACGCAAAAGTTATCGCCGTTTTCGTGTGTCCTGTTTGATTCCAGCGGAATTCCGGCGGGAATTCAGGCGGACCGAGCCTGTGGCCAGAATTTCCGGCAACCGCCGGAAATTTTTGGCAAACCACCGAAAAACTGCTATTTATGCTGTTTCGGTTTGTACCGGAACTTTCGGTTTTGACCGGAAATTCCGGCGGCTGATCCGGCGGCACCGGTTTCGTCACCGGGACGTGTTCGCCCAACGCATCTTGCTTCCAACGGTCATCCCCCTTGAAGGGGTATAAAAGGGGGGCTTCTTACCCAAAGTTTTAAGGCTCTTAAGCATGTTTTTGACCTCCATTGTTGACTGTAACACCCTCAGAATCGGACCTATGCAAGTTTGAGCAAAATTCGCCAAACCCGCATAGAAACGATTCAAAGGTGCCCACCAGGCACTTCCGTGCGGGTGGAAAACGGAGTAATAACATTACACAACAGTCCTCAATGGGACCCACAGAACAGATATATATATAACAGCGACTCAAAGAGTCAAGAATACAGATATAATATACAAAGATCCAAATCACCTTGAAAACGATAGAGCGTCCAGCTACGGACAAGATGCAAATGGGGCTAAGAGCCCTGAAGGATAACCAATGGCGTCCATAACCCTGCCCAGGCCAAGCCGGAAGGGTAACCACCGCTAACGTCGATCTCAAAACCTGCTTAAACAAAAGGTGCCGACAAAGGGCAAAGAAAACAAAGAAGGAGCGTCGATCTTGAGGCGATTACAGCGAGGCTAGAATTGGCGGTCCTCGCCTACATAGGTATGGTGGTCAAGCGTGGCAGCATGCACTAAACAACCTATAGAGACTCGATACAACTGGCGGTTATCAGAGAGGGGTAAAAATGACCTATCCGGATCCAACCTGAGACTAACACCAAACAAACCCCTCCTGGTGTTTCCCCCTCGAGACCAAACGAGGAAGTCAACCGAGGAACTCACACAGTTGGCAGTTTTATTTATTCAATTATAGTTATGCACTTTACTAGTCAGGTTTAGTTAATTGTCCTGATAAAATAAGCAGTGGGCACTTTTAGTTAACCATTCCGTGATAGTTGCAACAATTACTAATCAGGTACAGATAGCATGAGATAACTCAAAACCCAGCAGTTGTTGGTACTTTTATTCAGCCATTTCGTTGTAGTTGCAATACTTACTAGTCAGATACAATTGTCGCAAGCGACAACCAAACAAGCAATTGTGGGCAGTATTAATTAGCCATTCCGTTGTAGTGGAGCTGATTACTAGTCATCATAAGTCAAATTTATAGCAGTAAACTTTAGTTATGCTTGTCTATGATCGAGATACTGTGCTCCAAGTCGTCCATATCCGCGGACACGGCTTTCAGAAAGTTTTACCCGGCCGGGGTGCACCAATAGCAACACACGCTCGATCAACCTCGGAAAAACCAAATCAAAACCCAACGAGGCTTTCACGACTGAACAATCACAGATTCAGAAATATTTCAGGGCCACCCTTTGAGTAGAACCCGCAACGGTAAGCTAGCTTCGAGGCGGCCTCAAGGTTAGCGCCAATGGTACATGGCGGCGGGAACCGAAAGTGTGGCTGGGCTTGTCGATGCAGCGTAATCACTCCGCCTTCCTAAGCGATAGTGTGCTCCTCGCACAATTTAAATCTGAAAAGTAGCATGGCATAAGTACAGGATCGTAAATAAAACCTCAAACTAGTTTGTGGCCCCAAGAAATAAGATGAATCAAGCTCAGCTCGGGGGTCCCATATACCTCCCGGATGTGGATAGCGCAAAAATCAAGGAACAGTATCAAGTACTCGGGGTCTTACGGGACACAAGTGGGCGTTCGAAACCAAATATTTTCTATCACCCAGATGCCTCTGCTTATTTCAATTTTAGTTGTTAAACAGAAATTAAAGTGACGATAAGTAAAACTAGAACCATCTCCAACATCAACATGCGGCAATACATCGACAAGCGTGGCATATGACGACACACATCCGCTTGAACAAGAAACTACGCCATAAGTCCAACTATCTACCAAACAACGGGTAATAGGGTGTGTCCAAGGCAATATAGGGCTGCGGTATATCACGAGTGCAAACTAAAGCATTGCAACACAGATAGCAATAGATCAACATGAGGGAATAAAGACTATAAAAGTAAGATAGGTAGAAAGGGGGAGATGCTCGCCTGAAAACATTGTCGAAGGTTTTCCCCGAAGATCGGGGCGAAGCTCACATCAACTCAACGGCCTTATCCGCGAAGAACCAAAACACTAGAAGAAACACCGGATGCAATATTTTAATACAACGGCAGAAGATCGGCATGATGCATGTATGATGTATGTCATGGCAAAGGTGCGATGCAATTAGGTCATATTAAGCGGAACCGGGGTCCCGACAATTAATTATTAGGTGGTTCATGTTGTTTAGATACCTCGCAAATTAAATGTTGTTTTAACATGGCAAAGAGATAGTACCGGTTCGCTACACCAATTTAAATGAGGCCAATATAAGGCTAGATTTGCCCGCATATGGGCCCCATATTTAATTATTAGGTGAGTCGGCATAAGGCCCCCAAACCACATGAATGTATGCAGGCAAGACAATTCAATATGCAACAAGTTGTTATTATGTTATAAAAATAGGGTTTCGGAAAGGTTCACACATTAGGGTCTCGACGATCTTGGGGTTCTGGGGTTCGGGGTTCGGTCTCCGGGTCCAGGGTTCGACGGCCTCGGCAGGATCGTTCTCGGACTCTGGGGGTTAGGGTCTCTGGGTCCAGGGTTCGACGTCCGGGACGGAGGCTTGGCGTTCCGCGTAGATGTCCGTACCGTCCGTGTTCTCGAGTGTCGCATCCGAGAAGGAGTACTTGTCGCACACTTGTCTTGGTCCCGTGTAGACGGTCATGGCGTCCTCGAGGGGTACTTGTCGCGCCGGGGTCTCGGGTCGAAGAAGTTGGCGCCCGAGGGACGATCTTGTCGCATCGCGTCGACCACCTTGGCGTTCAGGAGTAGTTCGGTGTTCGGGAGGGCGCGAGGTCGGGTGACGGAGATCTTGACGGTCACGGGAGGAAGAACTTGACGTTATCGGGTCGGTTTTGGGGTTTGACCATCGGTCACGGGGCATCGAGTCCATGAGGTAGATCTTCATGCCCCAAGACGAAGATCTTGACCGCCCTTGTCCGAGTACTTCGGGTCCTATGACCACTTGTCCGCTTTGTCGCCTTGAACCAGGGAAGAACTTTGTCGAGGCTCCACAACGATCTTGTAGCTTGCGACGTGTTGAAGCAGCAGAGAGGGGCCATGGTCGCAGCACAACAGCGGAACGGCCAGCGGTGCGCGGAGGCAGGGTTCTCGTGAAGCTGCTGCGGGGCGAGGGGTGCTCGGGGCGGCCGGGGAGAGGAGGCGAGGCGCGGCAGTGGGCTGGTGATGGCGCGCGGCGGGCAGGTCCGCGGAGTCGGGCGGCTGCTCGGGAGGTGGTTCGGTGGACGCCAGTGGCGGCGGGCCTTGAGGCGCCTGAGGCCCAGCGAGGCGCGGGCGGTCGGCAGCTTCGCGGGCTCGCTCCGGCGTGGCGAAACGCGAGCAGCGGCAGCGCCCGGCAGGCTCAGCGGGAGGCGGGACTCGCGGAGGTTGGCAGGGCAAGCTCGAGCTCGACGTCGACGTGCGGGTTCGAGCGGGCGCGGAGGAGAGGTGGACTGGGGCGGCGTGGTCGCGGGATGCGGTGGGCCTTGGGGCAGCGCGAGGTCGGGCGTCGCGAGCGGCGAGGCGGCGGCAGCGGGCGGTGCGGGCGAAGCGGCGGGCGCAGGAGGTGGAGCGGCGGCGGCGCTCACGGAGGAGGCGGCGGCGCCTGAGCGGTGTGGCGAGGCGAGGCGACATGCGGGTGGAGGAGGACAGCGGAGGAGGAGCAGGCGCGGTGGGTGGGGATGGAGGCGGGAAGAGGCAGGAAAGCGAGGTGGGGCCGGGCGAGCGTCGGGGTGGTCCGTGAGAGCTGGGGGTTGGTTTGAGGAGGGTTGGGCCGAGGCGTGAGGGCCCAATGAAGAGAGGGTAGGGGCTGGGTGTGAGGGTGAAAGAGGTGGGGTCGGAGGGGGTTTGAGTGGGGCTGCGGGTGGACCGGGTCCATGGGGTGGGGACAGGTGGCGGGCCCAGGGCGTGGGGGCTGTGTGCGCGCGGTGTTAGTGCGTGTGCTGGGAGTGGGGGTGGGGAGATGTGTGATGGGGGAAGGTGAGAGAGAGGGGGTCTAGGTGGAGGGCTAGGATTGGGTGGGGGGAGGAGATGGGCTGATGTGGCGCATGGGGATTGGTGGGAGTGATGTGGCAGGTAGGGGGGTGGGTAGATTAGTTAGTGAGTTTAGGATTTAGAGGGGCAGTTGAGGTTGGGCCGATTTTATTTCTGGGGCGGTCGTTCGGGTCGGGTTGGCCCGTTCGACTGCCCCTACTAAAATAAATAAATATTTTATTTGTTTTAATACACCGTTTGCAAACCGATATTAGTCAAACCAAAACAATCCGACGGCCCGGGGTTTTGCATTTGAATTAAAGATGGGGCGTTTCAGAAAACAAAATAGGTTTTGCAAACATAGTTTTAGCAAACAATGCATGATGATGACGATGCAATGCACAAATTCAACGCGATTTTCTGGTAGTGGTTTTGCGGGATGCCACATTGACCCCTTTGAGCTTTCTTCCTCTCCCTTACCTCCTATGATTCTTGCATATTTTTGAGGGATTTGGATGAGGAGATCTAGATCTATAATCCCCACCAATCAATTCCTACTCTAAGTGAGGGGAACCCATTGGATCTAGATCTTGGAGTCATTTGTTGGTTTCCACCATTGTTCTTCCTCTCTAATTCCTCCCTAGCACTTGTTGCTTTGGTGGGATTTGAGAGTGAAGGATTTGAGCATCCTTGGTGTTCTTGCTTTGTATTCTTGTATAAGTGTTGAGCTCTCCATTACAATTTGTTCGAGTGAGAGACCGTGAGCTTGTTATTCTTGGAGGGTGACCTCCTAGTTGGCTTGGCGGTTGGTGCCGCGGTGTTCTCTTCATGGAAGACTGTGAAGAGACCCGGGCTTCTCCTTCGTGGATCTTGTGAAGTGGTTGTGGAGCTTGCCATATCTGGAGTGGAGGAAAAGCTAGCCATAAGGAAAGGGCCTATTCCTTTGTGGGATAGACTCGGAGAAGAAGGTGAGTCTTCGTGGCGTTGGGAAATCCTTCGTGGAATCCCACACCTCTCCAACGTGACGTACCTTACTTGTAAGGAAACACGGGAATACATCTTCGTCTCCGCATGCCTTGGTTATCTCTATACCCGAGCTTACTTTCCTTGTGATAGCCATCGAGCTTGAAGTACTTATATCTTGCTTATCACTTGTGGTAAATTCTCTTGTGCTTTCTTACTTAGCTTAACTTGTTGTTGGTGCACTTAGTTGAGCCTAGTGTATTTAGGTTTTGTGCTTGTAAAATAAACGTTAGTTTAATTCCGCATTCTATCAAGCCAAACCCGTAATAGTTTTAAAATTGCCTATTCACCCCCCTCTAGGCAACATCTCTATCCTTTCAATTGGTATCAGAGCAAGGTCTCTCCTTGTTTAGGCTTCACCGCCTAGAGTGTAAAGATGTCGGCTAGGAGTATAGTGCACAATGACACAATTATCTTTGATGGCACAAATTATGCTTTGTGGAGAAATTGCTTTCTTTGTAATCTTAGGACCTTGTGTCCAAATATTGAGCGATTTCTAGATGTAGGTTTTTCTCCTCCGATGGATCATCAAAATCTATCTTTAGAGGATGAGAAAAATTTACATCTTGAAGCTCAAGTATCTAATGAGATTATTTTCTCTTTGAGCCCCACAGTTAATTTGTTCTTGACGATTGTAAAGCGCAAGTCGTCTCATGAGAAGTGGACCAAGCTTAAAGAAATATTTGGTGGTTCCATTTCTAATATTATCGGTGGTTTCTCCGAGGAGATCTCTTTTCCTTCACATCATGAAGAGCTCCAAGTTGCTTCCACCTCCGGCCGCGATGAGTTCTCATCTTCACTCACTTCACCAACGTGTGGCAAGACACAAGGTAAATATATGGTGAGTGGTGTTGGGAATTGTAATGTTGATATTGTGCTTGCTAATGATGATCCTTCATCTCTATCCCATTGCAATGTTTCTTCTTTGGACTTAAGCACTTCTTGCAATGATAATGCTATATCCCCTTGTGTTGCTAGTTCTTGTATATCATCTAGAAATTATTTGAGTACTAGTGTAGATTATATGCTTGATTTTCCATGTTCCCATGACTAAAATGCTTCTATTTCCTCTAGTTGTTTATCTAACAATGTAGAGGAAATCAAACATTCTATGGAGCAAGACATGATCATGAATGAAGATTCAAGAATATCCTCATCTTCATCCTCCCGTGCTCACATGTGCCTTATGGCAAGAGGATCAAAGGTATCTCCTACTTTGGATCCCAATATATCTTCTAAAGATAATAGCAATGATAATAATTATAGTGATGATGACATTGATGAGGATACTAGTGCTCTCTTGCTTGAGTTGACTTTTTTGTGTACCTCTCTTCGTGGTAATAATAAGGATGTTACTTGTCTCAAACATGTTATGGACACCATAACTAGAAAAACAGGAACCATAGAGGAGTTGGATTTCCAACTTAATGATGGGAGTTGGATATTCAATCTCCTTAAGCAAGAGCTTGCCGAGGATAAGCACACTAATTGTCTCCTCACACAAAAAATTGAACCTTATGAGCTTGAAAATAAAAATTCCATTAATGATGCTTGTGCTACTAACTCTACTTCTTGTGAAGCATATACCCTAAAGGAGAACGTTCAGCCGAGGGCTCAACTTGAGTTGCTAACTAACAAGTATAGGAAATTGGAAGAAAGTCATAAAAAGCTCTCGGGTTCTCATAATGATCTTCTAATCTCCCATGATGGGATAATGTTAGTTCATGAGGCAAGTATTACCAAGGTAACATCTTGTGAGTCTGTTTTGCACATTAGCACAACTTCTACTCAAAATGCTATTTTGCCATGTGCTAGTCCTAGTAATCCATCTAGCCATACTATTGACAAACCTTGTGTTGGATTACTTGCTTTGCCTTGTTGCTCTAACAATGAAGCTTATACTTCCTCTAGTACTTGTATTTCTACTAACCATGTAGAGGAAATCAAATAGATCAAGGCCCAAGTCACTTCCTTGAGGAATGACTTGGAAAAGAGTCATGAAGGGAAATCCACACTCAATAATATTTTGAGTGTGCAAAAATCCCCTAATGATAAAAGTGGACTTGGATTCAACTCCAATAACAATAACAAGTCCAAGAGAAACAAGAAGAAGGGACAAAACCAAGTCAAGAATTTGGCTAAGATTATTTGCTTCAAGTGCAAGGTTGAAGGACACCATGTAAGATCTTGTCCATTGAAGAAAAAACACTTGAGTGAGAAGTGACAAGGTTATACCCTACGGGTACGTGATTTCAGCATACCTGGTCCAACCCAAGGAAGGCCCACAACAGACATACGCTGGCCCATGAATATTTTCGGGTGGCCAAGGCCCATGACGCCTTCGAATCCTTGGAGAGCAAGACTAGCATAGATAGGAAATCCAAAGGGGTAAAACCCTAGAACTTGTAACCGACTAGGACTATGCCCGGGACCTGCCTAAGTCTATATAAAGGCCAGGAGGGCACGTTCTAGATCTCTCGACTCATACTTTCGCACACACCTCCACGCCAGATCGAATCTGCGCACCCTGTAACCTTCGGTTCCGCCGTAATCAAGAGCAGACAAGCAGGAGTAGGGTTTTTCCCTCCGGGGGCCTGAACCTGGGTAAATCTCATGTCCCCTGGTTGCTTGTCTGTTAACCGTTCCATGATCTCCAGCATCCCCATCTTCTCCAAAACCCAAGTCCATAACAATGGGCATTGACGAGATGAAACCTCATCAAGAAGCAACAAGGGAAGCGGCCACAAGTTCATGTTCAAGCCCAAGTTGAAGTTAGGACACTTCCGAAGAAGAATCAAGATAATTCTCTCCAAGCCAAGAAATCAATTAAGAAGACAAAGGGGAGCACTTGTTGCTACATATGTCGTGTGAAGGGTCACTTTGGCTCTTCATGTTCAAACGGTACCTTATCTAACCCTATCATTTTTATGATGATTATTCTCTTAGGAAGGATAAGGATGGCAGTGTGTTTGCCAAATTTGTTGGAACTCAAAGTGGTTTCAAGAAAAGAACCATTTGGGTTGCCAAGCCTATTATGACTAACCTCTTAGGACCCAACTTAGTTGGGGACCAACAGGCTCAAACTTGATCAATAGGTGTTTTTGGAGGGCATTGGAGACTTGGCTAACTCATGAAGAATTAAGGGATCTTCATATATTATATTTGATCAAGCCAAGTCATTAGGATTATCTGATCAGTATCTTATATCCAATGGCCTCTTCGCGGTAACTTGTACTTAACTCATTTATATTGTAAGTTACTTGCCCCTTTACATGTTTTGGTTTTGTACCAAGTATGTTTTTGTATTTGGTGTTCCTCATGCTTGCTTATTTTGTGTATTCAAGTATGTCTAGGTGTTTGGCACATCATTTACCCGTGTGTCTCGTTTTGAACCTCTAATGCACCTTGATGATATCTTATTTGGCTATTTTTGAGTGGTTAATGGAACATCCCATTTTGGGGGAGTAATATGCCTTGCGCATCTCTCAAACCTTAAAATGTGTTTATGTGAGTACTACCACTTAGTATTGATATTGTAAGCTTATCTAGTCACTATGTGGTGTGTCATACTCATGAGAAATTCAAATTCTAAATGTCCATTAATTCTCTCTAGTTGAGGTTGCTTTGCCTCTTATTAAGAAAAATTGAATATCACATTATGGGGGAGTAATATGCTTATTTTGCATATCACAATCCTAGGAAATGTGAACATATGAGGTAGTGCCATTTAGAGTTGATATTGTTGATTATCTTGTTTCTAGGTGGCATGTTGGCTCAAACAAGGTCCTATTTTTGTTAGAAGATTTTATTGCTCGTCTTTTCGGTCTTTGTTTGAGTAAGAAATTCTTGATGCGGTCTTCCTCAAATACATATCTCTATATCTTTTTGGGAGACCATTTGCTTCAAGTTATTGTAATCATTGCTTTGCATGATTGTGTGACTAGATTAAAGCTATCAAGAATCTCTATCTTTGCATAGTGCTTAATCTTTTTATTCCTATCCTATGCTTTTTATTGTGAAGATTTATCTTTAATATCTGTGCAATATACCATCGGAAATCAATTCCAATTCACTCATTGTCTTCGACAATTGATATACTTTTGTGTGGTAGCATTTGTGGATCATCTTCACCTTGGATTTCACCTCTTATTGCCTTATTTTATTTTCAATTTTTTTTCTTGTGGCTCCCATTGTCTTCCTTGGTTTTTTAAAATCTCTTTGATGATGTTTTTGATTATTATAAAATGTGTTTTAGTGGAAGACAAACCTTTTCTTCTCAAAACCTTGTGACATTGTGAAAAGTGTTAAGGGTTTGGTTTATTTGTTGAAACCTTGCTCTTTTGGGAGTTTGTTATCTCATTCTTTCTTATCTATTTTATTTGCTTGAATGAGATAAATCCTTGAGTATTTTTGTTTTATTTCATATTTTTGCTCAATAGTTTTTGCTTAGTTCATTTGTTGAACTTCATTGAACAAATCTTTTGTTGATTTGATTCTTTGATATAGTTTGGGCAACAAATGTGTTTTGTCACACCTTATATGCCTTCTTGAATATTTTGGTGTTTTTCCAAATTATATCTTCTTTGGATATTGAAAGTTTCCATGTGTTTGCTTTCTTTGATCTAATATATAGGTAATACTCAATCAAATCCTTAAACGGCTAAGATGTGCATGAAATTCAAATTTCATATCTAAATATGTACATATTTTTATGGAGTGTGTCCTATGTGTTATGGTTAGTCTAACCACTTTGGACCCAATATGTTTGGGGACCAAGATGCACTTGAACGTTGTTTTAGGTACATTGGAGATGCAATGGATGCTTGTCTCGTCTATAAGGAAAGTGTTGTCACCTCATGATAATTGGAGCCAATCTAGGATGATCAAAAAATTATTATCTACTACATCATACCATTGCTATCTAGGTAACAAGTATCTTATTCATGCATTCTATTCTTTCATCCAATCTCTTATAGGTTGCATCTTGGCATGAATTTATCCGTTTGTAAATGTTGGGGTTCTTGCAAGGATCTTTGAGAGACTTATTTATCCTTATTGCTTATGTGAGTAGTTTGAGATGATGCATATAATGGGGATTATATAAAATCATGTTCATGATTCACCAATTCCAAATATGCCTTCTAGAAATTTATTACATATCAATTCCTCAAGGTACTCTCATGTGCAATATTGTTGAAATTGCTTTGAATCCTTCCTTTTGCTACTTGTTGCCTTTCTCAAAGTATCCCAACTAGCATTGGCTCCCTTATTGTTAGTTGTGATGTTTTTGAGGTTTTTATTTTTTCTTTGGTGAAGTTCATTGATATACCATAAGAGAAAATAGATCCATGGGCTATATATGCACTTAAGCTTGTCTTAATAAGTGTATTTATTTATATATAATCCTTGTATCTTGTTTGTGTTCTAAATAATATAGAGGGACTGAGGATTCCATGTTTGTGGATATTGTATTCAAATACAATAATTAAAATTTATGCACAAACCTTGGGGAGCTTCCTTATTTCATTTAGAGCACTATTTGTCCATTTGATTTTTTGGACCATTGGATTGCTTGCTTCATCCATAGTTTCTTCACTGTTTTATCATTGTAGCAATCTTTGATCCTCAATATAGCTTGATTTACTCCAAATATTTGTCATTGGATATGTGCATTTGATTTCACTCAAAATATTAGAAATGCACACCTTGGGGAGGAACTCATACTATATTGGCCTTCTATCGTTGTCATCCATTTTGGCACTTGTTGTCAATGGGGGAGAAGTTTAGAGGGTTTAAGGTAAATGGTTTTATACTTAAGATTGGTTTGTTCTTAAGTGTTTGCCTTTCATGCATTTCATCTTTATTGTGTTTTGCATGGTTGTATATATAGTGTAAACTCTTCCAAAGTTTATTCTAGACAATGTATGCAATGAAATTCAAGTTCATCACACATGCATATATTGTGGGGGAGTTTGCTCTATATATGTTGGTTCTACTCACATCTCTTGCATTAGTTGTAGTTTGTGTAAGTAGAATTGGTTTTGATATGTGCTAGTAGCTTTGTGTTACTTGACCATATCAAATGCAACATCTTGTACACAACTTATTCTCGGATAAGCCGCGTACTTGTTTTTAATATTCATTATATAAACCCTCTTGTTGTGATTGTCCTCAATTACCAAAATGGGGGAGATTGAAAGAGTAATTGCCCCTATGTGTGGTTTTGGTGATTAATGACATCCCTATGGACTAATGTTTTAACTGAGTTTTATATGAAGGAATATTCCATAGGTCATGCTTGTACTCTATGTGTTGGATTCAAGTATGGATGCCATGAAGATAAATATATACCTTGAGTATTGGCATCAAGATCATCGAGTTGAAGAGAAGAATATGATATGATCAAGATCTTGAGAGTGTGATCTCAATAGAAGAATTCAAGATATGGCTCTAAGACGGTGTCATGATAGCCTCATTAGTTAGGCTATGATTGACTAATATTTAGAGCATGTAATCAAATTAAGAGTTCTTTATGTACCTCAAGATATTGAGATGGAGAATGAGAAGATACATGGTTGACCTATACAAAGAGTGAAGAGTGATTTCAAGTTGGTCAACAAATGAAGCATGCAGAATGTACCACATGTATCTTGTGGTATGGTAAGACTTGTCAATTATGCATCATGAACTAACCAATTATATATGTCTCTTTGCATTTTGTATATGGGATAGGTATATTTCCATGGGCATGCTTCAAAAGTAAAGATCTTATATAGCCCATGAGAGGATGACATCAAGTGGTGATCGTAATCAAGGTTGAGAATGGCAAGTTCAAGATAAGCATCTCAAGAAGATCATTTGCTTGAAGCTTGCTGTCCATATTGGTGATAATGGACATGTGAATACATGTATTAATGAAGCTATCCAATAGTGGTGTATGGCGGAGCAAATTAGGAGTCTTCACGAAGCAACAATGATCAAGTGACGCATTCCGGCTTGGATGGAGATTTAAGTGTTGTCATCAAGATCAAGCAGGATGCGCAAGGCAAAGGTATGGCCTTACTAGGTTTTCCTTTTACCGGTCTCAAGGTGGTTATTGGGAGACCGGGTTATAGGATACATAGCCGCACTATTAAGAGGGGCTTTCGATTGGGTAACTTGATCACATCGCCATAGGGAGATCAATCCTTTGCATTCTTTGCATATTACTATTTTGTTGCTTCTTGGTGTTTCTCCATGTGAGGTTCTTGAGCTTGTTGCTAGCTCTTCAAAAATCCCAAGTTCATCGAAAATGAAATTCGTATGCATCTTCTATGGCGTTTTCGAGTTTGAAGGTTTTATCGGTTCTTCTTATAGGGAGGCTTCTTACCTTTCTTCATTTGGTTCTATCCTCCTCTATTGTACTATGATGTTTCTATGCACCATCTTGTAGAGCTTGTTGTCCTCGTCAAAACAAGCCCAAGATCATCGAAATGAGAGTCTGGACGCAAAAGTTATCGCCGTTTTTGTTTGCCCTGTTTGGTTCCAACGGAATTCCGGCGGGAATTCCGGCGGACCGAGTCTGTGGCCAGAATTTCCGGCGACCGCCAGAAATTGCCGGCAAACCGCCAAAAAACTGGTATGTATGTTGTTTCAGTTTGTACCGAAACTTTCGGTTTTGACCGGAAATTCCGGCGGCTGATCCTGCGGCACCGGTTTCGTCGCCGGAACGTGTTCGCCCAGCGCATCTTGCTTCCAACGGCCATCCCCCTTGAAGGGGTATAAAAGGGGGGCTTCTTCCCCAAAGTTCTAAGGTTCTTGAGCATGTTTTTGACCTCCATTGTTGACCCCTTTGAGCTTTCTTCCTCTCCCTTCTCTCCTATGATTCTTGCATCTTTTTGAGGGCTTTGGAAGAGGAGATCTAGATCTACAATCCCCACCAATCAATTCCTCCTCTAAGTGAGGGGAACCCATTATGTAGAGGGCCCAACCTTTAATAAGTTAGAGATCCCTGTGTTTACAATGCTAGTACCTGGATCAATAGCTAGCATCCACAGTTAAGATGTAATATCAAGAAACAAAGGTCATAGTACAATTTTATAACCAGGAATAAAATATTTCATTACATCTTACATAGCTCATTTGGCTATCACATTACAATGCAGCAGAATATCTATATAGCATGGAGTCCTTCATCTTCAAAGTGCCACAGGCAATCATGTTGGTTGTAGACTTGTAATCCTAATCAACACACTTCACTAACATCAAACAAACCTGCAACATAATAGGTTACAGCCACAAGGGTCGATACATTTGAATTGTATTGGCAAGTGATACTATGGTAGAATAGTGGTATATATCATCTATATGCATTTGGATAAGTGGAGCTTAGGCTTGCTTTGCTCAAAATAGATTTTCCTTATCATTTGAAAACACTAAGTTTTTATTGTCAAAATCACCCAAGGCATCTACCAATCATTTATTGAATATCCTTTAACCCTTGTTCAACCCCAAGTTTTTGTAACATCCCAAAAATATTAAACATGGATCATCAAAATCTAATCATCAAAATTAGGGTTAACAAAAACTTTCCCAACTAAAAATATGAAAGTACTCATATGTGTGTGTTTTAAAATTTGGATTCTTTTGAATTGCCATGGTTCTGTGTTTCTTTGCTTTTAAAATGATTCTTAGGTGAAATAAACAGCATCTAAACAATCCCCAAACTTTTACCAAAGACAAACAACTCAAAATGAATAAATTAAGTGAATGGTCACTTTGGCCAAATTAACTCCCATACCTACTTTGGCTATCTCTAATTTTCAAAACTCAACAGAAACATGTATGGATCTTTTCACCCCTTGTTAGTACTCATAATAAGGTACCAAGGCCCACTTTGTGATCATCTAAAAACATTCAAATGCTAAGTTTAAGCGACAGGTTATAATTGAATCTATCTCATATGGGAAGATCCCATTATTTCAAAAACCACCCAAACAAGCTCAATTTTCAAAACCCAAGCACCCACAGAATCCTCAACACATGCCTAACACACCCACCAAAAATCTTTTCAAATTCAAAAATAATTTTCTTGCGGCCATTTCATCAAACACTTGGAGACAGAAAATCAATTTGGCCAAACTTCACTGTTTTGAGCAGTAATTTGGCTAAGCATTGTTCACCATTGATCACACTTGTCTCCCCCGGTGCCAACCAGTGCCTTGACCACCCCTAGCCCCTACCCATTGCACCATGCCATGCCAACCCGAAGGAACCCTTGCCAGCCGACCATGGCTAGCTAGCCAAAGCAAGCACCAAGCCTAAACACCATGTCTAGGACGCACGCCACCGTCCATCGCCACCCCCTGTCCAGCGCTTGAACCCTGCCAGCCACTGGACCACATGCCCAAGCCATGCAAAACTTCTCTGAGAGCATGCCGAGAGCGTGCCAGAGCGCCACCCTCGACACGCCACGCACACGGCCGCCTCGCCGCGTGCAGCGTGATCACCACCACCCCAAAGAACCCCGTGACACGCCCGCTCGCCAAGACGGACCACGCAGCGTGCGCCAAAGAAAACCTCGCGGAACCTCCCGGGCGTCGGTTCGAACGATCAGCATCGCCCCACACCTCGCTACCATGCCGTTGAGCTTCGCCAGGGAACATAGAACCGCCCCTACCATCGCCCACCCTGATAGCTGCCTGTGCCGTCGACCACGACGAGCTCAGCTCGCGCCCGTCGGTCCCCTCTCGCCACTATAAATAGAGGCTTCCCCCGCTTGATTTATTCACACAAGTTCATTCCCCTCTCTCTCAGAAACATCCCACACCCTTCCCCGGAGCAAGGCGAGCACCAGGTGGCCAGAATTTCACCGGAGTTCGCCTCTGCAGAGGAGGAGAGGCGCTGTCGATTGGAGCCACCCCAGGAGGAGCTGCCGGTGCCAGGAGAATCACCGTCATTGACTTCGTCGTTCACCCCCATCACCGACCCTCGACTGAGCCTCGGTGAGCCTCCCACGACCCCCATTGAGCCGCTAGGGTTCGAGCTCGCCGGTGACATGTTCATCGTTGATGACAACCCTCAGCCGTTGATCTCACTTCTAATCCAACAAACCACACCGCCCTGTACCGCTTCGCGTGTTATGAGCCACTGACTGGTGGAACCCCCTGTCATCTGAGCCCCGCACTGCGGAATGACACTGGGCCGACCCATTAACCTTTCCCACGCAGCCCAACCGTTTGAATTTAGCTTTTTCTATTTTAATTCAAACATAGTTCTGTACCTATATTAAAAAATCAACCCAGCTCGATTTAGTGAACCAAATTGTATGAAACCAATTTTGTTAGAAAGGTACTGAAATTCTTAATCCAAACCCGTTGGATTCAAATCATTTGGATCTGTAGAGCAACCTTGGTAAAAATAACAAATCAGAATATTTTCTGTATTCAAACATTTTTCAAATTTCAACCATAATAGCTTTTGAGTTGATTCCAACTCTTAAAAATCACATTTGATCATACCTTTCAGAATATATAAAAACATATGGGTTTACTTACCGAAATAATGTTCAAGTAATAAAAGAATGCCACATAGGCATTTCTAGTCACTTTATTTATTTAAAATAAAAGGTTAAACCTTATTAAATTGTGACACCACTTTAAATAACATTCCCATGGACTGAAATATGTGGTGATGACATGTGTCAACATGATCCCATGTTTGAGTTGGAGAATAGTAAATCTTAAGTAGTTTTTCAATGAGTAGAAATTACTTTTCTAAAAATAAATAAATAAAACAAAAGCTTTAATCTTGTAATGTTAGTGATGATACTAGATCATCTATAGTACACCTTGGTGTGATGATTACAAATAGTTAAGTATTCTTTGGTGATTGTGTACCTCGTATTTATTCATAGACGCTAGTACCGACCAAGGATACGAGGAGGAAGGAGGATAATACGAAGAAGAAGCCGAAGAGAACTTCAACCACTGCTCTGCACAAGGAAAGCTAACACTTGCAACTTAGCAAGCTTATACTGATACTTATGCAAGCCAATACTTGAAACCTTGCAAGCTAACACTTGCAATTATGAAAGTTAGATAACCTATGCAATGCACTAAGCATGCTTGGTTGGACACATTTGAGGATACCCGATCCTAGTTTTACATGCAAGCTTTATACGTTATTTCTTTATCAAAGCTTTCTCTTAAAGTTTACTTAAGTGACTTGTAGATACTAGAAAGATATTTGAAGGTTGCATAAAGAGCATTAAATTTGGCCTAAGCTAGATAATCTTGATGTCATCCTAAGGCATGAGATTGAACTCAATCAATCCCCACTTGTTTACCACCCCTCATTAGTACTTATCCCATTTGTAGCTGCTAGTGCAAAGCATAAAACTTGATCAACTTTAGATGAGAATACTTGGTGAAAATGGTTATGAAAACCTTGGAATGATGAGTCATTCTACTGAAATGTTTTGACATGTGTTTCCGAACACCAGATGATTTTGATGATGAAAATGTTGAGGCAGGAGCCTTAGCCCCTTTATAAAACTGATGGTTGTCTGGATGCGATACCATACCAATTTTACCGTACAACCATAATACCCGAAAATTGGGTAGGGCTTGACTGGAAACTTATATACCTTAGTATGGGTTCCCTCATGGCCAAGGTCTGAGCTGAGGCTACCTTGTGAAGATTGTCCACCTGTGCAGTACCCAAGATGACAGTTGGTCATGGTTGGGAGGCAAAACTCATAGGAGAGGTGCCTCTACTAGGGCGTGTAATTGAAAGATTAGGATTGATTATCCGCATATTGAGTATGGTGAATTCAGGATTTGTTCCTGACAGATGTATCGAATGTTGTGGTGAAAGTGTACAATCTCTGTAGAGTGTCAAACTATTCGAATAGCGTCATGATTATGGACAGTTGGAGTGGCCATACTGTTCCCCCGTCAGATGTTTTCAAAATGGCTTGTGAAATGAATTGAGATTTTGACTTGACCACAACAGAGTTGTGATATGGAATTCAAGTTCCCACTTAGGTGTTATAAAACTTCAACTAGCATTCTTTGCTTCTGAACTTAGTAGAGGCAAATCTGGCTTTTTGCAAAACAACCCTAGAGCTTAGTGTCCTACTACAAATACCCCCTTAACTTGTTAGTATTAGTTTGCGAGTACTTAAAGAGTATTCATGGCTTTGTCCCTGGCTATTCCCGTGGCCAGACTACGAAGAGGAGTACCAGGACGATGGACCCCAGGAAGGTTACGACAACTAGGATCATCTCCCATCGTCAACATTGCCTGTGACCCCGAAGATAGAGCTTCGCCTACGCTACCTTTATTATTACGTTATTCCGCTGCTTGAGTTGTATTAAGAACTGGATCATGAGATCCTTATTTGTGTAATACCTTATGTATGGTTTGTAATGGATGATGTACTGTGATATCCAAATCTGTTATGTCTCGCAAAATGGTAATCCTGGGATTGCGATGTATGGCATAACAGGCATCTGGGATTAAAAATCCGGGTGTTGACAGTTTTTAACTTAGAAATTGAGATGAGGATATTCTTGATAGCTTCCATGTCTTGATGCTCAAATTGTCCATTGCCGGGGACATGGCTAAGTACTTAGATTTTACTCTCTCGAGAGGTGGTGCACTTTCCCCACAAGACTCGACATGCATCAAGACAAGATCTTTCAGAAGCCTTCCCTTAGACCAGAATGGATGCGTTCCCAAACCTATCACCCCCTACCACCAACTGTCCATTTGGCTAAGTTATTGCAACCTATATGATCCAGGCAGAGCTCATATTTCCATGTGGCTGCACTTGAAGCTTCTCAACATTTGGCATCTCAAATCTCTTTGTTCCTGGGTGGCATTCCACAAGTGAGATACACAGGGTAGGCCATGAAAATGGGTCCCTAGTAACCACTCAACAAAAATCCATCCAAGCAATACCATTCCACCTAGGTGATTCATTCACATAGTTGTTTTATTAAGCAAAACACAAGTCATAGACTTAGAAATATCACATAACATGAATATATTCCACCCTTGTTTTATACTAGCTAAGCTAAGCATGATATTAGTAGGGATCTTAACCTAGGAAAATTCTACTAAGGCATCATCTACTAGGATTTCCCATGGCATATCATACTTAGTAAAAAATTCCATGCAAGTACTACTCAAAACATCACTAATGCATAGTGAAAATAATAGGACAATAGTATGAAGCACCACTTGCCTTTTTAGTAGGGAACATATATTCACTCCTTGATCTTGCAATAGTCACACTCTTCAAATTTCACTACAATTCAATCAAGGCACAAATATTCAAACTAGCATTCAAACAATTTACCACATAAAATAAAGAAAACAAAACAATGCATGCAAGCATGCAATAGATGGTTTTATTTTGAAAGGTGGTTTCTAATAGGCTATAAACATTCTAAAACATCTATTGGTCATTTATAAAAGTGGCAAAACCATTTTAAGTCAAGTTAGTGAAAATGGCCACTTTAAATCATTTTTGTTTTGCTAGAAATGATTTAATTCAAGGTAGTAATTTCTAGTGTTTGACAAATATATTTTTAAACACATATGTTAGTGTTTTAAGGTCAAGTATTTAATATTAAAACCATTTGCAAAAGGTTTTACCTATAAACCATTTTTATACCAAAGCAATATTTTATTTTGTTGGAAATGCCTTTAAGCGAAGTAATAATATTATAGGGTTCACAAAATATATTTTAAATCACAAAACTTGGTATTTAGGGTCAGAGAGTTTAAATCAAATCATTTTCCAAAGGTTTTACTCAAAAAACATTTTTAAACCATAAACAACATTTTTATTTAACTAGAAATGCTTTTATTCAAAGGAATAATTCCTAAGTGTCACAAAATTTATTTTTAAATCCAAAAGTTGGTTTCTATGGTCAATAGGTTCAAAACAATCCATTTACAAAATATTTTACCCTAAAATCAATTTTAGAATAAATTTTATACACAAAATATGCCTACACATGTTTCTGCAAAAACAACCAATTGTACAGAAGCAACTCACTAAACAAAGGGATGGTTGCAAAGTTTTCTTCTTGCTTATTCCATTGATATAAAATTTGGAAAATTTGGACGTGTATATTTAAAGTTATGAATTTTACAAAATCTAACATCTAATAGATCAAATCTGTTTTTAAATTAACAGCCAGGGCCACGTGTCTTAATCTAACTGGCCCATACCGGTTCGTGTGGATCGTCTAACACATCGCATTGGATTTAAAGTGCATCATACGGTGCAGATCGCAGGATACCGCTTCGATTAACTAATCTATCCTAGCCAACAGATCAAGATCCAACGCTCCAGATCGCAATGACCAAAGGTGGGCGGCGCTGGCGGCGGCTGTGCGGCGGCGGCGCTCTGGCGGTGAGGTTGCCGAGATTCTAGGGCTTCGCGGGCGAGTGGGAGACACTGGAAGGTGCGCCTGAGGCTGGAGATCAAGCTCGTGTGATCGAGGGGGCAAAGGGGTAGCTGGGCTTGCCGGAATTCGACGATGATCTTGTCGGAGGCAGGAGGTTGGAGGTGAGCAATTCGAACGGCCTGGAGGCAGAGAGGGAGGGGCGAGTGAGGGGAAAGGTAGAGGGGGACTGGGCGATTAAGTGTGCGTGGTCAGGGGATGAATCAACGCGGCATTGATGCGTATTCACGCCGGCAATCAAAGGCAGGAAACGGTCGGGGAGGGGGCGTGGTCGTCGCGCGAGGTTGAAGACGGTGACTTGGGCGTAGGCGGTGTTGTCGTGAGAGAGTGCAGCGGTAGGGTCGAGCGTCGGTGTGAGCAGGTTCATTCGTGAGTAACAAAAACAATTCGGGGGAAGGAAGAGGTGGGCTAGCTGGGCTTAGTTGGGCCAGGTTGGGCTGGGCTGGTTCTATTCCTTTTTTTATTTTGTTTCTTTTTCTTTTTCTGTTTTCATTTTCTGATTGGAATTCAAACTACCATTTGAATTCAGATTCCTTTTTCAAAACTTTTCCAAATATTCAGTATGTTTCTATACTATTTTAAATATGTATTTAAAGTCCATTTTAGAATAATTATTTTATTCATTTATGGTTTATTATTTATTTAAAATAGGCACTTGCCTTTTTTAAAATAGGATTTAAATTATATTTTCAAACTCTTATTTAAATTCTAATTTTCACCAAACCTTTTTAGTAGGTTTTATTTATTCAATAGGGTGTTAAATATTTCACTTTGAATTATTTGAAATATTTTTAATATGATTTATTAATAAATTAAATTGGGTAATTGTCTTTATTCAATAAAACCAAATATGGTTTTAATTCCATATAAATTTTATTTACATGACAACTTTGGTAAATTCCCATTTATTATTTTCTCATGATTTAATTAATCATTTTCTTAATGGATTTTGTCTTTATTAAATATAATTTGAATATGGTTTAATCCCATTTACTTTTGTTTGAATATTCTTTATCCCTTTATTTCATTTGGATTTGAATTATCTTTGTTCTATTTGCTTATGGTTTTGGCCCATATTTATTTTGGCTTTTAAATATTCCTTATTTATTTCTTTCTTTGCCTTATAAAATCCATATCTTTTTATTTATAGATCCAAAATTGGTGATTCCAATTTGTACAATTCTATTTAATATTTGTTCATCCTTTTAAATTTCTTTAGGATTATTTTTCTCATAATTTGGTATGGATTTTAGATAGGAGCTTTAGTAGCTTTGGAAATATTTTCTTTTATCATATTAAACTCATAAGTTTTTATCCATGGCTCCAAATTAAATGAAACCAATTTCTATGGTTTTATAATATTTTTGTTTACCATTTTTATCATTTAAAAATGTTTGTTGATAAATATTTATATGGATCAAATCCATAGTATTTGAGAGTTCTTGGAAATGATTTTCTTTCTTTAAAAATGTTTTTAGGGTTTTGGTTTAATTTGTCCAAGTGTTTAAATTTCAAGATTCATTCTTTGATGAATGCATTTCACTTGATTTGAATTTTGTTGGATTCCCTTTTATTGAAAGTTTGTTTAAGTAGGGTTTTGATGTTTCCATTTGGAATCAAAAAGTTTCTTTTCACCCTAAATTTCAACAATTATTTATTTTGTTTATTTATTTTTCACATTACAAAATTTGGAAAATTTTGGGATGTGACACATTGGTTCTAGATCTTGGAGTCATTTGTTGGTTTCCACCATTGTTCTTCCTCTCTAATTCCTCCCTAGCACTTGTTGCTTTGGTGGGATTTGAGAGTGAAGGATTTGAGCACCCTTGGTGTTCTTGCTTTGCATTCTTGCATAAGTGTTGAGCTCTCCATTGTGATTTGTTCGAGTGAGAGACCGTGAGCTTGTTACTCTTGGAGGGTGACCCTAGTTGGCTTGGAGGTTGGTTCCGCGGTGTTCTCTTCGTGGAAGATTGTAAAGAGACCTGGGCTTGTCCTTCGTGGAGCTTGTGAATTGGTTTTGGAGCTTGCCATCTCCGGAGTGGAGGAAAAGCTAGCCATAAGGAAAGGGCCTATTCCTTCGTGGGATAGACTCAAGAAGAAGGTGAGCCTTCATGGCGTTGGGAAGTCCTTCGTGGAATCCACACCTCTCCAACATGACATAGCTTACTTGAAAGGAAACATGGGAATACATCTTCGTCTTCGCGTGCCTCAGTTATCTCTATACCCGAGCTTACTTTCCTTGTGATAGCCATCGAGCTTGAAGTACTTATATCTTGCTTATCACTTGTGGTGAATTCTCTTGTGCTTTCTTGCTTAGCTTAACTTGTTGTTGGTGCACTTAGTTGAGCCTAGTGTATTTAGGTTTTGTGCTTGTAAAATAAACGTTAGTTTAATTCCACATTCTATCAAGCCAAAACCATAATAGTTTTAAAATTGCCTATTCACCCCTCTAGGCGACATCTCTATACTTTCAGTCCGAGTGAGTCTTCGGATGCCTCGACTCTGCCAACGCCTAGGGGCCCATCCTTCCTTGAGCGCCACGGCGAGGATGACGGCGCTTCTTCCGCACCATTCCCAACAGTGCCTATGCGGGCAATGACGCCGCAGCCGTCAGCTAATAAGAAGAAGAAGGAGAAGGCGCCGCCCGTCTTCAATTTGAGTGACATTGACTCGTAAGTAGTTTGGGATGATTTTGTTTTGTACTTTGCATGTGCAAGTTTTCTTTTTGTCTTGATCAATATTTTCCTTGCAGCCACTCCTCGAAGGGTTCTCTTAGTGAGGGTGCTCAGGAGGCCGTAGGGGATTCGAAGCCGACGGCCCCTCCCTCTCAGACGGTGGCCAACTCCGGGGGCGATGATCCGAACCCCTCTCCATAGGAGGCTCGAGTAGTCGTTACTTAGAGGACTGCACCTGGACCTTCGAAGTCTCCGTCTTAGCACGTACGTTATTATCTTTTATCGTCCTGGGCGCAGCCCCCGAGCCCTTTTTATGCTTCTTTTTAATTGTTTTCCTCTGTTTTTTCTTGTAGCCTTTTGTCCACAGCGCAAACCTTCTCATCCAGCAGCATCTAGCGCTGGAGGGCAGCATTAGGCAGATGCAAGGTTCTATACCTTGACCATTTCTATTTAATTTCGTTTGTCAAATGGACAATGTTTGTGTTGCTCATGTGCTTATTGGTTTGTTTGCAGAAGAAAACAATGTGGCCCTTCGTCGGCTGGATGCTCTCGACAAGAGCCTCGGTCGAGCATAGAAGAAGGCTGCAGATGTCGTGGAGGCGTAGGAGCGCCTGCAGAAGGAGTTGGCTGATGCTGCCGAGGCCAAGGAGCACCTGCAGCGGGAGGCTTCTCATCACGAGGAGCAACTCGCAACTGTTGCAGCTGCGCGCGAGAAGGAGGTGGACGAGAAGCTAATGGCTGCGGCCAAGGCTTTCTCCGGTGAGTATCTTGTGTCTGATTGGATCTTGGAATTTTTTGTCGCTCCTTGTCGCATTCTTACTCAGCTTTTTTGTTTCTTCTTTTCCTCAGATGCTTCAGGCATCGCGTTTGATCGCGGTGCCCTGGAGCATGGGAGTGCTTTGGATGATGACACCACAACGGTCGAAGATTGCTGTTGCACCGCTGCTAACTCTCTGGCGAAAGACAAGGGGGTGCTCTGGCGCTTCTACAAGGAGATCGTTCCCAAGGGCGCTTCTCTTGAGGATGTGGACGCTCTGGCGGATGCGCTTCTCTTGAGATCCTTGGCGTTCAAGGCCACGCGGACATGTGGAAGTCGAAGGTGGAGCGAGTTACCGCCAGGGAGGAGTATCTGATGGGGGAGCTGAGGCAGTTGAGCGAGCAACTAGAATGTGAGTATCCTTGAGCTGCTGCTTGTTTTCGGGTGTGTCTTGTTTGTGTCACCTTATTCTGAGTTTTCTGCAGGTGTCAACCTTTTTCCAAGGGAGGAGAAGGAGCACGTTGCGGTTCGGATCAACTGTCTGACCCAACAGGACTTGGAAGCTGGCGGATTCTTCTGGATGGACCATGATCGGGCCATCGTCCTTGCGACGGTGCAAGATCGTGTGCATCAGGTTTCGCGGGTGCTAAAGAAGGCGAAAACTTCCATGGCATTGATTATGTACATTATGTTACCCTTAGACGAGGCACCTTCCACTCTTTGGGGTCTGTTGGCGAAGTTTCGAGACATGGGTCATGTGAGGGAGTTGGTGCTGCACCAGCTGGTTGCAGGGGTGAAAGCTGCTCTTTCGCTTGTTCGGTTACATCGCCCTGATGTCGATCTCGCGACGGTGGCGACTGGGCCGCCCCTTCAGACAGACGGTAGCCTCTGGGATATGCGCCTGCACTATGCGGCTGTTAGGCAGTATGCCGAAGAGATCGTGGATCTCTTTGAGCATCGGGCACGCGTGATTCTTTAGAATAGATAGACCCTATAAAAAGATAGATGTAAAACTTGTATATATTCGAGTGGGCTTGTTATGCCCTTTCTTGTAAAGTTTATTTGTGCTATAACATGGTGCTTTTGTAGTATGCATGTCCTTTTCGTTAGCCTGACGCGGTCAGCTACTCAAGTTTACATGTGTTATTCTCAGTCGACGAAGTCATGAGGTGAGGCGGAGCACCCGAGTGTGTTATAATGGAAAGTAAATGCAAGGTAAAAGAGATTTTCGGACTAGGGACTTAGATTTTATTCATGTTGTAACGAGGAGGTACATTGTTCGGCTGAGTAGCCTTATTGAAAGTAAAGAGATAGCTAGGGGTAGAAGCGTCGCAATTGTGCAACGTTCCATGGGTTGGAGTAGGCGACTCCTGACTTGACGTCCTTGAGGCGATAGGCGCCACCTGGGATGACTTCAGTGACAATGTAGGGTCCCTCCCAAGGTGACTCGAGCTTCTTCGGCCGCTCTTGCTTGACGTAGGACGAGGTCTCCTTCCACGAAGGACCTTGGGCGCAGCCGGCGGCTGTGGTAGTTGCGGAGGATCTGTTGGTAGACCACGGAGCGAGCCGCGGCGATGTCGCGTGCTTCGTCGAGTGTGTCGATGGCGTCTTTGAGTGCGGCCGATGATTCGGCTTCGCTATAGGAAACAACCCGAGGGGCCCTATGGCGTACTTCTGCAGGTAGCACGGCTTCGGCTCTGTGCACCATGAAGAATGGCGTGTAGCCAGTTGAGCTGTTTGGCGTTGTACGCATGCTCCAGAGGATGGAGGGTAGCTCCTCTGTCCAGGATCCCGCAAGTCGTTCGAGTGGGCTGAGCAGGCGTTTCTTGATGCCACCACCTATGAGGCCATTGGCCTTTTCGACCTGCGTGTTGGTCTGCGGGTGCGCCACGGAGGCGTATGATATGTTGATGCTGAGGTCCTCGCAGAAGTCCTGGAATTATTTTGAGATGAAGTTCGAGCCGTTGTCCGTGATGATGCTGTGCGGCACGCCGAACCTATAGACTATGGACTCGAAGAACTTGATGGCCGTTTTTCCCTTTTGGTTAGTAATGGGCATGGCCTCGATCTACTTGGTGAACTTGTCGACTGCGACCAGGAGGTAGAAATGGCCTCCTTTCGAAGATTTGGGCAGTCTGCCTATCATGTCGAGGCCCCAGTGGGCGAAGGGCCATGCCAGTGGTATGGGCCTGAGCTCCAACCCTAGTGCATGTGGCTTGTCCGCAAACCTTTGGCAGTCGTTGCACCTTTGGACGATGTCCTTAGCATCGTTCATGGCCGTTGGCCAGTAGAATCTAGCTCGTAAAGCTTTGTCGATGAGGGCGCGGCTGCCTGCATGATGACTGCAGATGCCCTCGTGGATGTCTTGGAGGATGGTTTTGTCGTCACCGATGGTGACACACCTTTGGAGTACACCCGAAATATTGTGCTTGTACAGGTCGCCATTGATTATGGTGAAGGCCTTGAATCGACGAGATATGCGCCGGGCATATGTCGGGTCATCAGGCAGTTCCCTGTTTATCAGGTACCAAAGGTACGACTGTGTCCATGTTTCTTCGATTGCCATGACCTGCATCAGGCTGACCAACTGGACCTCTGTGTCGGGCTTTTCGGGTGCTTCCTGTCCTTCGGGTAGCGCAGCCCCTGAGTGCTCTGCCTCTTCGGGAGATCCCTTGGGAATTTACTTTTGATAGAGGGTACACAGATTTGTTCGAGGTACACACCTGGTGGCACCTGTGCGCAGGTGGAGCCGATGTTGACAAGTCTGTTGGCCTCCTCGTTGCTTTCCCTTACAACGTGGCGAAGCTCACAGCCGTCAAAGTCTCCTTTGAGTGAGTTGTAGAGCGTGCTGTATGCGATCATGTTGGAGGTGTGTGCGTCGCACTCATTCATCGTCTACTGGACGACTAGGTTCGAGTCACCATAGATGACTAGGCGTGTTGCGCCGCAGATCTTGGCCATCCTCATGCCATGGATGAGGGCCTCGTATTCGGCCTCGTTGTTGGAGGCGCGAAATTTCATCCGAAGGACGTATTTCATCTTATCGCCTTGCGGGGATGTCAGTATGATGCCAGCATCTGCTCCAGCCTCGCGCTTGGAGCCGTCGAAGTGCATCGTCCACAACTGCGTCATGTCCGTGGTGTTTGGCAGATGATGCTCCATCCAGTGGACGAGGAAGTCAGGGAGGACCTAAGATTTGATCGGCTTGCGCCATCCGTAGACTATGTCTAGAGGCAATAGCTCGATGCCCCACAGGGCTACGCGTCCCGTGGCTTCGGAGTTGTTCAGGATATTGGACAATGGCGCCTCGTTGACAACCATTATTTGATGCTCCTAGAAGTAGTGTCTCAGCCGGCGAGCCGTCATGATGTTGGGGTTAGTACCTCGTTAAGGTAGTAAATTGGGCGTTGGACTCCATGGGTCTTGCCTTCTTCAGGACGCTCGACCATGAGTACGGTGCTTACCACCTGGTGCGAGGCTGCAATGTATAGCAGCAGAGGCTCGCATTCCTTTGGCGCGACCAGAATAGGCGAGGTGGAGAGCAGCCGGTTCAGATCTTCGAATGCGTCGTCTGCTTCGAGTGTCCACTCGAATTTGTCTGCTTTGTGTAGCAGCTAGTGGAAAGGCATGGCATTCTCACCCATGCGACTGATGAATCTGCTCAGCTCCGCGATGCGACCAGCGAGTTGCTGGACTCCTTTGAGGTTCTTCGGCTTATCCATGGTCAGTATGGCCCGGATTTTCTTCGGGTTTGCCTCGATCCCTCGCTGGGAGATGAAGTAGCCAAGTAATTGGCCTGATGGGACACCAAAGGCGCACTTTTCTGAATTCAACTTGATCTTGTAGTGATCAAGGTTATCGAACATCTCGCGGAGATCGTCGATCGGTGTCTTGGCCTCCTTGGTCTTGATGACTATGTCGTCGACATAGACTTGTATGTTTTGACCGATTTGGTTTTTTAGGCATGCCTGCATGCACCGCTGATACATGGCACCTGTGTTCTTTAGCCCGAAGGGCATGGTGTTGTAGCAGAATACTCCGAACGGCATGATGAACATTGTTTTCTCCTGGTCTTCGACCTTCAGCCGAATCTGATTGTAGCCTGAGTAGGCGTTGAGGAAGGATAGCTTCTCGCATCTTGTAGTCGAATCGATGATCTCATCGATCCGTGGTAGAGGGAAGTGGTCCTTGGGGCAGTGCTTGTTGAGAGACGTGAAGTCCACGCACATCCGAAGGATATCCGTGTCCTTTTTGGGGACCTACATAGTGTTGGCTAGCCACTCGCTCTCCTTTATTTATCGGATAAAGTCAGCATCGAGAAGTCTGTTGACTTCGATTCCAACTGCTTCAGCTCTTGGTTCGGACAGTCGTCGGATGGACTACTTGACGGGTTTTGCGTCCGAGAACACGTTGAGTGCATGCTCAGCGAATTCCGTGGGAACTACTGGCATGTCCGCATGACACCAGGCAAAGATTTCCCAGCGCTCAGAGAGGAATTCGATGAGCGCGCTTTCTTATGTGGGGCTGAGGTTGTTGGCGATCAGCGCCGTCTTGGATGCATCTGTTGGGTGAACCTGCACCTTTTTCGTGTTGAATGTGGAATCGAACGACATGTCAGGTGCGTTTTGCCTGGAGACTGGGGGTGCCCCATTGTCTGTCACCTCTCGGAGCCTCGTAAGCTCCTCCTGCATACCGAACGACTGGGAGATTCTGTTGAAGTCTCTATCGCAGTGGTCTGATCGGTTGAAGCTGCCCTGGACCGTGATGACGCCCCTAGGTCCTGGCATCTTGAGTAGCAGGTACACGTAGTGCGGTACTGCCAGGAATCTTGCGAACGCCACGCGCCCGAGGATGGCGTGGTATTGTGATGGCCAGTCCACCACTTCAAACTCTAGTCGCTCACATCGGAAGTTGTCGGGCTTGCCGAATATGACGTCGAGCCATATCTTTCCAAGGAGGTATATGCCCTTCCCTGGGACTATGCCGTGGAACATTGTGTCGGATTGTTTCAGGCTGCATAGCGGGATCCGCATTGCTGCTAGGGTGCTTGCGAACATCAGGTTGATGCCGCTGCCACCGTCCATGAAGACGCGACTCATCTCAAATCCTCCGATCTGCGCCTCGAGCACCAGGGCAGCATGACCTGGGCGAGGGATCTAGCGGGGGTGATCCCAATGATCAAATGTGATGCAGGACTCCGAGCCACTAAGGTACTCAGGAATGGATGGTGGAGCAGTCACATCCATGCTAACTTGGCGAGTGATCTTCTTTTGCACCCTGTTTGTTGGGCGCCCCTTCTGGATCATCAAGGATCCCTTTGGTTGTGGGTATCCTCTTGCACCGTTGTTTGGTGCAGGTGCTATTGCGGGATTCAACAGTCCCACGGGTGGTGGTGGAGGAGCTCCGTGGGCGATGTCACCTGGTGTAGGTGTGGGCCCAAACCCAGGGTTTATGATCTGGCATCGCATTTGGGTGAGGCCTTCCCTGAGCTTCCGGAACTCGCGACAATCCTTCAGCATTTGGCTGGCCTTCTTTTTGCCATCCTGCTTGTCGATGTAGAAGTGGATGGTGCAAGGGCCCGACAATTTGTCATATGCCGAGGTCTCGTCGTCGTGTTTGCGACGTTTCCACGTTTGTGTGGGGCGCCCTCCGTCGCGGAAGTTGCATCCGCGGTATCCTCCGCTGTCACAGTTGCTGTCGTTGTGACGGTCGGCGTAGCCAGCCGCAACCATGTCGGGTCCGTCACGGTCATTGTAGACGCGTGACCTTCGCTTGCTACAGCGTTTGCACCTGTGGCCGTAGTCATCCTCGTCATCCGAATGTGTTCGGTGGAGGGAGTCCTCGCCATCTGCCCGCCTGTTGGCGATGTCCATAAGGTGGTCGAGCGTCTTGGGCTTGATGCACCCAAGTTCCTCCTTGAAGTATGAGCGTTTGAAACCGTCCTTGAAGGCGTCGATCGTCCTCTCCTTGGATATGTGTGACACGGATTTCTTGATGTTGGACCAGCAAAGTATGTACGAGCGAATGGATTCGCCCATCTGTTGGCTGCAGTCCCATAATTCCTCGATCGAGGCTGGCCTCTTGCTGGTGCCCTTGAAGTTTCGGATGAAACTGTATGCCAGCTCCTCCCAGATTTGGATGGAGCCAGAAGACAGGCTGTTGAGCCAGATTCGAGCTGCACCTGTCAGCTGCAGCTGAAGGCATTGCAGGGCGGTGTTCTAGTAACCACTGTGCAGCTTGATGGATGACAGGTGGTCCCTAAGCCAGGCTTTCGGGTACTGTGTCCCATCGAACTTCGGAGTCTCCGAAGGGAGCTTGAAATTTTTCGGCATCCGCATTCGCCAAACAGATCAGCTAAAACATCGGGCTCCGCACAGCTCTCTGTCGTCTTCTTCCTTGGACTCGGTTGAGCACACGCGCTTGGCACACGCCTTGTCGACCTTGCGCTGGGCGAGATCGCTTTGAGCATCGTAGTCGTTGTTGCGACGTCTTGGGCTCTTGCGACGTCGAGGTAGATCATGCTCATCCTCGTCGGATGAAGGTGTGGGGCTGCGGTTGAATCTGACTGTAGCTTCCTTTTTTGGCTCCGCGGGAGCCTCATCATGGAGCGCAGCTCCGACGAGTCCATGTCCGGCTAGCGCGGACTTGTGCATAGCCCTTTTCGGGTCCCCCACCGGAGGTGGATGGGATGCGAGGTAGTGGCTGCCATGATCGCAGCCTGCGGCGTCTTCGGTATGACATTGCCGGTGACGTCCATCTCCATGAAGGACGTTGACGAGGTTTAATCCCGTCAATGCCCATTGTTACGAGCTTGGGTTTTGGAGAAGATGGGGATGCTGGAGATCGCGGAACGGTTAGAAAACAAGCAACACGGGGACACGAGGTTTACCCAGGTTCAGGCCCCCGGAGGTAAAACGCTACTCCTTCTTGTCTGCTCTTGATTACGGCGGAACCGAAAGCACAGGGGTGCGCAGATGTGATCTGGCGGTGTGTATGTAGTGGTATGTGAAGTGCCCTCCTCGTTGTGCCCTCCTAGCCTTTATATAGAGATAGGCAGGTCTCAGGCATAGATTGAGTCGGTTACAGGTTCTAGGGTTTGCCCCTTTGAATATTCTATCTACTCTAGCCTTGTTCTCCAAGGATCCGAAGGCGTCATGGGCCCTGGCCACCCGAAAGTCTTCATGGGCTGGCGCATGTTCTTGTGGGCCTTCCTTGGGCTGGACTAGGTATGCTAAGATCGTGTACCTACAGGGTATAACCATGTCAGTAGTCCCCGAGTGTTCAGTCGAATCGTAGATTCGGCTGAGGACTCTTTAATCCTTCGGGTGCAGCTATCTCTGTTTGTCTAGAGAATGATTTGAGTGTGTAGGGATTTTTGATGCGTGTGCCTGACTCTCCTGACAGATCAGGGTCAGTTAACTGTCTTAGGAAAAAATAACACGATCTTCTTCAGATTCGAGTCTCTTGACTCGAACCCGGAACGTATGCTGGCGTAATTTGACTCAGGCCGCGGAGGACTTACATGAGTGGAATTCCAGTGAATTTTAAATGAGGTACCCAACGCGTCCGTTCGGATTTTTCATCGCTCCTGCTGGCATGGATTTTTACTAGCAGAGCGCAGTCGTGTGCGTTACCAGGCCATCAGATGGTATCTGTAGGTCTTATCTTTGTGTCGCAGACGCAGCATCCGAATGTTTATCACCGCGGAGGTGTTTCGGGTGGACAAGGAGGATGCTACTCGCTTAGCGTTAACTGGGGCAGAGTTGCCGAAAAGTTTTTGTATGCTGATCCGAAGGATCGAAGTCAAAGAATTCATAGGGTGCGTGACCAGCGCTTCCTATGGGATTATCCCCCGAGCGTCTATTCGAGTCTTAGACTCGAGCAGAGACTTTAATTCAGCCGTTATTTGGCTTCAGGTTCGTAGGACACAAATTTTTCGGATGCTTAAATCCATCCTCCCTATGGGAGTAGCCCCCGAGTCCGTATAGTGCTTTGATTATGTTTCGGGTGCGCGGCCAACGCTCCTGATAGGAGTAGCCCCCGAGTAGTTAGTCGAATCGTAGATTCGAGTGAGTACTCTTAGCTATGTAGCCGAAGAATTTTAACCGTTGCTAGTATAGCTTTTGATGACGTCAGTGCTGACGCTCGGTGACCTCAAGCGTCTGCGGCGCGAGAGATGAAGTGACTGGACGAACATGGGTCCCACCTTCTGACTTTGAGTTGACTGGTCACGCGCGGCGTGGAGATAATTACGGCGTCGCCTCGATTTCCGTGTTTAGTGGACGGCGTGTGAGCGACGGTTCGCTGCTGTGCTGACACGTGGATGGTCAGATCTTGATGTTGTCTCTAGGTCTTCCCGATGGATGGTCGTCGTGCATCGTCCTCGTCCTTATAATCATTGGGGGAAAAGTGAGTTTGTTTTCACCGCAGCCATTCCTGTTCCACTACTTTCATCTTCTTGAGTTTTCCTTGCTGCGCGCTGGAATTTCTTCGATCTTTTCCAGCTTTGATTCTGCGTGCTCATCATCGTCACCGCCGCACTGCGATCGGGAAGCCCAAGAGGTCCTCCACTGCAGTTGGTACCAGTGCTGCCGCTGGCAGCAAAAAGGGTTCCGCCGCCACTCATGTCACCGATGGTGGCTGGCGGCGATCGGAGACGCGTGAGGGTGACCTCCGCAAGCTCCGTGAGCAGGGTCTTATCCTGCAGGATAGGGAGGCCGTCAGAGTTCCCGGCAATGAGGTAATGCCCCGTCCTCCCGCTGGGTTTCAGGTTATGTTCATCGCCTTTGTCCTTCGGGGCCTTTCTTTCCCAATCCATGATTTCCTCCGTGGATTTCTTTTTCTTTATCGCATCCAGCTTCATCATCTTTCACCAAACTCTCTTATTCATGTCGCCTGTTTCATCACATTCTACGAGTGCTGGCTCGGTATTGAGCCGCACTTTGGCCTCTTCCGGAAGCTCTATTCCGTGAAGCGGCAATCTGGCTCCGATGGTGTTCATCCCATCGGCGGCTGCATTATATCCCTTAAATCCAACCATCTCTTCTTCTCCTTTTCTATGTCCGAATCTGTCCAGTACTGGTCGACGCGATGGTTTTACATCCGCGACTCCACAGTGGCCAGACAGAACTTTGTCCTTGCTCCTTTTGACCCCTCCCAGAAAATCAAGCCGAAAAGGTCCTGGAAGAACCACATCTTAGATGGCGAGGTGGCGGAGATAGAGGGGCTCTATCGTCGGGTGGAGGATCTTCAGTTGATTCCGGATAAGGTGAACGGTGTGGATATCATCCGCACCTTTCTCAAACGTCAGGTGCAACCGCTCCAGGCTAGGGCGCACCCAATGTTCCTTTATTCTGGTCGCCACGATCCGACTAGGGTTTCGGCTGAGGAATTCTCCAAAGGGGATCTCGACAGGATTCTTCGGTCGCAGCTGAATTACAAAGCTAGAGAGGATCTCCCGAGGAATTCGCTGACTCCTCCATTCGCTGCCTCTCGTCCGGTTCCACAGGTGTAGATCTGGGACGTGCGCGTAGCGCTTTTTTCAACTGCGTTTTCCTTGCATTTGCTTGTGTGCTGAAATTTTTCGCTTCTTTTGTGCAGGAGTTCAAGTTACCGGGCATGTCGCCGCCACTACCCGAACTATTTCCGGATGCACCGGACAATGAGTTAGTGGACTCCATGTCTAAGCTTCCTTCGGCGTGATCGCCGGCTGAGGAAACTTTTGAGTCCAGCGAGGAGCAGACTCGAAAGCGGACGCGGAGCTCGAGTGAATCGTCGGATGCTTCGAATCCACCGACTCCTAGGAATCCGAAGTGCCTTGAGCGTCACAGTGGGGGTCATGATGGCTCTTCTTCTCCTATTCCTGCAGTTCCCGTGCGTGCCGTAGCGCCGCGGCCGCCGGCAAAGCGGAAGAAGGAAGAGAAGAAAGAAGAGAAGAAGGGCAGGAGGACCCCGCCTATCTTCGATTTGAGCAATCTTGACTCATAAGTTTTCTTCATTTGCTTTTTGCTTTCTCTCGTCTTTTTGCTTGTACTTGGACGACTTTTTCTATTGTAGCCACTCCACCGATGGCTCCTTCAGCGATGGCGCTCGGGAGATGGTGGGGGGGTCGAAGGTTGTTCCTCCTCCTCCTCAGACGGTGGCCACCTCTGAGGGCGCTGCTCTGAACCCTTCTCCGCAGGAGGCTCGGGTGGTTGTCCCCAGAAGACTTTGGCTGGACCTTCGGAGTCGCCGTATGATCATGTAAGTCTCTTCGTTCTTGCCGCGGGGGAGCCCCCGAGCATTTTCGAATAATCCGTTGATCACTTTGATTTTTGCTTCATGTCTCGGGGGAGCCCCCAAGCATCTGTAGGATGATCTACTGATCGTTTTTGCTTTGTGTCTCGGGGGGAGCCCCCGAGCGTTTTTTTCGTATGTGTAATTTGTCTTGCTCGTTATTTGGGCATAGCCCTCGAGCCTTTATTTTGACGAGTAGTGTCTCTTTGCAGCCTTTTGTGCAAGGTGTCAACCAATTGGTGCAGCAGCACCTGGTGTTGGAGGCCAGCTTCAAGCAGCTTTAGGGTACGTTCATGAGTTGGTCTTTTTGCGTCTTCTTCTATTTGCTTTTCTTCGATCTGATGAGTGTTCTGCTATTTGCAGAAGATAACAATACCACCCTCCGCGAGCTTGATGCTCTCAAAAAGAGCCTTGAGCGAGCGGAGAAGAAGGTCGAAGACGTCGTTGGTGCGAAGGAGCGCCTCGAGAAGGAGCTAGCCAACTCAGCTGCGGCCAAGGAGCGCCTACAGCAGGAGGCTACGGACTGCGAGGAGTAACTCGCCACCGCTGCGGGCTCGCGCGAGAAGGAGGTATCCGACAAGCTGATGGCGGCTACCAAGGCTATTTCGGGTGAGTGGTTTTGTCTTTTCCTTTTCGGCTTCCTTGTCTTTTCTTGTTTTGCATTTTATTCACGTTGCCTCTTCCGCTTGTTTAGATGCCGCATGCATAGAGTTTGACCGCGGTGCTCTGGACCATGGAAATGCTCTCGATGATGCCACTGCGGCGGTCGAAGACCGCTGCAGTACCGTAGTCGGCTCAGTCGCCAAGGCCAAGGAGGTTCTTGGGCGCTTCTACAAGGAGCTCGTCCCCAGGGGCATCGCCCTCGAGGATGTCGAATCATTGGCGTATGCGCTGTCAGCCGGTGCTCCTGCAGCGTACAAGTGCAAGTAGAAAGGCATCGGTGCATCCGTGGGGCTGGCGATGGCCCTAGCGTCTGGAGCAGAGCTGGATCTTCATCAGGTCACCTCCCAGATGCCAACGGCTGCTGGCGGATACGAGGGAGCCTTCGCCCTCTATGCTGCCCGTTGTAAACGTTATGGGCCGAAGTTGATTGACTTGCTGGCTGAGTACGTGTTGAGGCAGCAGGGGGAGGCCAAGAGCAGGCAATCCGGCTCCGAGGCTACTCAGGACGTAGCTTCTTAGGCCTTGTAGTTGTAGGATAGCTTTTGTTTCTTTTGTTGTAATTATGTCTATGAACAGTCCTTGTGCCACGCAGTGGCTTTTTGCTGGATATAATGAATCTCCGAGCTCTTTGTTCATTGTTGTGTTTGTTCATATCGCTGCCTTCTTTTCCCCTAGGGACCTTCGGGTGATGATCTCGTTGACACTCCGTCTACGCCGCAGCTGCGGCCATCTTTGGATGGTGTGTCGCAGCTTGTGTTTCTTCGTGACCGCATCCGTAGTCTTGAGAAAGAATTGCTTGGAGTGCGCGACCACGCCGATGTTTGGAAATTGAAGATAGAGCGAGGCGCTGCCAGAGAGGAGTATTTGATGGGGGAGTTGCGTCGTCTGGCCAAACAGCTTCAATGTAAGTTTTTCGAGCTGCTACTCCTTTTTTCGGATGCGGCTGCTAGCCTGTCATGTTACTTTGACATTGTTGCAGGTGCTAACCTTGTTCCTAAGGAGGAAAAGGAGCGTGTTGCTGTTCGGATCAACTGCTTGACCCAGTAGAACATGGAGGTCGGCGGCTTTTTCTGGACGGACCGCGATCGTGCCATGGTCCTTGCGACTGTGCAGGATCGTGTCCACCAGGTGTCGCGGGTGCTGCGTCAAGCGAAGTCTTCGTTGGCGTCGGTTCTGCACGTGATGTTTCCCTTGGATGAGGCACCAGCGACTCTCTGGGGTCTTCTGGAGAAGTTTCGAGATGTGCATCATGTAAGCGAGATGGTGCGGCATCAGCTTGTTGCAGGTGTGAAGGTCGCTCTTTCCCTTGTTCAGCTACATCGTCTTGATGTAGATCTTGCTGTTGTGTAGCTGGGCCGACTCTTCGGCCGGATGGTGGTGTGTGGGATATGCGTCCACATTTGCGGCTGTAAGGCAGTATGCCAAACAAATTGTAGATCTCTTTGAGCAGCGTGCGCAGGTGATTCTTCAGAATAGGTAGGACCTGTAAAAACATAGATGTAAAATTTGTATATATTCGACTGGGAGTGTTATGCCCTTTGTTGTAAAGGTTTATTGTTGTTATCACGTGGTGCTTTGTTTGTATGTGTGCCATTTTCGTTAGCCTGACGTGGTCAGCTACTCAGGTGTACACGCGTTATTCTCAGTCGACGAAGTCGTGAGCTGAGGGGAGCCCCCAAGTGTGTTGTAGTATGAAGAAAATGCGAATAATAGACAAAAAAATTGGGGCCGGACACTTAGCTTTATTTATAGCGTAAGGAGGAGGTACATTGTTTGGCTGAGTAGCCTTGGCTGCATAGCCTTATCGAAAGAAAAAAGACGGAGGTAGCTAGGGGTAGCAGCGTCGCAGTTGTGCGACGTTCCATGGGTTGGAGTATGTCACTCCGGACTCCACGTGCTTGAGGCGATAGGCGCCACCTGGGATGACTTCAGTGATGATGTAGGGTCCTTCCCAGGGCGACTCGAGTTTCTTCGGTCCCTCTTGCTTGAGTCGCAAGACTAGGTATCCTTCGAAGAAGGACCTTGGGCGCAGCCGACGACTGTGATAGTTGCGGAGGCTCTATTGATAGACCGCTGATCGGGCCGCGGCGATGTCGCGTGCCTCGTCGAGTGTGTCAACGACATCTTTGAGTGCGGCCATCGAGTCGGCCTCGCTGTAGGCGACGACCCATGGGGCCTTATGGCGTACCTCTGTGGGCAGCACGACTTCGGCTATGTGCACCATGAAGAAGGGTGTGTAGCCAGTTGAGCTGTTTGGCGTCGTGCGCAAGCTCCAGAGAATGGAGGGTAGCTCTTGTGTCCAGGCTCCTGCGAGTCGCTAGAGTGGGCTCATGAGGCGCTTCTTGATGCCGCCACCGACGAGGCTGTTGGCCTTTTCGACCTCCCCGTTTGTTTGCGGGTGCGCCACGGAGGCGTATGTGATGTTGATTCCGAGGTCTTCGCAGAAGTCCTGAAATTATTTGGAGATGAAGTTCAACCCATTGTCGGTGATGATGTTGTGCGGCACGCCGAACCTGTAAACCATGGATTCAAAGAACTTGACGGTCGTTTTGCCCTTTTGGTTAGTAACGGGCATGGCCTCGATCCACTTGGTGAATTTGTCGACTGCGACCAGGAGGTAGACGTGGCCTCCTTTCGAGGACTTGGGCAGTTTGCCGATCATGTCGAGGCCCCATTGGGCGAAGGGCCAGGCTAGGGGTATGGGCCTAAGCTCCGATCCTGGTGCGTGTGGTTTATTTGCGAACCTTTGGCACCCGTTGCACCTTCGGACGATGTCCTTGGCGTCGTTCATGGCCGTTGGCAAGTAGAACCTGGCTCGTAGAGCTTTGGCGACAAGGGCGCGGCTGCCCGCATGATGGCCGCAGATGCCCTCGTGGTTGTCTTGGAGGATGGTTTTGCCGTCATTTTTGGGTTTTTTATGGAAAAACAAAAATTTCTATTCAAACAAAAACAAACAAAAACAGATCAAGATTACTCTTATAGATTATAGATGAATATAATGGAATCACCAGATTCCATGTTTAAGTGTTTAGCGAGCGGATTCTCGTGGGTGATTCAGTCACATTCTTCATCATCTTCAGAGATCCCCTCTTCCGCGCGCTGTTGCCCTGGCCCCCGGGATCGGCGTCCATCGTTCGCCTCGGCTTGACTTTTTGTCTCCTTGTTTGTTCCAAAGAGGCAAATGTCTTGGCTGTAGCAAAGTCCTCATTCTGACCGGAAGTAGAGGGGAGATCTCACAGGGCTTCGCCTTAAGCCGGAGCGAGTATGGTGGAGTATGAGATTGTCCCTCGATGATCTAGAGTTTAGACACGCTGAGGGGGGGCTAGGCCGGCGGCTAGGGTTGCTAGGCGGCGGTTTCCCTAGGCGGCGGGCGGCGGCGGTGGCCAGCCGGCTTAGGGTTTCGAGGCGGGGATCTAGTGTGTCTAGGAGGGGAGCCCTGCCCCTCCTTATATAGGTGGAGGGGCCGGCCAAGGGGAGGGGAGTACCTTCCCAACTCGGCTTGGAGGTGGGCCGGCGGTGGAGGAGGGACTCCTCTCCAACTCGGTTTCCTCCTCCCTCTCCACTTCCCAAAAATAGCCGTTTGACTTTTCAAATTGGCGTTTGACTTTTCAAACAAGGATTTGATTAAATCCTCTATTTTGTTCAGCGATGACACTTAGTACATGATGCAATCATACCAACTTGATATAACACATTCATGTACCCTTCCTCGGTCTTGGGACATTAGGAACCTTCTAGAACATTCCCGATGAAAATACCGGAACCATTTTCCAACTCCGAAACGGGACTTTCCTTATATGAATCTTATTCTCCGGACCATTCCGGATCTCCTCGTGATATCCCGAATCCCATCCGAGACTCCGAACAACATTCAGACTCTTTCTCATTATTCCATAACTACTCAAACAACGTCGAATCCTTAAGTGTGTCTCCCTACGGTTCGTGAATTATGCGGACATGATCGAGACACTTCTCCGGTCAATAACCAATAGAGGAATCTGGAAATTCATATGGCTCCCACATATTTCTACGATTACTTTGCGATCGAATGAACCACTTACATATGATACCAATTTCCCTTTGTCTCACGATAGTTAACTTATCCGAGGTTATGATCGTCGGTATCTCTGCATACCTAGTTCAACCTCGTTACCGATAAGTACTCTTTTCTCGTTCCCGTGATATGTGATCCCTTGTGAGCCAGTCACATGCTTGCAAGCTAATTGGATGACATTTCATCGAGAGGGCCTAGAGTATATCTATCCGTCATATGGATGGACAAATCCCACTCTTGATCCATGTGTCTCAACCAATACTTTCCGAACACTCAATGCCACCTTTATAGCCACCCAGTTACGGTGTGGTGTTTGATGTCATCAAAGCATCCATCCGGTAAAGGTGATATGCATGATCTCATGGTCGAAGGAATTAGGTTACTATGTATCAGAAAGCATATAGCAATTGAACTATTAAAATGACTTGATCTTTATGCTACGCCTATCTATAGGAGTATGTCCATCATATCATTCTCCTAACGATATGATCTTGTTGTTAATAACATATCAATGTTCATGATAGGGAAACCACAATCATTTATTAACCAACAAGCTAGTATTACAAAGAGGCTTTACTAGGGACTTCAATTTAAGTTTACAAATCACACAAGTATTAATGTTTCCTTGTTAATACTATTATAGCATGAATGTAAACATTTATCATAAACACAAAGATATAATAATAACTACATTTATTATTGCCTCTAGGGCATATCTCCAACAGTCTCCCACTTGCACTAGAGTCATCTAATCTAGATTACATGGTAATATACCGAACACCCATGGCAGTTTGGTGTTGGTCATGTTTTGCCCTCGGGAGAGGTTTAGTCAACGGATCCGCCACATTCAGATATGTGTGTACTTTGCAAATATTTATGTCCCCATCTTGTACATGTTCTCGAATAGCGTGAAAACGTAGCTTGATGTGCTTCAGCTTCTTGTGTGACCTTGGTTCTTGCGCATTGGCTATGGTGCCGATGTTATCACAGTAGATAGACATTGGGTCCAGCGCACTAGGAACCACACCGAGCTCCGTAATGAACTCCTTCATCCATATCGCTTCTTGTGAAGCCCCCGAAGCAGCCATGTATTCCGATTCAGTTGAAGATCTCGCCACAATGCTTTGTTTTGCCCTCCTCCAGCTAACTGCTGCACCATTCAAAATAAATACGTATCGAGATTGTGATTTAGAGTCATCCGGATCGGTGTTCCAACTAGCATCGGTGTAACCATTAACAACGAGCTGTTCATCACCTCCATAAGAAAGAACCATATCCTTAGTTCTTCTCAAGTACTTAAGGATGTTTTTGACCGCTGTCCAATGATCCACTCCTGGATCACTTTGATATCTTCTAGTTAAACTAACATCATATGCAATGTCGGGTCTAGTACATAGCATGGCATACATTAGAGATCCTATGGCTGAGGCATAGGGAGTCTTACTCATCCTTTCTCTATCTTCTGCCGATGTCGGACTTTGAATTTTACTCAAGGTCGTATTGGGCAACATGGGCAAGAACCCTTTCTTGCTATCTTCCATTCCAAACCTCTTTAGAACCTTGTCCAAATATGTACTTTGTGACAATGATATTAGGCGTCTAGATCTATCTCTATAAATCTTTATGCCTAATATATAAGCTGCTTCACCAAGATCCTTCATTGAAAAACTATTATTCAAATATTCCTTGACACTATTAAGAAGGTCTACATCATTCCCAATCAACAATATGTCATCTACATATAGTATTAAGAATGCTACAGAGCTCCCACTCACTTTATTGTAAATACAATCTTCTCCATAAGTTTGTACAAAACCAAAACTTTTGATTACCTTATCAAAACGTTGATTCCAACTCCGGGATGCTTGCTTCAATCCATAGATGGACCGTTGAAGTTTGCATACCTTGTTAGTATCTTTAGGATTGAAAAAACCTTTGGGTTGCATCATATACAACTCTTCATCAATGTCTCGATTGAGGAATGTTGTTTTGACATCCATCTGCCATATGTCATAATCATAGTATGCAGCGATTGCTAACATAATACTCACAGACTTTAGCTTCGCTAGTGGTGAGAAAGTCTCATCTTTGTCAACTCCTTGAATTTGTCGAAACCCTTTTGCGACAAGTCGAGCTTATAGACAGTAACATTACCATCAGCATATGTTTTCTTCTTGAAAATCCATTTGTTCTCGACAGCCTTCCGGCCATCCGGTAAGTCCACCAAAGTCCATACTTGGTTTTCGTACATGGATCCAATCTCGGATTTCATGGCTTCTTGCCATTTATTGGAATCTGGGCTCATCATCGCTTCCTCATATGTCTCAGGGTCATCGGTGTTGTCCACCAACATGACATTCATAATGGGATCATACCAATCTGGAGTGGTACGAGTTCTCGTCGACCTGCGAGGCTCTGTAGCAACTACAACCGAAGTTTCATGATCATCATCATTAGCTTCCTCTCTTATTGGTGTAGGCACCACAGGAACTTCTTCCGATGATGTGCTACTCGCAATTTCGAGAGAAGGTTCGACAACCTCGTCGAGTTCTACTTTCCTTCCAGTCACTTCTTTCGGGAGAAATTCCTTTTCTAGAAAGGATCCATTCTTGGCAACGAAGATTTTGCCTTCGGATCTGTGATAGAAGGTATACCCAATAGTTTCCTTCGGGTATCCTATGAAGACGCATTTTTCCGCTTTGGGTTCAAGCTTGTCCAGTTGTAACTTATTTACATAGGCTTCGCAACCCCAAACTTTAAGGAACGACAATTTAGGTTTCTTCCCAAACCATAATTCATACGGTGTCGTTTCAACGGATTTAGATGGTGCCCTATTTAAAGTGAATGCGGCTGTTTCTAATGCATAACCCCAAAATGATAGCGATAAATCTGTAGGTGACATCATAGAACGAACCATATCTAAGAGAGTTCGATTACGACGCTCGGACACACCATTACGCTGTGGTGTTCCCGGCGGTGTCAATTGTGAAAGTATTCCGCATTTCTTCAAATGCTCGCCAAACTCGTAACTTAGATATTCACCTCCACGATCAGAACGTAGAAATTTAATCTTCTTGTTACGTTGATTCTCTACCTCACTTTGAAATTCCTTAAACTTCTCGAAAGTGTCGGATTTATATTTCATGAAATAGATATACCCATATCTACTCAAGTCATCCATGAAGGTAAGAACATAACGATAACCACCGCACGATGCTACACTCATTGGACCACATACATCGGTATGTATGATTTCCAATAAGTCCGTAGCTCGCTCCATCATACCAGAAAATGGAGTCTTAGTCATTTTGCCCATCAGACATGCTTCGCATCTTTCAAGTGATTCGAAATCAAGTGATTCAAGAAGTCCATCGGAATGGGGTTTCTTCATACGCTTCACTCCGATGTGACCAAGACGACAGTGCCACATATAGGTCGAGTTATCGCTCGATTTCAAACGTTTAGCCTCAATGTTGTTGATATGTGTATTTCCACTATCGAGATTCAATAAGAATAGACCATCTATCAAAGGTGCATGTGCATAAAACATATTACTCATATAAATCGAACAACCATTATTCTCGGACTTAAACAAGTAACCGTCTCGCAATAAACAAGATCCCGATATAATGTTCATGCTTAACGCAGGCACCAAATAACAATTATTTAAGTATAAAACTAATCCGATGGTAGATGAAGGGTAGCGTGCCGACCGTGATCACATCAACCTTTGATCCGTTTCCACGCGCATCGTCACCTCGTTCTTCGCTAGCTTCCGTTTATTCTGCGACTTTGTTTGAGTTACAAATATGAGCAACCGAACCCGAGATCAAATACCGAGCACTACTACGAGTACTAGTGAGATACACATCAATAACATGTATATCGGATATACCTTTCTTCTTGATGTTTCCGTTCTTCAAATCCGCCAAGTACTTTGGGCAATTCCGCTTCCAGTGACCTTCTCCCTTGCAGTAAAAGCACTCAGTATCAGGCTTAGGTCCAGCCTTGGTCTTCTTCGTCGGCGCGGTAACTTTCTTACCACCCTTCTTGAAGTGTCCCTTTTGCTTAGACTTTCCTTTCTTGAATTTGGTGTTCTTATTGACCATCAACACTTGGTGCTCTTTCTTGATCTCCACTTCTGCAGATTTCAATATAGCAAACAGTTCTGGCAACTGCTTGTTCATGTTTTGCATGTTGCAGTTCATCACAAAGTTCTTGTAACTTGGTGGTAGTGATTGGAGGACACGGTAAATCCCCAAAGCATTAGGAATCACTATACCCAAGCTCTGAAGTTTGCTTGCGTGCCCAGACATCTTAAGCACATGCTCACTGACGGAGCTGCCCTCTTCCATCTTGTAGTTAAAGAACTTTTCAGAAGCCTCATAGCTCTCAATTGCCGCGTGAGTCTCAAAGATCAATTTGAGTTCACGGACAATATCATGTGGGTCTGAATTCTCAAACCTTTTAAAGCTCGATTCTAAACCATACAAAATAGCACACTGAACTGGAGATCTTGAGTCTTCCGAGCGAGGTAAACGTTCTTTACTTCGTCGGTATCACCGCAGGAGGGTCACCAGTGCATCCAGCACATAGGTCAAATTACCAGCTGTGAGGACAATCCTCAAATTGCGGAACCAATCCGCGAAGTTGCTTCCATTGTTTTTTTCAACTTTTCTTTCGCTAGGAACGCATTAAAATTGATGGTAGGGGCCGCCATTGATCTACAACATATTTGCAATAGTTTAGACTAAGTTTATGACAAATTGAGTTCTAATTAATAGTTAAATTAATCTAGGTGAACTCCCACTCAAAACAATATCCCTCACATTGTTTTAGTGATCACACGAACCAAATCCACCACATCAACACCGATCATCACGAGAGTTGATATAGTTTCAATGGCGAACAATCGACATGTTCATCATATCTACTATATGATTCATGCTTTACCTTTCGATGATCCGTGTTCTGAGACCATGTCTGTACATGCTAGGCTCGTCAAGATCAAACCTTAGTTTCCGCATGAGCAAATCTGGCTTGCTCACGTTGTATACACTTGCGGAATCTAACACACCCGATCATCACATGGTGCTTCGAAACAACAAGCTTTAGCAACGATGATAACTAAGGGTGAACACTTTTTGACTTGAAATTCATGTGCATGAGGGATCATATTATAATGCTACCGTCGTCTACTAAGTAATACAAGATGCATAAAGGATTAACATCAAATGCAATTCATAATATGTGATATGATATGGCCTTTCTTCTTTTGTGCTTCCGATCTCCATCTTCAAGCACGAACATGATCTCCATCATCACCATCATTGCATCAAGGTCAATGACGCTTCTCCATGGTTGTCGTCCACCGGCTTCAACTATTACAACTACTTTGAATAGACACGCGGGTCTTAACATAAATTAAAGACAACCATATGGCTCCTGCCGGTTGCCAACTTACAATAAGGATCATTGCATACGTCAAATATAATCACAATCATGCCATATCACATCACAGCACACCCCTGCAAAACAAAGTTAGACGCCTCTACTTTCTTTGCATATTTTACGTGGTTTGTGGCTTTCAATTAGTGTTGTTCTAACTTACGAACATGAACCACAACATTGATACTAGTATTGTTAATCACCCGTTGTAAATTGGATCTTAACTATGCTAGGAGAAAGAGGCACCCCCAAAGCCACTTATGCAATACAAGTTGCATGTCAAGCGTGGAGCAAGTCTCATGAACGATGTCATGTAAGGTTAGCCCGGGCCGCTTCATCCCAAAATCCCGCAAGATGCAAAGTACACAAGGAGCAATCGACAATAAAAGCATCAACGCCCACAATGACCATTGTGTTCTACTCGTGCAACAGATCTACATATAGACACGGCTCTGATACCACTGTAGGGTTTCATAGCATGGAAAACAAAAAAATTCTATCGCATACAAACAAACAAGCCAAGATCTATCTACTAGATTGTAACGCAGTCGATGGAATAACTCACCCTCGAAGATTCCAAAGTGTTTAACGAGAGCGGATTCTCGTGGGTGATGTAGTCGTACTCTTCCCGATCTCAAGATCGCGTGAGCGATCCTTCCGGCCATGCGTTCGGCGCTCCCATGATCGGTCTGCGTTCGATTTTCGACGAAGAACTTCCTCTCCCTTGTTCCAAGGTGCGGAGGTTGTAGCACTGTCCTCGCGATTCCGTGGCAGCCTGTGGCACCGAAGTAGAGGGGAGATCTCGCAGGGCTTCGCCTTAAGCCGGAGCGAGTATGGTGGAGTATGAGAGAGTCCCTCGACGATCTAGAGTTTAGACACGCTGAGGAGGGGGCTAGGCCGGTGGCTAGGGTTGCTAGGCGGCGGCGGCGGTTTGCCCTAGGGCGGCGACGGCGGCAGCAGGTGGCGGCGCCGGCGGCTTAGGGTTTGGAGGCGGGGATCTTGTGTGTCTAGGAGGGGAGCCCTGCCCCTCCTTATATAGGTGGAGGGGCCGGCCAAGGGTAGGGGAGTCCCTCCCCAACTCGGCTTGGAGGTGGGCCGGCGGTGGAGGAGGGACTCCTCCCCAACTCGGTTTCCTCCTCCCTCTCCACTTCCCAAAAATAGCCGTTTGACTTTTCAAATTGGCGTTTGACTTTTCAAACAAGGATTTGATTAAATCCTCTATTTTGTTCAGCGATGACACTTAGTACATGATGAAATCATACCAACTTGATATAACACATTCATGTACCCTTCCCCTCCGGAGTGCCGGACATTCCGAAACCTTCTAGAACTCCGAAACGGGACTTTCCTTATATGAATCTTATTCTCCGGACCATTCCGGATCTCCTCGTGATATCCCGAATCCCATCCGAGACTCCGAACAACATTCGGACTCTTTCTCATTATTCCATAACTACTCAAACAACGTCGAATCCTTAAGTGTGTCTCCCTACGGTTCGTGAATTATGCGGACATGATCGAGACACTTCTCCGATCAATAACCAATAGAGGAATCTGGAAATTCATATGGCTCCCATATATTTCTACGATTACTTTGCGATCGAATGAACCACTTACATACGATACCAATTTCCCTTTGTCTCACGATAGTTAACTTATCCGAGGTTATGATCGTCGGTATCTCTGCATACCTAGTTCAACCTCGTTATCGATAAGTACTCTTTTCTCGTTCCCGTGATATGTGATCCCTTGTGAGCCAGTCACATGCTTGCAAGCTAATTGGATGACATTTCACCGAGAGGGCCCAGAGTATATCTATCCGTCATATGGATGGACAAATCCCACTCTTGATCCATGTGTCTCAACCAATACTTTCCGAACACTCAATGCCACCTTTATAGCCACCCAGTTATGGTGTGGTGTTTGATGTCATCAAAGCATCCATCTGGTAAAGGTGATATGCATGATCTCATGGTCGAAGGAATTAGGTTACTATGTATCAGAAAGCATATAGCAATTGAACTATTAAAATGACTTGATCTTCATGCTACGCTTATCTATAGGAGTATGTCCATCATATCATTCTCCTAACGATATGATCTTGTTGTTAATAACATCTCAATGTTCATGATAGGGAAACCACAATCATTTATTAACCAACAAGCTAGTATTATAAAGAGGATTTACTAGGGACTTTAATTTAAGTTTACAAATCACACAAGTATTAATGTTTCCTTGTTAGTACTATTATAGCATGAATGTAAACATTTATCATAAACACAAAGATATAATAATAACTACATTTATTATTGCCTCTAGGGCATATCTCCAACAGTCGCTGATGGTGACGCACCTTTGGAGTACGCCCAAAATGTTGCGCTTGTACAACTCGCGTTGATGATGGTGAAGGCCTTGGACCGGAGAGATATGCGCCGGGTGTCTGTCGGGCTATCAGGCAGCTCTCCATCTATCAGGTACCTGAGGTACGACCGTGTCCATGTTTCTTCGACTTCCATGACCTGCATCTGGTTGACTACTGCGACCTCTGTGTCGAGTTTTCCGGGTCCTTCCTGACCGTCGGGTAGCGCAGCCCCCGAGTGCTCTGCTTCTTCGGGTGATCCCTTTGGGAATTTCCTTTTGATGGATGGCACGTGGATCTGTTCGAGGAACATACCTGGTGGCACCCGTGTGCAGGTGGAGCCGATGTTGGCGAGTTTGTAGGCCTCTTCGTTGCTTTCTCTCCCAACATGTCGAAGCTCGCAGTCATCAAAGTCTCCTTCGAGTGCGTTGTAGAGTACGCGGTACGCAATCATGTTGGCGGCGTGTGCGTCGCACTCGTTCATCGTCTGTTGGACGATGAGGTTCGAGTCTCCGTAGATGACCAGGCGTGTCGCGTCGCAGATCTTGGCCATCCTCATGCCGTGGATGAGGGATTCGTATTCGGCCTCGTTGTTGGAAGCTCGAAATTTCATCCGGAGGACGTACTTCATCTTGTCGCCCTGCAGGGAGGTCAGTATGACCCCGGCTCCTGCTCCGGCCTCGCGCTTGGAGCCGTCGAAGTGCATCGTCCATGACCGCGTCATGTCCGGGGTGTCCGGTATCTGTAGTTCCATCCAGTGGACGAGGAAGTCTGCAAGGCCTGGGACTTGATTGTGTGGCGCTTCTCATAGATGATATCTAGAGGTGACAGCTCGATGCCCCATAGGGCCATGCTTCCTATGGCCTCCGGGTTATTCAGGATGCTGTTCAGGGGCGCTTCATTGACGACCATCACCTGATGCTCCTAGAAGTAGTGGCTCAGCCGACGAGCCATCATGAACACGCCGTAGGCGAGTTTCTTGTAATGAGGGTACCTTTGCCTTGTCGGCATCAATACCTCGCTGAGGTAGTAGATTGGGCGTTGGACCCCGTGGGTCTTGCCTTCTTTGGGTCGCTCGACCACCAGTACGGTGCTTACCACCTGGTGTATGGCTGCTATGTACAAAAATAAAGGCTCACGCTCCTTTGGCGTGACCAAGATGGGCGAGGTAGAGAGCAGCCGCTTTAGATCTTCGAATGCGTCGTCCGCCTCGGGCGTCCACTCGAATTTGTCTGCCTTGCGTAGCAGCTGATAGAACGACAGACCTTTTTCGCCCATGCGGCCGATGAACCTGCTCAATGTCGCGATTCGCCCGGCAAGCTGCTGGACGCCCTTGAGGTTCTTCGGCTTCTCCATAGCCATTATGGCCCGGATTTTCTTCGGGTTCGCCTCGATCCCTCGCTGGGAGATGAAGTAGCCTAGCGGTGACGGATGGGGCCTTGGCGCACTTTTCTGGGTTTAGCTTGATCTTGTATCGATCAAGGTTATCGAACGTCTTGCAGAGATCGTCGATGAGCGTCTTGGCGTCCCTTATTTTGATGACTATGTCGTCGACATAGACTTAGATGTTGCGGCCCATCTGGTCCTTCAGGCACGCCTGCATGCATCGTTGGTACGTGGCGCCTGCATTCTTCAGCCCGAAGTGCATTGTGTTGTAGCAGAACACTCTGAACGGCATGATGAACGCCGTTTTCTCCTGATCTTCGACCTTCAGTCGAATCTGGTTGTAGCCTAAGTAGGCGTCGAGGAAGGAGAGCTTCTTGCATCCTGTAGTTGAATCGATGATCTGATCGATCTGAGGTAGAGGGAAGTGATTCTTCGGGCAGTGCTTGTCCAGCGATGTGAAGTCCACGCACATCCGCAGGATGTCCGTGTCCTTTTTGGGGACCATCACGGTGTTGGCGAGCCACTCGCTCTCCTTGATCTCCCTGATAAAGTTTGCGTCGAGTAGTCTGTTGACTTTGACTCCGATTGCTTTGGCCCGTGGTTCGGACAGCCGTCGGATGGACTGTTTGACGGGCTTGGCGTCTGGAAAGACGTTGAGTGCATGCTCGGTGAATTCCCTGGGAACTCATGGCATGTCCGCAGGACACCAGGAGAAGCGCTCACGGAGGAATTCGACGAGCGCGCTTTCCTATGCGGGGCTGAGGTCGTTGGCGATCAGCGCCGTCTTAGAGGCATCCGTCGGGTGGACCTGCACCTTTTTTGTGTTGACGGTGCAGTCGAAGGACATGTCTGGTGCGTTCTGTCTTGCGACTGGGGGTGCCCCATTGTCTGTCACCTCACGGAGCCTTATGAGCTCCTCCTGCATGCCGAATGACTGGGAGATTCTGTGAAGTCCCTGTCGCAGTGGTCCGATTGGTTGAAGCTCCCATGGACCGTGATGACGCCCTTGGGTCCTGGCATCTTGAGTAGTAGGTACGCGTAGTGCGGTACTGCTAGGAATCGTGCGAACGCCACACGCCCGAGGATGGCATGGTATTGTGATGGCTAGTCCACCACCTCGAACTCGAGTCTCTCGCACCGGAAGTTATCCGGCTTGCCAAAGATGACGTCGAGCCATATTTTTCCCAGGGGGAATATGCCCTTCCTTGGGACGATGTCGTGGAACGTTGTATCGGATTGTTCCAGGCTGCATAGCGGGATCTGCATTGCTGCTAAGGTACTGGCGAACATCAGATTGATGCCGCTGACCCCATCCATGAAGACGCGGCTCATGTCAAACCCTCCGATCCGCGCCTCGAGCACTAGGGCAGCATGACCTGGGCGAGGGACCTGGCAAGGGTGATCCGAACGACTGAACGTGATGCAGGACTGGGATCCGCTGAGGTACTGAGGGATGGCGGGTGGAGCGGTCACAACCAGATTGATCTGGCGAGTGATTTTCTTCTGCACCCTGTTCGTTGGGCGCCCTTTTTGGATCATCAGTGATCCTTTCGGCGCGGGGTACGCGTGCCCACCGTTATTTTGCGTGGGTGCGATTGGGTGGTTTGAAGGTCCCGCATGTGGTGGTGGAGGAGCTCCGTGTGCGATCTCACCTGGTGCGGGTGCGTTCCCGTACCCAGGGTTCAGGGCTTGTTGCCTCATCTGAGCCATGCTTTCACTGAGTTTCTAGAACTCGCGGCAGTCCTTGAGCATGTGGCTTTCCTTCTTTTTACCATCCTTCTTGTCAATGTAGAAGTGGATGGTGCATGGACCCGACAGTTTGTCATATGCTGAGGGTCCGTCGTCACGGCCGCGACGTTGCCATGAATGTGTTGGGCGTCCTCCGTCGTGGAAGTTTCTTCCACGATATCCGTCGCTGCTGCGGTTGCCGTCGTTGCGGCGATCGGCGTAGCCAGCCGCGACCATGTCGGGTCCATCGCGATCGTTGTAGACGCGCGAACTTCTCTTGCTACGGCGTTCACGTCGCCGGCCGTAGTCATCTTCCTCCTCCGAGTGTGCTCAGTGGACGGGAGTCCTCGCCATCTGCCCACCTGTTGGCGATGTCCATGAGGTGGTCGAGTGTCTTGGGCTTGATGCGCTCAAGTTCTTCCTTGAAGTCCTGGCGTTTGACACCGTCCTTGAAGGCGTCGATAGTCCTCTCCTCGGAGATGTGTGCCGTGGAGTTCTTGGTGTTGGACCAACGTAATATGTACGAGCGAATGGATTCGCCCGTTTGTTGGGTGTAGGCCCGTAGCTCCTCGATCGAGGCTGGCCTCTTGCTGGTGCCCTTGAAGTTTCGGACGAAACTATACGCCAGTTCCTCCCAGCTTTGGATGGATCCCGAGGATAGGCTGCTGAGCCAGATCCGGGCTGCGCCTGTCATCTGCAGCTGAAGGCATTGCATGGTGGTTTCCTTGTTTCCGTCGTGTATCTTGACGGACGACAGGTGGTCGCTGAGCCACGCCTTGGGGTCCTGTGTGCCATCGAACTTCGAAGTGTCCGAAGGAAGCTTGAAGTTTCGTGGCATCCGTGTCCGTCGAACGGATCTGCTGAAGCATCGAGCTCCGCAGAGTTCTCCTTCATTGTTATCCTCCTCGGATTCGGATGAGCATACGCGCTTGGCGCGCGCTTTGTCGATCTTGTGTCGGGTGAGCTCGCTTCGAGCGTCGTAATCGCGGCTGCGATGGCACGAGCTCTTGTCCCTTCGAGGAAGGTCGTGCTCTTCATCCTCGGATGAGGGCGTGGGGCTGCGGTTGAACCTGACCGCAGCCTTCTTCTTTGGCTCCGTAGGAGCTTCTCTGTGGAGCACAGCTCCAACGAGTCTGATTCCGCTAAGCGCGGACTTGTGCATGGCCCTTTTCGGGTCCCCCTCCGGAGGTGGATGGGACGCGAGGTACGCGGTGGTTGCCATGATCTCAGCTTGCGGCGTCTTCGGGATGACGTTGCCGTCGGCATCCATCTCCATGAAGGACGCGTTGAGGGCCCGAGTCACCTCGCGACGTGCCTTCGGATCCATGTTCTCCGTGCGAGAACGGTGCTTGCTGCCATGGTTGCCGTGCGAGCTGGAGCCGATGCCCATGGTGGAGAGAGCAGCTCGCCTTGCACTAGACTCCGAGGCTGCTTGCTTGCGTTTTTCAAGCACCTCTTGCACCTTCACCTGCTTCTTGTGCTCCTCGATTAGGAGCATGTGGTATGCCATCAGCAGGTCCCGTGAGGCACCCACGGGCAGGATATTGTTGCCTGCTACGGCTTCGCGTGCTTGATCCTATCCTTCCTCGCTGAGGTGGATGACCCGATCGGTGTCATCCCCGTTGGGCGTGGGGATTGGCTTCTTCTGTTCTCGTCGTTTCTACCCTGTGGGTTGGGTGGCAGGTTGTGCTCCTGATCCACGTCACTCTGGATAACAGCGGCGCATTGGTAGCGCTCGTAGATCGGATTACTGCTGCTGCAGCTTTCGGATCCGGAACCGTAGGTCCCTTCCTCCGATGGTGGATCGCACAGATCTGAGTTGTAGCTGCTGTTGTCATAGGACTCATATATCGATGGCGATGTGTGTAGCACGGGGTGTGTATCCCACGAAGCAGGCCTGATCGATGGCAGGGGCACCCGCTCTAGGAGACGGAGAGTGTCGGTCTGCCCCACCTGGAAGCAAAAGCTCCCGAACAGGATCTCGAGTCCATCGCCAATGGGCTTGAAGTCCTTCAGGGTGGCTGGCGAGTGGGCGGTGAAGTCGAAGGCGCCAAAGAGGAGATGTGTAACATCCCAAAAATATTAAAATAGAATCATCAAACTCTAATCATCAAAATTAGGGTTAACAAAAACTTTTCTAATTAAAAATATGAAAGCATTCATATGTGTATGTATCAAAATTTGGATTCTTTTGAATTGCCATGATTATGTGTTTCTTTGCTTGTAAAATGATTCTTAGGTGAAATAAACATCATCTAAACAAATCCCAAACTTTTCCCAAAGACAAACAAATAAACAAAAAACAAATTAAGTGAATGGTCACTTTGGCCAATTTAACTCCCATGCCTACTTTGGCTATCTCTAACTTTCATAACTTAACAGAAACATATATGGATATTTGCACCCCTTGATAGTACTCATAACAAGGTACCAAGACCCACCTTGTGATCATCCAAAAACATTTGAATGCATAGTTTAAATGACAGTTTAAAATTGAATCTATTTCATATGGGAAGATCCCACTTTTTCAAAAACCACTCAAACAAGCTCAATTCTCAAAACCCAAGCATCCACAGTATCACCAGCACATTCCTAGCACACCCACCAAAAATCTTTTCAAAATTCAAAACTTAAGTTCATGTGGCCATTTCATCAAACAGGTTGCAGATGCAAATCAAACAAAATCAAAACACTATGTTGAGTAGTGTTTTGGGCCTAACTTGTTTCCTCTCTGGTTACACTAGCCTCAGTAGATCATCTAGCAAACTTAACCGCTCTAGCCCCACTGTAAACTTGCCAATGTCATCAATGGTGAACAGCCCGAGAGCACCCATGTCACCCCAGTGTGGACAGCAAGCTAGAAGAGGAACTAGCTGTGCCAACCTTGTCTGGGAGGTAGCCCATGCCTCACCGCCCCCTCTCGACCAGCCCTGCCTCGCAGACAGCAACCAGAACCGCCAGGAATGCCGCGCCCGCGCCGCTGTCGACCATGCCGACGCGCACCGCAGAGCACGCACCGTTCCCACGCAGCCCGACCACCTCGAGCTCTCGCCGCCCGCCAGCATGCACCCCACCGTCCCAGGAGACCGCCAGACATGCCCATTTCACCGCCCGTACCCCGCAGCCACCGCTCGCTGCAGAGTTCGCCGCCTCTGCCTCGCAGAGCACCGCGCGTTCCCGACCGTTTTCCACCGCCCCTACAAGCGCATTTAAACCTTAGAGAATCGCTAGGAGACCACCGATCGATCGCCACCCTCGGCCATGACTCTAGCAGCCCGTAGTTGTGTCGCCACCTTCGCCTGCCCATCCCTCTCGGTCTCGCCGTCGAGCCTATAAAAGGAGGCCACCCCCAGCCGATTTAAGCACACCATCTCACTCCCCTCACCTCACTGATCGTTCCACCCCTTAGCCAGAGCAAGGCGAGCAGCGCATCACCGGAATTGCGCCGGAGCAGGCCTCCTCTAGAGAAGAAGGGAGTCGTTGATTTCGTCCACCCCAGGAGCTGCCGCGACCACCTCTGAGTTCGCCATCGTCGACTTCATCGTTTGCCCGCCTCGCCGTCGTCACTGGAGCCCCGGTATGCCCCCTATGCACCCCCACTGAGCCGCTAGGGTTCGAGCTCGCCGGTGATCTGTTCATCGTCGATGACGAACCTCAGCCGTCGATCTTCATTCTAATCCAATGCACCACATCGCCTCGTACCGCTTCGCGTTTAAAGAGTCAATGCGTAGACCCCACATCGATTCGCCCAGCGAATGACACTGGGCTGGCCCAATAACCCTTCCCGCGCAGCCCACTCGTTTGAATTTAGCTTTTTCCATTTTAATTCAAACATAGTTCTGTACCTAGTTTCAAAAATCAACCCAGATCGATTCAGTGAACTAAATTGAATGAAACCAATTTTGTTAGAAAGGTATTGAAATGCTTAATCCAAGCCCTTTGGATTCAAATCATTTGGATCTGTAGATAAATCTTGGTAAAAATAACAAGTCGGAAGCTTTTCTGCATTTAAACATTTTTAAAATTTAAACCATAATATCTTTTGAGTTTATTCCAACTCTCAAAAATCATAATTGATCATACCTTTCAGAATATATAAAAATATATGGGTTTACTTACATAAATAATGTTCAAGTAATAAAAGAATGCCACATAGGCATTTCTAGTCATTTATTTTTATTTGAAATAAAAGGTTAAATCTTATTAAATTGTGACACCACTTTAAATCACATTCCCATGTACCGAAAAATGTGGTGATGACATGTGTCAACATGATCCTATGTTTGGTTTGGAGAATATTAAATCTTAAGTAGTTTTTCAATGAGTAGAAATTACTTTTCTAAAAATAAATAAATAAGATAAATGCTTTATTCTTGTGATGTTAAAGATGATGCTATATCATCTATAGAACCCTTTTGTGTGATGATTGAAAGTAGTTAAGTATTGTTTGGTGATTGTGTGCCTCGTATTTATTCATAGACGCTAGTATCGACCAAGGATATGAGGAGGAAGGAGGATAGTACGAAGAAGAATCCGAGGAGAACTTCAACCACTGCTCTGCACAAGGCAAGACTAATACTACTGGTTGAATGTGCAAGATAACACTCGCAAGATACCCTACTTATGCAAGCTACTACTTGCTTGTTACCATGCCAACCATATGCCTTAAGCATATGTGATCATACTCACTTGATAACCCAATCCTAGTTTTACTTGCAAGCTTTCTACTTTATTTCTTTATCAAAGCTCTTACTTAGAGTTTACTTGAGTAAATCATAGATACTAGAAAGATAATTGAAGGTTGCATAAAGAGCATTAAATTTGGCCTAAGCTAGATAATCTTGATGTCATCCTAAGGCATGAGATTGAACTTAGCTAAACTCCACTAGTTTACCACCCCTCATTAGTACTTAACCCCACTTGTAGATGCTAGTGCTAAGCATAAAACTTGATCAACTTAGATGGGAATACTTGGTGGAAAATGGTTATGAAAACCTTGGAATGATGGATCATTCTATTGAGATGTTTTGACATGTGTTTCCGAACACCATATGATTTGATGATGAAAATGTTGAGGCATGAGCCTTAGCCCTTTATAAAACTGATGGTTGTCTGGATGCGATACCATTCCAATTTTACCGTACAACCACAGTACCCGAAGATTGGATAGGTCTTGACTGGAAATTTATATACCTTAGTATTGGTTCTCTCACGGCCAAGGTCTGAGCTGAGGCTACCTTGTGAAGATTGTCCACCTGTGGAGTACCCAAGATGACAGTTGGTCATGGTTGGGAGGCCAAACTCACAGGAGAGGTGCTTATACTAGGGCGTGTAATTGAAAGGTTAGGATTGATTATCCGCATACTAAGTATGGTGAATTCAGGATTTGTTCCTGACGGGTGTATCGAATGTTGTGATGAAAGTGTACAATCTCTGCAGAGTGTCAAACTATTCGAATAGCCGTGTCCGCGGTTATGGACAGTTGGAGTGGCCATACTGTTCCCCCGTCAGATGTTTTCAAAATGACTTGTGAAATGGATTGAGAATTTGACTTGAGCACAACAGAGTTGTGATATGAAATACAAGTTCCCACTTAGGTGTTATAAAATTTCAACTAGCTTTTATTTGCTTCTGGACTTAGTAGAGGTAAATCTGGCTTTTTGCAAAACAACCCTAGAGCTTAGTGTCCTACTACAAAAACCCCCTTCACTTGTTAGTATTAGTTTGCGAGTACTTAAAGAGTACTCATGGCTTTGTCCCTGGCTATTCCCGTGGCCAGACTATGAAGAGGAGTACCAGGATGAAGGACTTCGGGAAGGTTACGAAAACTAGGATCATCTCCCATCGTCAGCATTGCCTGTGACCCCGAAGATGGAGCTTCGCCTACACAACCGTTATTATTACGTATCTCCGCTGCTTGAGTTGTATTAAGAACTGTATCATGAGATCCTTAATTGTGTAAGACCTTATGTATGGTTTGTAATGGATGATGTACTATGGTATCCAAATCTGTTATGTCTCGCAAAAATGGTAATCCTGGGATTGCGATGTATGGCATAACAGGCATCTGGGATTAAAAATCCGGGTGTTGACAAGTTGGTGTCAGAGCCATCCTGACCATAGGAGACCCTAGTTAGACTGGACGTTTGAATCAAAAACTTAGTTTCAAAACCAAAGGAAGCAAATATTTACAAAAACTTATTCCCATTCTTATCCCCTTGTTTCTTTCATAAAAATTCATGTTCCTCAAAAACTCTTGCAAAATACATAAAATTTGACACACTTGATCACTCTACTAACTTACTCATCCTATATTCTTTTAGATGGAGGTGAAGTACAGCAAGTTTTATCAGTTGGGGAATGGAGGAGAAATTATCTTTGAGCGGGATTTGGACCAGCTTTCGGAACTTCTGGAGCGTCCGCACCCCGAGTTCTTCGGATCTCAGCTCAATGATCAAGGAGGAGAAGATTTGCAGTGGCTAATTGTTGCAAGCCTCTGAGGAAAGATTGAACCCCCCACTGCTGAGGGAATTCAGTTCACCTTGCGAGAAAACAACTGGCTCGATGGACTTGCCAGGGCCATGCAGGAAGCTCTTGCCCGTCTGTGTGGGCAGAGTATCAACCAGATCAAGGGTACCGCTTTGAGTTTTGTCCAAGGCGTGATGCTATGGGACAGCCACGGGAAGCCCCATACCACCACGAGCTGAAGACCTAGTTGGACCACCTTAGCTTCATGATGTACGATCATCAGCAGGAATTGGACAATTGTCGTGACTACTCCAACCACAAGTCTGCCATCATCAAGACGATGGGTCAGACCATAGCCATGCTAGCGAAGGATCGCAAGTCTTGCCGCCGTCAGCTCGATAAGAAAGAGCACATCATTGCCCGTCTTCGCCACCGTATCTCGGATTTGGAGGATACCATCCATGAGAGAGACATGCAGTTGGAGGAAAGGGAGAATGCCGGAGAAGATCTTCATGGAGACCCCTACTCCTATCTCAGCGATGATGATGATTTTCTGGAGGATCAGGCTATGGATTTCTTCACCGATGAGGATGATTTCGCCTTCATCAATGACGACGATCATGATGAGGATGATGATTACACCGACTCCGAGGAGTAGTAGCACTTGAGCACTAGCGTAGTGAGTTGTATTCGGTCCCACTGTATCGTAGTTTCCAGAATGGTTCTTAAAACCATATGTTTACCTTTGTTGTGGTGTGTGTTTGTATCGTGTGCTATGAATGAATGAATGAAAAGAAAGTTGCTAGAAAATCTGAGTCAAACTTTAAAAACTTTTCAAAGTCCCGGAACCTTAGAAATTTCCCTCTTTTCTCATGATCTATCTCAATCTTCAGATGCCACGCGGAGGAAGTGGTTCATCCCCAGACCCGATGTTGCAGATCCTGCAAATGTTGGTTTCTGACCACGAAGCCGAAAGGGCCGAACGTCAAGCCAACCTAGCCACCCTTCAGCAGATAGCTCAGCTAGCCCACAACAATCAAGGCCACGTAAATTAGGACAACCATGGATCTAAACTCAAGACTTTCCAGAACACCAACCCACCTGTTTTCACTAAGTCGGAAGAGCCCCTAGACGCCGACGATTGGCTGCAAACCATGGAGAATAGTCTAGAAGTCGCCAGAGTGGAAGCCAACGAAAAATTTCTGTTCACCACCCATTATCTAGCCGGTGATACAAGAGCATGGTGGAACAACGTTCGTGCAATGACCGGAGGACAGATGATGACCTGGGAGGAATTCAAGGTCAAGTTTAGCAGAACCCATGTGCCACCGGGTCTGATCAAGAGAATGAGAGATGAGTTCCGAGAACTGAAGCAAGGAAGGATGACCGTAGTGGAATACTGTGACAAATTCTTGTCATTAGCTAGGTATGCCCCGGATGAGATCTACACCGAAGCCAAGAAGAAAGAGAGATTCTTGAATGATCTGCACGATGAGATGCAGAGTGTGTTGGTCAATATCCCCTTTGCGCATATTGAAGCCCTTGTCGACTCTGCCATCCAGATGGAAGGAAAGATCAACCAAGCCAATGAGAACCGCAAGCGTCGCATGATGCATCAGCCAGGAACCCATCAGACCCCAAAGTATCGCCCTAACCCATCTCCAGGATTGCCCCAAGAACCAACAGACCCCCGATGAACCGTCCGACCTATCCGAATCATGGAAACCCGAGGCCCGGAGGAAATCACAACAACCCCGGCAACTCTAGAAATTTCAACTGTGCACCACCCAAGTTCAACAACAACAATGCTACTGCCAACACCAACACTGCCTCGAGGACTAGAAGCAACGATGTGCCTGTTGCAGCAAAGGACAAGTCGCAAGTGACTTGTTATGACTGTGGAAATAAGGGTCACTACTCCAATGAGTGCCCCAAGAAGAATGCCGCAACCCCCAATGCAAATGCCCTAGCTCAGCAGCAGCGTCATGTTCAGCCTGGAAGAAGATTTGCCCCAGGGAATTCACTCAACCGCAACGGCCGTATTTTTCTCATGCATGCTGAAGAAGCCCAGGAAGTGTCAGATGTCGTGCTGGGTATGTTTTCTGTTAATTCAGCACTCGCTAGAGTGTTGTTTGATTCTGGTGCATCGCATTCATTTGTCACCGAAGAATTTGCATGCACTAGTAAGATTCAACCAACAAAACTGAAGCATGTCATGATTGTTCAAATCCCCGGTTCAACCACGAAGGCTAGGCAAATTTCCAAAGCCGTCCCTATCCGAATCCATGGCAAAGATTTTTATGCTAATCTGATAGTACTCGGAACCAAAGGTTTGGAAGTAGTACTAGGAATGGATTGGATGTCCAAACATAAAGGATTAATTGACTGTGCCAAGAAAGACATAACCATGACCAGTACCGCCGGAATATCAGTAGAGCATATATCTGAAACCTTACCTCGTCAATTCAAGTGCAACAAGAGTATAGACCCACCTACCATTGACCAAGTCCGGATAGTCTGCGAATACCCCGATGTATTTCCAAATGTTTTGCCCGGTATGCCCCCAGATCGGGATATCGAGTTTGTCATTGAACTAATCCCCGGAACAGGAGCCATAGCCCAGAGACCATATAGTATGAACTCGTCGGAACTAGCAGAACTGAAGAAGCAACTGGATTCCATGCTGGAAATTGGATTAATTCAACCAAGTGCGTCACCATGGAGATCACCTGTCTTATTTGTGGACAAGAAGGATGGAGGTAACCATCTATGTACGGATTATCGGAAGTTGAATGATGTCACTATCAAGAACAAGTACCCCTTGCCCAAGATAGAAAATTTGTTTGATCAGTTGACCGGTGCCAAAGTGTTTTCTAAGATTGATCTTAGAACAGGCTATCATCAACTCAAGATTCGTGCAGCGGATATTCCCAAGACTGCCTTTACCACCAGATATGGATTATACGAGTATACTGTCATGTCTTTTGGATTAACCAATGCCCCCGCTTATTTCATGAATCTCATGAATAAGATTTTTATGGACTTCCTGGATAAGTTTGTCGTTGTTTTCATCTATGACATTCTAATTTATTCGAAATCAGAAGAAGAACATGCGCTACACCTAAGGACCATTCTTGGAACCCTTAGAGAGCATCAGTTGTATGCCAAGTTTAGCAAATGTGAATTCCGGTTACAGGAGGTAGGATTCCTCGGCCACATTGTATCAGCCGGAGGAATTTCCGTTGACCCTGCAAAGGTGAAAGATGTCGAAGATTGGCAAGCCCCAACCACTCAAACCCAAGTTCGTGCATTTCTTGGATTGGCGGCATATTACTGCAAGTTCGTAGAAGGATTCTCGAGTATCGCCAGACCCATGACCCAATTGCTGAAGAAGGACATGAAGTTTGAATGGACCGACAAATGTGAAGCGAGTTTTCAAAAACTCAAAAGGAGATTGATTTCAGCCCCAATCTTAATCATACCGGATATCACGAAGCCCTTCGACGTGTTTTGTGATGCATCCAAGATCGGTCTCGGATGTGTGCTAATGCAAGAAGGCAAAGTTATATCTTATCTATCTCGACAACTGAAACAACATGAGCAAAATTACCCAACCCATGACCTCGAACTCGCAGCCGTAGTTCTAGTCCTGAAGACATGGAGGCATTACCTGATGGGAAATCATTGTGAAATCTATTCGGATCACAAGAGTCTGAAGTATATATTTACTCAGAAGGAGCTGAATATGAGACAGAGAATATGGATTGAGCTAATCAAGGATTACGATCTGGACATTCACTATCACCCTGGTAAAGCCAATGTGGTAGCAGATGCCCTTAGCAGATTGCCGTGCCGCTTGAACTCCATGATTTTGAAGGAGCAACCAATCTTGCACAAAGAGATGGAAGATTTTCGAATGGAATTAGTAAGTGAAGGATTTTTGGCTAGCATAGAACTTCAACCCACTTTGATCAGCCAGATCAAAGAGGCGCAGAAAGGAAATGCTAGTATAGACGAAATCAAGCGTCGTATCGGTACAGGCAAAGTACCCGGATTCACCAAAGACGAAGAGGGAGTTCTGTGGTACAAAGGACGCCTTTGTGTACCAGCAGATTCTGAGTTGAAAGAAGTGATTCTGAAAGAGGCTCATGATACTCTTTATTCTATCCACCCCGGAGGAACTAAGATGTATCAAGATTTGAAGGAGAAATTTTGGTGGCATAAGATGAAGAGAGAAATCGGAAGCTATATCGCCAAGTGTGATATATGTCAGCGAGTCAAGGCGGGACATCAAAGACCCGCTGGATTGTTGCAACCATTGCAGATTCCGGAATGGAAATGGGATTCCGTTGGAATGGACTTTATCACCGGATTGCCTACTTATAGTAGGGGAAATGACTCTATCTGGGTCATAGTGGACCGATTGTCCAAAGTCGCCCATTTCTTACCCGTCAAGACCACATATCAGAGTTTGAAGCTAGCAGAGTTATACATCGCTAGAATCATCAGTTTGCATGGAGTCCCCAAGAACTTCGTATTGGATCGAGGAACTCAGTTTACCTCGAGATTCTGGAAGAAAGTGCAAGAAGGTTTAGGAACCCGCCTACATTTCAGCACCGCGTATCACCCTCAGACCAATGGACAAACGGAGCGAGTAAATGAAATACTCGAAGACATGTTGAGAGCATGTGTGTTAGAATATGGATCTAAGTGGGAAGACTGTCTGCCGTTTGCAGAATTTTCATACAACAACAGTTATCAAGCCAGTTTTCAAATGGCCCATTTGAATTCATGTATGGAAGAAAGTGTCGCACCCCTTTGAACTGGTCGGAAGTAGGAGAGAGTCATATTTTTGGACCCGACATCCTACGAGAAGCAGAAAAGAAGGTTCACAAGATTCGTGAGCACCTCAAGACAACCCAGTCAAGGCAGAAGAGTTACGCCGACAAGAGACGTCGAGACCTTGCCTTCAACATAGGAGATTTTATGTATCTGAAAGTGTCGCCATTGAAGGGAATGCAGCGTTTCCAACTGAAAGGAAAGTTAGCCCCCAGATATGACGGACCCTTTAAGATTCTGAACCGTCGAGGAGAAGTGTCGTACCAATTGGAACTACCCGAAGAGATGTCAGCCGTGCACAATGTGTTCCATATCTCATTACTTCGCAAGTGCCTCGAAGTTCCGGAGAAGACTGAAATGTTCAAGAATATTGATCACCGGACCATAGAGATCAACGATGACCTGACCTATCCCGAAGTACCCATCCGTATTTTGGAAGAAGCTTTTAGAACCACCAGAACTCGAAGCATCAAGTTTCTCAAGATTCAGTGGAGCAACCACACAGAAGAGGAAGCTACCTGGGAGCGCGAAGATCACATCAGGACAGAGTTTCCCGATCTCTTCAAATCCTAGGTAATCTTTTCTGTCCTTTTTCAAATCACGGGACGAGATTTTGTTTAAGGGGGGAAGATTTGTAACATCCCAAAAATATTAAACTAGAATCATCAAACTCTAATCATCAAAATTATGGTTAACAAAAACTTTTCTAATTAAAAATATGAAAGCATTCATATGTGTATGTATCAAAATATGGATTCTTTTGAATTGCCATGATTATATGTTTCTTTGCTTGTAAAATGATTCTTAGGTGAAATAAACATCATCTAAACAAATCCCAAACTTTTCCCAAAGACAAACAAACCAAAACAAACAAATTAAGTGAATGGTCACTTTGGCTGTTCCCACACAGCCCGACCACCTCGAGCTCTCGCCGCCCGCCAGCATGCACCCCACCGTCCCAGGAGACCGCCAGACATGCCCATTTCACCGCCCGTACCCCGCAGCCACCGCTCGCCGCAGAGTTCGCCGCCTCTGCCTCGCAGAGCACCGCGCGTTCCCGACCGTTTGCCACCGCCCCTACAAGCGCATTTAAACCTTAGAGAATCGCCAGGAGACCACCGATCGATCGCCACCCTCGGCCATGCCTCTAGCAGCCCGTAGCTGTGTCGCCACCGTCGCCTGCCCATCCCTCTCGGTCTCGCCGTCGAGCCTATAAAAGGAGGACACCCCCAGCCGATTGAAGCACACCATCTCACTCCCCTCACCTCACTGATTGTTCCACCCCTTAGCCGGAGCAAGGCGAGCAGCGCATTGTCGGAATTGCGCCAGAGCAGGCCGCCTCTAGAGAAGAAGGGAGTCGTTGACTTCGTCCACCCCAGGAGATGCCGCAACCACCTCTGAGTTCGCCATCGTCGACTTCGTCGTTTGCCCGCCTCGCCGTCGTCACTGGAGCCTCGGTATGACCCCTATGCACCCCCACTGAGCCGCTAGGGTTCGAGCTCGTCGGTGATCTGTTCATCATCGATGACGACCCTCAGCCGTCGATCTTCATTCTAATCCAACGCACCACATCGCCCCGCACTGCTTCACGTTTAAAGAGTCACTGGCCAGTAGACCCCCTGTCAGTTGCGCCCCGTGTCGTGGAATGACACTGGGCTGGCCCAATAACCCTTCCCGCGCAGCCCACTCGTTTGAATTTAGTGTTTTCCATTTTAATTCAAACATAGTTCTATACCTAGTTTCAAAAATCAACCCAGCTCGATTCAGTGAACCAAATTGAATGAAACCAATTTTGTTAGAAAGGTATTGAAATTCTTAATCCAAGCCCGTTGGATTCAAATCATTGGGATCTGTAGATAAATCTTGGTAAAAATAACAAGTCGGAAGCTTTTCTGCATTTAAACATTTTTCAAATTTAAACCATAATATCTTTTGAGTTGATTCCAACTCTAAAAAATCATAATTGATCGTACCTTTCAGAATATATAAAAATATATGGGTTTACTTACAGAAATAATGTTCAAGTAATAAAAGAATGCCACATAGGCATTTCTAGTCATTTATTTTTATTTGAAATAAAAGGTTAAATCTTATTAAATTGTGACACCACTTTAAATCACATTCCCATGTACTGAAAAATGTGGTGATGACATGTGTCAACATGATCCCATGTTTGGTTTGGAGAATATTAAATCTTAAGTAGTTTTTCAATGAGTAGAAATTACTTTTCTAAAAATAAATAAATAAGATAAATGCTTTATTCTTGTGATGTTAGTGATGAGGCTAGATCATTTATAGAACCCTTTTGTGTGATGATTGAAATTAGTTAAGTATTGTTTGGTGATTGTGTACCTCGTATTTATTCATAGACGCTAGTACCGACCAAGGATACGAGGAGGAAGGAGGATACTACGAAGAAGAAGCCGAGGAGAACTTCAACCACTGCTCTGCACAAGGCAAGCCTAATACTACTGGTTGAATGTGCAAGCTAACACTTGCAAGATACCCTACTTATGCAAGCTACTACTTGCTTGTTACCATGCCAACCATATGCCTTAAGCATATGTGATCATACTCACTTGATAACCCAATCCTAGTTTTACTTGCAAGCTTTCTACTTTATTTCTTTATCAAAGCTCTTACTTAGAGTTTACTTGAGTAAATTATAGATACTAGAAAGATAATTGAAGGTTGCATAAAGAGCATTAAATTTGGCCTAAGCTAGATAATCTTGATGTCATCCTAAGGCATGAGATTGAACTTAGCTAAACTCCACTAGTTTACCACCCCTCATTAGTACTTAACCCCACTTGTAGATGCTAGTGCTAAGCATAAAACTTGATCAACTTAGATGGGAATACTTGGTGGAAAATGGTTATGAAAACCTTGGAATGATGGATCATTCTATTGAGATTTTTTTACATGTGTTTCCGAACACCAGATGATTTGATGATGAAAATGTTGAGGCATGAGCCTTAGCCCTTTATAAAACTGATGGTTGTCTGGATGCGATACCATTCCAATTTTACCGTACAACCACAATACCCAAAGATTGGGTAGGGCTTGACTGGAAATTTATATACCTTAGTATTGGTTCCCTCACGGCCAAGGTCTGAGCTGAGGCTACCTTGTGAAGATTGTCCACCTGTGCAGTACCCAAGATGACAGTTGGTCATGGTTGGGAGGCCAAACTCACAGGAGAGGTGCTTATACTAGGGCGTGTAATTGAAAGGTTAGGATTGATTATCCGCATACTGAGTATGGTGAATTCAGGATTTGTTCCTGATGGCTGTATCGAATGTTGTGGTGAAAGTGTACAATCTCTGTAGTGTCAAACTATTCGAATAGCGCGTCATGATTATGGACAGTTGGAGTGGCCATACTGTTCCCCCGTCAGATGTTTTCAAAATGACTTGTGAAATGGATTGAGAATTTGACTTGAGCACAACAGAGTTGTGATATGAAATACAAGTTCCCACTTAGGTGTTATAAAATTTCAACTAGATTTTCTTTGCTTCTGGACTTAGTAGAGGTAAATCTGGCTTTTTGCAAAACAACTCTAGAGCTTAGTGTCCTACTACAAAAAACCTCTTCACTTGTTAGTACTAGTTTGCGAGTACTTAAAGAGTACTCATGGATTTGTCCCTGGCTATTCCCGTGGCCAGGCTATGAAGAGGAGTACCAGGATGAAGTACTTCAGGAAGGTTACGACAACTAAGATCATCTCCCATCGTCAGCATTTCCTGTGACCCTGAAGATGGAGCTTCGCCTATGCTACAGTTATTATTACGTATCTCCGCTGCTTGAGTTGTATTAAGAACTGGATCATGAGATCCTTATTGGTGTAAGACCTTATGTATGGTTTATAATGGATGATGTACTATGGTATCCAAATCAGTTATGTCTCGCAAAAATGGTAATCCTGGGATTGCGATGTATGGCATAACAGGCATCTGGGATTAAAAATCCGGGTGTTGACAACATGACTCTCCGTCCCCGCGGAGTTGTAGATCGCTTTGGTTGGGACCGTCACGATCACACAATCAGCGCCCCCAGTTCCCACAGACGGCGCCAATTGACGAGGTTTAATCTCGTCAATGCCCTTTGTTACGAGCTTGGGTTTTGGAGAATATGGGGATGCTGGAGATCGTGGAACGGTTAGCAAACAAGCAACACGGGGACACGAGGTTTACCCAGGTTCAGGCCCCCGGATGGAAAACCCTACTCCTTCTTTTCTGCTCTTGATTACGGCGGAACCAAAAGTACAGGGGTGCGCAGATGCAATCTGGCATGGAGGTGTGTATGCGGTGGTATGTGAAGTGCCCTCATCGTCGTGCCCTCCTAGCCTTTATATAGAGATAGGCAGGTCTCTGGCAAAGATCGAGTCGGTTACATGTTCTAGGGTTTGCCCCTTTGAATATTCTATATACTCCAGCTTTGTTCTCCAAGGATCCGAAGGCGTCATGGGCCCTGGCCACCCGAAAGTCTTCATGGGCTGGTGCATGTTCTCGTGGGCCTTCCTTGGGGTATACTAGGTATGCTAAGATCGTGTACCCGTAGGGTATAACCATGTCCGACGCGTTGAGGTTCTAGTGACCTCTCGACGTGTGGCAGGGTCCATGTGCTCTGTGCGAGAGCGATTCTTATTGGCATTGTTGCTACGCGAGCTGGAGCCGCCAGCGGTGGAGAGCGCAGCTCGCCGCGCGCTAGACTCCGAGGCCGCTTGCTTGCGTTTGTTGAGGTCCTCCTGCATTTTCATCTGCCGGTTATGCTCGCCGATGAGGAGCAGGTGGTAAGCCATCAACAGATCTCGTGAAGCATTCACAGGCAGGATCCTATTACCTGCCACGGCTTCGCGAGCCTGGCGCCATTCGTCCTCTTTGAGGTTGATCTTCTGGTAGGCGTTAGCGTCACCTTCATTCGGCTGGAGGGGCGGTTGCCCCCCGTTTCCTCCGTTTCCACCATGTGGGTTGGGTGGTGGTACATGGGCACCCGAACCTGGTGGTTGTTCCACGTCTCTTTTGATGACCACGGTGCACTGATAGCGCTCGTGGATTGGATCACTATTGCCGCAGCTTTCGGATCTGGAATCGTAGGTTGCTTCGTCTAATGGGGGGCCGCATAGATCTAAGTTGCAGCTGCTACTGTTGTATGACTCTTCTGTCAGAGCCGACGTGCGTAACACGCTGGGATGCGGGGCCCATGAAGCGGGCCTGATGGATGGTAGCGGCACCCGCTCTGGGATGCGGAGCGTGCCGGTCTACCCCACATGGAAGCAGAAGCTCCCGAACTGAATCTCGAGCCCGTCGCCTACGGGCTCGAAATCCTTCATGGTGGCTAGCGAGTGGGTGGTGAAGTCGAAAGCGCCTAAGAGGAGGTGTCTCTCCGTTGCCAAGGACTTGTAGATCACTTTGGTTGGGACCATCATGATCGCATAGTCAGCGCCCCCAATTCCCACAGACGGCGCCAATTGACGAGGTTCGATCTTGCCAATGCCCATTGTTATGGACTTGGGTTTTGGATAAGATGGGGATGCTAGAGATCTTGGAACAGTTAGCAAACAAGCAACAAGGGGACACAAAGTTTAACCAGGTTCAGGCCCCTGGAGGGAAAACCCTACTCTTGCTTGTCTGCTCTTGATGACGGCGGAACCGAAAGTTACAGGGGTGCGCAGATGTAATCTGGTGTGAAGGTGTGTATACGATGAGTATGATGTGCCCTCCTTGTCGTGCCCTCCTTGTCGTGCCCTCCTAGCCTTTATATAGATAGGCAGGTCTCGGGCATAGGTCGAGTCGGTTACAGATTAGGGTTTGCCCCTTTGAAATTCTATCTACTCTAGTCTTGTTCTCCAAGGATCCGAAGGCGTCATGGGCTTGGGCCACCCAAAAATCTCCGCGGTCCGCGTATGCTCTTGTGGGCCTTCCTTGGACTAGACCAGGTATACTAATATCATGTACCCGTAGGGTATAACCATGTCCAGGGGGGAAAAATTACCCTCAACAAGCTTGGCAAAGACATTTGAGAAGTTGAGGAGGTTGATGTCATTGTTTGATCCTGCCATGCCAAAGAATGAGTGCCAGATCCAAAGATCATGTGTAGCAACTGCCTCGACTATCATAGTGCAACCTTCTTTGTGGCCTTTGTATATTCCCTGCCATGCAAAGGGACAGTTCTTCTAGTGCCAATGCATGCAGTCTATGCTTCCAAGCATCTCAGGAAATCTTCTACTTTCATTGATTGCGAGGATACGAGCAGTGTCTTTAGCAGTGGGTGTTCTCAAGTATTGTGGCCTAAACACCGCAATCACTGCCCTGCAAAACCTATACAAGCAATCGATGGCGGTGGACTCGGTCATGCAGAGATAGTCGTTGGCACTGTCACCCAGAGCTCCATATGCAAGCAACATGTAACATCCCAGCATATAGGAACTAACGAAGGGTAAAATTAGGAATTTGAAACATTGCATGCATTAATCTGTGAAAATGTGGGTAAATTTTTTGCCAAATAAAAACCTAAAGTGATCAAGGTTTCTTTCATACTTTGAGAATAGGTTTAGTCTCGAAGAATGATTGTTATAGACTTTGATATGATCTTTGTGGATTTATGGTTTTGGGAAATGAAATTTGAATTTAAAACTTGAATGTTTGAATTTATAATTCAAAAGGTTTAAGAATTAGATTTGAGTGATTTGGTTTAGTCAAGAGTTAACAATTAATGACTCAAACTTTGAATAAAATAAATGAACCCATAGAATGAATATTGATTCCAAAACTTTATTCAATAAATGATTTACAGAATGTAACTTATTAGAAATATTTATAATAGTAAATAAAACAAAAGAAAAATCTTTATATATTGAATAATAGTACAATAGTTATACAAAAGAATAAAATACAAAAGAATAAATTAAAGATTACAATTGAATCAGAGAAATATTACAAGTGACTATTCTATAAAAATAAAAAGCGAAAAACCTAAACTAAAGTCTTGATCTTCAAATCTGGTACCTGCAAAACAAACACAAATAAAAATAAAGAAGGTTAAGGTTAGAATGGAATTACTCTCAGACTTGTCAGTGAGGTGCACTGATCAAGATTCATCATTGAGTAATTTTATAAAAGGGGCAAGTTTCACCAATATGAAAGAATATATCTTTCATAATTTTAAGCCAGAAGTTAAATGACAGCAAAGAGGGGCAAGTTTCACCAGCCAAGTAAATTTAATCAGATAAGAGTAACTTTTCAAAATTCTGAACATATCCACATCTGTGCAGCAAGCACACAAGCAGCACACACACCAAATTGATGGTGTGTGTTGTCAGCACCTTAGCAATAGCCCAGCAACACAAAACCATCAACACAGCCGTGGGCAAGCACACAATCTCATCTTCTTGCTCTTACACATCAAGCTCAGCAGACAATAGCTAAACCAAGCATAGCAGCCAGCAGCCAAACCAACCAAAGCCCAGGATCACATCACCAGGATGGTGACATAAGGAGGGGGAAGATCAGGTGGATAGCAAGACCAAGGTCAAGCCATCAGGATCAGGAGATGATGGTCTAGATCAAGGACAATCCAGGAGCTAAATATACCAGGGGAGCACAAGATCAAGCTACCACAAGATCCACCACTAGCAACCACAGCATCAAGTGACAGCGGTGAGTACATAGACCATCACATGATCTATCTGTCTAAGATTAAACCAGCATACATGATCTGTATCACATTCAAACTCTCAGTAAGCACCCAAGTGGGGTGAATCCATCACTGAGGTTTTAAACTATAAAGCAAACATCAAAGTACAAAGATCCAACCAAAACTCAGAACAACATCATTGATTTGGCTAGCAGGCTGTGTTTCAATTCAAGAATAAATATAGCTAAGATTTAACTTCTAGGCACATCCCTAAGATAAGGGTAGCACCTTAGAAGTTAATCTTTTGGATCCATATAAATGATCAAGCCTACTATCATTTTTTCCAAGCTTTGATTCAAGAAACAGTAGCTGGTACCACTACCAGAACTATCCATATGAATCAATTAGATAAAGCCTAATCCCTAAGCCTCAGACCAACATCATTGGTCTTAGGGATTTCAGAAAAGAACATTTCTACTTATCTTTTAATGCCAAGCTTGCCTTAAGCTTAAACCAACCCAAACAATGGATTAGAATCAATCTTGTGTGCCATACAAAGATGGTGTCACAAGAACAATTCTACATGAATCAGAATAAACATTCCATCTTCACAGATTCAATCAATCAATCTACCAATCATTTTCCTGTCATTACAGGAATCATAATTAAAACATTCATATATATATCTTCACTCAGATCATTGTGATCTCAAACAACACATGAATTCTCAAGACAACAACACTAAGACAGTGATTTCATCACACCATACCCATTATCATTAACCAAGAAATGACAGTGGTAAGTTATCAAACCCACTGACTTTACCAAGCATTGATTTCAGAGCAACTATATCATCTGAATCATATGAAATCTAAACATAAAATCATCTAATAAGCCACCAGAACCATTATAGTTCATCTTAAGCAGCAAGCCTCAAGCTAATAATCATTCAGCATGTTTAGAGACCATCAACACATGATCTAATTCATCCAGATATGATCAATAGAGGGATATGAACCCTAATCGGAACAAAAACTCTAATTAGGAGATGAACCCTAATCAGAACGTAGTCACTAGGCAAGGGTAGCCACTAGATACACATAGAGAGATTCATGGTGATAGGATGAACCAAGATCCACAGAGGCAACTTACCCGGGGTCCTCGCTGACGAATTGAAGAGGAAGCAGATTGGTCGACGAGCCCGCGGCACCCCAGGCGCTGCACCTGCAGCCACGGCCCGGCCACAACAAGATTTCGGGCACCACACCTCGACAAGGGAGAGCCAGCGGCGTACACTTTCCCAAACCCTAGGGTTGGGCGGAAGGGGTGAACACAGCCACGGGGAGTTCGAGTCAAATCGGTGGACGGATGAGCAGCGTGGTCGCCAACCTCGCCCCGCACCACGACGGTGCGGGGAGGCCACAAGGCGGCCATCGCCAGGCTGGCCTTGAGCCAGGTCGAGAGAAAGGGGAAGATGAGAACGAAGAAGAGACAGAGTGAATGAGTGGGCTGGTTGGGCCGAAAACCCTTTGGGGTGAGGATTTTGACACTGCCCTATTGGGCCACAGAGGCCCAATAAGCCCAAATGGCCAGCCCAAGTCGTTTAAAATCTGTTTAAATAAACAGGAAAAGACCAAAATGCCCCTGAGCTCAATAAAATTCTAGAAAATAAAATAAAAGTCCAAAAATTCTAAATAAAATATTTTTGGATTCACAAAATTCCAAACTATCCAAATAAATTGAAATATAAAATTTTAGACATATAAATTTTATTAAGAATTTTTTAAATTATATATTACTTATGGAATTTTACAAAATTATTGAAAGATGATAAAAATAAATAAAAATCACTTTCATTATATATTAATATTTTAGTATTTTAGAAAAATACTATATAAATATTTAATAACAATTTTTAATATTTAAGTGATAATTCTTAGAAGAATTATTATATCATAAAAGTCAATTAAAAGGGAAATAAAATAAAAAGAATACAATATTCTATTATAAATATTAAAAATTAATATTTATAAATCCTTTGTTATTAAAAAGAATTTTATTAATAATGGGGAGAATGCATATCAAATTAAATGATGCATTACATTACTTTGCATAATCATTTTGCTTCTTTAAATATTGTCCTTACCGGGCAATAATGATGTTTTTGTAGACATAGAAGCTCAAGGTCCAGTGCAAGCATCAGACTTCACTACCTTGCCATCACAAGGCAAGTTCATCACTTGCTCATATCCTTTGAAGAGTCTTTATCAAAGTATTTGCAAATTGTGTGTTATCATATATACTCTAAAGTAAATAAAATATTAATTAAAAATAAAGAAATCATAGATATCATCCTAAGTGATGATATAATGGAGCAATAGAACTTAGGGTTCTATTTGCAACAATGATGACCAATTAGGGACTTAATAACCCCTCACATCAGTGATTCTAGCATCGTATATTACACGTTAGCCATGAGATTTGGAATGGGATAGAGAAGTCAGCAGTATCTTCTTCCTCTCGCATGAAGCCGGATGTGCAGGTCATGGCTGTTATCCTCATAGCGTGCATATTAATTGGTAATTCGTAGAGGATATGCAGCATATGGGTGGGAACCCTCATCATCCCACGATAGTTCTGGCATCTAACGGCTTGTACAAACCATTACCGTAATTCATTATGTGGGTATGGTGTACACCAATGAGACATGCGAGGTCGCGAAGGGGGCAGTGATTGCTTGGACCAACTACTAGGCCCCACATCATGGAATTGTGGACGGAAAAGTACGCTCGGTTGTGCAACAAGGAGTTGACCTCTCATGGGTAAAGTAACACACCTCTGCAGAGTGTATGAATTGTAACTTGTTACTCCCTGTTCCGGGAAGGAGCTACGAACATGGCAGGAAAGGAACTCCACGAAATTTCTGGTAAACCTGTGAAGGCTGATTGTCATATATTTTTATAATAAAATCAATCTTTGAAGAAAGATTTACAAAAGAAACTGCATAGTGCCAAGGACTTATAGTCCGAGGTGGTAGTTAGAGCATCAAACTTCCCACCTTGCATATAATGAACTTGTTGGGTAACGCTGTTACTCATCATTTCATTTGATCCCTTGCTTAGACTCTGAGGATCCCGAAGACGTGCCAATGTATGCAGCCGAATGTCAAGAAGATGTGTTCTACGAGGAGCCTGGCCTGTCAGGAGGTGTTGAAGGAGTGGATTACAAAATCCGCTATGGTGTCGACGATAACGAATCCAACTAAATATCCTAGTTAGTATTAACCAACGGAGCCGAGCAGCATGAAATCTATAGAATAAGCTGCTGAGCTCAACTCCTAGTTGGAGTTGCTACTTTTAAATTCCACTGAAACACTTTATATTTTGGTTTGTAAGTTGAACCTTTTGAATTCTTGAACTTCTGGTATTGTAATAATAATAATGTGTGAATGTTTGTAATATGGACCCGCAATGTTTCTGTTGTACCACTCTGAGGGATGTGATATTTACATAACGGTGTTCTGTGAGTGTCATGTCAACAACTATAGTGTACTACACATGCAGTGGTATGCTGCGTCACCGCACAACCTCGTCGCCACTGTGCACTTCTGAAGTGAGGAAAACCAACCATGCTGGTGCAGTCCTTCTTGCACATGAAATAGGGGTCGAACTCCCAGATGGCATGAACAATCTCGAGGAAGAGCTTTCGGATCATCCTAAAACAACGCCAAAACACGACCTCTTCATGCAGCGGCTCATCGATGTACAACATGTTGTAGCCCTCCATCATCTACCTTGCTTTGCACTTCCGGCGATCATTTGCCGAGCCTCCACGCTTCAGCGTTGTAGTCTGCATGTTGGAGATATGCCCTAGAGGCAATAATAAAAGTGGTTATTATTATATCTTTGTGTTTATGATAAATGTTTACATTCATGCTATAACAGTATTAAACAGGAAACATTAATACTTGTGTGATTTGTAAACTAAATTAGAGTCCCTAGTAAAGCCTCTTTGTAATACTAGCTTGTTGGTTAATATATGATTGTGGTTTCCCGATCATGAGCATTGACATGTTGTTAACAACAAGATCATATCATTAGGAGAATGGTATGATGTACATACTCCTATAGATAAGCGTGGCATTAAGATCAAGTCATTTCAATAGTTTGTTTGCTATAAGCTTTCTGATACATAGTAACCTAATTCCTTCGACCATGAGATCATGCTAATCACCATCACCGAAAGGATGCTTTGATGATATCAAATACCACACCGTAACTAGGTGGCTATAAAGGTGGCATTGAGTGTTAGGAAAGTATGTGTTGAGGCACATGGATCAAGAGTGGGATTTGTCCATCCATATGACGGATAGATATACCCTGGGCCCTCTCGGTGGAATGTCATCCAATTAGCTTGCAAGCATGTGACTAGCTCACAAGGGATCACATATCACGGGAACGAGAAAAGAGTACTTATCGGTAACAAGGTTAAACTACGTATGCAGAGATACCGATGATCAACACCTCGGAGACGTAAACTATCGCGAGACAAAGGGAAATTGGTATCATATGTAAGTGGTTCATTCGATCGCAAAGTAATCGTTAAAATATGTGGGAGCCATATGAATTTCCAGATTCCTCTATTGGTTATTGATCAGAGAAGTGTCTCGGTCATGTCCGCATAATTCACGAACCGTAGGGAGACACACTTAAGGATTCGATGTTGTTTAGTAGATATGGAATGTTAGTAGGGATACCGAATGTTGTTCGGAGTCTCGGATAGGATCCAGGATATCACGAGGATATCCAGAATGGTCCGGAGAATAAGATTCATATAAGAAAAGTCCGATTCCGGAGTTCGGGAAAGATTCCGATGTTTTCATCGGAGAGGTTCTAGAAGGATCACCGGTCCGGAAGGAGAATGGTCCATGAATGTGTCATGGGTAAGTGGAATGATTGGATCATATCCTAGGTCACTTGGTGTGTGCATTTGCAAGAGAGAATTAAAGCTCTAAATTGAAAGTCAAACGGGAAGTTTGAAAAGTCAAACTTGAACAATGGTTTCCTAGTGGGAGAAGAAACAAGTCCTTCTCTCAATCCAACTTGGGTTTGGGTTTGGATTCAAACCCACCCCTCCCAAGGATGCCCCCATCTCATAAATAGAGGGGGAGGGCTGCCCCAAAGCACACAAGCCCTAGCCCCTCTCCACCCGAGTCGCCGCCGCCACGTGCCGCCGCTGCCGGTCCGTCGCCGCCGCTCTAGCCACCGCCGACACCTTCTCCTCCTCCCGGTTTTCTAAACCTAGATTTCTGGGAAACCCTAATCCACCATAACTCGCACCGGCTTAGGCGAAGCCCTGTGGGATCTTCCCTCTACTTCCGACACCACGCCGTCGTGCTGCCGGATTCGCGAGGGGAAAACTACAGCCTCCGCTGCCTGCTGGAACAAGGGAGAGGATGGTTTTCATCGAGTACCGAACGTGTGACCGACTACGGAAGCGCTGCCGGAACGTAGCGCCGGAAAGATCGTCTACGCGATCTTGAGATCGGCAAGTGTACGACTACATCACCCACGAGAATCTGCTCTCGTTAACCGCTTTGGAATCTTCGAGGGTGAGTGCCTCTATCGACTCGTTGCTACAATCTAGTGGATAGATCTTGGCTTGTTTGTGTGCATGCGCTATATTTTTTTTTTGTTTTCCATGCTACGAACCCCTAAGTGGTATCAGAGTCGTGTCTATATGTAGATCTGTTGCACGAGTAGAACACAATGGTCATTGTGGGCGGTGGTCCTTTTATTATCAATTGCTTTTTGTGTACTTTGCATCTTGCGGTGTGATGGGATGAAGCGTCCCGGGCTATCCTTACATGACATCGTTCATGAGACTTGCTCCACGTTTAACATGCAACTTGTATTGCATAAGTGGCTTTGCGGGTGTCTGTCTCTCCCATCATAGTATAGATTCAATTTACAACGGGCACTTGATAGTTCAAGCATCAACGTTGCGGTTCTTGTTCGTAAGTTAGAACGACACTTATTGAAAGCCCCAAACCACGTAAAATATGCAAAGAAAATTAGAGGCGTCTAACTTTGTTTTGCAGGGGTGTGTTGTGATGTGATATGGCCATGATTGTGATTATATATGATGTATGCAATGTTCCTTATTGTAAGTTGGCAACCGGCAGGAGCCATATGGTTGTTTTTTAAATTCCGTTAAGACCTGTGTGTCTATTCAAAGTAGTTGTAATAGTTGATGCTGGTGGATGACAACCATGAAGCGGCGCCATTGACCTTGACGCCATACCGGTGATGATGGAGATCATGTTCGTGCTTGAAGATGGAGATCGGAAGCACAAGAAGAAAGGCCATATCATATCACATATTATGAATTGCATGTGATGTTAATCCTTTTATGCATCTTATATTGCTTAGTTCACGACGGTAGCATTATAAGATGATCCCTCAAGCACAAAAATTTCAAGTTTTAAACTGTTCATCCTTAGTAAGCACCGTTGCTAAAGCTCGTTGTTTTGAAGCACCACGTGATGATCGGGTGTGTTAGATTCTGCAAGTGTATACAACGTGAGCAAGCCAGATTTGCTCATGCGGAAGCTAAGGTTTGATCTTGACGAGCCTAGCATGTACAAACATGGTCTCGGAACACGGATCACCAAAAGGTAAAGCATGAGTCATATAGTAGATATGATGAACATGTTGATTGTTCGCCATTGAAGCTACATCAACTCTCATGATGATCGGTTTTGATGTGGTGGATTTGGTTCGTGTAATCACTAAAACAATGTGAGGGATATTGTTTTGAGTGGGAGTTCACCTAGATTAATTTAACTATTAATTAGAACTCAATTTGTCATAAACTTAGTCTAAACTATTGCAAATATGTTGTAGATCAATGACGCCCCTACCATCAATTTTAATGCGTTCCTAGAGAAATAAAAGTTGAAAAACAATGGAAGCAACTTCGCGGATTGGTTCCGCAATTTGAGGATTGTCCTCAATGCTGGTAATTTGACCTATGTCTTTGGATGCACATTGTGTGACCACTGCAGCTACTTCTACCGATGAAGTAAATAATGTTTACCTCACTCGGAAGAATCAGTACTCCACAGTTCAGTGTGCTATCTTGTATGGTTTGGAATCGGAGCTTCAGAAAAGTTTTGAGAACCATGACCCACATGATATTGTCTGTGAACTCAAAATGATATTTGAGGCTCACGCGGCAGTTGAGAGTTATGAGGCTTCTGAAAAGTTCTTTAACTTCAAGATGGAAGAGGGCAGCTCCGTCAGTGAGCACGTGCTTAAGATGTCTAGGCACGCAAGCAAGCTTCAAAGCTTGGGTATAGTCTTCTCCTTGTTAAAGTCTGCAGAAGTGGAGATCAAGAAATAGCACCAAGTGTTGTTGGTCAATAAGACCACCAAATTCAAGAAGCAAGGCAAGTCTAAGAAAAAGGGAAACTTCAAGAAGGGCGGTAAGAAAGTTACCGCGCCGGCGAAGAAGACCAAGGCTGGGCCTAAGCCTGATACTGAGTGCTTTTACTACAAGGGAGAAGGTCACTGGAAGCGGAATTTCCCAAAGTACTTGGCGGATTTGAAGAACGAAACATCCAAGAAGAAAGGTATATCTGATATACTTGTTATTGATGTGTATCTCACTAGTACTCGTAGTAGTGCCTGGGTATTTGATACTGGTTCGGTTGCTCATAGTTGTAACTCGAAACAGGTACTGCAGAATAAACGGAAGCTAGCGAAGAAAGAGGTGACGATGCGCGTTGGAAATGGATCAAAGGTTGATGTGATCACGGTCGGCATGCTACCTCTTCATCTACCATCGGGATTAGTTTTATACTTAAATAATTGTTATTTGGTGTCTGCGTTGAGCATGAACATTATATCCGGATCATGTTTATTGAGAGATGGTTACTTGTTTAAGTACGAGAATAATGTTTGTTCGATTTATATGAGTAATATGTTTTATGCACATGCACCTCTGATAGATGGTCTATTCTTATTGAATCTCAATTGTGGTAATACACACATTAATAACATTGAAGCTAAACGTTCGAAATTGAGAGATAACTCAACCTATATGTGGCATTGTCGTCTTGGTCATATTGGAGTGAAACGTATGAAGAAACTCCATTCCAATGGACTTATTGAATCACTTGATTTCGAATCACTTGAAAGATGCGAAGCATGTCTGATGGGTAAAATGACTAAGACTCCATTTTCTGGTATGATGGAGCGAGCTACGGACTTATTGGAAATCATACATACCGATGTGTGTGGACCAATGAGTGTAGCATCGCGCGGTGGTTATCGTTATGTTCTTACCTTCACGGATGACTTGAGTAGATATGGATATATCTATTTCATGAAACATAAGTCCGGAACTTTTGAGAAGTTTAAGGAATTTCAAAGTGAGGTAGAGAATCAACGTAATAAGAAGATTAAATTTCTACGATCTGATCGTGGAGGTGAATATCTAAGTTACGAGTTTGGCGAGCATTTGAAGAAATGCGGAATACTTTCACAATTGACACCGCCGGTAACACCACAGCGTAATGGTGTGTCCGAACGTCGTAATCGAACTCTCTTAGATATGGTTCGTTCTATGATGTCACTTACAGATTTACCGCTATCGTTTTGGGGTTATGCATTACATACTGCCGCATTCACTTTAAATAGGGCACCATCTAAATCCGTTGAAACGACACCGTATGAATTATGGTTTGGGAAGAAACCTAAATTGTCCTTCCTTAAAGTTTGGGGTTGTGAAGCTTATGTAAAGAAGTTACAGCCAGACAAGCTTGAACCCAAAGCGGAAAAATGCATCTTCATAGGATACCTGAAGGAAACTATTGGGTATACCTTCTATCATAGATCCGAGGGCAAAATCTTCGTTGCCAAGAATGGATCATTTCTAGAGAAGGAGTTTCTCACGAAAGAAGTGACTGGAAGGAAAGTAGAAATCGACGAGGTTATTGAACCTTCTCTCGAACTTGCGAGTAGTGCAGCACCGGAAGTAGTTCCTGTGGCGCCTGCACCAATAAGAGAGGAAGCTAATGATGTTGATCATGAAACTTTGGTTGAAGTTACTACAGAACCTCGCAGGTCAACGAGAACTCGTACCACTCCTGATTGGTATGATCCCGTTATGAGTGTCATGTTGGTGGACAACACCGATGACCCTGCGACATATGAGGAAGCGATGATGAGCCCATATTCCAATAAATGGCAAGAAGCCATGAAATCCGAGATTGGATCCATGTACGAAAACCAAGTATGGACTTTGGTGGACTTACTAGATGGTCAGAAGGCTGTCGAGAACAAATGGATTTTCAAGAAGAAAACAGATGCTGATGGTAATGTTACTGTCTATAAAGCTCGACTTGTCGCAAAAGGGTTTCGACAAATTCAAGGTGTTGACTACGATGAGACTTTCTCACCAGTAGCTAAGCTAAAGTCTGTGAGGATTATGTTAGCAATCGCTGCATATTATGATTATGAGATATGGCAGATGGATGTCAAACGGCATTCCTCAATGGAGACATTGATGAAGAGTTGTATATGATGCAACCCAAAGGTTTTGTCGATCCTAAAGATGCTAACAAGGTATGCAAACTTCAACGATCCATATATGGATTGAAGCAAGCATCCCGAAGTTGGAATCAACGTTTTGATAAAGTAATCAAAATCTTTGGTTTAATACAAACTTATGGAGAAGCCTGTATTTACAAGAAAGTGAGTGGGAGCTCTGTAGCATTCTTAATACTATATGTAGATGACATATTGTTGATTGGGAATGATGTAGACCTTCTTAATAGTGTCAAAGATTATTTGAATAATAGTTTTTCAATGAAAGATCTTGGCGAAGCAGCTTATATATTAGGCATAAATATTTATAGAGATAGATCGAGGCGCCTAATATCATTATCATAGAGTACATATTTGGACAAAGTTCTAAAGAGGTTTGGAATGGAAGATAGCAAAAAGGGTTCTTGCCCATGTTGCCCAATACGACCTTGAGTAAAACTCAAAGTCCAGCAACGGCAGAAGATAGGCAAAGGATGAGTAAGACTCCCTATGCCTCAGCCATAGGATCTCTTATGTATGCCATGCTATGTACTAGACCCGACATTGCATATGCTGTTAGTTTGACTAGCAGATATCAAAGTGATCCCCAGGAGTGGATCATTGGACATCAGTCAAAAACATCCTTAAGTACTTGAGAAGAACTAAGGATATGGTTCTTTCTTATGGAGGTGATGAACAGCTCGTTGTTAATGGTTACACCGGTGCTAGTTGGAACACCGATCCGGATGATTCTAAATCTCAATCTCGATATGTATTTACTTTGAATGGTGCAGCAGTTAGCTGGAGGAGTGCAAAGCAAAACGTTGTGGCGAGATCTTCAACTGAATCGGAATACATAGTTGCTTCAGAGGCTTCACAAGAGGCGATATGGATGAAGGAGTTCATTACAGAGCTCGGTGTGGTTCCAAGTGCGCTGGACCCAATGTCTATCTACTTTGATAACATGGGCGCCATAGCCAATGCACAAGAATGTCACATCCCAAATTTTAGATTTGGTTCCGCATATCATTCATATCATTGCATCATACTTTTCCATGCAAAACCACCGATTAAAAAGAATCGGCGGAACGCTATTTTCAAAACCCTTTTCTATTCCACTACGAGGCTCCTGCGGGAGACTTTAGTAGGACTTGCGTTGTCCACCCTTGTAGCCTAGTGGTTTCACCCAACCCCTGACCCTAGATTGTTCCCCTCGATTTTACAAAACCGTAGGAGCAAGAATCGCTCGATTCAGAGCTCGTGCGGAAAAGCTACGGCCGTTTTATTAAAAGATAGAAAAACGGGCCGTTTTCCGAGTTCGTTTCCAACCGCGCCCCGAATCGGACTAGGACCCGCAAGGGGGCCCCACTAAAAAGGACCCAGCCGCCGCCGCCCTGCCTCGAATCCCGCACCCGCCTCCTCGGGATCCGCACCACGTGCCGCCTCCTGGAACCGCCGCCGCGCCGCCCTCGGACTCCGTGCCCGCGCCGCCGTCCGTCGCCTCGCTGCCCGCCTCCGCCGCCTGCGCCTGCCCCGCCGAAGCCGCACCCGCCGCTGCGGCGCCACGCGCCAGCCTTCGCCGCCGCCTCGCCGCTTCTGCTGCTGCCCGCCGCTGCAGCCGCGCGCCAATGTTGCCGCTGCATGCCGCGCCTTGCGCCGCCGCTCGCCTTCCGCGTTGTCGCGCCGCCGTCGCGTGACCGTCTTGATCCGCGCGCTGACCAACCTTCCCCTTACGCGCAGGAAAAACGCCGTCGCCGGAACCGATCGCCGCCACCGTCCGGAGTTCGCCGCCGTTTGTTTCCGGTGAGTCCGCAGCCGCCGTTGGATTTCAGATCAGCGGTTCGGATCAGCCGTTGATCGGTCAGTCCCAGGCGTTGACTAGTCAGACGCCCAGTCAGCAGCCGCGTTGACCAGTCAACAGACACAGTTGACTGGGTAATTACTTTAATCGATTTAGTTGGCAGATTTCGGTAGAAACTTGTAAATTGCGTAGAAATTAAACCGCTGGGCCAAAAATTGCAAATAAAATATGTGTAGGTTCAGTGAGTCATGTAGAATCTTGCTGTACCTTTGGTTCACACTTTTGCAGCAAGGTTTAGTACAGTTTAATCAAATGAGTTAATGGCCTTTTTGGAGTAATTAATTCGTAGAAAAATATCCGTAGCTCCAAAAATCGCGTATGATATGTCCCTGGATTCAGTGGAACGAGGAGAATCTCATCGTGAATTAAAAAGATAGGCCTACAGTGAAAACTTCTACAGAAACTGTCTAGTGGCTTTCTGCAGTGTTTTAATCACTCGGGGAGTTTTATAATTTCTTTTTGAGTAATTCTAATTGGTACTGTTTCTAATCAGCGATGCCTATGCGGTAGAATTTTCCCAAGATTTTACAGACAGTATACTACCGGTAGTGAATTATTTGAGTTCTAGCTCTAGTTTTGGGTATTACTTTTTGCGTAATAGTTTTCCTTGCGCTAAAACTATTTTCCATGCATGCAATCAGTAGTTTTATTGAATAGGATTATGTGGTGCAGCTGTAGCACCAATTCACTTGCCTTTCATACCTTCATGCATCATCCTTGTTGCATATGCTTGTGGATTGTTTGTTTATGATTGAAATTGTATCGTGTAGATTGTGACGAGTGCAACGCTTGCTCGTGTGTGGATTGTTCTTCCGACCGCTACAACCAAGGCAAGTAGATGCTACTTTGTTCATGATATGTCCTACTATTTTCAATGCATTGTCGTGTATTTTGTAGATGCATGTGTAGGATGATACTATCGCTATGCTATGTCCTATTATGTGGTAGGACCCTCTTTGTAGATGAACCACCATTGGTAGATGTGCTTAGCCATGCTATGTTGAACGAGCGCTGGGTTACATCATTGAGACTTGTTTCTAAAAGTATTGGTTTGTGAAAACTAAAACAACTTAATCAATGAATCCCCTGGGTGTGACGGTATTGATAATTTTGGTGGTTTCATTGCGGAAAGGCACCCAGGTATCGAGAGAAATTGATTGGCTTCTTTATTTGGTAGCTTACGTGTACAACCATGTGCCAATAATGAAATGGGCGGTTGGTTGGACTTAGTAGGTTGTGGTAACTCGAACCCGCGTATCCAGAGATGTAGAATTTTGGTAGGTTGGACCGGTGCGCGTCGGGATTGAGGAGCTACTTCCCGTACAGTCTCTTCTTGGACTTCTCCCTATCATCACCCAAAATGAGAGTGATGGTACGAGCTGGGCTGGCCAAGTCACATAGGTAAAGTGTACTAACCTCTGCAGGGTGTATAATCTAATCAATTAGCCGTGTCCCCGGTTATGGACAACTGAGTTGCTTGATATTGATTCCATGAAATGTTTCTCGCTCATTCTAATTTCATAATTGTTTTAATATTGTTGGGTTAACTTAATTGGGATCTTCTCAAAGAAAAACAAAAATTGTTTATGAAAGTACGACAAAGGTATTTGCAAATGCAAGCCAGACACAGCTCCACTTGCCAAATATGCATGTAGATGTTAGTATTATTGTCTCCTTTACTAGATCTACTTGCCATACATTCCATGTATTGACCCTTCGGGGCTGCTACGTTTCATGTTGCAGGTTATTTAGATTCTGAGTAATCGATATAGGCCACGGTACTCCACTCGGCACTTGTTCACTTGTGGGCAAATTGAAGAATAGAGAATTTACTTTATTTATGTTGCTACCTGAATAATTTGAGATAGCCTTGAGCTAAGCTTTTATTGTAATAATGGTACTCTGGATCATTGTTATTTATGATACACGGATATTTTGCTATGTTATTCATCTCATTCTATTGTGGGCCAATGAACCGATCCAGGGATTGACATGTCACATAGAAGCCACGGTCTTTTCAGAACCGTGGTGTTACAAGATGGTATCAGAGCCCGTGTGTCGACTGTAGGATCGTGACCTAGGATTGGATTAGGAAGCCTTAGATTTATTAAAGCCTATATTAACTCTGTCTTTCATCTTATGCCTTTCACCCTCGTAAATTATTACCATATGCTATTCTCACACTTTCCTCTTTTACTTGATATATGGGAGAAGTTAGGGCTAAGTATGCAACCATGGAGTCACCAAGGCCCTTTGGAAGGCAGTTAGCACAGCTCTCGCAGTCATTGGGATTGCCACTGCCCATGTTCAAGGGAAGGAGGTTGTACACCTATGGATATGGAGAGGATGCATGGGAGATCACTACCTTCATATTCAGAGATGCCTCCTTGCCAAATCCAGTGCATTTTATCTACACCAAGACATACTGCAACTGGGGACTTGGAATCAACTTGGCCATACATGAAGCCCTGTCTCGCCAGTGCCATAGTGTGTCCACACACCTCGCCAATGATTCACCCTACCGTGACTATGGGAGGCGTGATGAAGATGGGCACATTGTGGTTACCCCGGGCGACAGGAACAACATGCCGCCCCGTCGGAGGAACATAGAGGACATGGAAAGGGAGAATGAAGCTCTAGCTGAGAAAGTGATGATGGTGAAGGAGATTGCAGATTTTGCTAGCAATGGTATGGTGGTCCAAGGACAGGAGATTGACACCCTGCATGAAGCTGTGGGAGTTCTGGAGAATGCCCTGATAGCCAGAGATGCAACCATAGCTCATCTTCATGGTACTGCGTGAGAACACCTGACATACAACAGTTGCAAGGGACCGTCCAGGAAAGGGACCAAACTATTGAAGCTATGACAGCACAGATTTCCGCTCTCCAAGCACAGCTGAATCCACCCTCTGATGATGACAATGGAGATGATGGCAACAATGGGGATGATGATGACAGTGGGAACGATGATGATGAGGAGGAGGACGAGGATGATGATGATGGAGACGATGATGGTGGAGGAGATGAAGCTGTTGCAGTTGCAGCTGAGAGTGAAGAAGAAGAGGAGGATCCAGAAGAGGTGGAGTTTGAGATATCAAGTGATGATTCAGGAGAAGTGTACACTCCATCGCCATGGTTGTACCGTGAACCGAAGCGCCAACGCATGACCTCAAGGACCTACCGCAACCTCTTCAAGAAGTAGATAGAAGTCCACCAATTAGTCCACGTTAGGCAAATTCATTAGGATTAGTCTCGATCGATGTGAAACTTACTTGCTATTAGTTTAAGAGTGTTAGTTGCTTATTTGTGTACTCCAATATCCCAGGAATTATTTGTGCGAATTTTATGAAAGAGTTATGGCAATTTTTGTTAACATCTGTGTTATTTTCACTGCAATTTTCTGCTGATACAGTAGTACTGTATGATTTTTCATATTTTTCTGGTAACTGGGAAAAATCTGGAAAAAAAATTGGGCTGATGCGAAACTCTCTGTACTATATGTGCAAAAAATAAGCTAAATTTACTGACGAGTTTAAGTCAGGCGGAAAAATTCGTGAACGCCTTTGGATACGCTCGCATTGCTGTTTTCTTTGTTTGGTTGATCAACTGTTTAGTTAACCATTGCCAACTCTTGTAAAACTATTTCAGTAGTTATATACTGCTAGGATTAACCCCTCGGATGTTGCTGCATCACTTGTTTGTTGATGTGTTGCTTGCTTGTGATTGTCTGCTATTGTTTGTTGTTGATTGATCATATGCATGGGTAGAATCCTATTGTCGTAGTTGATTCTTTCTAAACTTACCTGTGCTGAACCGCAGATGCCTCCCCGCCTTCAACCCACTGAGTTGGAGCAACTCATGGAAGCTCAGGCACAGCTGACCCAAGTGATGACTCAGTTCATGGCAAATCAAGAACAACAACAATGGAAACAATCAGCCTCAGGGAGATGCTCTCACCAGATTTCTGAGGCTAAGGCCAGCTAAGTTCTCTACTGCAACGGAACCAATGGTTGCTCTCGACTGGTTGCGTTCAGTCAACAAGGATCTGGTAACTGTTGGATGCACTGATGCTGAGAAGGTGAGGTTTGCCGCTCACCTACTGGAGGGACCAGCCGCTTCTTGGTGGGACACTTTTCAGATCACCCACCCGCTGGATACTGTGACTTGGGCGATGTTTGAGGAAGGTTTCAGGACCAACCACGTGTATTCAGGAGTTCTGAGCCTGAAGAGGAAGGATTTCCGCAACTTGCGCCAAACCAATCGCACCGTGGCTGAGTACATTGAGGAGTTCAACAACATGTCCCATTATGCACCTGAGGATGTTGACACTGATGCAAAAAGGAGGGAGAGATTCCTAGATGGCCTCAGTGATGAGCTTTCAGTACAGCTACTGGTGGTTTACTGCCCCACTTTCCAGGAACTTATGGACAAGGCCAGGATCTTGGAAGGGAAGCACAAGCAGGTGGAGAACCGCAAGAGAAAGAGTAACAATCACCACTTTGGTTCGCATCACAAGTCTCGCACTTCATATGATGGATACTCCAAGCATGGAGGGAGTGACCATGGGAGCCATGACCGCCACCACCATGGAGGCGATGGACATCGTCATGACAACCATAGGAGCAACCACCACAGCCATAAGGGAGGACACTCTCACCACTCTGGAGGACACGGTGGACATGACCGCAACCGTGATCGCAGCTTTGTGAAGAAGGATCTGAGTGAGGTGACGTGCTTCAAGTGTAAACATAAGGGACACTATGCTGACAACTGTCCGGAGAGGAAAGGACTGAAGCCAACCAACAATGAGAAGGCCACAGTGAACCACGTGAACGTGGAGGAGATCCCAGATGAGCCTGACCTTGTGATTGGTAAGTTTCCAATCAACACTTACCCTGCACTTATACTTTTCGATACTGGTGCGTCGCATTCATTCATATCAAGGGCATTTGTGGATAAGTATAAGCTACCTACTGAGTCTATGAAAAGGTCTATTAGAGTGAGTTCACCTGGAGGGGATATGATAGTTAGCGCGGGATGCCGCGACTTGACTGTGAGGATTGGAACACACAACTTCATTGCACATTTGGTAGTGTTGGAATCACAAGGATTAGATGTCATTCTGGGTATGGATTGGATGTCTATGCATGGGGGACACATAGATTGTGCACAGCGAGCTGTTTCACTCAAAACCCCGGATGGTAAGAGGATTAGATTCAAGTCGGCTGTGCGACCGCGAAGTTGTAAGTTGAATTCTCTTAAGGGGGTTAGCATGGATACTGTGCCAGTGATTAAGGATTATCCTGACGTGTTTCCGGAAGAACTGCCAGGGATGCCACCTGACAGGGAAGTAGAGTTTCTTATCGACCTGATGCCGGGAACAGGACCTATAGCAAAGAAACCGTATAAGATGGATGTGGATGAACAGATAGATCTACCTCATCGAGGGCACCCTCGGGGGAGAACCCCCTCCACTTGATGCCATGCTTACGGGTCCTCTCAAAAGAGCTGATGAGGTCTTCTTCGAAGAGAGCCTTGATCTCGTCATACTTGGCCTTGTGCTCGTCAGGTAGATCGTCGTAAGTGACTGGTCTGTTCTCCATCGCAGCGTCGGATGTTGACGAAGACGTTGTTGAAGGTCCCACCGGGCGTGCCAGAATGTGTTGCCTGCCAAAACCCACCGGCGAGCAGCGACGGGCAACACGGAGAGAGCCGGAGGCTCCAGATCGCCAGGGCCCTGGTCCCCTCGGCGACGGCCGCAAAAACTCCGGCACGCCCCGGCTTGGTTCGAGATGCCACCGACCTATAACTGGTCGGAAGGTGAAGGATTGCTCCGATTGATTTCTGCATGGTAAACAAGTATCGTAAAATTCGAGCCGTGACGGCTCCTGAGTTTCCAGAATCGGCTCCTAGAGCCGATTGCCCCATGGTTCTGCATTAGATTTACGATAGCATGGGGTTTTGCTTGATCACTACAAGTTAAATCGATCTCTGACGGTTTAATGTTTTCACCACGAATCGAACGTCCTACACGTAATTGAGCACGATGCGTACGTACAAAAGATGAAGAATATTAACCCTAGAGGAGGCCTAATAACCAACGTAAAGTCAATTACCGGAACAACTTCTCTAGAACGAATAAGCCACGTCCCTATGTACTACTGGATCGTTCAACCCGTTTGTAAGGCCTGATTACGTAGATATTAAACTAAACCTTGGTGAACAAGGCACAACTATAACAGATCGAATCGACTAAATAAAGATCAAGCAAGATGCTACCCTTACACTTTGGGAAAAGGTGCAAGGGTAGCGAGATAACTAGAGGTAGCATAACTTCAACGATAATAATGAAAGGCACCGATGCTAGCCTCAAACAATCTATGATAATGGTATTACTCGCCATCAACAACGCTTCAAGACGTAAAAACCGTGTAACGATAGTAGATATCGCTAGATCGCAAGATGCGATCTAGGCAGCATGGCACTTACCCGAAAGAAACCCTAGAAACAAGGGGTGGCGATGCGCCGAGATTGTGTTTGTTGTGAACGTGGTTGTCCTCCTTTTTTCGATAACCTTAGGTACATATTTATAGTCCGGAGACTCTCTACTTTTGGAATAACTCTACAACTCTATCTTTACCTAAACATAAACGGAACCTAAACAAACACGAAACCTACTATGATACAAGATACACGGGCAATTTAGCCCAAATCCACACACTAGGCCGATCCAACAACATGTTGAATATATGTATCTTCCAAGCCCATTTTGATCACGGCCCATCTCCGTCTTTGGCCAAAATACGGCGATAACACATGCCCCCCTGGTTTTGGCAATGATAATTCCAAAACCACTCTGTGTGTTTTTTTTTCTTCTTCTCCTCTTTTTTTTTATCGGGCTGCGCGTCGGCGAATCGTGGCGAGCAGAATCGTCGCTACCCCTTCATCATGATGCCTGTCTTCTCAACTCCTGCGCGTGAGGCATGATTTGTGATTTTGGCGGTAATCTGGGAAACCGCTATGGCATTGAACCGTCTCTCCACTATTCCCTTATTTAAATCTGAACAGTTCGCGGTCCCCATCTTCCTCCGATTGCGGAAAACCCTTCTTCCTCCATGAAAAAACCCTCTTTCTTGCCATGTCCTCCTCTGCTTCCTCGGCATGTCTTCCCACGCCCAACTCGATGGCGGCGAGGCCCGACGCGAACACCGCCGATGGCGGCGTACACTCTCGCCCCACAATGGTGGGACGAGAGGGTTGGGACGGCGCGTTCGCCCATGACCGACGGCGGAGAGCCTGATTCCTCGTTGGCGACGGGAAGCGAGGCGAAGAGCGACGCCTGGTCTTGGGACGGCGTCGAGTCCTCCGACGAGGAGGAGGAATCGGAGGAGGAAACCTCCTCCGACGAGTACCCGCCGACGAAGCGCTTTCGCGCCGGGTCCAGCGAAGACACCGAAGATGACGACGAGGATGAGGAAGCCCCCGCTTCTTCAGCCAAAGAAGAAGAAGACGGCGGCCGGCGGCAAGAATTAGTAGCAGCAACAGTAGTAGTAGGCTTCTCAACAGTAGTACTAGGCTTCCTTTTGCAATCAATCATCCTTTTGTAAGCAATCATCTTCGAATGAATGAAAATCCGCTTCCCAAATATTGTTCCTTTTCGCTTCAATTTTGCCGATAGCCAAAATAGGTCGATGCTCCAGAAGTCGATGACACTGTATCGTCTTTCAACACACTGCACGCATACAGTCAGACAAGTCAAATCGCGAAGAGCCGATGACTACCCATCGGCTTCTCCCCAAAAACGTTGACAGGGTCAAAACTTGGTCGCATCTTTAGGCCCATTAATACGGCCACCTCTTGGTTCCAATGGTAACCTGCAACCTTTTTCAAAACGGACGACCCAAACCTCCAATTGCCCATCGGAAAACGTGCCCTGAACAAACAACTAGTGACAAGCCACACAGCTGGGATCGCTGAGGTGGATCGTGTCCGTGCTGACACCCTCCATGCCTTCGAAGCATTTCTTCAGAAGCTCGTATGCGCGAACTAGCATCTGTTCGTAACATGTGTGAACCTCCAGAGTCGATAACCGTGCATCGGCTATACATTTTGCTTTTTTTTTTATTCTTTTTTTGTTCGGCCGATTCCATGTATCGGCCTCCACATTTTACTGTCCATTGTCACACGTGCTCTTACTTAGCCGATTTCATGTATCGGTCCTTCAAGTTTTACTGTCCACATCCCACATGCTTGGGAAATATTTCTTGAGATGTTGACCGTTGACCGCTACTGGGAACTTTACGCCATCCAGCTGCTCGAGCATGTATGCGTTTCCTCTTAAAACTTGATCGACCCTGTACGGTCCATGCCAATTTGGAGACCATTTACCATATGCTGCATCCTTAGTCCCCAAGGGCAACACGGCTTCCCATACCAGATCACCAACGTGGAACTCCTTTGGCTTCACTTTCTTGTTGTATGCACGAGCTACTTTGGCCTTGTTCTCTTTGATTTTCTCCAGTGACCACAGCGAGCTCGGTTAAGTCCTACACTTCGTCATCGGGGTTGTATATTCTTGATTGTTAGATCGTCTCTGAAAAGTGACCCGTCTCGACCAGTTAATTTCCCAAGGCAATACGGCTTCTTGTCCATATACTAGATGGTACGGCGAGGTTTTAATCGCCCCATGGCATGACATGCGATAAGCCCACAATGCCTCGACAAAACCTCGTGCGGCGCCTAGGGTGCTCATCGATTTTCTCTTGATTAGTTTGATGAGGCTCGGTTGGGCCTTGACTTGCCCATTCGCTGAGCATAGTATGGAGATGACTGATCGACTTGATCCCCGTGTCCTCGCAAAACTTTCTAAACTCTTGAGAAATAAAGACCGAACCTCCATCGGTCGTGATAGTTTGGGGAATCCTGAATCTATGGATGACATGTTCTTTCACAAAATTGATAACATCCTTCGAGTTTACTGATTTCATTGGGACAGCCTCCACCCATTTAGTGAAATAATCAGTGATGGCCAAAATCCACATGTGGCCTTTGCTTGATGGGGGATTGATTTTGCCGATCATGTCCATGCCCCAACCTCGGAATGGCCAAGGCTTGATGATGGGGTTCATTGCTGATGCGGGTACCATCTGAATTTTCCAATTTCGACATGCCCGACACCCTTTGTAGTACTTGAAACAGTCCTCAAGCATGGTGGGCCAATAAAATCTGATCGCTGATCAACCATTTCATCTTATGAGCTGATTGGTGAGTTCCACAGTGCCTTCGTGTACCTCATGTAGGAGCCGATTGGCCTCGGCATCCCGAGCATTTGAGCAATAATCCTTCCAGTCTGTAGAACATGTCATCGCCAATCAAGACGTACTTCATGGCCTTGTATCTTATCCGTTTAGGTGCCCCCGAGCCGGATCCTTCAAGTAATTGAAGATATCGGCTCTCGACGTCTGCTTCGAGGCGTGCACGAACATCGGCTCTTCTGCGGCGTCCTTGTAGCCCTGAAGCCATCTGCGCAAGATCGTTCGCCTCGGTGATTCTGCGATCGTGGGATCCAAGTGAAGTTTATGTACGGAATTGCGCCATCAGCTCGCGGTGCAGACATAATGGGAAGAGGGACTCGCTCTCGCTTGTAGTCCTCCGTGAGTCGGGAGATCACCAACTTGGAGTCCCCAAAATTTCCACCGCTTCATGCGGCTTGAGCAACTCCATTCCCTTGCGTATCGCCTCATACTCGGCGTTGTTGGTGCGGGTGCGGATAACCTGATGGAGAAAGAGAATGTTGCCCCGGGCGAGACGAGTAGCATGCCGATGCGCTCCCCATCGTCACTGCATCGATCCATCGAAAAACATAGCCTTTCGGATCTGCGGTCTTTGCTATATTCGTGTTGATTCTTTCGGCGATAAGATCGCCAACGCTTGTCCCTTAACCGCTTTTGCGGGTTGGTACCGGATGTCAAACTCGATAATGCAAACATCCATTTGCCCAATCGGCCTTTCAACATAGGAGCCGACAATGTGCTTTATGACGTCGACTTGCATATGATGACAATCTCTGACAACAAGATATGGCGCGCAGTTAGTGCAGTGAAAAAGCAGCAGAGGCACAACTTATCGATATCGGTACCTTGTCTGCGTCCGGCATCCTACCTTATGTAAAATACGACTCGCTCCAGCCCATCATAAACTTGCACCACCACCGAGGCGATGGACGTGTCGGCTACTGACAAGTAAATGTAGAACGGTCTGTCAGGCTGCGGTGGAACTAACACTGGCGGCTTCGTCAAATAATCTTTGATCTCGTCGAAGGCACGTTGTTGTTCTGCCCCGGAATTCCTCGTCGGTTGATTTTACTAGTCCCATGAACGGCTCTATCCTTCCTAACAGATTAGAGATGAATCTTCTGACGAAGTTGATCTTGCCGATGAGGGACTGCAGTTCCTTCTTCGTGGTGGGTTGCTTCATTGTTCGTGACCGCCTCGACTTTTCAGCCGATTTCAATTCCGCCTTCATGAACCAAAACACCCAAGATCTGACCGGCCGTGACCCCGAAGGCACACTTCTTTGGATTCATCTGCAGCCCGAATTTCCTTGTTCGGTCCAGGACGCGCTGCGATCGTGTCCGTCCCGGCCGAGCGGACTTGACGACGTCGTCGATGTAAATTCCACCCGCTTGCCGATCGATCATGGAAAATATAATTCATGGCCCTTTGGTGCGTGGCGCGGCATTCTTGAGTCCGAATGTCATGACTACATATTCAAATAACCTTGACCACAGGACTCAATGCGGTCTTGTGTATGTCTTCGGAGCCATGAAGATCTGGTTGTAACCGGCATTGCCGTCCATGAAGCTCAAAATCTTATGACCAAATCTGCATTGATTAATGTTTACGCCCACCGCATCGGATACTCATCCTTTGGGGTAGCTCTGTTGAGATCCGAAAATCTATGGCAACACGCCATCGGCCATCCTTCTTCTCTGCAGTGCGATACTAGAAATCCACTCAGCATACCGCATGGCCCGATCAACTTGGCGTCAACATTTTCTCGACCTCTTTCTTGACTTCTTCGAATTTCGCCTTCATTTGTCGTGCTCATTGCTGAAATGGCGAAATCCTTTTTGAATGAGTCGATGCTCGATGATGCTCTGTCTAACCGAGCATCTCTGTGTAGTCCCAGCGGATGCGGATATTGTTTCAACAGGCTATCATTGGGCCCCAGATTCGGATCCAACTTTCTGGCGATAAATGTTGGTGGCTTATCCCGTGACCAATGTCGATCTCTTCTAGCTCATCAGCGGATGTGAACCCGTATCCTAGCTTCCCGTCACCTGTCAAATCGATGCTAAACACAGGGCAAGCGGTAGGTGAGGATAACAAAAATAATTTGGGCCGATTGCTTGAATCGGCCCCCTTTTGCATTAGTCAAGGACGGTTTACACCTTATTGTTTTACAGTGGCAGAGCATCTCTGCTTCGACTATATGAGCGCTTGTCGTGTGATGATCGCTTTTTATTTTTGTGGCCGATCGCAGGATCGGCCGTACCCTGGATGATCGTGGGCTTTTCTACTCTGTAAGGCGGTGGATAAGACCAGCCTCACCCGTTTTTGTAGCTTCAATACGCCGCAGCCGTCTAGATTGATTCGATATCGGCTCTTGGTCTTACGCTCCGGACGTTCATGCCAGCTATGGAGATCTCGATAGAATCGTGCGTGGATGACCTCCACTTCATCGCCATCCCACCGATTAGGCACGGTGCATCGTGGATGGAATGCAGCAATTAGCGTGAATCAATCCCTTCCTAGCAAGACGGTGTAAGTGCTTTTGCGTCACGACGAAGAATGACGTGGGGATGGTTTTCGCCCACGGTCGGATCTACGTTGAGACGCCTTCAAGTCGACCGTTGAAGTAAACGCTTAACGTGGCGTTGGTTTTGATCGGATCTGCAGTGGGCGTCCCAAACGTCGTAGCATGGAGTATGGCATGATATTGACCGCCCGGTGTCCACCAACATCTTGACGGGTTGCCCATTGATGTAACCCCGCAGGTCTGTGGCTTTCGATGTTTATAACCCTTCTCACGTGGCTTCTCAAAGATAACGGCCGTGGACGCGATCAAAGCTGCCATGGTAGCTCATTGGTTCTTGGCGAAATTACGGCGGTAGTACGAACACCATGTTTGTGCCGGCCGATGTCGTGCATCGGCTTTTGCTGGTTTGGGCGCCATTCTTTCCTTGTCGGGTGATCTCCGTTTCCAAAGTCTGCCTTACTTTGGCGGATCAGCCGTGCTTTCTTCAAAGCGTGGAATCTGCGCTTGACTTCCTCAAGTTACGCAGCTGCACTCTCGCTTACGGGTGTGTCTCGAGTCCGCTGACACCACCTTGGACGGTGATACATCTTCGTCTTTGTCATTCTTTGGCTTCTCGAGGTCCTGCTCGGCGGACTCCTGTGGCGGCTGGGGTGGAAGAGGCCCTAGACGTTTGAACACCGACAGCCTCGTGTCTTCCTGCTGACCGCATTCCGGGCAGTTGTCGACTGTAGGCAATCGGCTCATCCCCGCGTCCCAGCAGTACTTGAAGAAAGGACAATCCCAATGTTTGTCTGCGCCTTCCTTTTCTTTTGACGGTCCCCTAGCAAGGTGCTCATATCTTTCGTCGTCTCTATCGCGCCGGCGACGTTGGTCATACTGGCGCTCATACTTGTTAAGGAGATGCGTGGAATGTGGCTTCTGATATCGCACTCTCCTCACTTGTTCCTCTGTTAAGTACCGCTTTGTCATTGATTTGGCTGGATGCTGGACTAGCCTCCTTTCTTTCCTTGCCGAGAGTGACCACCTTCCTCCTTGTATGTGTCATGGTGGTACCCTGACCCTGCCATATTAACGCCGAACGAGAAATCCAGCTGACGCCTCGCGGAGCGACTGAGCTCTACCATGTTGACGCCGGGAAAAGGGTTCGTGTCGACTTTCATGGCTTCCCGAGGATCGACGGCCTTGTTCTATTGCCATTTGGATTTGGCGAAGCTCTTTGCACTCATTGGTGGTATGGGTGAACGAGTGATGCCACTTGCGTCTGACCTCCGTTCATTTCTGCGAGTAGGGATTTTGTGGCCTTCGGTAACCTCACCGCTTCTCCTTCAAAGACAAATCGAATATCGATCGGCTTTGCTCACGCCAGTCGAACCTTTCGCAGCCCTTGCTGTTTCACCCACTTGCAGCCACAGATCTGCCCGAGCCCATTCAGCCACGGCCACCTCCACGGTCTTGCGCAGATCACCTTCTTCAGATCGACCAGGCCTATCGGACGTTTGAATTTGTCTTGGTACAACTCGGTGGCGCTGTTCATACATCGCCGGATTCCGCCATGTGCGCCAATGAGTTGTACTCACTTGGAAAGCCAGATCCTTGATGGGTGCCGAGAGACCCAACACCGCCGATTCGACCGCTTCCTTCTCGATTAAGCCGAGTAACATCGGTTCTTGACGGTCTGGCTGGATGTATTCGCCACGATTTCTCCTTCGCGCACTGCGCCAGTGCGCAATGCCAGCCTCGGTAGCCTCGAATGGTACGGATGTGGGCGCTCTTCGATTGCTTCCAGGTATGAATTGAATCAGGTGGCAGTGAGGTGTACCACCCAAAGGCTGGTCCTGTCAGAGATTGCGCAAAAAATCTTACGCGCATCTGATCCGATGCCGAAATCATGCCTAGTTGGGCCAGGTATCGGCTTATGTGCTCGATCAAGCTTGACCCTTCTGACCCGTTGAATCTTGAGAACTCAGGGAGCTTATACTTGGGTGGCAGCGGAATCAGATCAAACTCGTTGGGGTATGGCTTTGAATAGCCGATTGTCCTTCTCTTTGGCACGAAGCCGAACTGGTCCCTCAGGATGGTACCGATTTGCTCCACTGTTTGAGCTGTAGGGGCTAGATTCTCATGACTTGTTCCAGTGGCATACTTGGCTAGCCACGCCTGTTTGTCAGCGTCCATCCCAGATATCGCTGCTCCAGCCACGCCTGCCCCTGAAGATCCTGCCCCAGGAACTCCTGCCGCAGAGACTCCTGCGGTTGCAATCTGTTTGGTGCGTGTCAAGTTATTGCAGTCCGGCACGTAGGCGCATACATACCTGTGTGGGATTTCCTTAGGTGGCTCAAACAGGAATTGGCAATCGCCTGGGTCGCCTCCAGCCTTGTAGACGACATAAGCCGCTGCCCCTGGCGGCTCCGGAGCTGCAAGTGGGAATGGCATTGCGGCTGGTCTGCAGGCGGTCTTTCTCCTGGTGAGTCCCAGTAGGCCCGCGGAGAATCGATGCTTCATGATCTCTGAACTACGCGAACCGCGATCCGCTCAGCGTTCACGTGCTCTCAGAATGGCGGTGCAGAGAATGAGCCACCATGTAGTTGACTTCCTGTCGTAGAGCTCTGGTGCGCTCCTCCGAAGGAACAGATAGATCTACCTCATCGAGGGCACCCTCGGGGGAGAACCCCCTCCACTTGATGCCATGCTTACGGGTCCTCTCAAAAGAGCTGATGAGGTCTTCTTCGAAGAGAGCCTTGATCTCGTCATACTTGGCCTTGTGCTCGTCAGGTAGATCGTCGTAAGTGACTGGTCTGTTCTCCATCGCAGCGTCGGATGTTGACGAAGACGTTGTTGAAGGTCCCACCGGGCGTGCCAGAATGTGTTGCCTGCCAAAACCCACCGGCGAGCAGCGACGGGCAACACGGAGAGCCGGGAGGCTCCCAGGACTGCTGGTGGGCCCTGGTCCCTCGGGCGACGGCCCGCAAAAACTCCGGCACACGTCCTGGCTTGGTTCGAGGGCGTGCCACCTGACCTATACCTGGTCAGGAAGGTGAAGGATTGCTCCGATTGATTTCCTGCATGGTAAACAAGTATACGTAAAATTCGAGCCGTGACCGGCTCCCAGGTTTCCCTGTAAATCGGCTCCTAGAGCCGATTGCCCCATGGTTCTGCATTAGATTTACGATAGCATGGGGTTTTGCTTGATCACTACAAGTTAAATCGATCTACGACAGTTTAATGTTTTCACCACGTAACTGGAACGTCCTACACGTAATTGAGCCTGGTACGTACAAAAGATGAAGAATATTAACCCTAGAGGAGGCCTAATAACCAACGTAAAGTCAATTACCGGAACAACTTCTCTAGAACGAATAAGCCACGTCCCTATGTACTACTGGATCGTTCAACCCGTTTGTAAGGCCTGATTACGTAGATATTAAACTAAACCTTGGTGAACAAGGCACAACTATAACAGATCGAATCGACTAAATAAAGATCAAGCAAGATGCTACCCTTACACTTTGGGAAAAGGTGCAAGGGTAGCGAGATAACTAGAGGTAGCATAACTTCAACGATAATAATGAAAGGCACCGATGCTAGCCTCAAACAATCTATGATAATGGTATTACTGCCATCAACAACGCTTGATCAAGAGTAAAACCAGGTAACGATAGTAGATCTTGCCTAGATCGCAAGATGCGATCTAGGCATGGCACTTACCCGAAGAAACCCTAGAAACAAGGGGTGGCGATGCGCCGAGATTGTGTTTGTTGTGAACGTGGTTGTCCTCCTTTTTTCGATAACCTTAGGTACATATTTATAGTCCGGAGACTCTCTACTTTTGGAATAACTCTACAACTCTATCTTTACCTAAACATAAACGGAACCTAAACAAACACGAAACCTACTATGATACAAGATACACGGGCAATTTAGCCCAAATCCACACACTAGGCCGATCCAACAACACGTTGAATATACGTATCTTCCAAGCCCATTTTGATCACGGCCCATCTCCGTCTTTGGCCAAAATACGGCGATAACAGCTGGCACCTCGATTTATTGGACCGTATCGGGTCTTAGCACGCAAAGGAGAAGACGCTTATCAGTTGGAGTTGCCAGAAGCTCTGTCCGCTGTTCACAATGTGTTCCACGTATCCCAGCTGAAAAAGTGCCATCCGGAGATGGCGGATACACCATTGAGAGACACTGTACCGCTAGAGGAGGTTCAGCTTGAGAACGACTTGACCTATGAGGAGAAACCGGTCAAGATTCTGGAGACAGCGGAGAGGACTACCCGTACCAAGACAATCAGGTTTTGCAAGGTGCAGTGGAGCCACCACACCGAAGAGGAAGCCACTTGGGAGCGTGAGGATGACATCCGAGAGGACTACCCACACCTATTTGCTAGCCGCGCCGAATCTCGAGGACAAGATTCATCTTAAGGGGGTTAGTCTTGTCACATCCCAAATTTTAGATTTGGTTCCGCATATCATTCATATCATTGCATCATACTTTTCCATGCAAAACCACCGATTAAAAAGAATCGGTGGAACGCTATTTTCAAAACCCTTTTCTATTCCACTACGAGGCTACTGCGGGAGACTTTAGTAGGACTTGCGTTGTCCACCCTTGTAGCCTAGTGGTTTCACCCAACCCCTGACCCTAGATTGTTCTCCTCGATTTTACAAAACCATAGGAGCAAGAATCGCTCGATTCGGAGCTCGTGCGGAAAAGCTACGGCCGTTTTATTAAAAGATAGAAAAACGGGCCGTTTTCCGATTCCGTTTCCAACCGCGCCCCGAATCGGACTAGGACCCGCAAGGGGGCCCCACTAAAAAGGACCCAGCCGCCGCCGCCCTGCCTCGAATCCCGCACCCGCCTCCTCGGGATCTGCACCGCGCGCCGCCTCCTGGAACCGCCGCCGCGTCGCCCTCGGACTCGTGCCGCCGCCGCCCCAGTACACCCGCCACCGCCGCCCGTCGCCTCGCCGCCGCCGCCTCGCCTTCTTGCCGCTTCGCCGCTGTACTGCCATTGCATCTGTATGCATCTCATGCGCTTTGCGCCGCTCGCCGTCCGCGCTGTCGCGCCGTCGTCGCGTGACCGTCTTCATCCGCGCGCTGACCAACCTTCCCCTTCCGCGCAGGAAAAACGCCGTCGCCGGAACCGATCGCCGCCATCGTCCGGAGTTCGCCGTCATTTGTTTCCGGTGAGTCCACAGCCGCCGTTGAATTTCAGATCAGCGGTTCAGATCAGCCGTTGACCGGTCAGTCCCAGGCGTTGACTAGTCAGACGCCCAGTCAGCGCCCAGTCAGCATCCGCGTTGACCAGTCAATAGACACAGTTGACTGGGTAATTAATTTAATCGATTTAGTTGGCAGATTTCGATAGAAACTTGTAAATTGCATAGAAATTAAACCGCTGGGCCAAAAATTGCAAATAAAATATGTGTAGGTTCAGTGAGTCGTGTAGAATCTTGCTGTACCTTTGGTTCACACTTTTGCAGCAAGGTTTAGTATAGTTTAATCAAATGAGTTAATGGCCTTTTTGGAGTAATTAATTCGTAGAAAAATATCCGTAGCTCCAAAAATCGTGTATGATATGTCCCTGGATTCAATGGAACGAGGGGAATCTCATAGTGAATTAAAAAGATAGGCCTACAGTGAAAACTTCTGCAGAAACTGTCTAGTGGCTTTCTGCAGTGTTTTAATTAATCGGGGAGTTTTATAATTCCTTTTTGAGTAATTCCAATTGGTATTGTTTCTAATCAGCGATTCCTATGCGGTAGAATTTTCCCAAGATTTTACAAACAGTATACTACCGGTAGTGAATTATTTGAATTCTAGCTCTAGTTTTGAGTATTACTTTTTGCGTAATAGTTTTCCTTGCGCTAAAACTATTTTCCATGCATGCAATCAGTAGTTTTATTGAATAGGATTATGTGGTGCAGCTGTAGCACCAATTCACTTGCATTGCATACCTTTATGCATCATCCTTGTTGCATATGCTTGTGGATTGTTTGTTTATGATTGAAATTGTATCGTGTAGATTGTGACGAGTGCAACGCTTGCTCGTGTGTGGATTGTTCTTCCGACCGCTCCAACCAAGGCAAGTAGATGCTACTTTGTTCATGATATCGTCCTACTATTTTCAATGCATTGTCGTGTATTTTGTAGATGCATGTGTAGGATGATACTATCGCTATGCTATGTCCTATTATGTGGTAGGACCCTCTTTGTAGATGAACCACCGTTGGTAGATGTGCTTAGCCATGCTATGTTGAACGAGGGCTGGGTTACATCATTGAGACTTGTTTCTAAAAGTATTGGTTTGTGAAAACTAAAACAACTTAATCAATGAGGACGGTATTGATAATTTTGGTGGTTTCATTGAGGAAAGGCACCCAGGTATCGAGAGAAATTGATTGGCTTCTTTATTTGGTAGCTTACGTGTACAACCATGTGCCAATAATGAAATGGGCAGTTGGTTGGACTTAGTAGGTTGTGGTAACTCGAACCCGCGTATCCAGAGATGTAGAATTTTGGTAGGTTGGACCGGTGCGCGTCGGGATTAAGGAGCTACTTCCCGAACAGTCTCTTCTTGGACTTCTCCCTATCATCACCCAAAATGAGAGTGATGGTACGAGCTGGGCTGGCCAAGTCACATGGGTAAAGTGTACTAACCTCTGCAGGATGTATAATCTAATCGATTAGCCGTGTCCCCTGTTATGGACAACTGAGTTGCTTGATATTGATTCCATGACATGTTTCTCGCTCATTCTAATTTCATAATTGTTTTAATATTGTTGGGTTAACTTAATTGGGATCTTCTCAAAGAAAATCAAAAACTGTTTACGAAAGTAGGACAAAGGTATTTGCAAATGCAAGCCAGACACAGCTCCACTTGCCAAATATGCATGTAGATGTTAGTACTATTGTCTCCTTTACTAGCTCTACTTGCCATACATTCCATGTATTGACCATTCGGGGCTGCTACGTTTCATGTTGCAGGTTATTCTGATTCTGAGTAATCGATATAGGCCACGGTACTCCACTCGGCACTTGTTCACTTGTGGGCAAATTGAAGAATGGAGGATTTACTTTATTTATGTTGCTACGTGAATAATTTGTGCTAGCCTTGAGCTAAGATTTTATTGTAATAATGGTACTCTGGATCATTGTTATTTATGATACACGGATATTTTGCTATGTTATTCATATCATTCTATTGTGGGCCAATGAACCGATCCAGGGATTGGCATGTCACATAGAAGCCACGGTCTTTTCAGAACCGTGGTGTTACAAAGAACCAAGGTCACACAAGAAGCTGAAGCACATCAAGATGAGTTTTCATGCTATTCGAGAGCACGTCCAAGATGGTGACATAAAGATTTGCAAAGTACACACAGATCTGAATGTGGCGGATCCGTTGACTAAACCTCTCACAAGGGCAAAACATGACCAGCACCAAACCGCCATGTGTGTTCGGTATATTACCATGTAATCTAGATTAGTTGACTCTAGTGCAAGTGGGAGACTGTTGGAGATATGCCCTAGAGGCAATAATAAAAGTGGTTATTATTATATCTTTGTGTTTATGATAAATGTTTACATTCATGCTATAACAGTATTAAACAGGAAACATTAATACTTGTGTGATGTGTAAACTAAATTAGAGTCCCTAGTAAAGCCTCTTTGTAATACTAGCTTGTTGGTTAATAGATGCTCGTGGTTTCCCGATCATGAGCATTGAGATATTGTTAACAACAAGATCATATCATTAGGATAATGGTATGATATACATACTCCTATAGATAAGCGTAGCATTAAGATCGAGTCATTTCAATAGTTCGTTTGCTATAAGCTTTCTGATACATAGTAACCTAATTCCTTCGACCATGAGATCATGCTAATCACCATCACCGGAAGGATGCTTTGATGATATCAAACACCACACCGTAACTGGGTGGCTATAAAGGTGGCATTGAGTGTTCGGAAAGTATGTGTTGAGGCACATGGATCAAGAGTGGGATTTTTCCATCCATATGACAGATAGATATACTCTGGGCCCTCTTGGTGGAATGTCATCCAATTAGCTTGCAAGCATGTGACTGGCTCACAAGGGATCACATATCACGGGAACGAGAAAAGAGTACTTATCGGTAACGAGGTTGAACTAGGTATGCAGAGATACCGACGATCAAAATCTCGGATAAGTAAACTATCGCGAGACAAAGGGAAATTGGTATCATATGTAAGTGGTTCATTCGATCGCAAAGTAATCGTTGAAATATGTGGGAGCTATATGAATTTCCAGATTCCTCTATTGGTTATTGATCGGAGAAGTGTCTCGGTCATGTCTGCATAATTCACGAACCGTAGGGAGACACACTTAAGGATTCGATGTTGTTTAGTAGATAAGGAATGTTAGTAGGGATACCAAATGTTGTTCGGAGTCTCGGATATGATCCGGGATATCACGAGGAGATCCGGAATGGTCCGAAGAATAAGATTCATATAAGGAAAGTCCGATTCCGGAGTTCGGGAAAGATTCCGATGTTTTCGTCGGAGAGGTTCTAGAGGTTTCTAGAAGGATCACCGGTCCGGAAGGAGAATGGTCCATGAATGTGTCATGGGTAAGTGGAATGATTGGATCATATCCTAGGTCACTTGGTGTGTGCATTTTCAAGAGAGAATTAAAGCTCTAAATTGAAAGTCAAACGGGAAGTTTGAAAAGTCAAACTGGAACAATGGTTTTCTAGTGGGAGAAGAAACAAGTCCTTCTCTCAATCCAACTTGGATTTGGGTTTGAATTCAAACCCACCCCTTCCAAGGATGCCCCCCTCTCATAAATAGAGAGGAGGCTGCAAAGCACAAGCCCTAGCCCTCTCCACCCGCCATACCGGCCACGGTCCGTTGTCGCCGCCGACACCTTCTCCTCCTCCCGGTTTTCTAAACCCTAGATTTCCGGGAAATCCTAATCCACCATAACTCGCACCGGCTTAGGCGAAGCCCTGCAGGATCTTCCCTCTACTTCCGACACCACGCCGTCGTGCTGCCGGATTCGAGAGGGGAAAACTACAGCCTCCGCTGCCTGCTGGAACAAGAGAGAGGAAGGTCTTCATCGAGTACCGATCGTGTGACCGACTGCGGAAGCGCTGCCGCAACGCAGCGCCGGAAGGATCGCCTACGCGATCTTGAGATCGACAAGTGTACGACTACATCACACACGAGAATCTGCTCTCATTAACTGCTTTGGAATCTTTGAGGGTGAGTGCTTCTATCGACTCGTTGCTACAATCTAGTAGATAGATCTTGGCTTGTTTGTATGCATGCAGTAGAATTTTTTTTGTTTTCCATGCTACGAACCCCTACACTGCGTGTACAGCCGGGCCAGAGAGGCGAGAATCTGCATGTGCTCTGCATCTTAGATGGCTGCGGCGGTCTCTTTCTCCGGCAACACAACAAACATCTCGTCGACGTCGGAGTGCATGGCTGAACGGGAAAAACACCGAACACTTGGCGAACGAGGTGGTGGGTGCTCGGAACAAAGCCGACTTACGGCGAAAGAGGGGCAGACTTACGGCGAAAGAGGGGCAGGGAAAGGAGGCCTAGGCCAAGGGAAAAGGGTGCAGACCTATTTACAGGCGTGAACCCGGCTTGGCGCGGTGGAGCTGGCGCAGGCATGGCAAAATCTTTGCCAGGGGAGAAGCAAGTGGTAGTGGAAAATGGGGTTGTCTGGTTATCCCAACTGTGTTTTCGCTTCGTCCGGCGTTCCCAGGGCATTTTCGAGCCCCGGAATCAGCCTGGAAACCCTGGACAAAAGTTGAATCCAGACGAAATCGGCGTCCTAAAAACACGACTGGGCCAGTTTTGGCGTCTGGATGAAAATTTATCAAAATTTAAATAAACCTATATACTAAATAGTATCTAGATTCATCCAAATTTTGACAAATCTGAGTCAAACTAATATGGATCGCAACGAGACCACACACATCTATCCTGTCATCACCGGTATTTAAGAAGACATGCAGCACCAACAAAAACGCAAAAGCCAAAACCATGAAACCAAGAAGGGAAGACAATTGGCATAGCTCAGACAACGCAAACATAAGCTGACAGAACTGCACGATATATTTTCACAAACGACGGCCAGAGAAAGAGTTCTTGATTAGCAACTCCATTACAGATAGTAGTAGATACAGGAAACAGAAGGCAACTCATGTCCAACTAGCATGAACTGGGCGTCTGGCGACACCATCCAGATTTATTCTCTGCATAGACAAAGAAGGCTCGTCTCCGACTTGCCTAGAAGAAAAGCGGAACACTCTACTGAGTCTTGGCCATGTGGCGGATCAAGTCGACGACGCGGTTGCTGCACAGGAATTTGTTTCAGTGTGTCAAGGGTAGAAAGGAAAAGGAACAGCATACGGTGTTGTGTTTAACATAACAGATATATCGTTGCAGCTCACCTGTAACCCCACTCGTTGTCGTACCACGAGATAAGCTTGACAAAGTTGTCGTTAAGAGCAATTCCAGCCTTGGCGTCAAAGATGCTGGACCTACATTGCGAAAACAGACATGAACAATGAGCAGCGGCAAGATAAAAGTAGCAGTTTTGCCAGCAAATATGAAGGCATCAGCATACCTGCTGTCGCCAATGAAGTCAGTGGAGACCAAATCTTCCTCAACAAAGCCCATGATCCCCTTGAGGTTTCCCTCAGATGCGGCCCTGAAAAAACAACCAGCGTACCCTTGTTAGTGACGTTGGAAACAGCAGTATAATAAGGCTTTCGTAGGAAGCAGCTCTTTTCAATTGAGCAGGGGATGCTCTAAGATTAACACTACACATACTTGATAGCCTTCTTGATGTCCTCATATGATGCAGCCTTCTCGATTCTGACGGTGAGATCAACAACTGACACATCCACAGTTGGTACCCGGAAAGACATACCGGTAAGCTTGCCGTTCAACTCGGGAAGAACCTTACCAACAGCCTGAAATCCATTAGAGGCTTTAGTCAAAGTGTCAACCTGAAGTTAATAATACAGCATACTACCAAAATGCACAATGTTAGATAAACAGCAACTTAACACCAGATCAGAGATGTACATGTGGTTTTATGTAAACCGTGACAAAATGTTGGAAAGGAGGCATATACAACGTGTTGTAGTATGTACGCTACAATATATTGATCTGGCCGACCATGCTAAAAAGGAACAATGGTGCACAATATTAACCATCAAACACCATGTTCCACGGTTTATAGTGTCATTTGGTGACCAGGTACACTTATCTAGCATCTCACGCTATGCCCAAAACAGACAATCAGCAGAAGGCAAGATATGAATTTAAAACAACTCTGAAAACAAATGCAGAACAGTGTGCCTGGCATACCTTGGCAGCGCCAGTGCTGCTGGGAATGATGTTGAAGCTAGCAGCTCTCCCGCCTCTCCAGTCCTTGCTTGAGGGACCATCAACAGTCTTCTGAGTGGCTGAGACAAAGTATACCCGTGTCAACCCACTGAAAATTTATGACAGTTCAACGAGTGACAAGACCATAGCCAGGCGTCAACAAGATCTTACCAGTGATGGCATGAACAGTGGTCATCAGACCCTCAACAATACCGAAGTTGTCATTAATGATCTGGAGAGTGACATTAGCCATTAGTAAGAAATGGACCACAATCAAACTGCAGCCATTAATGTAAGCTGATACAAAGAAACAGAACATACCTTGGCAAGGGGAGCAAGACAGTTTGTTGTGCAGCTAGCGTTTGAGACAATGTTAACATCAGAAGTGTACTTGTCCTCGTTGACACCAACCACAAACATAGGGGCATCTTTGCTAGGGGCTGAAATGACCACCTTCTTGGCACCACCCTAATATTCAAAGAAATATCGTAAGATATCACTGCATGTCTAGTGTTGGAACCACATTGTGAAAGTTAAGTAGTTCATGTAAAACAGAGGAGTAAATTGCCAAAAAAAACCACAATTGGGGAAAGTTATCAACCCTTCACAAAAAAAAAACACAAGAAAACATGCATTTTGGTGGGTGTTTGATGACTTTGCCCCAATTGTGGTGGTTTTTTGCAATTCAGGCACTTCAATGCAACTAACATCAAGGCTAAAATAAGCTGCAAAAAGAAGAATCAAGTATTTGTGCATCATGAATAGTAAAGCCAGTACTTGCTAATTTACTACAGCATACCAAAAGCAAATTAATTAAGTAGATAAATTGGGGCAAAAGAAATTAAACTCTCTGCTTTGCAACTCTCTTTCAGTGTAGTCTCTGGTCATGCTTTTATACAAGAAAAGAAAAATAAGTTACACTTTTGTATTTTCTAACTTAAATGTCAACAATGGATTCTTCCTCAGACTTGTATACAATATAGTCAGAGAAGGCGTACTGTCAGAAATAATATACTAGACAGATAAAAATTAGAAGTTGGATTATACCTTCAAGTGAGCAGCAGCCTTGTCCTTGTCAGTGAATACACCGGTGGACTCAACGACATAGTCGGCACCAGCCTCAGCCCATGGGATTTCTTCAGGGTTCCTTGTGAACAGCAAAAGGTCAAACATTAGTTTCACAGCTATAAGCCACTTAAACCTTAGCACAACTGCCCCGAACAAGCTGTAACATAAAGACTACCTGACGCCAAAGACAGTAACCGCCTTCTCGCCGAAGAGGAGAGTCTTGTCGTTCTTGAGCTTGATGTCGCTGTGCTTCCAGTGGCCGTGGACAGTGTCATACTTGAACATGTAGGTCTGCACATCACAGAATACGCAATTAGACTAGAAAAAATAGGCCTAGACCGAAGCAAATCGCTCGACCTGCAGATACGCATGCTTTGCTCAGCGACTGAGTAGTACAATTGTGCAATCAAGCCGCAATACTACTCTAATCTAAGATAGGTAATCACCAAAGGGGAAGCAAAACTACTCTAGCAGCCGGGTGACTGGCATACTGCAGGAAATTACCAAGTGCGCAACAACCAAAGAGGAAGCAAAACCACTATTAGCGCGCACTCTGGCATACTAGAGGAAATTAAAAAATCTTACTGGCAAAAACCAAACTATTGAACTCTTACCAAACCACGGACCAATTCTGGACCACGCAAGCTACGAAACCGTGAGTGAAACCATCGTCAGACACTAACCACCACCCACCCAAAACATGCATGCTAATTTAAACTGGCGGTAAAACCACAGTTAAAACCTTCCAAGCCACCAGATCTACCTATCAAAGACGGTAAGAATCGCAGATCGAGGGGCATACCATGTACTCGGTGGTGATGAAGGGGTCGTTGACGGCGACGAGCTCGACATCGTCGCTCTGGAGGGCGACCCTGGCGACGAGCCTCCCGATCCTTCCGAAACCTGAGCGAAATCAGCCAGCAAAATTAATCAACACACGGATCCAGTCCAGCCACACCTCAGCCGCAGCAAATACAAGCACCGATCGGTAAGCACAGGCTCGAGCGCAAGGAAGAATTAGACTGAAGCTTACCGTTGATTCCGATCTTAATCTTGCCTGCACGCGCCCCAAATCAGGCAAAAAAACAAACATCGATCAGACCGGGAGGCGAGGAACTAAAGCAGGTAGCAAAGCAATTAGAGGGGAGATTTGACGAGCGACTTACCCATGGCGAGTGGAACTGTGACGAACGCGCGAGATGGGGATTGGAGGTTCGCTGGGGATGGGATGTGGAGAAGTGTCTGGAAGCAAGCAGATGTGGAGAGGGTTTAAGCGGACGGTTTATATAAAGCCCCTAGCAGAGGAAAAGGCGAAATGTGAGAGCGAGAAAAAGTAAAGAAATCAAGACAAATTGATTAAGCCCGAGTTGCGCGTGACCTGTCCCTCCGTTGCCTTTCTCCAGAAGGCGGAGGCAGAGCACGTGTCCCAGTGACCTGTGGGCCCCGAAACTAGGAAGACCCACGTGTCATTGAGGAGCCATGAGCAATCGCAGGTAGGTACACGTCGTGGCTGCTCGTGGTTTCTCGGGCAAGAAAGAGAAGAATAGGCAAAGGAATATTTGCCATCGGTTCGCGTGGTTTCTTGCGCAAGGAAGAACAAGGCATATTTGCTTTCCACAAATAATAGTTTTATGGGTACCTAAAAAAATAGTTATTGGGAGAACTATTGCTTTTTTCAGTACTACTACTAGTTCTTTTAAAATATTTATATTTAATTGGCAATAATGCGGGTTAAACAAATGCGTCGGCAAAAGTAGAATGAGAACTATTTTTAGCACGAAAAAATCTGATTTGTTCGTGGGGTGGCGCGCATTAGGTAGTGCACTAGTATTAGTAGTGTCTGGTTGGTCCATGTGTGGTACAGGCCGAGCAGTATCAGGTGGTCCGAAAGGTTGGACGGCCGCCGGCGACGGCCAGGAGGCGGCGACCCTCGCATGTTTGTCCGACCTGAACTAAACGGAATCCGGATCCTTTGGCTCGCGTGCGCCTGTGTGCACTTGTGCTTCTGCCGGATTAATACGTTTGGTAACTTTTTTTACTAACAAGATTTGGTTTTGTGAATTATGAGAAGAATACCTGCCGGAAATGTGGAAAACACACGGCAAGTTGTGGCAGAGATATCGCCGGAGTCGCACGCACGGGAAAGCAAAACGGGGACAGGGATCAGGGAAGGCGTGCCGCGTGCACGGTGTATCCTGAAATCTGGCGCCACGGCGGGCGTCCCGTGGCCTCGTGGGGTCTATGACGACGACCATCAGGACGTCTAGACGCGGACGGCCAGATATGCCCATGCCCACATGCCGATAATTACGCGACTGCCACCAGACGAATATCCGCTCATATATGCCGCCTTCCAGATGCTTCCAGTGGCGACCTGCTTCGGTCAGCACGCACGCTCGACGCAACATTTTTCTTTTTGAACAGGGACGCAACATTGGGGTTAGGAAAGTGTCGAGTCACCGTTCGTCAGGTTCGGGCGAACCCGACGGCGGCGGACGCGGCTTGCCTGTGCCCCGTTCCGTGCGACCATCCGTGTGGCTTTGATAAATGAAACCAATCGAACGGATGTGGCTCCCGTACCATCCGGTCCTGCCTTTTTCTCTCTGAAAAAATAGGAATACAACTGATATACGATTCCTTTCCGTAAGAGACCAAATAATACTCCCTCCATCTGGGAGTACTGTTGCACGCTCGGGCAAGCACCGCATTAAACCGCATTGCCGCCGGAAATCATGAGAGCTTAGGCAAGACTGGGCATACGCTGACCATCGCCCTCAATCCCAAGAAGCTTGATGAAATCCGAAACCGAGGAGAAACGGTAGCGTCTAGAGCACTGGGATTTGACTCACCGCCGTCTTGATTTGTCCTGTATTGCTAGCAGAAGGTACTAGATCCAACCAACAAATATTGTACACGCTGAGGAGTTTCTTGTTGGCGATCTCTGGCCGCTGCTTTTTCAATAAGCCTGTTTATTGGGTTCGTTGTTGCGGCATTTTCTACGGCTTGTTCTCCTCATCTCGGGCAGGAGCTCTGAGGGGAGAGCTCGGTTTCTTCGCGCGGCATCGACGAACCTTGGGAGCTTGTTATCATTGTTTGAAGACTTCTCTTTCCAGGCGCAGAGGTTGCGTTTGCAAGAAAGGATTCTTTGAGTTGCGGCGGCGATGGGTTCTCTTGGAGAAGTGAAGCCAATTTTCTCTGCAGTTCCAAATCGGAGGCAGGAAGCCAGCCGATTATCCTGGTCAAGTTGAGGCCATCAAGATTGCCGTGAAGTCCCACGATTTTCAACCTCCATCGCGAGGCCAATCAGTTGCAGAGACGAGCTGGAAGGAGGACCTATTTGCTTTTTGCTTTATTCTTATAGGGTTCTCTCTGCAAAGCGCTTGGATATGGTTTTCTTTTCCATTTTATTAGAATTTGGCGTGAAAATGTGTAGCTCCACCGTCTTGGTTTAATGATATGGCTTCCAGACCCTTCCGGGGCTCTCCTGTTCAAAAAAAAAACAAATATTGTACACGCAGGGCATTGCCGCGTGATTTGGCAGTGGTAAGAAAGGGAGGAAAGAGTCGAAGAGAGATAGGAAGTGTAGTCGTGAGGAAGAAAAGGAATGGTAGACAAGATTATGGGAGTTTTTTGAGAGAGATTGGGAGGAGGCAGAGGGAGATTGAGATACCACCGGGCGTGAGTAGTTGGTCGAGGCAACGGCTCCTGCTCAGAGGGAGCCGGTGGCGCAGAAACAGAGTCGCGGCACCGGCGAGGTTGGCAGGAAGGTCTGCAACGGAGAAATGAAGGTACGGCCGCGCTCGTCCAGGTCTGGAAGCTGCTTGTATATTCCACTTCGATTTCAGACAGGGGAAGAAGAAGTATACAGACGGAATTGTACTGTGTTAGAAAAAACGGCACGAGCGGGAGTTCGTGAGGCGCAAACCGTTCGATTGGTTCCACCCGGCTAGGCCGCACGGATGGTCGCACGGAACGGGCACAGGCAAGCCGCGTCCGACGGCGGCGCCCAGCGGATTCACCCGCGCCGGCCGTGCGGCACCGCCCACGGTTACTTAATTAACTTTATTTAAAGGAACCACGTATTTTTATTAATCGAATATTCAGTTACAAGAAGCAATACACGTGAAAACTAATAGACAGACCAGGATAAAGTAATTATCCTGAATTTACAGATAAAAACCTAAGACATAGAGAAATATAAAACAATTTCTAGAGTTCGTGCAACCACCGAAGTCAGCGGCCGCCGTCCAGATCTAGCGTCGCCGAGACGCGCGCTAGAAGATACGCCGAACCTCTACCAATGCAAGATAAAAAAAGCACCATCGCCAGAGAGACTTTATGATCGATGAACAGGCCTGTTGCACGCAGCGAGACACATGTCGTTGTGGCACGTAGATTGAGGAATATCCTCGTGCTGTCTTGAACCAAGATTCGCCGCATCCCATCGACGAAGTCGAGGGAGAACGGTAGATCCACCACCTCCGGACCAGCATCCTCGCTCTAGAGGAACCACCTCGCCCCGGGCACCGGCGCCATTGCGGATAACAATGAACGCCAGCGACACATCGAGAAACAGATCTCACCAGATCTAAGGAACGACGAGAAGACCAAGCCGTCGATCTAAAGGATCGAGCAGCACACGTTGCCATCAACTTCGAGACGCCGCCGTGAAGGTTGCCGCCAGTGTGGGAATAGAGTTGAGGCAGGTTTATTTGCCCGGACGCCGCTCTCACCACTCTAACAACGCACCACACCAGACAAGCCCTAATCCTAGCTACTAGACCAGATCATAGAAATGGGTTCCAAACTCCCTCCTGCCGTTGGAACGGCAAGCGGAGAGAGGGGGCCAATGGCCTGATCGGTGAAGATCTGGTGGGGAGAAGGTCGCCCCCTCCTCCTGGGGAGAGGAGAAACGGACGGGTAAACTTGGTTACTTAATTACTTTCCGTCATTTGCATCCAACAATTATATATGATGGTTCCCCTATGCTCCCCCGACGCTCTGGCGACGAGCAAACTTAGGGTTCCAGAACTCTTTTGAGATCTCGATCGCAGTCGTCTTCTCTAATTTCTCCAGTCAATCCTTTCTGATCTACTTCCTTGTCTTCTGGCCATCATCAGTATCCGGTTTTCACTGCTAGGGTTCGGGGTGATTAAGGGGTTCTCTGGTAGAACTACCCACCCTTGGCTCTGTGGTGCGAGTTTGATCTGATGGCGGCGGAGACAGGCCGATCGGAGGGGAGAATTCAGGAGGCAAGTGGGGGGCTTGGCACGGATCGGAGGACTGGCGGTGTGGAACTACCGATCTCTGAGAAGGGCAAGGCGGCGGGCTCTAATGCGGCGAGCGTTGATGTCGGTTCCTCGGGAACTGGTGACCAGGTGGAGCATATGATGGCGCGTTTGCGCCTTACTGTGGCTGAATCAACCGCGGTGGTCATCGACGACGTGGATGACCTGGACCTGATCGATCCAGATCGCGCGCTTGTGGGCATGGTGATGGCCCCGAACGTGTTGCATGTGGAGACGATCGAGTCGGCCATGAGGCCGGCATGGGGCAACCCGATTGGGCTGCTCTTCAATCCTGTGGGGGATAATAGGTTCATCGCCGAGTTTGGGTCGCAGGCAGATCGCGACCGAGTTATGGAGGGCTCTCCTTGGGTGGTGGGTAAGCACGCTGTCCTGTTGAAAAAGTACGATGCAGATGTGCCCCTGTCTGACGTCAAGTTTGAGCGTTTGGCAGTCTGGGCAAGAATTCTGGCCCTCCCAGGAAGACTGATGAGATCCGAGAGAGGGATTGAAATAGTGAAACCGATTGGTAATGTTACAAAGGTTGAAGCTGATAATCTTGGACGTTGTTGGGGCCCGTATATGCGGATCAGGGTGGAGGTGAATGTCCATGAACCTCTCCTCCGCTATATCATTGTCTTCTCGAGTCGCTTACAACTGACTTCGAGGTATGAGGTGCAGTACGAGCATCTACCGTTCTATTGTTTCTCCTGTGGCTTGCTTGGGCATTCACACCTGATATGTGCAACACCAGCAGCACAGGATGAACAGGGTGAGCTACCTGAAGGGTTTCTCAGCATAGTAAATCAAAAAAATTCTACGGAAGCAAACAGGAAAGCCAAGATCTAATCTAGGAGATGCAATCAACGAGAGGGATAGATGAGATCTTCATACCCTTGAAGAAATCAAGACGGTGAACGTTCATGTAACGTGGTTGATGTAGTCGTACTATCCTTCTCCTCCTCGCGATCCGATCCGATCCAACGCCGCAAGTGGCGACGCCTCCGAGAGATGCACACGTACGGCACCGCGACGTCTCCTCCTTCCTCGGTCCAGCAAGTGGGGTGGAGAGATAGATTGGATCTACAGCACGACGGCGTGGTGCAAAGGTGGAGAGTTTATACGGCACGGCTTCGCCTACGCGCAGTCGGGAAACAGAGAGAGAGAGAGAAAGAGAGGAGGGCAGCAGTATGGCGGCTAGGGTTTGGGGTGGGGGGAGGGTGCGCCCCTGCCCACCTTATATAGGGGCTGGTCGTCCCCCTTGCCCCTCCTCCAAGCCCTAGGGCCGGCGGCCACAAGGGTGGAGTGGGGGGCAAGTCTTCCCCCCCCCCTTATAGAAGATCCCCTAGGGTTTCCCCTAGGGTTTTGGCCAGCTGGGCCTATGGGGCCTTGTGCCCTTGGCCCAATGCGGCCAGGGCACTTCCTCGTAGGCCCACGCCCCCTCCGACAAGTGGGGCCACGTTGGTACCACTCCGGAAGCTTCTAGAACCTTCCGGTACAATACCGAACATTCTGAAACAATTCCGAAATCCAAAAACTGCTTTCCTTTATATGAATATTATTCTCCGGACCATTCCGAAACCTCTCGTGATGTCCTGGATCTCATCCGAGACTCCGAACAAAAACTCACAAACCAATTATCCATTCTATCTTAGCGTCGAGGCACGTTAAGTGTGTGACCCTACGGGTTCGAGAATATGTAGACATGACCTTCTATCAATAATCAACAGCGGGATCTGGAAACCCATATTGACTCCCACATATTCATCGATGATCATATCAGATGAACCACGATGTCAGGATTCAATTAATCCCATATATATTCCCTTCGTCACGCGATATTTTACTTGCCCGAGATTCGATCGTTGGTATCGGCATACCTAGTTCAATCTCGTTCACAGCAAGTACTTTACTCGTTCCGTAATCCGATATCACTTTGTGATTAACTCCTTTACCACTTGCTTGCAAGCGGTGTTGATATCGATTACCGAGTGGGCCCTAAGTATATCTCTCCGACTTGGGAGGGACAAATCCCATCTCGATACATACAACCCAACAAGTACTTTACGATCACCTGAGAGACACCTTTATGATCACCCTCTCATAGGATGATGTTTGATGACCTCAAAGCTTTCTTCCGATGCCAGGGAGTTGCATTATCTCATGGTCTAAGGAATACAATATTTGACATAAGAAAAAGCTTCGCAAAGATGAACACGATCTAATTGCTCTGCTTGATTTGGGTCTGTCCATCATATCATTCTCCCAATGACATGATCTCATTATTAATTGACAACTCATGTCTATGGTTAGGAAACCTTAACCATCATTAATCAATGAGCTAGTCCATAAAGGCATACTATGGACACGGTGTTGTTCATAAACCACACAAGTATCAAAGTTTCCGCTTAATACAATTCTAGCATGAAATATAAACTTTATCATGAACAAGAATTATAATAATAACATCTTTATTATTGCTTCTAGGACATAATTCCAACGGTCTCCCACTTGCACTAGAGTCAATAATCTAGTTTACATCTGGCAACAATCTAACACCCATGGCACTAAGGTGCTGATCATATTTTGCTCGTGGAAGAGGTTTAGTCAACGGATCTACGACATTCAGATCTGTATGTACTTTTCTAATCTTCAGATCTCCATCTGTTATATAATCTCGAATTATATGAAACTTGCGGTTGACGTGCTTGTTCTTTGGATGATATCTTGGTTCCTTAGCCAGTGCTATGGCGCCAGTGTTGTCACGCAATATCTCCAGTAGGTCCAAGGCACTTGGAACCACACCAAGCTCAGTGATGAAGTTCCTAATCCAAACTCCTTCACTTGACGCTTCTGCAGCAGCCATGTATTCCGCTTCTACTGTAGATCCCTCAATCACGCTTTGCTCAGCTTCTCCAGCTCACAGCTCCTCCATTCAAAATATAAACGTATCCTGTCTGAGATTTAGAACCATCCTTGTCGGTATCGAAACTAGCGTCGACGTAACCTTTTACGACGAGCTGTTCATCACCTCCATAGACTAAGAACATTTCTTTGGTCCTATTTAAATACTTTAGGAGTTCTTCACGGCTGTCCAGTGTTCCACTCCTGGACCACTTTGGTATCTGCTCATCAAACTAAGAGCATTGCACACATCCGGTCTAGTACATAGCATGATATACATGATAGAACCTATGGCCGAGGCATAAGGTACTTTGCTCATAGCTTCTCTATCGTTTACCGTAGCTGGACACTGAGCCTTGCTCAATATCTTACCTGACAACATAGGCACTGAACCTTTCTTTGCCTTATCCATTCTGAACCTTTTCAGAACTTTGTCTAGGTATGTACTTTGGCTTAAAGCTATTAGGCGTCTTTGTCTATCTCTATAAATTTTGATGCCTAATATATAAGCAGCTTCCCCTAGGTCTTTCATTGAAAAACATTTGTTCAAATAACTCTTCACATCGTTAAGCATATCAATGTCATTTCCAATAATCAATATGTCATCCACATATAGTATTAAAAATGTCATTGAGCTCCCACTCACTTTCTTGTAGATACAAGCTTCGTAGCAATTTGGAACAAATCTAAAGCTCTTGATCACTTGATCAAAATGAAGGTTCCAACTCCGAGATGCTTGCTTCAGTCCATAAATGGAACGCTGAAGTTTGCACACCTTATCAGCATCCTTAGGATCGACAAAACCTTCGGGTTGCATCACATACAACTCTTCATCAATATTTCCATTGAGGAACGCAGTCTTGACATCCATCTGCCATATTTCATAATCATGAAACGCAACAATTGCTAATAAAATCCGAATGGACTTAAACATCGCTACGGGAGAGAAAGTCTCATCGTAGTCAACACCTTGAACTTGTCGAAAACCTTTCGCGACAAGCCGTGCTTTATAGATGAACATTACCATATATGCGCTGCTTTTCTTCTTGAAAATCCATTTGCACTCAACGGCCTTTCGGTCGCTAGGAGGGTCCACCAAAGTCCATACTTGGTTTTCGCTCATGGATCCTAATTCGGATTTCATGGCCTCTAGCCATTTCTCAGAGTCTGGGCTCATCATTGCTTCCTCATAGTTCGCAGGTTCATTGTTGTCTACTAACAAGACAGTTAAGGCAGGGTTGTCGTACCACTCAGGAGGGGCACGTGACCTTGTCGACCTGCGACGTTCAGTAGTAGCATCGTCCGAAGCTTCATGATCCTTGTCATTAGCTTCCTCTATTGTTGGTGCAGACGGCACTGGAACAATTTCAGGTGCTGCGCTACTCTCCAACTCAAGAGAAGGTTCAATAACCTCGTCTAGCTCTACTTTCCTCCCACTCACTTCTTTCGAGAGAAACTCCTTCTCAAGAAAGGATCCGTTCTTTGCGACAAACACTTTGCCTTCGGATCTGTGATAGAAGGTATACCCAATAGTTTCCTTAGGGTATCCTATGAAGACGCATTTCTCCGCTTTGGGTTCGAGCTTGTCCGGCATCAACTTCTTGACGTAAGCTTCGCATCCCCAAACTTTAAGAAACGACAACTTAGGTTTAGCACCAAACCACAGTTCATACGGTGTCGTCTCAACGGATTTAGATGGTGCCCTATTTAAAGTGAATGCAGCGGTTTCTAATGCATAACCCCAAAATGATCACGGCAAATCTGTAAGAGACATCATTGATCGCACCATATCTAATAGAGTTCGATTCCGGCGTTCAGACACACCATTGTGCTGTGGTGTTCCAGGTGGCGTGAGTTGCGAAACGATTCCGCTTGCTTTAAGATGTGTGAGAAAATCATAACTCAAATACTCACCTCCACGATCGGATCGTAAAAAATTAATTTTCCTGTTACGATGGTTTTCCACTTCGTTCTGAAATTCTTTGAACTTTTCAAATGTTTCATTAAATAGATATACCCATATCTACTTAAGTCATCAGTAAAAGTAAGAAAATAGCGATAACCTCTACGCGTCGAAACACTCATTGGTCTGCATACATCGGTATGTATGATTTCCAACAAGTCCGTTACTCGCTCCATTATTCCGAAGAACGGGGTTTTGATCATCTTGTCCATGAGGCATGGCTCGCACGTGTCAAATGATTCAAAATCAAGAGACTCCAAAAGTCCATCACAATGGAGTTTCTTCATGCATTTTACACCAATATGACCTAGACGGCAGTGCCACAAATAAGTCGTATTATCACTATCTACCTTGCATCTCTTAGCCTCAATGTTATGGATGTGTGTTTTATTGCTTTCGAGATTCAGAAGAAATAAACCATTCATAGCAGGTGCATGACCATAAAAGATGTTACTCATATAAATAGAACAACCATTATTCTCTGATTTAAATGAATAACCGTCTTGCAATAATCCAGATATGATGTTCATGCTCAACGCAGGCACATAATAACATTTATTAAGGTTTAAAATTAATCCCGAAGGTAAAACTAAGGAGAGCGTGCCGACGGCCATCACATCAACTCTTGATCCGTTGCCAACGCGCGTCGTCACCTCATCCCTCGCTAGTCAGCCGCTCATTCCGTAGCTCTGCTTCGAGTTACAAATATTAGCAACTAAACCAAAGATCAAATACCAGCACTACAACGAGCGCTAGTAAGGTAAACATCAATAACATGTATATCAAATATACCTTTGATGGTGCCAGCCTTCTTGTCCGCTAAGTACTTCGGACAGTTGTGCTTCTAGTAACCCTTGTCCTTGCAATAGAAGCACTCAGTGTCCGGATTAGGTCGACTTGACCTTCTTCTCAGAAGGGTCAACGCGCTTGCCGCTGCCTTTCTTGAAGGACTTCTTTGCACCCTTACCTTTCTTAAAGCTGGGGGGCTTGTTGACCATCCACACATGATTATCTTTCATGATGTCCACCTTCGCAGCTTTCAGCTTAGCGAAGAGCTCAGTGATCATATCAGTGGAACCAATCTGATTGTGAGTAACTACAAAACCTTTGTAGCTAGGAGGGAGTGATTGCAGAACTCTGTCAATCTTGAGCTCCTCTGGAATCTTGCAGTCCAGTTGCTCAAGGCGTTGAGTGTAGCCCGATATCTTAATGGCGTGCTCACTAACGGAACTCTCTTCCTCCATCTTGCAGTTAAAGAATTTCTCAGAGATCTCATATCTCTCAGAACGGGCTTGAGTCTGAAACATAGTTTTCAGTTCCTCAAGAATCTCAAAGGGCCCGGCGAACTCCTCAAAACGATTTTGAAGGTATGATTCCATAGCAAACAACATGGTGCTCTTAATCACACCATAATCATCTTTGTCGATCGATAACAAATTTTTTCATCGGTACCAAGCATCTACGTAGGGCATCACCTAGCGCTTTCAAGGACATAGTCCTTTGTCCGCCAATGATAATGATTCTCGATCATGGAACCATTGGTGAAGTTAGACCCATTGTTCTTAAGCTTTTCTTTCTCAGCAAAAACGTTGAAGTTGAAGTTGGACTTAGCCATTTGATCTACAAAATTTGCAAGTACAATTTAGACTATGTTCATGATAACTAGTTCAACTTAATCAAATTACTAGATGAACTCCCACTAAATTCAACCCTCAAGTTGTTTAGTGAACACGATCCAAATTCACCACACCTAATCCAATCTTCACGAGAAGAGATGTGGTTTCAATGGTGGACAACAAAGTGTCGATCATATCATTCATATGACTCATGCTTAACCTTTTCGATTCGTGTGTTCCGAGGCCATGTATGTACATGCCAGGCTCGTCAAGTCAAACCCAAGTATTTACGCGTGTGCAAAACTGGCTTGCACCCGTTGTATATGAACGTAGAGTTTATAGCACCCAATCATCACGAGATGATTGAACACGACGAACTTTCGCAATGGTGCATACATGGGGAGAACACAATTTTATCTTGATCTTTAAGTGAGGAATCATTTTATAATGCTACCGTCACGATCTAAGCATAATAAGATACATAAAAGGATAAACATCACATGCATATAATTTTACATGACATGGTATAGCCAATCTCCGCGCAATGATCTCCATCTTGTGTGTGCCAGCATGATATCCATCACTCCACCATGATTGCCTCCACCATGAATAGCAACTACAACTATTGCTAACTACTTAGCGATAAAGTAAAGCTATTACATGGCGTATAAGAAGTTGACACACAGGTCATACACAATTATAAAGACAACCGTATTGCTCTTGTCGGTTGTGTACTCATCGACATGCAAGTCGTGAAATATTACAATACATGATCATTGCATACAACATACACATCACATTTTGGGCCATACCATATCACAGAAACACTCCCTGCAAAAACTAGTTAGACGCCTCTACTTTGTTGTTGCATGTTTTATGTGGCTTATGAGAGTAACAAGCTAAGAAATATTCTTACCTACGGAAAGCCACAGCGGTTATATTATGGTTGTCAACATCCGGTGTAAATCCCATGACAACTATAGTGAGAGAAACTGGCATCCACCAGCCGCATGTGTGGAACAAGCCACACGTCAAGTGCGGAGCCGGTCTCGCGAACAAGGTCGCAGAAGTTGGCTGACCGCTGATCTCACTATCCCGCCATAAGAAGTACACAACAAGAGGCTTGCAACAGAAAACATCAACGCCGCAACAAGCATTTTATGCTCTACTCGTGAAACACATCTACATAGATCTAGCTCGATACCATCAAGGGTTTCGCAGCATAGTAAATCAAAAAAAATCTACGGATGCGAACGGGAAAGCCAAGATCTAATCTAGGAGATGCAATCAACGAGAGGGATAGATGAGATCTTCATACCCTTGAAGAAATCGCACAGCGAAACGTTCAACTGAACATGGTTGATGTAGTCGTACTAGGCTTCTCCTCCTCGCGATCCGATCCGATCCAACACCGCAAGTGGCGACGCCTCCGAGAGATGCACACGTACGGCACCGAGACGTCTCCTCCTTCCTCGGTCCAGCAAGTGGGGTGGAGAGATAGATTGGATCTACAACACGACGGCGTGGTGCAAAGGTGGAGAGTTTCATGGCAGGCTTCGCCACGCTGCAATGGAGAGAGAGAGGGAGAGAGGGAGAGAGAGAGAGAGAGAGAGAGAGAGAGAGAGAGAGAGGGGAGGGCAGCAGTATGGCGGCTAGGGTTTGTGGTGGGGGTAGGGTGCGCCCCTACCCACCTTATACAGGGGGCTGGCCGGCCCCCTTGCCCCTCCTCCAAGCCCTAGGGCCGGCGGCCACAAGGGTGGAGTGGGGGGCAAGTCTTCCCCCCTTCTAGAAGATCCCCTAGGGTTTCTCCTAGGGTTTTGGCTGGCTGGGCCTATGGGGCCTTGTGCCCCTAGCCCAATGCGGCCAGAGCACTCCCTCGTAGGCCCACACCCCCCTCCGACAAGTGGGGCCACGTTGGTCCCACTTCGAAAGCTTCTAGAACCTTTCGGTACAATACCGAACATTCCTAAACAATTCCGAAATCCAAAAACTGCTTTCCTTTATATGAATCTTATTCCCCGGACCATTCCGGAACCTCTCGTGATGTCCTGGATCTCATCCGAGACTCCGAACAAAAACTCACAAACCAATTATCCATTCTATCCTAGCGTCGAGGCACATTAAGTGTGTGACCCTACGGGTTCGAGAATATGCAGACATGATCTTCTATCAATAAACAACAGCGGGATCTGGAAACCCATATTGACTCCCACATATTCATCGATGATCATATCGGATGAACATCGATGCCAGGTTTCAATTAATCCCATATATATTCCCTTCGTCATGCGATATTTTACTTGCCCGAGATTCGATTGTTGGTATCGGCATACCTAGTTCAATCTCATTCACAGCAAGTACTTTACTCGTTCCGTAATCCGATATCACTTTGTGATTAACTCCTTTACCACTTGCTTGCAAGCGGCGTTGATATCGATTACCGAGTGGGCCCGAAGTATATCTCTCCGACTTGGGAGGGACAAATCCCATCTCGATACATACAACCCAACAAGTACTTTACGATCACCTGAGAGACACCTTTATGATCACCCTCTCATAGGATGATGTTTGATGACCTCAAAGCTTTCTTCCGATGCCAGGGAGTTGCATTATCTCATGGTCTAAGGAATACAATATTTGACATAAGAAAAAGCTTCGCAAAGATGAACACGATCTAATTGCTCTGCTTGATTTGGGTCTGTCCATCATATCATTCTCCCAATGACATGATCTCATTATTAATTGACAACTCATGTCTATGGTTAGGAAACCTTAACCATCATTAATCAATGAGCTAGTCCATAGAGGCGTACTAGGGACTCGGTGTTGTTCATAAACCACACAAGTATCAAAGTTTCCGCTTAATACAATTCTAGCATGGAATATAAACTTTATCATGAACAAGAATTATAATAATAACATCTTTATTATTGCCTCTAGGGCATAATTCCAACACTACCATATTCCTTGAAAAAGTTATCTGCCGATGATGGTGCTACGAAATCTGGTGGGTCAAGGTCTAGCACGAATGCGGCTTCAGCGAGTGATGGACAATCAGTCCTGGGCTCTCGTGCTTCTACTGGCTCCTCGGTGAATGCTGGCCAGGGAAAGGCAAAGGTTCAGAGAAGATTACCACTCACACTGAAGATCAGGAGGCTTCCTCTCCCCCGAAAGATGGTCGTGGTGGGGGCAGGGGTCGAGGCAGGACAACCCGTGGCCGAGGTACTGGGTGCACCGATGGTCCTGGACGTGAGCTGTTTCCAGGTTCGGGGTCCAAACAATCATCTGTAGGTCAGAAGAGGAAGGCTACAAAAGATTGATCTGTTCTGCCGCTAACCATTGAGGACAATAGTGTGCGTGTTGGGGCCTTAGCAATGGTGGTTTTGGAGAAGGGCATTGTGTCCCAAGGTGTTGTGGAGAAGGAACACAACTCGGATTCTTATAAGAAGCTGAAAGCTTCACCAAGACAATCGGCGGATCAGGCGGCGACTACAGAGCAGTCCCGCCCGACGCAATGAGTCTATTTGCATGGAACTGTCGCGACTTGGGGTCTGACGCGACAGTTGGTGAACTTCACTTTTTGGTGAAGAAATTCAGACCGTCCCTGCTCTTCCTATCCGAGACGAAGATGTGGGACACAAAGGTGAAAGGGTTCATGTGGTCGTTGGGCTACACGGGATCCTATGCCGTCAGTTGCGAGGGCCATAGTGGCGGTCTTGCGCTTTTTTGGAGGACACCATATTCGGTGTCTCTTCGTGGAGCTAATGCACATTGTATAGATGTGACTGTGACACCTGAGGAAGATGCACCTTGGCGTGCAAATTTCGTCTATGGCGAGCCTAAATGTGAACTCCGACATGTTTTCTGGGACTTGATTAGGCGTTTGCGAAGAGAATGACAAGGTCCATGGATCTGTTGCGGAGATTTCAATGAGGTTTTGTGCCATGATGAACACTATGGGGTTCGTGATCGTTCAGATGCTCAAATAGACCAATTCCGTAGTTGCCTTGAGGACTGTGATCTTGTGGACATGGGCTTCTCTGGCCCTAAGTTCACATGGACAAATAGGCAGGATGCTCAGACCAATGTTCGGGTACGGCTTAACAGGGGAGTGGCCAACAATGCCTTTGTTGTTCGTTTTGAGGATGCCTCGGTGGAGAACATCATCACAACGTCATCTGATCACTATGCTATCTTAATTCGGCTTTTTTCTACCGAGGGAGAGTAGCAACAGATACCCGTCCAAACTGGCTTTCGATATGAAGCTATGTGGAAACGAGCTGATGATTACTCGGCTACTGTCGAGGAGGCCTGGAAATCCAACAATACTAGGCCAGGTTCGCTGCATTCCACTTGGGATAGGGTTATTCAAACAGGGCGTTCGCTCCAAAGATGGAGCAGAGCTACTTTTGGCTCTGTGAAGAAGAAGATCCAAGCTTTGGAAAGGAAGCTGCGCTATTTCCGCCAATCTACAGTGTGTCCTGATGTGATTACACAAGAAAGAGAGGTGGAGAAACAACTGTGTGAACTCTTTGAACGCGAAGAGATAATGGCACGCCAACGTTCAGGGGTGTATTGGTTGCGTGAGGGAGATCGTAATACTGCATTCTTCCATGCCCGAGCAAGCGCTCGGAAAAGAACGAACCGGATCAACATCCTAGTGAAAGATGATGGGTCAAGAACCGAGGACCAGCAGGAGATTAAGGAGATGGTCCACAAGTTCTATGAGGAGATTTTCTCCTCTGATTCCTCTTTATCGATGGATGAAGTAATTGATTCCATCCCAGTGAAAGTGGACAACAATATGAATGAGAAGTTGACTGCCTCTTACACCAATGATGAAATCAAGTCTGCTTTGTTCCAAATGGGTCCGACAAAAGCTTCTGGGCCTGACGGTTTTCATGCCTTATTTTACCAGACACATTGGGAGTTGATTCAGGCCGAGGTGTGTGACGCGGTTAGGGGTTTCCTCAACGGCGAAGAAATTCCAGAAGGCTTTTGTGATTCGGTGATTGTCTTGATTCCGAAGGTATCAAAAGCTAAACAACTCTCTAAATTCAGACCTATTAGTCTGTGCAATGTGTTATATAAAGTTGCCTCCAAAGTTTTGGCCAACAGACTGAAGGTTCTGCTCCCTGTGGTGGTATCGGAGTTTCAGAGCGCCTTTGTGCCGGGACGATTGATAACCGATAGTGTTTTGATTGCTCTAGAGTGCCTGAATACTGTGCAAAATCATAAGAATAAAAGCCCTTATTTTGCTTTGAAAATTGACATGATGAAGGCCTATGATCGCATAGAGTGGACATATTTGCATGGATGCCTACGCAAGTTAGGCTTTGATGATGGCTGGATTGCCTCAGTGATGAGATGTGTAACAACTGCCAAATATGCGGTGAGAGTGAATGGTTCCTTCACTCCACCAGTGGTACCCTCTCGAGGTATTCGACAGGGAGATCCTATCAGTCCCTACCTGTTTTTACTGTGCACAGAAGGTCTGTCTTGTCTTTTGCAGAAGAAGGAGAGTCGTGGCGAGCTACAAGGTTTACGTAATGGAAAGCACGGCCCTCCTATCTCACATTTGCTCTTCGCAAATGACAGCATATTTTTTGCGTGTAGTGATAATCAGAGTGTGGATACTCTAAAGGAGGTTTTGAACAGTTACTGTGAGGCCTCTGGACAGAAAGTAAACCTACAAAAATCGTCGGTTCTCTTTGGCAAAAATTGTCAGGATATTGTCAAGGAGATCGTTAAGACAAAACTGGAAGTTCAGAACAAAATTCTCCAAGACACCTATCTAGGCATGCCTACGGAGATTGCTAGAGCTGTTTCCTCCTCCTTCAATTTCTTGACAGATCGTGTTTGGAGAAGTGTGAACAATTGGACTGATCGTCCCATGTCAAGGGATGGGAAGGAGGCGCTGTTGAAATCAGTTTCTCAAGCGATGGCCAATTATGTGATGAGCTGTTTCAGAGTCCCAGTGGGTATCTGCGACAAAATGAAGACCATCATTGCTAATTACTGGTGGGGCGTTGAGGATGGAAAGAAGAAAATGCACTGGGAATCCTGGGAATGGATGTCATCCCCAAAATCTCTCGGTGGTTTGGGTTTTAAGGATTTTGTCCTTTTTAACCAGGCGATGTTGGGCAAGCAATGTTGGCGTATCTTGACTGAACCAACATCGTTATGTGCTAGGGTTTTGAAGGGGTGGTACTTCCCAAATTCAGATTTCTTGAGTGCTGGGAAACCAAGAGCTTCTTCTTTCACTTGGCGCTCTATTTTGTTTGGCAGAGATTTATTAGTGCAAGGCCTCAAGTGGGGAGTAGGCAACGACACTTCTATAAAAATCATGCACGATCATTGGATTCCTGGTATTAAACCAGGGATGTTCAAGACTCTGAAGACGGTTCCAACTAATGCCACGGTGAGTACTCTGCTTGATCGCGATGGCAGAAAATGGGATATGGAGGTGGTTCGTCGCTTCTTTTCTGAAGAGATGGCGTGTGTGATCCAACAAATACCTATAAGTACGTATGGTGGTGAAGATTTTGCCTCATGGCCCCATGCAAAATTTGGGGTCTACACAGTCAGATCGGCGTACAATCTGGCCAGAACTGAAAGTTTCTTTTTGACAAGAGCTAGTCTGAATCAAGGAGGAGCTTCAGATCTGTCTGACCAAGAAAAACAATGGAGGTCTATTTGGGCGATCAACTGCCCAAATAAGATGAAGATTGTGATATGGAGAATGGTTCATGATTGTCTACCAACTGGACAACAGCTTTGTCACCGTCACATCCCTGCTGATGACAGATGTACCTTTTGTGGAAGAACTGAATTTGTGGAGCATCTCTTTCTGCAGTGTCCTTTTGCATCAGCTGTATGGAGTTCGGTTAAAGAGAGTATCCAATTGAAGCTAGATAAGAAATCTCTAACCCATATGAAACAATGGATCTTTGCTTTTCTGTCCAGGGCTTCTCCCGTGCAGGCCACAACCTTGACTGTCACATGTTGGCATATCTGGGAGGCTAGAAATGACACAAGGAATGGAAAAGGCCAGCTTCATCCAATGCGTGTATCAGCAAAAATTAAAGCTTACGTGGAGAATATTGTGCAGTACTGTTTCAAACCACCTTCGGCTAAAAGGTGTGAATCTTCATCGTCTTGGATTCCACCACCTGCGGACTGGGTTTGTGTCAATGTCGATGCTGCCATCTTTCCCTCTGAGCACCGGATGGGTATTGGAGTGGTGATCAGGGATCACAAAGGTTCCGTCAAACTTACCTGTAGCGAAGGTATCCAAGGTATTACCTCTCCTGAACTTGCTGAAGCAATCGCTATCAGGCGCGCACTGGTGTTATCCAGAGACGATGGCTTTATGCATATTATACTGGCTTCTGATTGTCTGAGTATGATCCAGCGCATCCTCTCGGTGGAGCGAGATAGATCTTCGGTGGGCATTCTTGTGAGCGATATCAAAAAGCTCGCAGCTGAATTCTCCACATGTTCTTTCAAGCATTATGGTAGAAAGCAGAATGTGGCGGCACATCGTTTAGCTCGTTCTAGTGAGTCTTCGAGTTGTAATATTTCTTTTTCTGTTATTCCGGATTGCATCCGGCAAGTACTGTGTAATGATATTGATTAATCAATAAAGTGCGGACGTTCTCTAAAAGAAAAATTACTTTCCGTCGTAACTAGAATCTTCAAACTTTGAAATCCAACTTCAGGTCGGCTTCACAAACAAATGCATACGGAAAGTAGTGGGAGCATGATTCCAGCGGCTTCTTCTGGAGATAATAAGGAGAAGAGAGAGTCCACGGGGTGCCACGCTGCACTCTTTTTTCTTCCGGTTAATATAAATGGAAATCTAATTTGGCTCACGAATGCACTCATAGTTTAAATGTAAGAAAATTGTATTTTTTCGTCTAGAAATAAATGATTTAGTCTTGTCTAGATTTAAATATATCTAGGGTATAGATATATTTGAATTTGGATAAAGTCAAATCAATTATTTCTAAACGAAGAGAGTACGTATATCCGGACATTCTATGTTTGCACACATGTTTTCATGAAAAAGAATATTTTTATACCCTAAAAAGACAAATCCACATGCTTAAACATGATTATTCTGACCCTTTTTTTTTTTACCTTTTTTTACACAACAGAAAAAATCCAAAAACTCGTGTATGCATACAAAAATGTCCGAATGTGCACGAGACAAGCGAACAAAAGAGTGTGCACAAGTTTCCGAAATTCGACCGTCCTTGAAACTTTGTCACGGGCATCGAACAGTTCTCGAAACTTGACCCTCCGTCTAACCTTAGTTTGTGTCTAGTTTATTTTGGCTATCCCGATATTTATATATATTAGGCTAGGTTGCAAGTGTCCGACTCAAACACCGAACCTTCTGAGTATTCTAAGTTCGATTTGTAATCTATATATACATATTAGACGTAATTACAATAATCTTCAACTTAACGAATATGTCGCCAACGAAACGGTCATCTTTGTGAGAACACATGTGTATGTTAAAGTTGTTTTTTCTTGTTGCTCACTTGCATGAGCCGGCGTCTGAATCCTCATTGGACTCAGTTGCCCAAGTTGATCATGCCGCTTCGTTTTACTCCTCTTTCGCTCCATCTAAAATGATGCTCACATGCACCTTATAGATGTTATTTTTAATCCCTCTATCTTTTAGCACTAGCTTTTTGTCCTTCTTAACTTCAATGGTCAACTTGACCTTGTCAACACGGTAGACATATTTAGTGTTGATCTTGATATCTCACATGCACACAATATGCATAAGCGCATCATCAACTTCATAGACTGCTCAAGAATCACAGGCTTATAGGTAGCAGGCCTCGCTTCTTGTTAGACGTCATATGATAAGAGCTCCCTAAATCCAACATCGACACGTTATCGAACAATTCGCTTACTAAGTCTAGAACATTTGCAAGTCCGACAATCTTGTTGTATGTTGGACAGTTTTTCTGATGTGACCTCACTCCTTACAATAAAAACAATGGGCTTTTATTTCTTCTTCTTGATAGATTTCTCACCATGAATGTTTCTAACTATCAAGCCTTATCCATCACTTGCACCATCTGAAGTACCTTCTTCAAAAGTTTTCTTTTATCGTTGGTCATAGGTCAACAACGCAGTTTGTACCTAGCTCGAAGTGATGCTTGACTTGTCGTACGCTAGAGTAGCAACCAAGATCTTATAGGACTTCGGTAACAAAGGAGCATGAGCAAAGCCGTTTCCTCATGCTTCACCACCCCAATATGTTCCAAATCTGAGACCACATTGTTGAAGGTATTAACGTGTTCAATAAGGTCTGCCCATTCTTGCATACTGATACCATACAATTTACGTTAGAGATACAACTTATTGGGCCCAGTCTTGTCTGGGAACTACGCCTCAAATATCTTCTAGATTTCTCTTGGCGACTCCTAGTCCATCACATGATACAGGACCTATGAAGAGAATATGATCGAGAGTCAAATATTAGATGACATATTTCATGAAGTTTATGATTAAGTTTTATATCATGCTATAACTATATTGATAGGAAAACATCAATACATGTATGATATACAAACAAATAGTAGTTCTTGGTGAAACTCTAGTCACTAGTTCATTGGTCAACTCATGATCAAAGGTTTTCCTGATCGTGAAGGTGAAGGGGTTCGTAGTATGGAAAACAAAAAATTTCTACCGCATGCACACAAACAAGCCAAGATCTATCTACTAGATTGTAGCAACGAGTCGATAGAGGAACTCACCCTCGAAGATTCCAAAGCGGTTAACGAGAGCAGATTCTCGTGGGTGATGTAGTCGTACACTTGCCGATCTCAAGATCGTGTAGACGATCCTTCCGGCGCTGCGTTCCGGCAGCGCTTCCGCAGTCGGTCACACGTTCGGTACTCGATGAAGACCTTCCTCTCCGTTGTTCCAGCAGGCAGCGGAGGTTGTAGCACTCTCCTCGTGATTCCGGCAGCTCGACGGCGTGGTACCGGAAGTAGAGGGGAGATCTCGCAGGGCTTCGCCTTAAGCCGGAGCGAGTATGGTGGACTATGAGAGGGCCTCGGTGGTCTAGGGTTTAGACACACCAAATAGAGGGAGCTAGGCTGGCGGCTAGGGCAAGAGGGGAGCCTCAATCCGGCGACTTGTCAAACCATAGGAGGCGGCGGCGACAATGGTGGAGGCCGACGGCTAGGGTTTAGGTTTAGAGGAGAGAGGTGTTGTGTACTTGGAGGGGCAGCCCTGCCCCTCCTTATATAGGTGGAGGGAGGCACGCCAGGGGAGGGGAGTCCCTCCCCAAATCGGATCCTAAGTGGGCCGGCGGTGGAGGGGAGGAACTCCTCCCCAAGTAGGTTTCCTACTTCCCCTCCACCTTCCAAAATAGCCGTTTGACTTTTCAAATTGGCGTTTGACATTTTTCAAACTAGGATTTGATTAAACCCTTTATTTTGTTCAGCGATGACACCTAGTACATGATGCAATCATTACAACTTGGTATGACACATTCATGTACCCTTCCCCTCCGGAGTGCCGGACATTCCGGAACCTTCTAGAAAATTTCCGATGAAAACACCGGAACCATTCTCCAACCCCAAAACAGGACTTTCCTTATATGAATCTTATTCTCCGGACCATTCCGGATCTCCTCGTGATATCCCGGATCCCATCCGAGACTCCGAACAACATCCGGTCTCTTACTCATCATTCCATAACTACTCAACAACATCGAATCCTTAAGTGTGTCTCCCTAGGGTTCGTGAATTATGCGGACATGATCGAGACACTTCTCCGATCAATAACCAATAGAGGAATCTGGAAATTCATATGGCTCCCACATATTTCTATGATTACTTTGCGATCGAATGAACCACTTACATACGATACCAATTTCCCTTTGTCTCACGATAGTTTACTTATCCGAGGTTATGATCGTCGGTATCTCTGCATACCTAGTTCAACCTCGTTACCGATAAGTACTCTTTTCTCGTTCCCGTGATATGTGATCCCTTGTGAGCCAGTCACATGCTTGCAAGCTAATTGGATGACATTCCACCGAGAGGGCCCAGAGTATATCTATCCGTCATATGGATGGACAAATCCCACTCTTGATCCATGTGCCTCAACCCATACTTTCCAAACACTCAATGCCATCTTTATAGCCACCCAGTTACGGTGTGGTGTTGGATGTCATCAAAGCATCCTTCCGGTGATGGTGATTAGCATGATCTCATGGTCGAAGGAATTAGGTTACTATGTATCAGAAAGCTTATAGCAAATGAACTATATTAAATGACTTGATCTTTATGCTACGCTTTAACTATAGGAGTATGTCCATCACATCATTCTCCTAATGATATGACCCTGTTGTTAATAACATCTCTATGTTCATGATCAGGAAACCATGATCATATATTAACCAACAAGCTAGTTTAACAAGAGGCTTTACTAGGGAATCTTTTATGTTTACAAATCACACAAGTATTAACGTTTCCTGTTAATACAATTATAGCATGGTATGTAAACATTTATCATAAGTATGAAGATATGATAATAACCACTTTATTATTGCCTCTTGGGCATATCTCCAACAGTCTCCCACTTGCACTAGAGTCAATAATCTAGTTTCAAACCTTTGTGTATTCAACACCTATGGCTTTCCGGTGTTGTATGTACACGATTGCTAGTGGTCAACTCATCTCCGGATCTGACACTTCCAGGTCCGTGTGTAATTGCATGTCTTTGCGTCTCTACGCATCACTCATTCTCTAATGAGATGGCTTTGTATAATTTTGGTCCTTTGGTGAGACCTTTAGTTCTTTGGGGTTAAAACATGTTGATAATATTGTCGTACAATATATCTTCATAGTATTATCCCACTGTGAACTACACCTAGTTTGATAACAAACTACTTGACACAAATGCCCTCTTTAGCTGCTATAATAGTAGTTATATACTTAGCCTTTTTGTTGTAGTATCTGTCACAATGTCTTAACTTTGGAACTCATCCAAATCTATTATGGAACTTACTTTCCATTATATTGTGCCACCCTTAGTTTAGATTGAGATAAACTTAATTTGTACTTTGTAACAAAAATAGTATCAATGTAATTCATTTACAATGAACTAACCATCTATTTGTCACTTCCAAAATAATATATTCTTATTTCTTCCAAAAGATCACAAGAATATCCTTACTATCGTCCAAGGATCATCTTATGAATCATTCTGGTATATGCTCACAACATTTAGAGCATAGGACATATCTGGATCTGTACATATCACAGTATGATTGATATAAATAATTTTTGTGATTTCATACATCAAGTATCAATCTATACTTGAATCTTTGTTTCACTTACCAAGTGTCAATACACTTGAATATATCATCAATATTGAACTCATTCAATCCTTTCTGTGCGACAAGAACCTTTCTTGTAGTTTCTATATTGAACTCATTCAATATATCATCTATGTACTTTCGGCACAACCATATTAGCGTCTATTGATGCCAAATATTCGGGTTTTGCCTAAGTCTTTCATCGAGATGAAATTCTTATCATGTGTTAATAAAAGATACATTATTTCCAATCAACAATATGTCTTCCACATAATGTATTAGAAACATGTCTTAGCGCTCCCACATAATTTCTTGCAAATGCAAGCATCTTCATTGTCTCTGATGAATTTAAACTCTTTTAACAGTTTCATCATAGTGAATATTCCAACTCCGCGATGCTTACTTCAACCATTGAAGTTTGCATATGCTTTTAGCATCCTTTGAATTAACAAAACCCTATGGACCGTGTTATGCACATGTCCTAGGTAACAATTCTATTAGAAGAACTTGTTTTGTTTATTCAACTACCACATAACAAAATTATATGTAGTGGTTGCTACATTAATCCGTCTAGACTAAATATCGCTATGAAAGATCAGATCTTGTCATAGTCAACCTTTGAACATTGTTGTGAACTCTTTCCCAACATGTCGACTATTTTATAGATGTGCAACATCCATGTCTATTTATTTATAGATCAAAATACGACTGTAAGGTCTTGTACCTTTCCAGAGGGTCTTTCAAGTTCAAAGCTTGATCTCTCGTATATGGAACTATCACGGATTTTATGGCTTCAAGTCATTTGTCGGAGTCAGGGCCCATCATCTCTTCTTTGCATGTAGTCGGATCATTATTGTCAAATAGTGATTTAACTCTCAAATCTTGGTATTTGATTGTTTACCCGACCTACTTGTTTCAATAGGAACTTAGACCTCCGTGACCACAACCTTTAAGGCACGTGAGCCATGAGCATTGTTGCTGCCTCCGGAACACTTTTCGGCGCTGCGCAACTCTGCACATGTAGCTAAGGTTGTTTTAACCTTATCAAAGTTCTATTGTCCTCCCACTTAACTTTTCACGGAAAAATTCTTCTCAAAGAAACTTGACGTTCTAAGCGACAAACACTTTTGTATTTGGTGTTATGGAGGAATACTTAACTATTATTCAAAATAAGATACAAAGATATGTTCATCCGATTTTGGTTGCAAACATCTTTCTTATACATAGCATACCAATTTTTAAGAAAGGACAACTTGGGTTTTATCCCAAACCATAACTTTATATGGTGTCAATTCAACGGATTATGATGAAGCTCTTTTCAGTGGAAAAACGATAGTCTCTAAAGATTTTGATCTTTAAAATATAATGGCAGTTTTATGAATTACACCTTCGATCTTACCATGTCAAACAAGGTTTAATTAGATATCTCGAACGCTCCGTACTCTTATGGTGTTTCGGGAAAAATGCAAATCCACGGAACGATTCCTTAAATCTTAGGTATTATGCTAAACTTGTAACTCAAATATCTTCCTTTATGATATTATCATAAACTATTTATATTCTTGTTACAATGATTTTGCACTTCATCTTGAAAGTCCTTGAACTTTTCAAATGTTTCATATTTTATCCTTATTAAGTAAATATTCATATATCCACTCAAATTTTCGGAGAAAGCATATGAAGTTGAAATCCATCGCTCTTGACTACACATAATGGACTTCATACAACAATATGTACAAGTTCCAATAAGATAGTCATTCGTTCCCTTTTGGCCTATGAACGAAGGTTTAATTATCTCTAGGAAAGTTTCACAAGCGTCATTTGATCAAAAATCAAAAGGACTCCAAAATTCCATCCACATGGAGTTTCTTCATGTTTTCTTTCCAATATAATTTAAACGGCGATGTCACTTTCTAAGTGATCTTTCAATCAATTTGTCTTTTGACATTTTTAGCACTAGTTTTATGGATGTGATTTCTCCAACGAGATTTGTGAATCATCCATCTTTTATGGATTACGGCAATTATTTGAACAACCCTTTTGTTCTCATAATACCTGATAAAACAAATCTTGAAGGCAAGCACAATAACCCTTTATTTGTTCTCGATGAACATCATCACATATTCTTTTGCTAGTTACTTAGGCCATTGTAGTTCATGAATTGTGTTGTTTCGTATGACGATTCACAACAACAAATTCAGTATTAAATACTTAAGAACTATATTGTTTAACAAGCAAAGAATACAATCATAACATGTATATCCTCTATATACCTAAGCTGAACAATTCTAGTCTTTTCTTTTCTGCCATATATTTATGAGATTCTCTTTCAGTATTTATTTTTCTGTTTGAAAGAATCTATCAACATCAATAGTGGAGCCATAGACATGACACATAGTCCAAAGCGTGTATAATTAAATACCAATGTCTTTGGACTTGCACTTTGAAGTAGATCACCATCATCAAATGTTTGGTGTTCTTTCAAATTCCATTCTTTAGTAATATCTTGGTGTGGTAAATATTTTACCTACATCAAATATTCACCCTTATCATGGAATTATTCATGATCAAGCTACTTTTAGCTTATAAAGATGAATCGCGAGTATAATGTTGCTCTTCAAAACCTTTTGGTGGATTAGGACAACTAGTGTCTCCAACCTTTTGCAAATTCTCATCAAATATGAGAACATGACCTTTGCCATATTATACTCTATCATGTTGCAACCAAAACTTCGTTTTAGATATCATAATATCTTCCACACATCATGGTTTCTGAAACAACTCTTCCAGATCCTAGATAACCTTGATATCAAGACAATCCTTTGAATATCAAGAATCATGGAGACAAACATGATAGTCATACACTAACACTTGGAATTGTCACTCTTGATTTAATACTAATTATTAAACTTCATGGAGTAACCAGAACTTACTGAAAGTTTGCAATAGGACTTTTAAACTTTAGATTAACACTTCAAAACAATACGATACCAGTTCGTAAAGTAACTAACCAGAATTCTATAGTTCTATCATCTCAATTAAAACTAAGCGCAAGGTGGTAAACGGATGCCAATGACTATAACAACTATGAAAATTCACTTTGATTTAATTTATGATAAATAGTGTTCAACTTTTAATCATATTGCCGTTAAACTCCCACTCAAAACAATATCCCTTACATTGTTTTAGTGATCACACGAACCAAATCCTCCACATCAAAACCGATCATCACGAGAGTTGATGTAGCTTCAATGGCGAACAATCAACATGTTCATCATATCTACTATATGACTCATGCTTTACCTTTCGGTGATCCGTGTTCCGAGACCATGTCTGTACATGCTAGGCTCGTCAAGATCAAACCTTAGCTTCCGCATGAGCTAATCTGGCTTGCTCACGTTGTATACACTCGCAGAATCAACACACCCGATCATCACGTGGTGCTTCGAAACAACGAGCTTTAGCAACGGTGCTTACTAAGGATGAACACTTTAAAACTTGAGATTGTGTGCTTGAGGGATCATCTTATAATGCTACCGTCGTGAACTAAGCAATACAAGATGCATAAAAGGATTAACATCACATGCAATTCATAATATGTGATATGATATGGCCTTTCTTCTTGTGCTTCCGATCTCCATCTTCAAGCACGAACATGATCTCCATCATCACCGGTATTGCATCAAGGTCAATGATGCTGCTCCATGGTTGTCTTCCACCAGCTTCAACTATTACAACTACTTTGAATAGACACGCGGGTCTTAACAGAATTTAAAGACAACCATATGGCTCCTGCCGGTTGCCAACTTACAATAAGGAACATTGCATACATCAAATATAATCACAATCATGGCCATATCACATCACAGCACACCCCTGCAAAACAAAGTTAGACGCCTCTAATTTTCTTTGCATATTTTACGTGGTTTGGGGCTTTCAATAAGTGTCGTTCTAACTTACGAACAAGAACCACAACATTGATACTAGTATTGTCAATCACCCGTTGTAAATTGAATCTTAACTATGTTGGGAGAAACAGGCACCCGCAAAGCCACTTATGCAATACAAGTTGCATGTCAAGCGTGGAGCAAGTCTCATGAACGATGTCATGTAAGGTTAGCCCGTGCCGCTTCATCCCACCATCCCGCAAGATGCAAAGTACACAAGAAGCAATTGACAACAAAAATCATCAACGCCCACAATGACCATTGTGTTCTACTTGTGCAACAGATCTACATATGGACACGGCTCTGATACCACTGAAGGGGTTCGTAGCATGGAAAACAAAAAATTTCTACCGCATGCACACAAACAAGCCAAGATCTATCTACTAGATTGTAGCAACGAGTCGATAGAGGAACTCACCCTCGAAGATTCCAAAGCGGTTAACGAGAGCAGATTCTCGTGGGTGATGTAGTCGTACACTTGCCGATCTCAAGATCGTGTAGACGATCCTTCCGGCGTTATGCTCCCTGCAGCTCAGTCGGTCACACGTTCGGTACTCGATGAAGACCTTCCTCTCCCTTGTTCCAGCAGGCAGCGGAGGTTGTAGCACTCTCCTCGTGATTCCGGCAGCACGACGGCGTGGTACCGAAAGTAGAGGGGAGATCTCGCAGGGCTTCGCCTTAAGCCGGAGCGAGTATGGTGGACTATGAGAGGGCATCGGTGGTCTAGGGTTTAGACACACCAAATAGAGGGAGCTAGGTCGGCGGCTAGGGCAAGAGGGGATCCCCAACTCGGAGACTTGGCAAACCCTAGGAGGCGGCGACGACAATGGTGGAGGCCGGCGGCTAGGGTTTAGGTTTAGAGGAGAGAGGTGTTGTGTACTTGGAGGGGCAGCCCTGCCCCTCCTTATATAGGTGGAGGGAGGCGCGCCAGGGGAGGGGAGTCCCTCCCCAACTCGGATCCCAAGTGGGCCGGCGGTGGAGGGGAGGAACTCCTCCCCAAGTAGGTTTCCTACTTCCCCTCCACCTTCCAAAATAGTCGTTTGACTTTTCAAATTGGCGTTTGACTTTTTTCAAACTAGGATTTGATTAAACCCTTTATTTTGTTCAGCGATGACACCTAGTACATGATGCAATCATTACAACTTGGTATGACACATTCATATACCCTTCCTCTCCGGAGTGCCGGACATTCCGGAACCTTCTAGAAAATTCCCGATGATAACATCGGAACCATTCTCCAACCCCGAAACAGGACTTTCCTTATATGAATCTTATTCTCCGGACCATTCCGGATCTCCTCGTGATATCCCGGATCCCATCCGAGACTCCGAACAACATTCGGTCTCTTACTCATCATTCCATAACTACTCAACAACATCGAATCCTTAAGTGTGTCTCCCTACGGTTCGTGAATTATGCGGACATGATCAACACACTTCTCCGATCAATAAACAATAGAGGAATCTGGAAATTCATATGGCTCCCACATATTTCTATGATTACTTTGCGATCGAATGAACCACTTACATACGATACCAATTTCCCTTTGTCTCACGATAGTTTACTTATCCGAGGTTATGATCGTCGGTATCTCTGCATATCTAGTTCAACCTCGTTACCGATAAGTACTCTTTTCTCGTTCCCGTGATATGTGATCCCTTGTGAGCCAGTCACATGCTTGCAAGCAAATTGGATGACATTCCACCGAGAGGGCCCAGGGTATATCTATCTGTCATATGGATGGACAAATCCCACTCTTGATCCATGTGCCTCAACCCATACTTTCCAAACACTCAATGCCATATTTATAGCCACCCAGTTATGGTGTGGTGTTTGATGTCATCAAAGCATCCTTCCAATGATGGTGATTAACATGATCTCATGGTCGAAGGAATTAGGTTACTATGTATCAGAAAGCTTATAGCAAATGAACTATATTAAATGACTTGATCTTTATGCTACGCTTTAACTATAGGAGTATGTCCATCACATCATTCTCCTAATGATATGACCCTGTTGTTAATAACATCTCTATGTTCCTGATCAGGAAACCATGATCATATATTAACCAACAAGCTAGTTTAACAAGAGGATTTACTAGGGATTCTTTTATGTTTACAAATCACACAAGTATTAACGTTTCCTGTTAATACAATTATAGCATGGTATGTAAACATTTATCATAAGTATGAAGATATGATAATAACCACTTTATTATTGCCTCTTGGGCATATCTCCAACAGAAGGTACCTCAGCCCGTAATTGACAATGAGATCATTTCATTGGGGAATGAGATAGTGAACATACCCTATCTATAACATCGTACGATCATGTCACGAAGTTCAGGTTATGATGTTTAGGAAACATAGTGACTATTTCCTTATACCGTAAGACCATATCAAATCACTGTCACCCAAGGATGGTTTGATGGCACATAACGTCACTCAGTAAAATGGTAATCATAAAGGTGACGTTGGGTATTCAGAGGAACTGGTTGAGGAAACTGTGTCAAGAGCGGGATTTGTCCATTCGCGTGACGGAAGATACTCTGGGTCCACTCAGATAAGTTATATCCATAAGCTGCGCAGTGTGTGAATAGGTCACGGGGATATCACTTATCAGATCATGTAAAGAAGGTATTTTCGGTAACAGGGTTGAACATATGGGGATGTCACTTGGTCGAAACCTTGGACAATACAGTATCACATAGACAAAAGGAATAAGACACAATGTTTACGGTTCAACAACAAATATCGTTGAATACACAAGTGGTCATTATGGATATCCAGATCTCGATGTTGATCATTGGTCATAGAGGAGTCTTGGCCATGTTTGTAATATATTCTCGAACAGCTGGGTAGCACGTTTAAGGGTTTGACAAATATTGGAGATCGTTAATGGCTAGTTTGAATCACTGAAGAAGTGAGAAAAGAGAAACCAGAAAAGTTCTGGGGAGATCCGAAGGTGTTCGAAGAAAAAAAATAAGGAAAAGGATCGAAAAAAGGTTTTCGGATAAATAGTTATTTAAATATGTTTATTATATATTAATTATAAATTAATATATTATAAAAGAATATTTAAATAAATATTTATAAAAGGTGTCCTAAAAGTTAGGCAAAATCCCGTAGGGATTTTACCTAAAAAAATGGACGAAAAAAAGGCAAGGAAGGTTGTTTTTTAAACAACCCACTTGGGCATCGGATAGTCTGTGCCGCAGGTGGGCTGCGGGTAGTGTGCGCCGCTTGCTGCTGTAGCAGATGTTGTTGGCAGGCCGCACTAGGCCGGCCCATCCAGGCGACGCCACCGCTGGCTGCTACGCGGGGCGGACACCGCGCGCACGGGCCGCGCCAGGACTCCCCAACCAGGCTAGCGCAGGCTGCTGCCGCTGCGGGCCGCGGGGCCTTCGCGGGCTGCCACGCGGGATGGCCTAGCCGGGGCCTAGTGCCCCCCATCGCCTTCGCCTGGTAGGCCGCGCGCGGGTGGGATTCAGCCCACCTGTCCGCCGGTTTTTTGGCCTCTTTTTCTTATTGGTTTTAGTCTCACATTAGGACCTAAAGGTGGAGGGACCCACTCCCTCCGCCTATATAAAGAGGTGCTCATGGGAGGATTAAGACACACCAATTTCCACCTGGAAATCAATAAAAGTCCTGTGTTGCCTCTCTCTCTCTCTCTCTCTTGCGGCCGCGACCCCCTTGTCAGGGTTGTGCAAGAGAGGAGTTCTACACCGCAGAGAGCCGTCTAACGAGGTTCAATCTCTTCAATGCCCATTGTTATGGACTTGGGTTTTGGAGAAGATGAGGATGCTGGAGATCGCGAAACGTTTAACAGACAAGCAACACGAGGCACGAGTAGGGGTGGGCGTTCGGTCATGACCGACAATTCGGTCTTTGTATTTCGGTCTATTTTAAATTTGGTCCTTGAAAAAATAAAGACCAAATTATACTTGATAGTTTTACTACCCGAAAAATTCGCGGGTTCGGGTTCGGTCATGACCGAATAACATGGTCAATATTGTCAAAACAAAAGATAGACATTACTTATTAAAAATATGATAATATTTCAACTATATTTTAAATATTTTAATACATATGTTATCATTTAGTAGAAGAAATAAACGTGCAACAATCCTAATAAAATGTAGCAACTCTACAATAGCACTTTGATGACCATTCAACAATGCCATAATTCATGCACATCACACAAATTTGGAGTTTCAGATAGTCTCGTGTAAAATTCGGTCAGTTCGGTTTATTCGGTTATTTAGGAACTAAAGACCGAATAGACCAAACTAAATTCGGTCTATAAAATTCACTACCCAATTTCCTTGTCGGTCTTTTCGGTTTCGGTCTATTCGGGTTCGATCTCGGTCTTTTCGGTTTTGGTCTTCGGTTATCGGTTTTTATGCCCACCCCTAGACATGAGGTTTACCCAGATTCAGGCCTCCGGAAGGAAAACCCTACTCTCGCTTGTCTGCTCTTGATTACGGCGAAACCAAAAGTTACAGGGGTGCGCAGATGCAATCTGGCGTGAGGTGTGTATGCGATGGTGGAAGAGATCCTTCTCGCCGTACCCTCCTGGCCTTTATATAGATAGGCAGGTCTCGAGCTTAGTTCGAGTCGGTTACAAATTAGGGTTGGTACCCTTTGAAATTCTAGCTACTCTAGACTTGTCCTCCAAGGATCCAAAGACATCATGGGCTTGGGCCACCCGAAATCTTCACGGGCCGCATGTTTTGACGTGGGCCTTCCTTGGGCTGGACCAGGTATACCAATGTCGTGTACCCATGAGGTATAACCATGTCACTGTCGCTCTGCAAGATTCGGAGTCGGGATATCTACTTTTGCAATCTCGGCTAGATCGGGGAGAAGTAGGGGTCATCGTCAAGCACCGTACGTCTGTGAATCCCTATGGCGGCACCGTGCTTTCGGTGCTAGGAGTTGTCGTGGAGCCACAAGGACATCGTGACCTCAAGGTTAGCGTCAGGGCGTCTTTTTTATCCATGTTCCTCGCGGTACGTTAACCCTGTTCGGTCTTCAAAGGTATGAATACCGCATCTTTCCCATTACCGCATTACTAGTAGATATATCTTGGGCTTCCGGGGTTTGCCGCGTAGTAATTTGTTTGATTTTCAGCACCGAACCCCAACAGTGGTATCAAAGCCGATCTATGTGTAGTAATGCTAGTACGAGTAGAACACACGAGTTGTGACGTGTGGACGTCGACTTTATGATTGTTACCCTCCCCACGTGTACTTTTTTATATCGCGGTATTGATTGATGAAGCGGCCCGGACCGATCTTACGTGTACTCTGACGCGAGACTGGTTCCACGCTTAACATATGGCTTGTACTGTATAAGTGGCTTGCGGGTATATGTCTCTCTTTCAATAGTTGATATAACATTTACAAAGGAGGACCCTGAGAGGGGGTTAGTAGAGACAATCATTTAATCGGCGTTTTGGTTGAAGTTTGTAGGTAATAAATAGTTTTTATGCGAAAGCCCATACAACCACGTAAAACTTGCAAAAGATAAAGTAGACGCGTCTAACTTTGTTTTGCAGGGGCGTTGTGATATGATACGGTGATAGTCAAGGAAAATTAGTTTATTTTTTGTTGCTAAGTGGTAGTAACGGCCATCATCATGATGGTGGACTATGGATTCAGAGGCAGTAGGGCCATGGCACAAAACCCGGAGACGCCAACACCCAGGCGCCGGACCCCGGAGCGCCATTCCCCTGGCACTATATCTGAGGCGCCAAGATGGATATCACAGCACAAAGGCCATATCACATCGTACTTACATTTCATGTATGATTGTTGTGTGTATCTTATTATGTGCTTAGTATTAGATACTCGATGGTATCATTAATAAGATGATCCCTAAACAACTGAATTTCAATGATTGTGTTCCCCTTGTGTGTACACCACCAAGAAAGTTCTTCGGTATGAGCCAGACCATGACGATCGGGTGTCAGACATACCTACGTTCACATATAGTGTGTGTAAGAAAGGTTACACTGCAATACACACAAGTCGGAGTTGATGAGCCTAGCATGTGCAGACATGGCCTCGTAACAAGGATGATCGAAATATCGAGCACGAGTCGCATGAATGATGTGATCGATGTGTAGCATCCACCTTTGCAACTATATTGTCGGCTGTGACGATCGGGGTGATGTAGTGAATAAGGATCGTGTAATCACTAAGAAATTTGTTAGGGATAATGTTTTTAGTGGAGTTGTTTGAACTCATAATTTTCATAAAATTATTCTAAAACCTTTGCAAACTTTAAATGTAGATCATGGCACACCGTGATGCCACCTTCGACATCACTGATTGGTTAGCCTCCGAGAAACTCAAGTTAGATGGATCCAATTTCCCAGATTGGCTAACACGTCTCAATGACCTCCTAATTAAGAATAATGTGGTCATGTACAATAGCACCATGATGGAGATGGATGAGCCAGAAATAGGAGAACAAGAAACCCCATAGATGCGGGAATACAACATCTTTCGTTAGGAGAGATCCACATTCATACAAGAGTTAATGTGCAAAGGCATGAGCTCGTACGTGATCTTGAACCAGATGTGATGTTAGAACACCTAAGGGCAGATTTCATATCCCATGTGTGCATGTGGAAGTACGAGCTTGTCGAGAACTTCCAATCCATAAAGATGGAGGAAAACACTTGTCTGAATAGTCACTTGGACCACATACTTGATATACACATGAGACTGGTTCACTTGGTGGACTATTGGATGACAAAATCCTTTGCAATGGGACTATTGATTAGGTCTTTTCCTCCCAACTTCAAAGGATACATCCGGACTTGCATCACAAGAGGTGATATGGAATGGATGAACTTCTATGATTTCACGAAACATTTGTGAAATGTTGAGGTGGAAAAGATGGCTGGATAAGTCAACAATGACGACGATATATATGATATACAAGAGTTTATAAATGTTATAATCTTGCAAACACTTGTTGCAATAATGGAGTATATATGATACTTATTCTGTTTTATGGAAAACATGTCCTTCTGCATGAGAGTTTGTTGCAAGAGAGGAGGTGACATTGCGTGTTGATGGTAAGCATGATGATGATGGCCGATGACACTCTTCCTCAAGATTTATCATATAGTTTATAGTTTTGAATAATTATTGTAATCGGTGGAATATGAACCTTCTATAGCGTGTCTTATATTTCGTGAGACGGTTATTCATACAAGTTTGTAACAAGTCAGTTGTTCTGCTTTTATAAATAATTTCTATTTATGTTCATATGTTATTTTCGATTATGTTTGAATTATTCGAATTAAAGAAACTAATTGATAATACATGAACATTTGTAAAATGCCCTAATCGGCATAATCTGGAAAGACATCTGGCAATAAACCAAATAGTTCATAGTGGCGTTGTTAACAAACCATCGATTGTAAATAAAAAAAACTCACCTAGAATAAAGTTAACCATCTAGAATTCGTGGAAGATTTTGGCTTTATGTGATAAAACCAAAGTATTAACGAATAAGTCCTTATAAAAAAATTGTAAGACAAATTTCATGACAAGAACCAAAGAAGGTAAAGCTAGTATTGCTAAAGAGTTGGTGCATTCTCGAGAAAGTGTGTTCCTCGACAATGGTGTTTATGAAATAAAAGTAGGAGCATGATGAAGGTTTGTGACCATGCGTCGGAATGATTGAGAAGCGCAAGTGGAAAATGTTCCAGAACACGACTCTTCATGTTATAATGGAAAAGGAGTCAATGATTTGATCATTGTAGTTTTCAGTTATACTTTTACAGAAAATAGTAGGATTCACAAATATGCCCTATATATGATGTAGAGATAAATGTGAATTGATTGTCATGTTACTAGAACAAGACATACCTACAAACTACAAGGAAGGTGATGGTAAACTAAGGTTACAAGAAATCCTAAAATTGAAACTTTACTTGAGATTAGAAAGTAAAATTGTTACTGAATCTCGACAAGTAAAGGAGATACTTGATATTTCTAAAGGACCGCTAGGTTATAAGAAATAAGTGGGAGTATTAAAGTACAAAGGACGATTCGTCAAGGGTCTTGAGCAAATTCAAATGAGTTTGATTCATAGTGATGAACGTCCGGTGGATTTGTAATCTTGTAAAAAGGAAAGTCTCGAATTGATAATTGATCAACAAATTTTGAATTGTTCGAAATGTCGAGAAAGTATATGCAATATGCATAAAGCCGAGTGGGAGCTGGGAGTCTTCCTGGATAAATATGTGAATGACATATTTTTATGAGGAAGTATTATTAAGTTTAATCTCACATATGTAGCTGACATATTTTGAGTGGGAGATTAATAGGATTCATATGTGTGAGTGACACATTGTGAATAAAGACCAAAAACCCAAAAATAAATAAATGATGATTTATGGGAGCATGCGACATTGAAATCTGGAAGATTGAGATATGTCCTATGTGATTATGTTGGAATGAATTCCTAAAAGATTCTGAATGGTTAAGAATATGAATTGTTTAGGAAGAGTCCTTAATAATTCAAAGGGGTTTAGGAAAGATCATTAAGTGTGAAAGTCCATGATTTAAAGAATAGGATGTTTGGACATCCACTATGTTGTGACATAGGATTCTGAGTTGAAATCATGATAAACACTCAACATAATTTGATCCATGTTCTTATTTGGAAGACCAAGTCCAGAAATGATTGGTGAATCATTGAACGATGAGTTAGGATTGTTCACAACATCTGGAGAGATCTTTAGACATGTTTCCGGATCTATAAAGACAACATACTTAAAGTATAAAGTGTTATACTGGAAAGGCTATATGTTGAAGATCGAAAATCTCTGTATTAAAGGTTACCTCAGGCACAGTTAAAGCGTGATGGCTGAAACATTCAAATTTGCACAGGGTGCATTTTAAATTACAAATATACATTTAATAACACGGTATGTGAATACTATCATGTGTTGTATAAATGTTGGAGATTTGAGAAGAAATTTCTCATAGAATGTGTTCTAAATACTTAGTTCCCATGAGAAAGTCCCTGAGACCTATTTAAAGTCATTGTCGGTATCTGGAACTTGAATAACCCCATTCTGTTTCTAAAACATGGTACATACGCAAGAATTTATCATGGAGATGATAAAAGGTATTAGTGTCATACGGTATGAAATTAATAAGTTGCAAAGGATACACAAGGAATGAAGTGTTCATTTCTTAGACTTAGAAATATTCCATGAGCGAGCATAATCAGAAGCACCAAGGAGTGTGGTACTAGTGATTGGATAACAAATGCAACTAGTTTATTTGTACTCTAGTACAAGTGGGAGACTGGAGGGAATATGCCCTAGAGTTAAATATTAGATGGAATATTTCATGAATTTTATGATTAAGTTTTATATCATGCTATAACTATATTGATAGGGAAACATCAGTACATGTGTGATATATAAACAAACAGTAGTTCCTGGTGAAACTCTAGTCACTGATTCATTGGTCAACTGATGATCAAAGGTTTTGTGATCATGAAGGTGCCTCGGACCCTAATTGACAATGAGATCATTTCTTTATGGAATGAGATGGTGAACATACCCTATCTATAACATCGTATAAGATCATGTCACAAAGTTTAGGTTATGATGTTTAGGAAACACTTAGACCGTGAGACTATATCAAATCACTGTCACCTAAGGATGCTTTGATGGCACATAATGTTACTTAGTAAAATGGTGATCATAAAGGTGATGTTGGGTATTCGAAGGAACAGGTTGAGGAGACTACGTCAAGAGCGGCATTTTTCCATCCGCGTGGTGGAAGATACTCTGGGCCCACTCAAATAAGTTATATCCATAAGCTGCGCAGCGTGTGACCAGGTCACGGGGACATCACTTATCAGATCGAATAAAGAAGATATTATCGGTAATGGGGTTAAACACTGACATGGGGATGTCACTTGATCTAAACCTCAGACAATACAGTATCGTAGAGACAAATGGAATAATACATAGTGTTTACGGTCCAACGACAAAAATCATTGAATACACATGTGGTCATTATGGATATCCAGATCCCGATATTGATCATCAGTCATAGAGGAGTCTTGGCCATATTTGTAGTATTCTCGAACTATTGGGTAGCACGCTTAAGGGTTTGACGAAGCCGGGAGATCGTTAATGACTAGTTTGAATCACTGAAAAAGTGAGAAGAGAGAAACCAAAAAAGTTCTAGGAAGATCCGTAACGTGTTCAGAGAAAGAATAAGGAAAAGGACCGAAAAAGGGTTTTCGAACAAATAGTTATTTAAATATGTTTATTATATATTATTTATGAATTAATATATGTAAAATAATATTTAAATAAAAATTTATAAAAGGCGTCCTAAAAGTAAGGCAAAATCTCGTAGGGATTTCACCTAAAAAGAAATGGACAGAAAAAGACAAAGAAGGTTGTTTTTGAAACAACCCACGTGGGAAAAGGATAGTCCGCACCGCACGTGAGAAGTGGGCAATGCGCGCCAGAAAGCAATGATGTTGCTGCCAAGATCTGGCTGGCCCATCCGGGCGACGCCATCACTGGCTACCAAGGCGGGCGAGCTGTGTGGTCGTGCCCGGCCGGCCCACCCGGGCAGGCGTAGGATGCTGTCACTATGGGCCACCGCCTCCACGGGCTGCCGCGCGGGATGGCCTATCCGGGGCCCAGCTCCCCCCCATCGCCTTTTCCTGGAAGGCCACGCGCGGGCGGGATTCATCCCACCCGGCTGGCGGTTTTTTCTGCCTCCTTTTCTTATTGGTTTTAGTCCCACATTGGGACCTAAAGATGGAGGGACCCCCTCCCTCCGCCTATATATAAAGTGGTGCACATGGGAGGATTAAAACACACCAATTTCCACCTGAAAATCAATAAAATGCTTGTGTGGCGTCTCTCCTCTCTCTCTTGCGACCGCGGCCCCCGTTGCGCAAGCGAGGAGTTCTTCACCGCAGAGCACCGTCGCTCTATGGGATTCAGAGCCGAAAGATCTACTACCGCAATATTGGCTGGATCGGGGAGAAGCGGGGGTCGTCATCAAGCATCATACGTGTGTGACTCCCTCTAGCGGCACTGTGCTTTCGGTGCTAGGAGTTGTCGTGGAGCCGTAAGGACATCGTGACCTCGAGGTCAGCATCGGGACGTCTTCTTCATCCATGTTCCTCGCAGTACGTTAACCGCATTCGGTCTTCAAATGTATGAATACCGTATCTCTCTCCCGTCATTACTAGTAGATAGATCTTGGTCTTCCGGGGTTTTCCGCATAGTAAATTTTTTGATTTTCTGCATCGAACCCTAGCAACCTAGTCAACTAGACTCAGCTGTATAGTACCAATGGCCTTGACCAAGTCATCAACATCCATCTTGGCAGGCTTCATCACATCAACTCTCATTGTATTCAGAAGTCCCTATTGTCACAACATATCCTTGACCTTCGACTGGCATAGCAGGAAAATTCTTGTACCATCAAACTTCACCACCTCGAATCTGGTCATGGAAGACATCTGGTCCTCCTGATGCTCTCCCCCGTACAGTCGCCTGACCAAATCTCTCATTTGGTTTAGCAAAGCCTTCTCGCGCGCGCGCCCTCACTCCCGAAAGTCCATGCTCGAGATTTGGGGCTAGGCAACCCGTGAGCACTTTCTGTTGCACCCTGTAGCCCTCTTTTTATTGACCTCTCGATAGTTCGGGTCTATCCATCTTCAATCCGACCCTACCTGACTTTTCTGAGCTCCAAATCACACCTTGTTCCATATAACTCAGCCTACTTTGTTCCCTTGTACGCACCCGAAAATAAGTTGCTCCACTCCTTTGTCAAATCGAACCCATGTAGATCTCCACCAGATATTCTGAATGTTAAAGCCACGTGCGCATGCTTGTTCTACGTGCATCACGGACCGTAACCATGACAACATCGAAACTCGATGGGCCAAACTACACCTAATATCTTCTCGTCGAGTGCGGTGACCCTAGCAACGACTAGTGACACTAACACGAGCCGAAGGCGCGCCGTCGTCCTCGCCCCACCATCACTAGAGCCGTACAAAGCTTATCGTACTAGAGCTTACTATAGTAGACAGACGGGAAGTGTCGTGCTAAGACCCGAAAGGACGAATGCACTAAAGCAACAACCATCGATGAAGATGACAACCGTAGATCTGAAGAGACTGTCCTCAAAGCACACCAATAAATACGGAAAATGATATGATCCCAAGAGATTCATTGAACACTCAATTCCACGCGCCCTCGGCCAGCACTAGACACACCACCAGAGTAAGGATAGGATGGGAGGATATTATTCTGACATCAAGATGTAGTCATCACCCACCATACAGAAAAACACTGAAAGAGACCTAAAACAGGAACGAGAAGCCTCCCACTGGCGAGGGGTCATGGTTCGTCACATCTCCATGGCCCCAAGCAAAGGAAGGCAGAGCGGCTGATGGCGTCGCCGACGAGGGAAGGGTTTGGAGCCGCCGGCTATACTGAGTGTGTTCGTAGACTAGGCTAAGAGAATTTGCTCTGTATATAGAATTTCTTGATAAGCGTATTTTCAAAACCTAGTCCTTCATAATCACGTGAAAACAGTAAAATAGATAATAATAAATTAAATTAGAAAATATGTCATAAATCATGCTTGTAGAGAATGTATGCATGTACGAGCGCTAAGTTGAAAACTTAAATATATGTAACTTGTGCAAGAAAGATAAAGTGACCGAGAAACAGAACAAGTGAACCTATGATTTTTCGGACCTCGGTCCATAATAAGAATGACAACTTTATCCATGAATCCGGGTATCCACGGATATCCGACCCGGCGGATAAGGTATGGAGGACTAATGTCCACATATTTTATGGGACGGGTATCCGGTAATTCATGGGATGGGCATGGGTAGTGGTTTTGCTTCATGGATATCCAACAGACGGCTGACACGTGAGACCCACATGTGAGTGAGACATTTTTTTTACATGTGACATATTACTCACTAAAAGGCATAACTATCAATATATTTTAAGTACTTCTGGTTGAAATATTGCTGCTATGATATTTCTATGTATTATTCATAAAATATTTACTGAAATGTTATCGAAATTTACTATAATTTCGTAGTTGTGCAGAATCTTGTTATGATTATGTATATAGTGTGTAAACCAATGTATATTTATGGATATCCGACGGGTTTGGATCTGGGGAAACATCCATACCCATTGATATCTTTATAAGCAGGCTAAAATGAGGTTTATGGATTTGGATTTGATTTTAATATATCCGTCCTAACCCGTTCCGTCGCCATCCTTAGTCCATGAACATGATTATTGACGAGTGATGTGTCGTGTCTACCTATGGTTCGTGTAGAATAGAATTTTTGTTGCTTTTGCTCAACTTGATGTCAGACCAACGGAAGAGCCCGCATGAGTACGAAAGCTACTGTCTAACGAACCTGCGTATTGAAAGCACAATAATGGTGTTCGTTTTTTCATATTTTTGGCATTTGGCATCCATCGTGCATACCGACGTCGATCAAACACATCCTTCGCATTATAGCGTTGAAAAAGGGAAGGCACTACAGAAGAAGTATAGACAAGTCACTATGTCACGTTCGGGAATCTAAGGCACTTTCCTAATGGCATTTAAAGTGCCTTCAAATGTTCCTTTTTAAGGCACTTACCTGTGTGGTGCCTCACAATGTTGGATAATGCAAGGCAAAAAAAAAAATTCCTCCAATAGATCATCTTTGAAGGGAAAAAAAAGTGCCTCCAAAAGTTCATCTTCTATGGCATTTTCACCACATGCAGGCAAAAACTTTCTGAGGAAGTACAAATAAAGTGCCTATAAAGGTTTACTTTTAGAGGCAGTATCAACAATGCCTCTAAAGCTGAACCTTTAGTGGCACTTTGTAACACCCTCAGAATCGGACCTATGCAAGTTTGAACAAAATTCGCCAAACCCGCATAGAAACGATTCAAAGGTGCCCACCAGGCACTTTCGTGCGGGTGGAAAACGAAGTAATAACATTACACAGTCCTCGATGGGACCCACGTAAGCAGATATATATATGACTCAAAGAGTCAAGAATACGATATAATATACAAAGATCCAAATCACCTTGAAATCGATAGAGCGCCGACTACGGACAAGATGCAAATGGGGCTAAGAGCCCGAAGAATAACCAATGGCGCCCATAACCGCCAGCCAAGCCGGAAGGGTAACCGCTAACGACGCCGATCTCAAAACCTGTTAAACAAAAGGGTGCCGACAAAGGGCAAAGGAAAAAGAAGGAGCTTGATCGAGGCCAAGACAGCGAGGCTAGAATTGGCGGTCCTCGCCTACATAGGTATGGTGGATCAAGCGGCAGCATGCACTAAACAACCTATAGAGACTCGATACAACTGGCGGTTATCAGAGAGGGGTAAGAATGACCTATCCGGATCCAACCGGATGCTATCATCAAACAAACCCATCCTGGCGTTTCCCCCTCGAGACCATCGAGGAAGTCAACCGAGGAACCCACACAGTTGGCAGTTTTACTTATTCAATTATAGTTGCGACACTTTACTAGTCAGGTTTAAATAATCGTCCTGATAAAGTAAACAGTGGGCACTTTTAGTTGACCATTCCGTTATAGTTGCAACAATTACTAATCAGGTACCGATAGCATGAGATAAACCCAAAACCCAGCAGTTGTTGGTACTTTTATTCAGCCAATTCGTTGTAGTTGCAAGATTTACTAGTCAGGTACAATTGTCGCAAGCGACAACCAAGCAAGCAGTTGTGGGCAGTGTTAATTAACCATTCCATTATAGTGAAGCTAATTACTAGTCATTATAAGTCAAATTTATAGCAGTAAACTTTAATTATGCTTGTCTATGATCGAGATACTGTGCTCCAAGTCGTCCATATCCGCGGACACGGCTTTCAGAAAGTTTTACCCGGCCGGGGTGCACCAATAGCAACACACGCTCGATCAACCTCGGAAAAACCAAATCAAAACCCAACGAGGCTTTCACGACTGAACAATCACAGGATTCAGAAATATTTCAGGGGGCCACCCCATTGAGTAGATCCCGCAACGGAGTAAGCAAGCTCCGAGACGGACTCAAGGTTTGCGTCAATGGCTGTAAGCGACTGGGAACCCGAAAGTGTGGTTGGGCTTGTCGATACCGCGTAATCACTCCGCATCCAAAACAGTACAGCGTGCTCCTCGCACAATTTAAATACAGAAAGTAGCATGGCATAAGTACAGGATCGTAAATAAAACCTCAAACTAGTTTGTGGCCCCAAGAAATAAGACTGAATCAAGCTCTGGCTCAGGGGGGTCCCATATACCTCCCGGATGTGGATAGCGCGATAAATCAAGGAACAGGTATCAAGTACTCGGGGTCTTACGGGACACAAGTGGGCGTTCGGAAACCAAATATTTTCTATCACCCACCGATGCCTCTGCTTATTCAATTTTAGTTGTTAAACAGAAATTAAAGTGACGATAATTAAAACTAGAATCATCTTCGACGTCAACATGCGGCAATACATCAGCAACTGTGGCTTATGATGACACACATCAGCACTTGAGCAAGCAACTACGACGCGCAGGTCCAACTATCTACCAAACAACAGGTAATAGGATGTGTCCAAGGCAATATAGGGCTGCACGGTATATCACAGGTACGGAAACTAGAGCATCGCAACACAGATAGCAATAGATCAACAGGAGGGAATAAAGACTATAAAAGTAAGATAGGTAGAAAGAGGGAGATGCTCGCCTGAAAACATTGTCGAAGGGTCAACCGAAGATCGGGGCGAAGCTCACATCAACTCAACGGCCTTATCCGCGAAGAACCAAAACACTAGAAGAAACACCAGATGCAATATTTAATACACGGCAGAAGATCGGCATGATGCATGTATGATGTACGACATGGCAAAGGTGCGATGCAATTAGGTCAATATTAAGCGGAACCGGGGTCCCGACAATTAATTAAATGGTTCAAGTTATTTAGAACCCCCGCAAATTAAATGTTGTTTTAACAAGGCAAGATAAGATACCGGTTCGCTACACAAGTTTAAATGAGGCCGATATAAGACTAGATTTGCCCGCATATGGGCCCCATATTTAATTATTAGGTGAATCGGCATAAGGCCCCCAAACCAATGATATGCATGCGAAATGAATGACAATTTAATATGCGACAAGGTTATTATGTGATTATAAAATATGGTGTCGGGAAGGGTTCACACATTAGGGTTCGGCAGATCTTGGGGTCCGGGGTTCGGGGTCGGTCTCAGGGTCCAGGGTTCGACGGAGCGGTCTCGCGGGAACGTTCTCGGACTTAGGGGTAGGTCTTGGCGCATCCGGATTCTCGGGGCATGTTGTCGGTCATGGCGTTCGGGACGAAGCACTTGTCGCGTCGGGGTCTCGGCGTCCGTGTGGCGGTCTTAGCGGTCTAGGAGAAGCTCTTGTGGTTCCGCGTCGGCGGCCTTCGGTTACGGGGGGTCTTGGCGACTTGATGTTCAGGGGGAAGTTCTCGGTGTTTCGCGGTGTCGTTCTTGTCGTTGCGAAGATCTCGTTGCTCCGGGAGAAGATCTTGATACTCCGGTCTATAGTCGACCTCCGGATACCGCGAGCCTACGGCGTTACTCTCTCGGGTGGCTCCATGTACCTCCTTCGGAATCATCAGCATCAAGCCGGTCTTGTCGGGTCCCCGAATCCGATCGGTCGTGGCGGTCGGGGTGAAGATCTTGAAGTGCCGTCTCGACCGTCCGTGTGGTACCGTAGATCTTGCCGGAGGTCCGGATACTGTGAGAGACATGGTCTTGCAGGACCAACATGGCCAGAGACGCACATGAAGCAGTGGCATTGTCAACTGCAGGGGCTCAGGTCGCTCGGAACGGACCAAGGTGTCGCGGCCAGGGACGCGCGGGGCGCCGGAGACCAGAGGCGGGCAGGCGGCGAGGACGATGAACGGCGCCGGCGGCGGGGCGCCGGGCGCGCGGCGGGCGGCAGGGCGCGGCTGCCGCGGGCGGAGGCGAGCCGCTCGGAGGACAGGTGGTCGCGACGGAGCTGGCCTGGCGCTGGCGCTGCCGCCGGCGAGGTCGACGGGAGCAGAGAGACGGCACTGGCGGCGCCGGCGAAGACGGGCGCGGCGGAGCGGAGCTTCAAGGAACGGGCGAGGGCGGTGAGGAGGACGGCCGGGCGGAGCGCGTGGTTGGCGAGGCGGAGGGCGAGCCGGGGCCGTGGAGGTGGCTGGCTCGGGAGGCGAGACGATGCGGCGACGGGCGCGAGGTGGAGGGAGGCGGGCGCGGAGGTCGGGCCAAGCTGGGCGGGGGCGGACCTGCAAGCGAGGAGGGAGCAAGGCTGGGCGGGAGCGCGCTGGAGGGAAGGAGGGAGGGCTGCAGCGAGGTCGCTGAGGCCGCGGCGGGAGCTGGCGCGAGCGGCGACGGGATCGGAGGGAGGAGGCGGCGGGCGCATGCGGAGGAGGCGAAGCGCTGGCGAGGTGGCGGTGGAGGGAGAAGCAACGCGGGAGGAGAGGGAAGAGAGGATGAGGGCGAAGGGGTGGGTCCCATGGCCAAGGGCCCGCGTGTGGACGTGACGGGGTTAGGGCGGGCACGCGGTGCGTGTGGTTCGGCGGTGAGAGGCGCGTCAGGAGGTGGGCCAGGGGCCCGGGGACATGACGGTGGACGCGGGTTGGTGGGGTGGCTGGAGGGGACGAGGAGCCAGTGGTGGGGTGGCGTGCGTGTGTTGAGTTGGTGGGAGGAGAGGACACGGGCAGGTGGGCTGGGTGGGGCCAGAGGGGAGTGTGGGCATGAGTGGTGCGCTGGGTGGGGCCCGGGGAAAAGGTGGGTCACGGGTCGGAGAGAGAGGGTAAGGAAGGGGTGAGAAAAGGAAGAGGAAAAGGTGAGGATTGAAGAGGTGGCAGTGGGTATAGTTTGGGTGAGAGGGTGAGGTTGGTTTCTTTGTCATGGTGGGTAGGAATAGATTGGGTGAAACTAGGATTTAGGGGGGGCTGTTTTATTATTTGTGTTTGTTTGGTCCTGTTCTAATTAAACAAACCACTTTGGAAAAAATAGTTTTTAGACAAATAAGGTCTCCGATGCGATCGGGGTTTTTATGTTTGAAAATAAGAGGGGCTTTTATACAATTCAAAACTAGGCTTTTCAAATAATGCAGTCAAACAATGCATGAAGATGACGATGCAATGCACAAATTCAACGCGATTTTCTAGTAGCGGTTTTGCGGGATGCCATAATTCGACACCACTAACAATGGATCTCGCCCTCGAGATCCACCTCATGGTACCGGAAGGAAGATCAGCGATCTGATCCTTCGCGCTTCGTGTAGATCCTCGCGGCACCACTAACGATGGTTCCTTCTTCATCTTGAAATCTGCGACACCACCAACAAAGGGTCGTTGTTCCTGACCGTCGAGAGAACACTCCGGAGAACAAAGGACGAAGTTGAAGGTAAGGCCACCTCTAACTTCCATGGATAGAGTAAAACTGCTGGATCCACTGATTCAACGTACAAGAGCGGATGATAAGAGCAGTGGTAGGGTAGCTACTCCATCCCGTACTCAAACCATTACTCTGCACACGAATAAGCGGATTAAGCATCCAACTCTCGGAATTAGACTGAAGATCTCGACAAGCGAGGTTCGGAAACAAGGGAGTGTTGCCAGCAGAAATCGTATGAAAGACACACTGATTAGGTTTCGCGATGGTTCCATTGGCATGAACAACACATGCTCAAGGTCGACTCCAGCTTCACCAAAGCTCGTCCTTCTCATATGTTTTTCAACGACACTGATATCCAGCAAGGAACACATATGGATAAAGAGCTCAAGGACAGAAGATTGGATGAAGGGTACAACAGACAAGTTGCAGATTGATGATCGTAGCACCTCCGTTACAAAAGGGAGAATTCGAAACCCTGAAGGTACGACGGAAACCCAACCACGAGAAATCCTGGACTCGAAGAAAGAGAAGAGAGCGGATTCAAAATACGTAGAGGTAAGAGGAGAATAGCAGAGGGGTAAGGAGTAAAACCAGACCTAACCAGAACTATCCAACCGTTTTTGCAAAATAGTTTTGACACTCTACTCCGGCCGTTAGCTAGGTTATCCCAGTGGACTTAGGGTATCGCAACTGCCGAGCTCGATACCACTGTAACACCCTCGAATCGGACCTATGCAAGTTTGAACAAAATTCGCCAAACCCGCATAGAAACGATTCAAAGGTGCCCACCAGCACTTTCGTGGGTGGAAAACGGTAATAACATTACACAACAGTCCTCGATGGGACCCATGTACGAGATATATATATAACATGACTCAAAGAGTCAAGAATACGATATAATATACAAAGATCCAAATCACCTTGAAAATCGATAGAGCGCCCGACTACGGACAAGATGCAAATGGGGCTAAGAGCCCGAAGAATAACCAATGGCGCCCATAACCTGCCCAAGCGGAAGGGTAACCCCGCTAACGACGCCGATCTCAAAACCTGTTAAACAAAAGGGGTGCCGACAAAGGGCAAAGGAAAAGAAGGAGCGTCGATCGAGGCCAAGACACGGCGAGGCTAGAATTCGGCGGTCCTCGCCTACATAGGTATGGTGGACTGAAGCGGCAGCGGCAGCATGCACTAAACAACCTATAGAGACTCGATACAACTGGCGGTTATCAGAGAGGGGTAAGAATGACCTATCCGGATCCAACCGGATGCTATCATCAAACAAACCCATCCTGGCGTTTCCCCCTCGAGACCATCGAGGAAGTCAACCGAGGAACCCACACAGTTGGCAGTTTTACTTATTCAATTATAGTTGCGACACTTTACTAGTCAGGTTTAAATAATCGTACTGATAAAGTAAACAGTGGGCACTTTTAGTTGACCATTCCATTATAGTTGCAACAATTACTAATCAGGTACCGATAGCATGAGATAAAACCAAAACCCAGCAGTTGTTGGTACTTTTATTCAGCCAATTCGTTGTAGTTGCAAGATTTACTAGTCAGGTACAATTGTCGCAAGCGACAACCAAGCAAGCAGTTGTGGACAGTGTTAATTAACCATTCCATTATAGTGAAGCTAATTACTAGTCATTATAAGTCAAATTTATAGCAGTAAACTTTAGTTATGCTTGTCTATGATCGAGATACTGTGCTCCAAGTCGTCCATATCCGCGGACACGGCTTTCAGAAAGTTTTACCCGGCCGGGGTGCACCAATAGCAACACACGCTCGATCAACCTCGGAAAAACCAAATCAAAACCCAACGAGGCTTTCACGATTGAACAATCACAGATTCAGAAATATTTCGGGGCCACCCCATTGAGTAGATCCCGAACGGAGTAAGCAAGCTCGAGACGGACTCAAGGTTTGCGTCAATGGTACAGGTATTTGGGAACCCGAAAGTGTGGTTGGGCTTGTCGATACCGCGTAATCACTCCGCATCAAAATACAGCGTGCTCTCGCACAATTTAAATACGTGAAAGTAGCATGGCATAAGTACAGGATCGTAAATAAAACCTCAAACTAGTTTGTGGCCCCAAGAAATAAGATGAATCAAGCTCGCTCGGGGTCCCATATACCTCCCGGATGTGGATAGCGCGATAAATCAAGGAACAGGTATCAAGTACTCGGGGTCTTACGGGACACAAGTGGGCGTTCGGAAACCAAATATTTTCTATCACCCACCGATGCCTCTGCTTATTCAATTTTAGTTGTTAAACAGAAATTAAAGTGACGATAATTAAAACTAGAATCATCTCCGACGTCAACATGCGGCAATACATCAGCAACTGTGGCTTATGATGACACACATCGGCACTTGAGCAAGCAACTACGATGCGCAGGTCCAACTATCTACCAAACAACAGGTAATAGGATGTGTCCAAGGCAATATAGGGCTGCACGGTATATCACAGGTACGGAAACTAGAGCATCGCAACACAGATAGCAATAGAACAACATGAGGGAATAAAGACTATAAAAGTAAGATAGGTAGAAAGAGGGAGATGCTCGCCTGAAAACATTGTCGAAGGGTCAACCGAAGATCGGGGCGAAGCTCACATCAACTCAACGGCCTTATCCGCGAAGAACCAAAACACTAGAAGAAACACCAGATGCAATATTTAATACACGGCAGAAGATCGGCATGATGCATGTATGATGTACGACATGGCAAAGGTGCGATGCAATTAGGTCAATATTAAGCGGAACCGGGGTCCCGACAATTAATTAAATGGTTCAAGTTATTTAGAACCCCCGCAAATTAAATGTTGTTTTAACAAGGCAAGATAAGATACCGGTTCGCTACACAAGTTTAAATGAGGCCGATATGAGACTAGATTTGCCCGCATATGGGCCCCATATTTAATTATTAGGTGAATCGGCATAAGGCCCCCAAACCAATGATATGCATGCGAAATGAATGACAATTTAATATGCGACAAGGTTATTATGTGATTATAAAATATGGTGTCGGGAAGGGTTCACACATTAGGGTTCGGCAGATCTTGGGGTCCGGGGTTCGGGGTCGGTCTCAGGGTCCAGGGTTCGACGGAGCGGTCTCGCGGGAACGTTCTCGGACTTAGGGGTAGGTCTTGGCGCATCCGGATTCTCGGGGCATGTTGTCGGTCATGGCGTTCGGGACGAAGCACTTGTCGCGTCGGGGTCTCGGCGTCCGTGTGGCGGTCTTAGCGGTCTAGGAGAAGCTCTTGTGGTTCCGCGTCGGCGGCCTTTGCTACGGGGTCTTGGCGACTTGATGTTCGTGGGGAAGTTCTCGGTGTTTCGCGGTGTCGTTCTTGTCGCTATGAAGATCTCGTTGCTCCGGGAGAAGATCTTGATACTCCGGTCTATAGTCGACCTCCGGATACCGCGAGCCTACGGCGTTACTCTCTCGGGTGGCTCCATGTACCTCCTTCGGAATCATCAGCATCAAGCCGGTCTTGTCGGGTCCCCGAATCCGATCGGTCGTGGCGGTCGGGGTGAAGATCTTGAAGTGCCGTCTCGACCGTCCGTGTGGTACCGTAGATCTTGCCGGAGATCCGGATACTGTGAGAGACATGGTCTTGCAGGACCAACATGGCCAGAGACGCACATGAAGCAGTGGCGTTGTCAACTGCAGGGGCTCAGGTCGCTCGGAACGGACCAAGGTGTCGCGGCCAGGGACGCGCCGGAGACCGAGGCGGGCAGGCGGCGAGGACGGCGAACGCGCCCGCTCGGGCGCAGCGGGCGGCGAGGGCTGCGCGGCTGCTGCCGAAGCGGGCGGAGGCGAGCTCGGAGGACAGGTGGTCGCCGCGACGGAGCCGGGCCGCGCTGCGGGCGAGGTCGACGGGAGCAGAGACGGCACTGGCTGCGGCGACGGGCGCGGAGCGGAGCTTCAAGGGAACGAGGGCGGGCGGTGAGGGAGGACGGCCGGAGCGTGGTTGGCGAGGCGAGCGGCGAGCCGCTGTGGAGGCGGTGGCCGCTGGGAGGCGAGGACGACAGCGGCGCGCTGGGAGGTGGAGGCAGGAGGCGGGCGCGGAGGTCGGGCGGCGCTGGGCGAGGCCGGACTGGCAAGCGGGAGAGGAGGGAGCGGCCTGGCTGGGAGCGCGGGGCCAAGGCTGGCCGCGGGAGGAAGGAGGAGGCTGCAGCCATGAGGTCGCGCTGAGGGCGGGCCAAGCGGCGAGCGGCGACGGGATCCAGAGGGAGGCAGGCGAGGGGCGCGATGCGAGGAGGGCGAAGGCTTGGCGAGGTTCTGGCGGTGGAGGAGAAGCAACGGGAGGAGAAGGAGAAGAGAGGATGAGGCGGCGGTGGGGTGGGTCCCACAAGGCGGCCAAGGGCAGGGACGGGTGAGGTAGCGGGCACGCGGTGCGGTGGTTCGGGCGGAGAGGCGCACGGGGAGGTGGGCTGGTGGGACAAGGGGTGGACGCGGGCCAGTGGGGTGGCTGTGAGGAGGGACGAGCGGAGCCACCAAAGGGTGGCGTGCGTGTGTTGAGTTGGTGGGAGGAAGAGGACACGCGGGCAGGTGGGCCAGGGGGTGGGGCCAGGGTGAGGGAGTGTGGGCAGCTGAGTGGGTGCGCTGGGTGGGGCCCGGGGGAAAAGGGTCATGGTCGGAGAGAGAGGGGTAAGGGAAGCTGGGTGAGAAAAAGGAAGAGGGAAAAGGTGAGGATTGAAGAGGTGGCAGGTGGGTATAGTTTGGGTGAGAGGGTGAGGTGGCGGTTTGCTGCTGGTGGGTAGGAATAGATTGGGTGAAACTAGGATTTAGGGGGGGCTGTTTTATTATTTGTGTTTGTTTGGTCCTGTTCTAATTAAACAAACCACTTTGGAAAAAATAGTTTTTAGACAAATAAGGTCTCCGATGCGATCGGGGTTTTTATGTTTGAAAATAAGAGGGGCTTTTATACAATTCAAAACTAGGCTTTTCAAATAATGCAGTCAAACAATGCATGAAGATGACGATGCAATGCACAAATTCAACGCGATTTTCTAGTAGTGGTTTTGCGGGATGCCACACACTTTCAAAATATGCAGGCAAAAACTTTCAAAGGTAGTACCACTAAAGTGCCTCCAAAGGTTTGCTTTCAGAGGCAGGATCAACAATGCCTCTAAAGCTGAACCTTTAGTGGCACTTTCAAAATATGCAGGCAAAAACTTTCAAAGGCAGTACCACTAAAGTGCCTCCAAAGGTTTGCTTTCAGAGGCAGTATCAACAATGCCTCTAAAGCTGAACCTTTAGTGGCACTTTTATAGAATTGCAGGCATAACTGAATGTAAACATAGTAGATAATTGCCAGGTAATTCTTGCTACTAATCAAACTTATCAATGCATAATTACATACCACATAAACTTAGTAGTCCACGAACCATTAGAACTTAGTAGTACTGACCAACTATGCATACTTCCATACTTACATACTACCATTAGATACTAACATCCAAAAGTACTGATCAACTATGCATACTTTATACTTGCACTCACCATCATCAACACTACTTCATTTAACCTAGGAAGTAGAGATCACCTGGAAGCGACGCAAGCATAATATTGAGATTCTTCACCTGATCCAACCAGAAAGCGAACATCACCACTTCTGACTTAACTATACTGAAAGCCTGAATAGCTGGCCACCATCCACTTGTCATAATTGCTCTGTTTGAGACACCCATCTTTATCCTGACATCATATCTCCTTTCACTGGTCATGTGCTCAACCCTTACAGTTATCGGTTCATCTAGGAACTTCTTCAGATACTTGCGAGTGTACTCTGCTGCAAATTCCTGTGTAAATATCGAGTTTAAATAACGTCCTGGGAAGTGGGGAAGTGGGGGTAATAATTAATCCAAGTAATTAATCCAATAACGTCCTGGGAAGTGGGGGAAGTGGGGGAAATGGGTGTGTGTGCTGCGCCAGTTATCTTATAATGTGTTTAAATAGACTAGCATATTGATTGCCATTTCGTCTGGTGAGTTCCTGTTCTATTTTGGATCAAATTTTCATCTGAGTGAGTACCTGTCCATCTCCTTTTCTGCTACTGATTGCTTACATTGTTCAGATTGCAGTTCTCCTTTTATTCTGTGATTACCAATGGTTTAATCTCCTTTTATTCTTCATATTGCAGTTCTGCTCTATGGAAATGAATTGTATTATGTGCCAGCAACCTATGGAAAATTGCGGTCTACACTCTAACAGGAGTGCAGTTTCCTTTGATTTGATGATGATGCCAGGATTTCATCATGGAGTGGTTAGTTAATTCTTAACATACAAAATGTAGTACCTGATAATCTTATCTGACAGCTGATCATATTTTTGTCTGTTTGTAATGAAATTTCAGTCCGTGCCTTGCAAATTCAAGGAACAACTTGAGAAGTTTGTAAAATCAAAGAACTGGATGGTGGAAAGATGCAATAACATGCACTTTTATGACTTCTTCCTGGAGAAAGAATTGGCAAGAACAACCATTTGTGGACCATACTGGTCATCACTTGTTAGAAAGTATGATATCCAGGAAGGTGAGGTTGTCTCTTTCAGGTATCTGGAGGGAAACAAAATGTTTGCTATTGCAGTGTCTGAAATTGTCAACCATGCTTATGTAGAGAAACATATTGTTGCAGATGGAGGTATTATAACAAGCATTTCTATGTACTTTGATATTGCATCTAGTATATGAAAACTTGCTTATTGTTTGTTTACATTTTTGAGCAGTTGTTTACTCTATGATGCCTGAAATCAGAGATATACTGCACAAAACCATCTTCTCAGACATCAGAGCAATCAGTGAGGACAACATGGCAACCATAAACTATGGTATCTACAAGGTGTTAGCTCTGAAACCAGGATAAGAACTAGCACAAGATGAGTTTTATGAGAGTGTCAGAGACATGCAGTTTATGGTACACAAGTATAATCAGGAAAATGTTCAACATGATGCACTGGTAAGTTCCTATCATATACTGTATATTTTCTAACTATCTGTATATGCAATATGGTAAATTATTTTCTCACTATCTGTATATGCAATATACCAGTTCCTATCTGCAAAACCATTCAAAGAAGTTGGGTGCCCATGGCAAGGAAATTCAACTTTGTGGATGAGGGATTTAAATGTGCCACTTGAAGGCTAGTACCACATGGAAGATGAAGACGACAGAATTGCATTTACAATAGGGTGACAGCATTTCAGGGCTGTGGCAAATATCATGGAGGGGTCACTATTGCTGATCATTGCAAATCCATTGAATGGTCAAGTTTGCCTTGACTTTGTGGAGATTGAAGACCCTTGAAGATAATGTGCAAGGAATCAAGAAGCTATCCTGTGTGTAGTTTCTGTCATGTGTTTGTAGTTTGTGTCATCTGTGTGTAGTTTCTGTCATGTGTGTGTAGTTTGTGTCATGTGTTTGTAGTTTCTGTCATTTGTGTTGAACAATGTGTGCATCGTAATGGGAAGAAAAACTTTGTTAATGAATGATTTGTATGTCTACAAGTCCAACAATGTTTTATGATATTGATGTCATGTTTTCATATTTCTATCAAGTACAGCAATGTTTTATGATATTGAATGTTTTATTTGGCCATGTGGCTTTATGCTTGTATGTATACAAGGCCAACAAACATTCTGAATTTCATATTATTCAGAACATGGCACCTAGACTATATTGGTTCTAAAATTTAGAATTTAACTTTTTAGGTTTATTATTTTAACTTTTACTAATTAGCCCCTCAGTTTGCAAAGTCATAAAACTTTCAGAACATTTTGAATTTCATATTATTCAGAACGAATGGAACAAATTGTTCAGTAGCTTTGCCCGCACTTGGGTCTTTTTATTCAGAACGAATGAATTTCTATGTCTTTTTTCAAGTTCAGTATTATAACTTTTACTATTTAGCCCCTCAAAGTTTGCAGAGTCATAAAACTTAACTGTTATTTGACTCATCTGCCTTCTTCTGCAGATCGTAGCCCACCGCGATGCCAAGGCTGGGATCCACCGCGCGAGCTCTTCATCCGCGCGAGATCCACCGCCACCGCACCTCGCGAGATCCACCGTCGTGCCCTAGTCGACCGCGCGAGATCCACCGCCGCCGAGCTCTTCGTCCTCGCGATATCCACCCACCGCCGAGCTCTTCGTCCTCGCGAGATCCACCCACCGCTGAGCTCTTCGTCCGCGTGAGATCCACCCACCGTCGAGCTCTTCGTCCTCACGAGATCCACCCACCGCCGAGCTCTTCGTCCGCGCGAGATCCACCCATCGCTGGATCAATGGAATGGGATCTGGCTCGAGCTCAAGTAGGAGTGGGATTCGCCGCGTCAAGTCTGGGATCGGGATCGAGGTTGGGCCAGGTCGTCCAGAATCCACCGGATAACCAAATCGAGGCACCAAATCGCGGCGGCCCAAGGCTGGGACGCAGGATCACTTCACACGCCCAAGCGTATGCGTGCATCGACAGATGCAGATCCGCGAACCAGCTACCTCCGGCGGCCCCCTGCTAATGTCATTGATGATGCAAGAGCATCTGGTATGGATCCCTCTACTGGAATTATTTTACTTATTATTACATCTCTGTTAGAGTAGTTATTGAATCATGAATTGTGTAGGTAGTAGATTGGATAAGTCTTGGATGCAATCACCTAGACATTCTGTGATTTATCAAGATGGTGTAGTTAAGTTCTTAGAGTTTGCATTCACTAATTCAGCAATTGATGGGAAGATCAACTGTCCATGCAAAACCTGTGGGATCAGGTTCTGGTTAGATTTAGATACTGTCCATGAGCATCTTATCTGTGAAGGCTTCATGAAAGGTTATAGCAGCTGGATATACCATGGAGAATCTATGGACTTACCTACACATAGCCAGCCTAATGAGGACCAGGATAGTAGTCAACTTAATGAACATCAAGATAACAGTCAACCTACAGAATATGATATGGAACATCAACTTCTACATGAATATGGCATGTTTGAAAGAAATGTTTTATGATTAGATATAGAGGAGGATAGTGATAATATAGATGATGATGATGAGGAGGAGAATGTTCAATCATATGTAGATTTTGTCAATGATGGTAAAAAAGAGTTATATCCAGGCTGCAAAAGCTTGTGTAAGCTTTAATTTCTTGTTAGACTCCTTAACATAAGGAATGTTGGCAGTATGACATTAGCTACATTTGAGGATGTGTTATCACTATTCAAAGATGCATTACCAGAAGGGCACTCCCTACCTAGAAAATTTCATGAGTGCAAGCAATACATTAATGCAGTTGGACTTGGTTATAACAGCTATGATGATTGTATCAATGACTGCATAATTTTTAAAGGTGATAATGCAAATGCTAAAGGCTGTCCTGTTTGTAATACAAGTAGATGGAAGACTGAAAAAGTGTAGTTGATGGAAAAAGGATTAGCAGGGTTCCTAAAAAGGTGATTAGACATTTCCCACTAGTAAAGAGAGTTAGGAGGTTGTTTATGTCATCCAACATCACCATTGATGAGTTGGCATTCTGAAGGAAGAACTAAAGATGGGTTGATGAGGCATCCTGCTGACTCAACTGCTTGGAAAAACTTTGATAGAAAGTGGAGCAAATTTGCTAAAGAACCAAGGAACATCAGATTTGGTCTGTCATCTGATGGTTTTAATCCATTTAGAAACATGAACCTGTCCTATAGTATTTGGCCTATAATGTTGTTTCCCTACAATGTGCCTCCATCAGATTGTATGAAAGAGTCAAACTTCATTTTATCAGTTATTATACCTGGCAGGAAGGCTGCAGGGAAGGATATAGATGTTTATTTACAGCTTGTTATTGATGAACTGCAAGTATTATGGCATAAAGGTGTTCTTGTTATGGATTATACATTTGGAAAGAAGTTTAGAGTTTATGCTGCTCTGTTATGGACTATTAGTGACTGGCTAGGAAGAGGTATATTAAGTGGTGAAAGTATTGCTGTATGCTCCCATTGTCTGTTAGGAACTTGCTCCAGAAGGTTGAAGCATGGTCACAAGGCCTGCTATTTAGGTAACAGAAGATTCTTACCACCTGATCATGCCTTTAGGTCTGATTCTGAGTCATTTGATGGGACAGTTGAAATTAGGGAACCTCCTATTCAACCTACAGGCCATGAAATATCAGAAATGACAATGGGCATACAGACATCATATGGAAAACTGTAGAAACAAAAGAGGAGTTCCAAGAAGAAGAGGAGAAGAGCTGAAGGGGAGGAAGAACAGGAGCTAGAGGAAGTACACACTGTTGAAACAACCTTCAAGAAGAGAAGCATTTTTTTCCAATTAGAATATTGGGAAGATCTTCTTGTTAGGAATAATTTGGATTCAATGCACATAGAGAAGAATGTGTTTGACAACATTGTGAACACACTGCTAGATGTAGATAAGAAGACAAAGGATAATGTAAATTCAAGACTTGATCTCAAGTGGCTGAAGATTAGAGAAGGTCTTCATGTTGATTCAACTCAAACTAAAAATGATTGGCCTAGACCAATATTTTACATGAACCCTGCTCAAAAGAAGATGTTTTGCAGATTCATCAAATATGCTAGGTTTCCTGAAGGATATGCCTCAAACTTAGAGTACAAAGTGAGGTTAGAAGATAATAGGTTAGTGGCATTAAAAACCCATGACTGCCACATAATAATGGAAGATCTGTTCCCACTTGCTGTTAGTAGAACATTGCCTGAAGAAGTTGCTTGGCCATTGATCAGACTAAGCAAATATTTCAAAGTTGTGTGTGCCAGAGTTGCTGATGTAATAGAGATTCATAAGATGGAAGATGAGATTCCAGAAATATTATCCCAACTAGAGAAGATATTCCCACCTTCTTTCTTTGATATAATGGAGCATCTTGTTATACACCTGGCAACAGAAGTTAGAATAGCTGGTCCAGTTCAGTTTAGGAATATGTGGTCCACTGAGAGATTTGTTGGCAAAGTTAAAGGTTCTGTACATAGTAGAAGCCATCCCGAAGGCTCTATTGCTGAAGGGTACATTTTTTATGAAACTATATCATTTTGTTCAACATTTATACATGATTATGAGAGGAAAATCAATGGTGAGCCTATAAGCAGTGATACTTCCTCAGATATGGTTTTTGAATATCTAACAATCATTGGGAGACCTCTGTCTGTCAGTTGTCAAGTTGAAGAACTAGAATTCATTTCTTGGACCCAAGCACAAAAACATGTTATCCTTAACTATCCTTCAATTTCCTTCTATACTGAGAAACACAAATTGGTTCTATCTGCTAATGAAAGAAGATCCAGGAGAGAGGTGGAAAATGACCATGACAGTAATTTCCTTAACTGGTTTGTGGACTATGTCCAATCACAAGTTGTGAAAGGAATTGAAGTACACCAAGAAGTTTTATTGCTGGCGCATAAGCCATATATGATGGTTAAAAAAATACAAGAGTTACTCAATCAATGGATGTACTTATCATACATCCTCATATGCACATGACAAGAGTTCCCAGTGTAATGGGTTTATGTTTACTGAGACAAATGGTGATGTACATTATGGAAGAATCCAAGATATTGTAGAGCTAAACTATTCAAATAAAGGTCATGTCCTACTGTTCAAATGTGACTGGATTGAACATACTGGCATTAGAGATGATAGTTTTGGATTCACTCTAGTCAACTTCAGCCATTCAAATGAACAAATGTTTAGTCAACCTTTCATTCTAGCTAGTCAAGCAACACAAATCTATTATGTGCAAGATCATGCTGATGAAGAATGGCATTTTGTTGTTACTCCTTCAACTGTAGATAATACTAGTTCATGTAAGTAATCTGATAATATTAGATCATGTATAATTTCATAATATTATGTATTTGTTTCTTAGTTGATCTTTTTTTACATGAAATTGCAAGAACCATCTTGTTGGAAAGTCAGGACAGACGACAGAATGAGGTGAACATTAGTTTGCAAGAATTAGGAATTGTGCCAAAAGGAAGTATGTCAACTGGAACTACAAGTACACAAGTATTCCTAAGATTTAATATACATGATAGAGGACTTAAGAACAATGCAGAGGTAATTTGTCATCATTGTGTTGTTAATTATTCATCACTTATGTTGTTAATATACATGATTCCTAATTTGTCATCATTGTGTTGTTAATTATTCATCACTTGTGTTGTTAATATACATGATATGGAATAACAACTTGATTTACCTATAGAATAACATAATTTATGAAGAGATGTATGAGGACAGTGATCATTAGGAGGATGAATATGATAGTGATGCCACAACAGAAGCTGGATCTGACAATGAAACCAATAGACAAGATAATCCAGAGAATAATATACAAGGTTTGTGTACATAGTCAATAGCTTTACATTCTGGCAATCTGGATCCCTAATGTTTTAATCTTTTAATGTACCTACATTCTATAAAACGGACAGAAACAAATAAGAAGAGGGTGAGAGGACCTACTGTTTTGAAAGGATTCTGGAAGAATGTAGATCCAAGCAACAAAATTACAATGGAGTATAACCATTTGGGTCAGCCATGTGGTTTGACTTCAAGCAAACTGGCTAACTTCATAGCAAGTTTGGTCAAAGGAAAGGAGATATCCTTAGGAGCTACAAACTGGAGCAAAGTTCCAAAGCATGAAAAAGAGAAACTCTAGAATACAGTAAGGTAAAGTATGTAATGACATATTTGGTAGACATTGTTTCCATTATTTCCAAATGCAAGTTAACTTCCAATCAATTAATGTTGTAATGACATTTGACAGGCATTTTTTGCTTTGGATGATAATCTCAAATTATGGGTCCTAAAATCAGCTAGTAAGAAATGGAAGGACTTTAAATGTGTGTTGAAGAAAACTTTCTTCAACAAACATTTGTCACTGGAAGCCAATATTGAAGCAGGCTGTAAAAATAGGATACCACCAAAACAGTGGGAATGGTTGTGTAAAATTTGGTGCACTAGGAAAGCTAAGGTAAATTTAATGCAAATTTTGGCTGATTAGTATTAATTATGCATTGATGGTGAAAGCATATGTAATCATACTGAACACTGCTTCATACAGGCTCTGAGTAAGTAGAATAAAGCAACTAGAAGTAGACAAGGAAATTCAACTGATAGAACAGGTTCTAGAAGTTTTGCAGTGGTACTAGAGCAAGCAGTAAGTTTTTATCTCTAATATGTTCTTATTTTCACAAGCAAACTCAACTAATACTAAAGAAGATTTGACAATTTATAAACATATTTATCAGGAAATAAAAGAAGGTAGAACAATAGGAAGAGCTGAGCTATTCTGTATGACACATACAATAGCCAAAGGACTACCAGTTAATGAGTTTGCTGCAGAGAAGATGGTAAGTAATGAAGAACTAATTATTATTGTATATGATTGATTATATTGTTATATGTAATGTTTCTAAATTATTATCTTGTTTGCAGAAAACTATAAAGCAGAATTTTGAAGAGAATCCTACACTTGTTGATGAGGAGGTACATGAAGGTGATTTGTATTCCAGAATATTTCAGAAAAGTAGCAGAAGGCATGGTTCGGGCTAGTTGCTGGTGGAAAAGGATCTGGGCAACTTTCATTTGCACTAGCTACACTTCAAGAAAGCAAGAAAGAGAACAAATAATTAAAGCATGTGGTGCAAACTTTGATGGCGAAGAGTGAAAGGTTAGAAGATGAAATGATACAACAGAAGAAACAAATGAATGAGATGATGGTTCTATTTCAAGCTTCCCAGAATAACCAAACATTGCATCATCAGCAATCAGTCCCAGTAGATGATCAAGCAAAGGAAGGGGGCCACACAATGCATGGGCAAGCAAAGGAAGGGGGCCACACCGTGGCAAGCAAAGGAAGGGGGCCACATGTAACTACCTCGGTGAATTACGCTCCTAGATACAAGCCTGGATGAACGGTAGTGGTTGAAATAGTACGGTGGGGCCCCAAAAGCCACTCACGGGTAGACCTTTCGGCCGTCCCAACCACTTCCAATTCATCGGGACCAGACGCGGGCGAATCGGCAGTAAGGGATCAACTACATACACAAATGAGTATGTATGCAAGCCACCATACAAAAGTACATCAGAGCCATTCCATCTAGAAAGAAAGGAAATATAGCAACGCCATACGACAAGATTCAAATGACCTAGATAGATATAATATTTTAGGATAATTCCTCATACATCACACATCAGAGTATCAAGCGGAAGCGGCAAACAAGTCCGAGTACGGATAAGAAGCAAATCGGCATAAGATGCCCAGAAATAAGCACATCCCGCCCACAGATCTCACGGATCCCCGCTTCTAATCTCTACACCGAACGATCGCTGCCCACATCATCGCCTCTTCCACCCAAAGATCCGCCCCGAAAGTGTACTGCTCATCCGAACCAATAATTTATCGTGTGAGACCCTAAGGGTACTCAGCAAGTCTTTATGCCTCTAAAGGGGACACAACCTGGGGTGACGCAATTGCAGCAAAAGATAAACCCTAACAGTTCTATAGATACTCGCTAACCATCCGCCTAACCAAAGATAGACAGATGTCCGTGAATTAATGACAACAGTTATAACAGTAATTTCATCAGATCCATCCTCCTCCTCGCTTACCAACGAGGAAGCGGACGAACAAACCCCCATCCGTTGGCAATTTTATTAACCATTCCATGAGTGTTGCACTATTTACTAGTCAATTACTTAGTCAAATTAAAACCGGTAACTTTAGTTATGCTTGTCTATGATCGAGAAACTGTGCTCCAAGTCGTCCATAACCGCGGACACGGCTTTCAGAAAGTTTTAACCCTGCAGGGGTGCACAAATAGCAACACACACTCGATCAACCTCGGAAAAACCAAATCAAAACCCAACGAGGCCTTCACGACAAAGCAATCAGAGGATTCAGAATTATTTCAGGGGGCCACCCCATTGAGTAGACCCGCAACGAAGTTAGCTGACTCCGAGACGGACTCAAGGTTTGCGTCAATGGCTGTAAACGACTGGGAACCCGAAAATGTGACTGGTCTTGTCGATACCGCGAAAACACTCCGCTTACCTAAACAGTACAGTGTGCTCCTCACACAATCGTAAATAAACAGTACCATGGCATAAGTACAGGATAGTAAATAAAACCTCAAACTAGTTTGTGGCCCCAAGAAATAAGACTGAATCAAGCTCTGGCTCAGGGGGGTCCCATAAGCCTCCCGGATGTGGATAGCGTGAATATTCTTGGAACAGGAATCAAGTACTCGGGGTCTTACGGGACACAAGTGAGCAGGAAAAACCAAATAGCAGATGTTGCTCACCGGTGCCACTTTCATTAGTTATCCCATTACTACTCAGGTTAAGTTGTTTAGGTACCTCGTTATCCATCAGACACTCACATACCCTACACATGCTGTTCTACGACTCGCATGGCTCAAACAACTCCTGTAGTAATGGCTCATGGGATGGAGGAAACAAGCTTGGTGGGGTTTAAAAGTAAAGGCTATGCAATACTTGGGATTCTTTAATGCAATCGCGACTCCATGATGCAAGAATAAGATAGAGGCAATAGGTACTGTATGTATGCAAGCATGTGGTAGTGCTTTCGGCAACTCAGTTGAAGCGAGACGGATCTGGGTAGTGCTCTGGTTCTCTTGATATATCCCCCGCCGTGTCTATTCAAGAAGAACCAAACAAACAAGGGCCAACATAAATATAGTGCACAAGCATAGGAATAAAATCGTCAAGCAAACAATCATGCCATGATGAATGATGCACAAGTTGCATGGCAATAAAGTAGCATGGCATGGGTGAGGTGTAGAACAAGAAATAACATCTTTATTGGGTTTTGGTCACATTTTATCATATTAGTTGCTGTATACTATATATTTATATGATGCATGCTGCAATTGAAGTCATGGATAGCATAAACAGACAGGTCTCACGAGCTGATCATTTTAGACATATCATTTGTCTAATTCGAGTTATAAAACAAAAGTTATTAATTTATTAAGGTCCAGGCATTTTGTTGTAATTTAATTCAACTTGAAATTTAAAGTGTCCAAATAGTATTTTGAATGGCATATTTGAAATCCTCACATTTTTCTGATTCAAATTCATATATCATTTGCATTATTTGAATTTATATTTTGGAAGTTATTAAAACTGATTTGAATTTGAATTTGAATTAAATTTAAAAGATTTGAATTAAAACAATGAATCTGAAGGCTTTTGCTACCTAGCCCTACTCTAGCCACAACTAGTGACATGTGGGCCAGGCACACGCGGACCCACACGCCAAAGCCTGAAAGCGGGGATCGGGTTGATTAAAACTTTTGACGAGAGCCTTTTTGCAAAAAGTACGAGGCACAGACAGGTGGGGCAGCGAGGAGTGCGGATTCAGAAAGAAAAAGGTTGAGGGGGTTTTGGGGAAAAAGGCCTCCAGGGGCCCTGTTCCTCTTCTCGAACTCAGCCGTGGCCGCGCTAGCTGACAATGACAGCTAGCTGGGTTCGAACTCACGACCCGCCGCCAGCAACGGCTACCACTGCGGTGTGGCTGGGTGGTTGTAGAAAAGGGGTGGAAGCGGCTAGTTAGGCGTTGCGCGTCGCGGCAGCGAACGGACAGACGCGGCGGCGGGCGCACCGAGGGTGCTCGACAGAACGATCGCCGCCGGCAGGAAACGAGAAAGGGCCGGAGTATGTCTAGGAGGCTCGGGGACTCACCGCGGGTTGATTAGCGTGGTCGACGAGGCTCGGGGAGGCCACAATCGTCGGGCGATCTTGCGGGCGGTTAGGGTTCGCGTCGGCTCGCGGTTCCGGGCTTGGGGCACCTTCGCCTCCGTAACGGCAGCTACAGGGAGTCTGCGTGGCCTTCCTCGACGTACCGGATCGCCACGCCACCGGCTGGTAGAGGATGGGGAGGAGGAGGCCGACGGTGGGCGTCGAGGCAGACGGTGGCGAGGGTGAGGAAAGGGCAGGCGAGGCAGGGCCTCTGGGTGAGATCTGGGAGAGGCTAGAGGTGGGGAGGGAGGTAGATAAGGACGGTGAGGTGGGGATGGCATGGGGGAGGGGAAGGTGGCTTCGGCCACCTTTTTGCCTCTCCTTCACGTGCAAGACATGGGCCAGGGGAGGGTTAGCTGGGTAGGCAGAGCTGGGGGGGAGACTGTCAGTTGGGCCAGGTGAGAGGGGGCTCGGGGTGGGGCAGGTCAGACAGAGAGAGAGAGCAAGAGAGAGGAGAGGGGTAGGCTCGGCTAGGGTAGATGGGTTTGGGGTGTAGAGAGAGAAGAGAAAAGAGAGGAGATGACATGTGGGGCCAGGGAGAGGGGTGGATCTGTGGCACATGCATGGAAGAGAGGGGAGGCCGAGAGGGAGGTGGACATGTGTAACACCCTCAGAATTGGACCTATGCAAGTTCAGGCAAAATTCGCCAAACCCGCATAGAAACGATTCAAAGGTGCCCACCAGGCACTTTCGTGCGTGTGGAAAACGAAGTAATAACATTACACAACAGTCCTCGATGGGACCCATGAGCAGATATATATAACAATGACTCCATGAGTCAAGAATACAAATATATTATACAAAGATCCAAATCACCTTGAACGATGGGGCGTCCGATCACGGACAAGATGCAAATGGGGCTAAGAGCCTCAAGAATAACCAATGGTGTCCATAACCCCTGCCAAGCCGGAAGGGTAACCTCGCTAACGGGCCGATCTCAAAACCTGCTTAAACAAAAGGTGCCACAAAGGCAAAGGAAAACAAAGAAGGAGCGCCAAGATCGAGGCCAAGACACGGCGAGGCTAGAATTCGCGGTCCTCGCCTACATAGGGTATGGTGGATCGAGCGTGGCAAAGATGCACTAAACAACCTATAGAGACTCGATACAACCGGCGGCAATCGAGAGGGGTAAGAAAGACCTATTCGGATCCAACCCGGCTAACACCAATCAAACCCATCCCGTGTTTCCCCTCGAGACCAAACGAGGAAGTCCACCGAGGAACTCACACTGGCAGTTTTACTTATTCAGTTATAGTTGCGGCACTTTACTAGTCGTTTAGATAATCGCCCCGATAAAGTAAGGCACTTTTAGTTAACCATTCCGTTAAGTTGTAACTCTTACTAATCGATACAGATAGCATGAGATAAACCCAAAACCCAAAGCTTGTTGGTACTTTTATTCAGCCATTTCGTTGTAGTTGCAATACTTACTAGTCGTACAATTGTCGCAAGCGACAAACAAACAAGCAATTGTGGGCGATTAATTAGCCATTCCATTATAGTGAAGCTGATTACTAGTCATTATAAGTCAAATTTATAACAATAAACTTTAGTTATGCTTGTCTATGATCAAGAAATCAGGCTCCAAGTCGTCCATATCCGCGACACGGCTTCGTAAAGTTTTACGCCGGTGCACCAATAGCAACACACGCCGATCAACCTCGAAAACCAAATCAAAACCCAACGAGGCTTTCACGACGAACAATCACAGGATTCAGAATATTTCAGGGGCCACCTTAAGTAGAACCCGCAACGGAGTAAGCAAGCTCAGACGGCCTCAAGGTTTGGCGGACGGCCAGAACGATCGGGAACCCCAAACGGGCTTGTCGACACCACAAATCGTGGTCCGATCCTAACAAAGATTAAAGACCTCACAATCGTAAATAAAGCGGTAAAGCATGGCATAAGCAGGATCGTAAATAAAACCTCAAACTAGTTTGTGGCCCCAAGAAATAAGAATGAATCAAGCTTTGGCTCAGGGGTCCCATATACCTCCCGGATGTGGATAGCGCAAAATCAAGGAATGTATCAAGTACTCGGGTCTTACGGGACACAAGTGCTCGAAACCAAATATTATCTATCACCCACCGATGCCTCTGCTTATTCAATTTTAGTTGTTAAACAGAAAGTAAAGTGAACAATAAGTAAAACTAGGATCATCTCCAACATCAACATGCGGCAATACATCAGCAACTGTGGCATATGACGACACACATCAGCACTTGAGCAAGCAACTACGACGCGCAAGTCCAACTATCTACCAAACAACAGGTAATAGGGTGTGTCCAAGGCAATATACGGCTGCAGGGGATATATCGGGTACGGAAACTAGAGCATCGCAACACAGATAGCAATAGATCAACAGGAGGGAATAAAGACTATAAAAGTAAGATAGGTAGAAAGAGGGAGATGCTCGCCTGAAAACGTTGTCGAAGGGTTCATCCGAAGATCGGGACGAAGCTCACATCAACTCAACGGCCTTATCCGCGAAGAAGCAAAAACACTAGAAGAAACACCGGATGCACTATTTAATACTAAGGCAAAAGATCGGCATGATGCATGCATGATGAATGACAAGGCAAGGTGCGGTGCAATTAGGTCATCTTAAGCGGAACCGGGGTCCCGACAATTCATTAGATGGTTCAAGTTGTTTAGAACCCCGCAATTTAAATGTTGTTTAACATGGCAAAGGGATAGTACCGGGTTCGCTACACAAGTTTAAATGAGGCCAATATAAGGCTAGATTTGCCCGCATATGGGCCTCATATTTAATTATTAGGTGAATCGGCGGAAGGCCCCCAAACCAATGCTATGCATGCGAGATGACAATTAAACATGCAACAAGTTGTTATGTTATAAAATAGGGTCCGAGGAAAAAGGTCACACATTAGGGTTCGGCGATCTTGTTAGGGTTCCGGGGTTCAGGGTCGGGGTCGAGGTCCAGGGTTCGATCTCGGGGTCCAGGGTTCGACGGTTCCGTTCTCGGGTATCGAGGTAGGTCTTGGCGCATCCGGGTGCGGGACTTGGGGTCGCGTCGATCATGGCGTTCGTGGGGAAGTTCTCGGTGTCCGGTGAAGCACTCGGCGTTCACGGTTCCACGTCGACGCCTTGGTTTCTTCGATGGAGAGCTTGGTGTCCGTGTCGGTTCTTGCCGCCGCCGGCCGCCTTCGGATTTTCGGAGACTCAACCATCGGATCGAGAATCTTGCCCGTGAAGGAGAACTCGGGTCCCACGGGTTCGGTTCGACATCCGGACTCGGAACAGTTCTGACGTCCGTGGGAGATCTTGTCGCGGTAGTGCTTGTCTACTTGCAGCTGGGCGGTCATCGGTCCGCGCCGAGGTCGTTGGTGAGCTTGGGGGCCTCAGACGCCCACGAGGACACAAGGCATTCTCCTGCCCGCTACACGAGCACAGAGACGACGACGAGGCCGAGGTCTCGTGGCTCGGCGTCGGGGACGCGAGCTGGGGAGACGGAGACGAGCCAGGCGTGAGGCGGTCAGCGGGGTGGACCGGGCGAGCGCGGGCTCCCAGGGGCGGTCCTCCGGAGGGAAGGAGCACCGGCCGAGCGGCGCAGAGGCGACGGCGCTGGGCCTGCCGAGACGGCGCTCACGCGAGGAGGCTCGGGAGGTGCCGCCAAAGGACTCAGTGTGCCGGCGATGGGTCGACGCGCCGGGCGAGGAGACGCCGGACGGAGGGCGAGGGCGGCTGCTGGCGGCGCCGGGCGGAGACGGTGGAGGTGCGATGGCGGCAGCGCGAGGACGTGACCGCGGAGGCGGCTCGGTGGTCGTCATGGCGAAGGCCGGGCCGGCGAGGGAGGGGGGGCGGCAGGATGGGATGGAGAGGCGGCGGCGGTCGCGGGCGAACGGCGAGCGGGCGCGGGTGCCGAGGCGCGGGTTGGGCGAAGACGGTGGCGAGGAGGCGGGCAGCAAGGGTGGCCGGAAAGAAGGCGCGAGGACGTGAGGGGGAGGCGGGCGCGCGCCACCGGTGAGGGAGAGGAGGGGCGACCAGAGCGGGAGGTGAGGGAGGGTCGGGGAGATGCGAGGGGAACGCGGGGAAGAAGACGCGGCCAGGGCAGGTGGGCCAGGGGCGGGGGTCCCGCGGGGGAGCTGGTTCCTGGGGAGGGGCTGGCGCGTGGGCCTGGCCTGGGTGGCGGGGCCCGGGGTCAGAGGGGAAAGATGAGAGGCTGGGGGGCTGCTGGGGGAGTGTGCGTCGCGTGTGAGTGCGTCGGTTTTGGGGGCAGGGTGTGGGCCTGAGAGAGGAAGAGGGAAAAGAGAGGGAGAGAGAGGGACAAGTGGCAGGGAGGGATTGGGGGGAGGAGAGGGAGAGGGTGAGGTGGCATGGTGGGATTGGTGGGAGTGATGTGGCAGGTAGGGGTGGGTAGATTAGCTAGTTACTCTAGGATTTAGGAGCAGGACAGTTGGGCCGTTTTAAAAATCTGGGGGTGGTCGTTCGGGTCGATCTGGCCCGTTCACGCCCTACTAAAATAAATAAATAATTTTATTTAGTTAATTGGACCATTTGCAAACCGCTCGCGGCCAAAACAAAATGATCCGGCGACCCGGGTTTGATATTTGGTTAAAGTTGGGGCGTTTTAGAAAACGAAACGGGCGATGCGAAAAATAGTTTTAGCAAACAATGCATGATGATGACGATGCAATGCACAAATTCAACGCGATTTTCTAGTAGTGGTTTTGCGGGATGCCACAATTCGACACCACTAACAAAGGATCTCGCCCTCGAGATCCGCCTCATGGTACCGGAAGGAAGGTCGGCGATCTGCGTCTTCTTGCTTCGTGTAGATTCTCGCGACACCACTAACAAGGGTTGTTGTTCGTGATCGTCGAGAGAACTCTCCGGTAACTAAAGGTCGAAGGTAGAGGTATCAACAAATAAGCCACCCCTAACTTCCGTGGACGGAGTAAAACTGCTGGATCCACTGATTCGGCGTACAAGAGCGAATGATAAGAGTAGTGGTATGGTAGCTACTCCATCCCGCACTCAAACCATTACTCTGCACACGAATAGGCGGATTATGCAACCAACTCTCGGAATTAGACTGAAGATCTCGACAAGCGAGGTTCGGAACAACGGAGGGATGCAGACTCTGCATCGGATCTGGCGTAGATGATGTCGTCGCGTCGGAAACACCGGAAGGCACAAACAAAGAACAAATGATGGTTCCACAGACGAAGGGTTCCTCGGATTGCAGGAAGACCAGAGGTAGAACACCGTTACCAAAGGAGGAAGCGAAACCCTGTAGGTACGACGGAAACCCAACCGCGAGAAATCCTGGACTCAAAGAAAAGGTAAGAGAGTGGATTCAAAACACGCAGAGGTAAGAGGAGAATAGCAGAGGGGTAAGGAATAAAAATCAGACCTAACCAGATCTATCCAACCGATTTTCAAAAATAGTTTTGACACTCTACTTCGGCCGTTAGCTAGGTTATCCTACAGGCTGGACTTGTGGGGTATCGCAACTGCTGAGCTCTGATACCACTCTGTAACACCCTCAGAATCGGACCTATGCAAGTTCAGGCAAAATTCGCCAAACCCGCATAGAAACGATTCAAAGGTGCCCACCAGGCACTTTCGTGCGGGTGGAAAACGAAGTAATAACATTACACAACAGTCCTCGATGGGACCCACGTAAGCAGAGATATAACAATGACTCCATGAGTCAAGAATAGATATATTATACAAAGATCCAAATCACCTTGAACGATGGGCGTCCGACTACGGACAAGATGCAAATGGGGCTAAGAGCCCCAAGAATAACCAATGGCGTCCATAACCCTGCCCAGGCCAAGCCGGAAGGGTACCCTGCTAACGGCGTCGATCTCAAAACCTGCTTAAACAAAAGGGGTGCCGACAAAGGGCAAAGCAGAAAACAAAGAAGGAGCGTCAGTACTGAGGCCAGTACACGGCGAGGCTAGAATTCGGCGGTCCTCGCCTACATAGGGTATGGTGGACTGAGCGGCAGCATGCACTAAACAACCTATAGAGACTCGATACAACTGGCGGCAATCAGAGAGGGGTAAGAAAGACCTATTCGGATCCAACCTGAAGCTAACACCAATCAAACCCATCCTGGTGTTTCCCCCCCTCGAGACCAAACGAGGAAGTCCACCGAGGAACTCACACCGTTGGCAGTTTTTACTTATTCAGTTATAGTTGCGGCACTTTACTAGTCAGGTTTAGATAATCGTCCTGATAAAGTAAGCAGTGGGCACTTTTAGTTAACCATTCCGTTTAAGTTGTAACTCTTACTAATCAGATACAGATAGCATGAGATAAACCCAAAACCCAGCAGTTGTTGGTACTTTTATTCAGCCATTTCGTTGTAGTTGCAATACTTACTAGTCAGGTACAATTGTCGCAAGCGACAAACAAACAAGCAATTGTGGGCAGTATTACTTAGCCATTCCATTATAGTGAAGCTGATTACTAGTCATTATAAGTCAAATTTATAACAATAAACTTTAGTTATGCTTGTCTATGATCAAGAAACTGTGCTCCAAGTCGTCCATATCCGCGGACACGGCTTTCAGAAAGTTTTACCCGGGTGCACCAATAGCAACACACGCCGATCAACCTCGAAAACCAAATCAAAACCCAATGAGGCTTTCACATTGAACAATCACAGATTCAGAAATATTTCAGGGGCCACTTAAGTAGAACCCGAACGGAGTAAGCAAGCTCAGACGGCCTCAAGGTTTATGACGGTCAGGAACGATCGGGAACCCCAAACGGGCTTGTCGACACCGCGAAATCGTGGTCCGATCCTAAGACAAAAGGTGCAGACTCGCACAATCGTAAATAAAGCGGTAAAGCATGGCATAAGTACAGATCGTAAATAAAACCTCAAACTAGTTTGTGGCCCCAAGAAATAAGAATGAATCAAGCTCGCTCGGGGGTCCCATATACCTCCGGATGTGGATAGCGCATAAAATCAAGGAACAGTATCAAGTACTCGGGGTCTTACGGACACAAGTATGCTCGAAACCAAATATTATCTATCACCCACCGATGCCTCGCTTATTCAATTTTAGTTGTTAAGTAAAGTAAAGTGAACAATAAGTAAAACTAGGATCATCTCCAACATCAACATGCGGCAATACATCAGAATCAGGCATATGACGACACACATCAGCACTTGAGCAAGCAACTACGACGCGCAAGTCCAACTATCTACCAAACAACAGGTAATAGGGTGTGTCCAAGGCAATATAAGGCTGCAGGGGATATATCGGGTACGGAAACTAGAGCATCGCAACACAGATAGCAATAGATCAACAGGAGGGAATAAAGACTATAAAAGTAAGATAGGTAGAAAGAGGGAGATGCTCGCCTGAAAACGTTGTCGAAGGGTTCATCCGAAGATCGGGACGAAGCTCACATCAACTCAACGGCCTTATCCGCGAAGAAGCAAAAACACTAGAAGAAACACCGGATGCACTATTTAATACTAAGGCAAAAGATCGGCATGATGCATGCATGATGAATGACAAGGCAAGGTGCGGTGCAATTAGGTCATCTTAAGCGGAACCGGGGTCCCGACAATTCATTAGATGGTTCAAGTTGTTTAGAACCCCGCAATTTAAATGTTGTTTAACATGGCAAAGGGATAGTACCGGGTTCGCTACACAAGTTTAAATGAGGCCAATATAAGGCTAGATTTGCCCGCATATGGGCCTCATATTTAATTATTAGGTGAATCGTAAGGCCCCAAACCAATGCTATGCATGCGAGATGACAATTAAACATGCAACAAGTTGTTATGTTATAAAATAGGGTCCGAGGAAAAAGGTCACACATTAGGGTTCGGCGATCTTGTTAGGGTTCCGGGGTTCAGGGTCGGGGTCGAGGTCCAGGGTTCGATCTCGGGGTCCAGGGTTCGACGGTTCCGTTCTCGGGTATCGAGGTAGGTCTTGGCGCATCCGGGTGCGGGACTTGGGGTCATGTCGACGGTCATGGCGTTCAGGGGGAAGTTCTCGGTGTCCGGGTGAAGCACTCGGCGTTCTACGGTTCCACGTCGACGGCCTTGGTTTCTTCGATGGAGAGCTTGGTGTGTCCGTGTCGGGGTTCTCGGCTTCGGTCGCCGGGCGTCAGTCTTCGGGATTTTCGGAGACTCAACCATCGGATCGAGAATCTTGGCGTTCCGTGAAGGAGAACTCGGGGTCCCACGGGTTCGGTTCGACATCCGGACTCCAGGAACAGTTCTTGACGTCCGTGTGGGAGATCTTGTCGCGGTGTAGTGCTTGTCTACTTGCAGCGCGCTTGGCGGTCATCGGTCCGGCGCCGAGGTCGTTGGTGAGCTTGGGGGGCCTCAGGACGGCCCACAGAGGACACAAGCAGACCTCCTGGCTCCGTTACACGAGCACACAGAGACGACGCACGAGAGGCCGAGGTCTCAGGGCTCGGCGTCGCGGGGATGCGGGCTGGCGAGCTGGGGCAGACGGAGACGAGCCCGGGGCGGAGGCGGTGGGTGGACCGGCGAGCGGGCTCAGGGGCGCGGGTCGGGCTCGGAGGTCCTCCGAGGGAAGGAGCACCGAGCGGGCGCCGGCAGGCGACGGCGCTGGGCCTGCTGGAGACGGCGCCACGCGAGGAGGCTCGAGGGTGCCAAAGGACCTGCGGTGGTGCCGGGCGATGGTCGACGCGCAGCGAGGAGACGCCGGACGAGGGCGAGGGCGCGGGCAGTCGCTGGCCGGGCGACGCTGGCGGAGACGGAGGTGCGACGCGGCAAAGGGAGGACGTGACGGCGGAGGGCTCGGGTGGTCGTCATGGCGAAGCCGGGCCGGGCGAGGAAGGCAGCAAGGATGGAGAGAGGCGGCGGGCGCGGGTCGTGGCGAACGGCGGCAGGCGCGCGGTGCTTGAGGCGCGGTTGGTAAGACGGTGGCGAGCGGAGGCGGGGGCGAGCAAGGGTGGCCGGGAAAGGCGGCGCGCGGCGAGGACGTGAGGGGGAGGCGGGCGCGCGCCACCGGTGAGGGAGAGGAGGGGCGACCAGAGCGGGAGGTGAGGTCGGGAGATGCGAGGAACGCGGAAGACGCGCTGTGGCAGGTGGGCCAGGGAGGGGTCCCATGGGGAGCTGGTTCTGAGGGAGGGCTGGCGTGGGCCTGGGTGGCGGGGCCGAGGGAAAGATGAGAGGCTGGGGGGCTGGGGAGTGTCGTGCAGAGTGCTGTCGGTTTTGGGGGCAGGGTGTGGGCCTGAGAGAGGAAGAGGGAAAGAGAGGAGAGAGAGGACAAGTGGCGGGGAGGGATTGGGGAGGAGAGGAGAGGGTGAGGTGGCATGGTGGGATTGGTGGGAGTGATGTGGCAGGTAGGGGTGGGTAGATTAGCTAGTTACTCTAGGATTTAGGAGCAGGAGTTGGGCGTTTAAAAATCTGGGGTGGTCGTTGGTCGATCTGGCCCGTCGCTCCCCACTAAAATAAATAAATAATTTTATTTAGTTAATTGGACCGTTTGCAAACCGCTCGCGGCCAAAAAAAAATGATCCGGCGACCCGGGTTTGATATTTGGTTAAAGTTGGGGCGTTTTAGAAAACGAAACGGGCGATGCGAAAAATAGTTTTAACAAACAATGCATGATGATGACGATGCAATGCACAAATTCAACGCGATTTTCTAGTAGTGGTTTTGCGGGATGCCACAACATGGTGGGGTCGAGCTAGGTTTTAGAGGAGGGAAACAAGTGAGAGAGGGTAAAAACCTCGGGTTAGGGTTTGCTTAGAGGGGGATTAGGGTTAGAGGGAGGTTAAGGAGAGGGGTGGATAAGAGATGAGGTAGGTTTAGGATCTAGGTAGGAGGGGTGTATGATGGATCAAACAATCAAGGTCAAGCAAAGAGGGAGAGAGATGATCTATGCAAGAAAAACAAATGAAATTCAAATGACAAGTAAAAAGGTGGTGCTTGCATGGGCCATGCATAAAACATTAATGCCATGCTTATTTTGTGAAAAAAAGATTATTTACATGGCATTGCTCCTATGCATTCCAAAGGTAGGGTAAGGCCCAAGCAAAGAATTTGAAAGGAAGCCCCCAAGTGGGCTAGATAAAGATGAGCATATTGGATTAAAATTGGGGCTTGCTAGTGTGTTTAGTCCACTAGATGTTTAATAGCCCCAAGAATAACCCAACATGAACATGACTCCAAACTAATCCACATGGAAGCTAGAAGAAGGGTCCCACTCACAGGGCATGCAAAGGTGGCCATGTGGCTCTCATATATCAATAATGTGAAAACATGGTGATGCCAAGATGAGAGCATGTGGAAAAGAATTTGGATCCATCCCAACCCACATGAGCTAGAGGTAAATCAACTAAAATGCAAGCTCATATTAATTGGATGGTGGAATTATGAGGTGGTGAAGAAAAGGTGGTGGAGTCAATAAAAGAGATGCCCCCAACTCAACTTGGGCATTTGAACAATATATCAAGAACCAAATACAATATCAAGAGGCAACTACAATTAATAATGTATATGAGATAAGAACCAAAACTCAAGGGTTATTGTATGATTCTCAAATGCAAGGTGGCATGATGACATGAACATGATATGATGATGATGCAACAATTATATGTAGGAAGTAGCCATTTTATTACTAGATCAAGTAGCATTACAGATGTTAGACAACTGGGATGCTACAACTCTCCCCCACTAAACAGGAATCTCGCCCCGAGATTCTAGGAAGAAGAAGAAGACACAAAGAGGGTAGGATAGTTGGCACGGAGTTCATCTTCACGTTCCCAAGTGGCTTTGTCAACGGAGTGGTGTGACCACTGCACCTTGCAGAACTTGATGGACTTGTTGCGAGTCCTTCTTTCTGCGGTCTCAAGGATTTTTGTGGGGTGTTCTTGATAAGACAGGTCTTCTTGGAGATCGATTAGCTCATGATCCACGGTCCTGCCGGGATATTTGAAGCACTTCTTGAGTTGAGAGATGTGGAAAACATCATGGACTTTGAGTTTTTCCGGAAGCTCAAGGGCATAAGCAACTTCTCCTCTTCTACCACGAATTTTGAAAGGACCGATGTATCTAGGAGCCAGCTTTCCTTTGATGCCAAAGCGGTGTGTGCCTCTCATGGGAGTGACACGAAGGTAAACGAGATCACCAGGGGCATACACCATGTTCGTGTGCTTCCTGTCATAATTGCTCTTCTGACGACTTTGAGCAATCTTCAGGTTCTCAAGAATGATATGCACCTTCTCCTCCGCTTGAGTTACAATGTCAGGGCCAAACCAGATTCTTTCTCCTGCACCTGACCACCTAATCGGAGTTCTGCACTTGCGGCCATAGAGAGCCTCAAATGGTGCCATATTCAGACTTTTCTGGAAGCTGTTGTTGTAAGAGAATTCAGCATAAGGAAGACATTCCTCCCACTTCATGCCAAAAGAGATAACGCAAGCACGAAGCATATCCTCCAGAATCTGATTGATCCTTTCAACTTGTCCTTGCGATTGAGGGTGGTAAGCAGTGCTGAAGTTCAACTTTGTTCCCAGAGCATTTTGGAAACTTTCCCAGAACTTTGAAGTGAAGATGCTTCCACGGTCTGAACTGATCTCAAGCGGAACCCCATACAGAGAGACAATTCTGTTGATATAGAGCTCAGCCAATCAATTCCGTAAATTGTTTCCTTGACGGGGAAGAAATGAGCCACTTTAGAAAGCCTGTCGATGACAACAAAGATTGCATTGTTGCCCTTCTGCGACCTTGGAAAGCCAGTGATGAAGTCCATCTCTACTTTCTCCCATTTCCATTCCGGGGGTTTCAATGGCTATAGAAGACCGAAAGGTTTCTGATGGACAGCTTTCACTCTGCGGCAGACATCACACTCCGATACATACTTGGCACAATACCGTTTCAAACCAGGCCACCAATATTGTGTTTTCAAGTCCATGTACATCTTTGTGCTGCCAGGATGGATAGATAGAACAGAGTCGTGCGCCTCCTTGAGAACTTGCTCTCTCAAACCCGGGTAGTTTGGAACAAACATCCGGTGCTCAAAGAAAAGCGTGCCTTGATCATCAACGTGGAAGGACTCGTACTTCGGAAGCTCAAGTTTAGAGATGATCTTTTTAGTGTGCGGATCACCAAGCTGACGAGAGCGAATCTTTTCTTCCAAGAGAGGAGTAGCCAGAAGGTTCAGGAGGTGCCCTTGTTCCACAACTTCCAGGTTGAGCTGACGGAATTCCTCGCACAAGAGAGGCTGTTGCTCTTCCATCACGAGGTTGTTGACATAAGCTTTGCGGCTGAGAGCATCGGCCATGACATTAGCTTTGCCCGGAGTGTAGTTGATGGTCAAATCAAAATCATTGATTGCTTCAATCCATCTCCTCTGCCGAAGGTTGAGATCAGGCTGAGTGAAGATATACTTCAAACTCTTGTGGTCAGAAAAGATCTCACAACGGTTGCCAAGCAAGTAGTGCCTCCATAGCTTCAAAGCAAAGACAATCGCTATGAGCTCGAGGTCATGTGTGGGATAGTTGATCTCATGCGTCTTCAACTGACGAGAGGCATAAGCAACCACCTGCTTCTCTTGCATAAGGACCGCACCCAATCCTTGCAAAGAGGCGTCACAGAATATCTGGAAAGGCTTAGATGTATCCGGAGGAACCAAGACTGGCGTGGAAGTGAGCTTCTCTTTGAGTGTCTCAAAGCTTGCTTGACATTCAGGAGTCCACAGGTATTTCTTGCCTTTCTTGAGGAGATCGGTAAGAGGCTTCGCTATCTTCGAGAAGTTCTGAACGAAGCGACGGCAATAACTAGCCAAACCGAGGAAACTCCGCACTTCTTTGACATTAACCGGAGGAAGCCATTCAACAATTGTCTTCACAGTTTCCGGGTTGACTGCAATGCCCTTGGAAGAGATGACATGACCAAGATAGGTTACTTCCGGCAGCCAAAACTCACACTTTGAGAACTTTGCATACAAGCGGTTCTCACGAAGCTTGTTTAGGACACACCGAAGGTGTTCTTCATGCTCTTCCTTGGACTTGGAATAGACTAGGATGTCATCCAGATATACCACAACGAACTTATCAAGGTACTCCATGAAAACCGAGTTCATCAGCCTCGAGAAGGTAGCAGGTGCGTTGGTGAGACCGAAAGACATGACCGTGTACTCATACAGGCCATAGCGGGTGGTGAAAGCTGTTTTAGGAACATCTTCCTTGCGAATCTTGATTTGGTGATAACCACTTCTCAAGTCCAGCTTAGAGAACACCACGGCTCCAGCTAGCTGATCGAAGAGATCATTAATCCGCGGGAGGGGATATTTGTTCTTGATGGTTTTAGCATTGAGAGCCCGATAGTCAACACAAAGTCTATCAGTCCTGTCACGCTTCTTCACAAAGATTGTTGGGCTACCCCAAGAAGAAGTACTGTGTTGAATGAAACCCAACTTCTCTTGTTCATCAAGTTGTCGTTTGAGTTCAGCCAACTCAGAAGGACCCATTTTATAAGGCCGCTTGGAGATAGGAGCCGTTCCAGGTTCAAGCTCAATTACAAACTCAACCTCACGATCCGGAGGCATACCCGGCAACTCTTCAGGAAAGACATCTGGGAACTCACAGACCACCGGTACACTCTGAATAGCTTCCATAGCATCATCATTCAGAGCCGCCAAAGAGAAAAGCTGGACAACAGGAGTCAGACTTGGAGAAAAGACTATATGGCCTTCAGGAATCTTCAGAGAAACCGAAAGCTCAAAGACAATCAATCACAGCTGCATTTTTGCGTCAACCAATCCATGCCCAAGATGACATCAATGTCAGAATTGCCCAGAACAATTAAGGAAGCCGAGAACGAAGAGCCACCAATCTCAATTTGATTGCCATGGCTGATTTTAGCAGCTGCCATTGTTGCTCCAGGAGAAAGAACCATTAACCGCTTAAGGAGAGGGACCAAGACTAACTCATTCTCATTTGTAAACTTGTGAGAAACAAAAGAATGCGATGCACCAGAATCAAACAAAACTCGTGCAGGGACTGAGTTAACGGAAAGCATACCCATCACAACTCAGTGCATGCTCAGCTTGAGCGGCGACACGCTTGGCATGAGCAACAGTAGACCCGGGCTTGGTGTTGATGTTGAGAGCCCGAGGTGGTGGTGCACGAACCAAAGGAGAGCTTGCTGCAGATCTTGGCGGGGGTGGAGGAAGAGCTTTGTTTTCCAACGGACAGTTCCAGTTGAGATGTCCAGGATCTCCACATGTGAAACAAGCACCAGGTGGACGTGGAGCAACGTAGCCAGGGACTCCGCCAGGCGCTCCAGGGTAGTGGTGGTTGTAGCCCCTGGGAGCAGCAGTGATGGAGTTTAGTGGCCTTGACGCGTAACTTGCATGTCTTGGTGGAGCCGGGAGCGACGGTGGGGTGTTAGGAACCCATACACGCCGCTTAGAAGGAGCTGCCATAGCTGAAGAGCTTGATGCATCCCGGTTGTGTTTCTTGGACTCCTCAAACACTTGTCTACTTGCCTCCTCTTGCAGAGCTGTGTGCTGAAGTTCCAGAAAAGATGCCGGCCTTGCATGTGTGATTGCATACTTGATCGATGCGTTGAGCCCTTGCCTGAACCTCTTTTGTTTCTTCTTGTCATCGGATATCTCATCACCACCATAACGAGAAAGATTCATGAAGTTCCTGATGTAGGTGTTGACATTATCGTTTCCCTGCTTGAGGTTGAGAAAAGCTTCCTTCATCCTCTCCATGACAATTTCTGACAGATACTGCTCCTTGAACGCTCCCGTGAACCTTTCCCAAGTAGGCTGAAAACCAGTGCAACTTGCCTTCAAGTAATTCTCCCACCAGAGAGCTGCATCTCCCTTCAGAAGGTGAGTAGCACACTTTACCCACTCTTGCTCCGGAACATCAACAGTCTCGAGTAGCCTTGACATCTCACGCAACCAATCATCCGCATCCAGTGGTTGATCAGAAACATCAAACTGGCGAGGGTTGAATTTCAGGAAGCTTTTGATGTCTCCTCGCTTGGGAGGTGGAGGTAGTGGAGCAAACTCGTTCCTCCTGACACTTTCCTCAAAGCGCCGGTTACATTGCATTGCCAAGGCATTGGCGATGTTTGACAACGCGGAGCCCAGTTCAGGTGGTATGTCCTCATCAGAACGGCGTGGTGGAGCCATCCTGTGATTGATATAAAACACAATTCAGTCCTATAATGGAGAATGATAATAATCCAAAATAGTACCAAGATGGAATTAACCAAGATTAAAGGATACAATTTACTAAGATGATATTAAAATATCAACAAAGTTCAAAGCACCTAGAAGATATTAAGCATATCGCACACGACTGAAAAGGAGTGTGGTACACAGATATATCAAAGTAAAATTTTCCACAAATTTCGGCATTAAAATACCAATAGATGCGCAAAATCACTTAACGAATCAAGATTAGTGACTCTACCAATTCAATATACAAAAGCGAATGATAAGAGTAGTGGTATGGTCGCGACTCCATCCCGCACTCAAATCATTACTCCGCACATGAACAAGTGGAACACATATCCTAACCCCTTCTTCTCACGACGAACCTAAAGATTGGTAACTACGGAAACGAACATCCCAAACAAGATAACGTCGGATAACAAAGAGTAAGACAGATTGCGTCGGTTTACAACGAATCAGATAGAACGCGTCGGTTTGCAAAAGCCTGTCGGTATGGAATGTACCGACAGTTGATAACCAAAGGCTGATTAGATAACAACTTGGATACAACAGATAGACAAGGGATTACACACACACATAAACACACACACACAACCTATGGTACTACGGAAACCCAGAACAAGTGAATCCTAGTTTGAATTTTTAGAAGAGGATTGAAAACGTTGCACTTCCTTACCAGAAAAGGGTGGATGGGTGGATAAGAAGAAAAGTGGAAGCAGTCCTACTCTCGCGTCTTGTTTTTCCCTAGTATACATAACTACCAAAATATTTGCTAGACTGACAACGACTGCTTTGAGACCACAAGGTCGGGATGGCTCTGATACCAATTGTAACTACCTCGGTGAATTACGCTCCTAGATACAAGCCTGGATGAACGGTAGTGGTTGAAATAGTACGGTGGGGCCCCAAAAGCCACTCACGGGTAGACCTTTCGGCCGTCCCAACCACTTCCAATTCATCGGGACCTGTACGGGCGGCGTAATCGGCAGGCGAAGGGATCAACTACATACACAAATGAGTATGTATGCAAGCCACCATACAAAAGTACATCAAAGCCATTCCATCTAGAAAGAAAGGAAATATAGCAACGCCATACGGCAAGATTCAAATGACCTAGATAGATATAATATTTTAGGATAATTCCTCATACATCACACATCAGAGTATCAAGCGGAAGCGGCAAAACAAGTCCGAGTACGGATAAGAAGCAAATCGGCATAAGATGCCACAGAAATAAGCACATCCCGCCCACAGATCTCACGGATCCGTTCCGGAATCTCTACACGAACGATCGTTGCCCACATCATCACCTCTTCCACCCAAAGATCCGTCTGCGAGTGTACTGTTCATCCGAACCAATAATTTATCGTGTGAGACCCTAAGGGTACTCAAGAAGTCTTTATGCCTCTAAAGGGGACACAACCTGGGTGACGAATTGCAGCAAAAGATAAACCCTAACGCTTCTATAGATACGCTAACCATCCGCCTAACCAAAGATAGACAGATGTCCGTGAATTAATGACAACAGTTATAACAGTAATTTCATCAGATCCATCCTCCTCCTCGCTTACCAACGAGGAAGCGGACGAACAAACCCCCATCCGTTGGCAATTTTATTAACCATTCCATGAGTGTTGCACTATTTACTAGTCAATTACTTAGTCAAATTAAAAGCGGTAACTTTAGTTATGCTTGTCTATGATCGAGAAACTGTGCTCCAAGTCGTCCATAACCGCGGACACGGCTTTCAGAAAGTTTTAACCCTGCAGGGGTGCACAAATAGCAACACACACTCGATCAACCTCGGAAAAACCAAATCAAAACCCAACGAGGCCTTCACGACAAAGCAATCAGAGGATTCAGAATTATTTCAGGGGGCCACCCCATTGAGTAGACCATAGCGGTTAATGACCGAGACGGACTCAAGGTTTGCGTCAATGGTCAGAAACGATCGGGAACCCAAATGTGACTGGTCTTGTCGATACCGCTAAAACACTCCGCATTACCTAAATAAGACAGTGTGCTCCTCACACAATCGTAAATAAAAGTACCATGGCATAAGTACAGGATAGTAAATAAAACCTCAAACTAGTTTGTGGCCCCAAGAAATAAGATGAATCAAGCTCGCCTGGGGGTCCCATAAGCCTCCCGGATGTGGATAGCGTGAATATTCTTGGAACAGGAATCAAGTACTCGGGGTCTTACGGGACACAAGTGAGCAGGAAAAACCAAATAGCAGATGTTGCTCACCGGTGCCACTTTCATTAGTTATCCCATTACTACTCAGGTTAAGTTGTTTAGGTACCTCGTTATCCATCAGACACTCACATACCCTACACATGCTGTTCTACGACTCGCATGGCTCAAACAACTCCTGTAGTAATGGCTCATGGGATGGAGGAAACAAGCTTGGTGGGGTTTAAAAGTAAAGGCTATGCAATACTTGGGATTCAGTTTAATGCAATCGCGACTCCATGATGCAAGAATAAGATAGAGGCAATAGGTACTGTATGTATGCAAGCATGTGGTAGTGCTTTCCTGGCAACTCAGTTGAAGCGAGAGACGGATCTGGGTAGTGCTCCTGGTTCTCTTGATATATCCCCTGCTCAGTGTCTATTCGAAGAAGAACCAAACAAACAAGGGCCAACATAAATATAGTGCACAAGCATAGGAATAAAATGCGTCAAGAAAACAATCATGCCATGATGAATGATGCACAAGTTGCATGGCAATAAAGTAGCATGGCATGGGTGAGGTGTAGAACACAAGAAATAACATCTTTATTGGGTTTTGGTCACATTTTATTGTCATATTAGTTGCTGTATACTATATATTTATATGATGCATGCTGCAATTGAAGTCATGGATAGCATAAACAGACAGGTCTCGTCGAGCTGATCATTTTAGACATATCATTTGTCTAATTCGGAGTTATAAAACAAAAGTTATTAATTTATTAAGGTCCAGGGGCATTTTGTTGTAATTTAATTCAACTTGAAATTTAAAGTGTCCAAATAGTATTTTGAATGGCATATTTGAAATCCTCACATTTTTCTGATTCAAATTCATATATCATTTGCATTATTTGAATTTATATTTTGGAAGTTATTAAAAACTGATTTGAATTTGAATTTGAATTAAATTTAAAAAGATTTGAATTAAAACAGAATACAGAAAGGCTTTTGCTACCTAGCCCTACTCTAGCCACAACTAGTGACATGTGGGGCCAGGCACACGCGGACCCACACGCCAGCAGCTGAAAGCGGGGGGGGGGGGGACTGCGGGTTGATTAAAACTTTTGACGAGAGCCTTTTTGCAAAAAGTACGAGGCACAGACAGGTGGGGCAGCGAGGAGTGCGGATTCAGAAAGAAAAAGGTTGAGGGGGTTTTGGGGAAAAAGGCCTCCAGGGGCCCTGTTCCTCTTCTCTGAACTCGTAGCCGTCAGGCGCGCGCGCGACAGCGACAGAGCGCTGCGGGGGGGTTCGAACCCGCGACCCCGGCGCGCTAGCAACGGCGGCTACCACTGCGGTGTGGCTGGGTGGTTGTAGAAAAGGGGTGGAAGCGGCTAGTTAGGCGTTGCGCGTCGCGGCAGCGAACGGACAGACGCGGCGGCGGGCGCACCGAGGGTGCTCGAGAACGACGCCACGGCAGAAACGAAAGGGCCGGAGTATGTCTAGGAGGCTCGGGGACTCACCGCGGGTTGATTAGCGTGGTCGACGAGGCTCGGGGAGGCCACAATCGTCGGCGATGTCCGGGCGGGTTAGGGTTCGGCGTCGGCTCGCTGGTTCCGGGCTTGGGGCACCTCTTCGCCTCCGTGCACGGGCCACAGGAGTCTGCGTGGCCTTCCTCGACGTCTGGATCGCCACGCCACCGCTGGTAGAGGATGGGGAGGAGGAGGCCGACGGTGCGCCGAGGCGAAAGGGGCGAGGGTGAGGAAAGGGCAGCAGGCAGGCCTGGGTGAGATCTGGGAGAGGCCAGAGGGTTGGGAAGGGGTAGATAAGGTCGGGGGGTGAGGTGGTTGGCGTGGGGGAGGGGAAGGTGGATTCGGCCACCTTTTTGCCTCTCCTTCACGTGCCCGACATGGGCCAGGGAGGGGGTTAGCTGGCAGGCAGAGCTGGGGGGAGACTGTCAGGTGGGCCAGGTGAGAGGGGCTCGGGGTGGGGCAGGTCAGACAGAGAGAGAGAGAGCAAGAGAGAGGAGAGGGGTAGGCTCGGCTAGGGTAGATGGGTTTGGGGTGGAGAGAGAGAAGAGAAAAGAGAGAAGATGACATGTGGGGTCAGGGAGAGGTGGATCATGGCCCATGCATGGAAGAGAGGGGAGGCCGAGAGGGAGGTGGACATGGTGGGGTCGAGCTAGGTTTTAGAGGAGGGAAACAAGTGAGAGAGGGTAAAAACCTTGGGTTAGGGTTTGCTTAGAGGGGGATTAGGGTTAGAGGGAGGTTAAGGAGAGGGGTGGATAAGAGATGAGGTAGGTTTAGGATCTAGGTAGGAGGGGTGTATGATGGATCAAACAATCAAGGTCAAGCAAAGAGGGAGAGAGATGATCTATGCAAGAAAAACAAATGAAATTCAAATGACAAGTAAAAAGGTGGTGCTTGCATGGGCCATGCATAAAACATTAATGCCATGCTTATTTTGTGAAAACAAGATTATTTACATGGCATTGCTCCTATGCATTCCAAAGGTAGGGTAAGGCCCAAGCAAAGAATTTGAAAGGAAGCCCCCAAGTGGGCTAGATAAAGATGAGCATATTGGATTAAAATTGGGGCTTGCTAGTGTGTTTAGTCCACTAGATGTTTAATAGCCCCAAGAATAACCCAACATGAACATGACTCCAAACTAATCCACATGGAATCTAGAAGAAGGGTCCCACTCACAGGGCATGCAAAGGTGGCCATGTGGCTCTCATATATCAATAATGTGAAAACATGATGATGCCAAGATGAGAGCATGTGGAAAAGAACTTGGATCCATCCCAACCCACATGAGCTAGAGGTAACTCAACTAAAATGCAAGCTCATATTAATTGGATGGTGGAATTATGAGGTGGTGAAGAAAAGGTGGTGGAGTCAATAAAAGAGATGCCCCCAACTCAACTTGGGCATTTTAACAAGATATCAAGAACCAAATACAATATCAAGAGGCAACTACAATTAATAATGTATATGAGATAAGAACCAAAACTCAAGGGTTATTGTATGATGCTCAAATGCAAGGTGGCATGATGACATGAACATGATATGATGATGATGCAACAATTATATGTAGGAAGTGGCCATTTTATTACTAGATCAAGTAGCATTACAGATGTTAGACAACTGGGATGCTACACCACACAGGGCATGGGCATGCAAAGGAAGGGGGCCACACAGGGCATGGGCAAGCAAAGCAAGAGGGTCACACAGAGCATGGGCAAGCAAAGGAAGAGGGTCACACAGGGCATGGGCAAGCAAAGGAAGGAGATAAGCAGAAAAGATGCAAGGAAAATCTGATAGAAAGCAAGCAATCCAAGTCAAAGCAAGCAAACAAGGAATCCTATTCATCATAAAAACAAGCACATCAAGACCTGCAGAAAACAAAGCACATCAAGGTATATATGCAACCTACTGTGTCCATTTTGATACATGCCTTCATATGATTATCATCATTTAGTAGTAGATGATATTCTGTGTCCATTTTGATATATGCAACCTATTGTGTCCATTTTGATATATGCAACCTACTGTGTCCATTTTGATACATGCCTTCATATGATTATCATCATTTAGTAGTAGATGATATTCTGTACACTATTATTTTTTTAAAAACAGGCAGATGATATACATAGAGTGAAGGTTGAGAAGTCATATGAAAATAAGAAAAGATACAAGAAGGATAGCACTGTCAAGTACAAGAAAGATTTTTTCATCAGAGCTGGGATGGACGTGGGATTGACTACACCTAAAACAAATACCATGGCAACAATAGGAACAATTCAGAAGGTTGAAGATGAATTTGTTGAAGTTATGGTGAATATAGTTATGAGTAGTCACACCATATTGCCACAAGCAAAGGGAAGAGTGACCCACATGGGGCATGCTCAATCACATTGCATCCCATGGCCTAAGAAAAATGTAAGTTTTCTGTTATCTTATCTGTCATACTTGATACTACCATTATCTGTTTCTTACTGTTACTGTTTTCTGTTTTTGTAATGAGCAGTAGTTGATTTTGCATCTTAGTGTTTCAATTCATCAAGCATGTCATATAAACATTGTGTTGTCCATCATATTCAAATGGAACCAATTTTTTTCATCATGCATAATGAATTTGTAGGTTTTAGTGTTACTGTTATCTGTCATACTTGATACTACTATTTTCTGTTCCTTACTGTTACTGTTTTCTGTTTTTGCAAGGAACGGTAGTTTATTTTGCATCTTACTGTTTTATGTTATCTGTCATACTTGATACTACTGTTTTCTGTTCCTTACTGTTACTGTTTTCTGTTTTGGCAAGGAACAGTAGTTGATTTTGCATCTTACTGTTTTCTGTTTTTATCTGTAACCTACTGTGTCCATTTTGATACATGCCTTCATATGATTCTGAACTACTGTTCCTTCATCATGTTTTTTGTCTGCTCCTTCTTTATTCTTTGCTTGATTGCATTGTTCATAGAGAGCTCAAACATTTTCATCTTTGTCATCATATTTTCTAGTTGTTCGTTGTACTTTCTCAGTCTGTTCCTTACTGTTACTGTTTTTAGATCTTGTTGTTATCTTGTTGTCATCTTGCTTGATCTTGTTGTTATCTTTGTCATCATTTTCATTTTACGGTTCCTATTTCATACATAGGTCAAACCTTGCCTCTTGGGGATTTAACCTCCTTTGTTGATCCTTCTTTCTTATTTGCATGATGATGGAGTATTTTGTTATATTTCCAACGAGCCCGAGTTCATAAAAATAGAGTTCATATGCAACAGTTAGAACAGGCTTTTTGTGAGCATTCATGCTATTTTTCTGTCTTATCACATCGCTCTCATTATCGTGCAATTAAACTGTTCTCATCATACTTCTAGGCTAACATTATCCTTGAAAGAATAACTGCCTTACTATTCTCATCACTATTTTTTTGTCTGCTTCTCATCATATCAAGTTCGATACTAAATAAAAACATGCAGGTAGTTGACTCTGAACAAATTGACATGAATAATGTTGAATGCGTCCACAATCTTGACAAAAACTGGAGAGTTCCAGGGAAATATTCTCCGGTTGCTGTCAAAAAGGCACCTACTATTGCATCAAGAGCAGTAGCAAAAGTGAAGAGCAGGAAGACTGCAGCAGTTCTAGTGGGATCTCAAGTTGCAGTTTCTCATATTCCATTGGGCTCACAAGTTCTAGTTCCAGTTTCTCAGATTCCATTGGGCTCACAAGTTGCAGATTCTCAGATTCCATTGGGCTCACAAGTTGCAGATTCTCAGATTCCAGTGGGCTCTCAAGTTGCAGTTTCTCAGATTCCATTGGGCTCACAAGTTGCAGTTTCTTAGATTCCATTAAGCTCACAAGTTGGAGTTTCTCAGATTCCAGTGGACTCACAAGTTGCAGATTCTCAGATTCCAGTGGACTCACAAGTTCAAGATTCCCAGATTCGACTCGGCACAAGGAAGAGGAAAAAGAGTACAAAAGTACTTGAATCACATGAGCTTGTTTAAAAGCTAATGTTTCTTGCACAAGGGAATGTAATTTGATACTTAGCTTGTTTAAATTATTTGCTTGCACAAGGGAATGTAATTTGCAGTAGTTGCTTCTATTCTACATAAGTACTGAGAGTGTCATTTGTTACTGAGAATGTTTTAAATTATTTGCAGAATTATTTGGTTGATACTGGTAAATTATTGTATTTGGATTATGGTAAATTATTGTAGCTTAATATTATATTAATATCCATGGAAATCTTTACATAACATTACAAGGCACTATCGATATTGCCTCTAAAACTAACTTTGGAAGGCACTATCGATATTACCTCTAAAACTAACATTACAAGGCACTATCGATATTGCCTCTAAAACTAACTTTGGAAGGCACTATCCATATTGCCTCTAAAACTAACATTACAAGGCACTATCGATATTGCCTCTAAAACTAACATTGCAAGGCACTATCGATATTGCCTATAAAACTAACATTACAAGGCACTATCGATATTGCCTCTAAAACTAACATTAAAAGGCACTATCGATAGTGCCTCTAAAACTAACATTACAAGGCACTATCGATAGTGCCTCTAAAACTAACTTTGGAAGGCACTATCGATAGTGCCTCTAAAACTAACTTTGGAAGGCACTATCGATAGTGCCTCTAACATTACAAGGCACTATCGATAGTGCCTCTAAAACTAACATTACAAGGCATTTTCTAGTTATACCTTCAATTATAAAAAAAGGCATTAGGAAAAATGCCTACAAAAGTACTTTATAAGGCACTTTTTGGGTATGCCTTCAAATACATTTAACGACGATAGCGGATGCGGTATTTTTTTTGCCTTAAATAACAATTTAAGGAAAATTGTGTACTTTTAAAGGAACTTTTTAGTGCCTTCTATTTGAGAATGTGAGGTAGTGAGTTGCGCATCTCGCAAATGGCAACACATTAGCGTCGAAAGATAACTCACTTTCTTCGATTTCTTCATGGCAGAGCTCACCCTTGATTCTCAGCAACAACAACAAAACACTAGCCTTCTTGGCTTTCTTCATTGCAGGCCTGGAAGCCCAAAGGGCCGATAAAAAACATAGAGCGCAAAGCATGACGAAAAGCAACTAGTTGCACAAGATTTTCTCTCCAATTTTCTTTTTCGAGACAAAGATTTTCCTCCAATGTCAGTCTTTTCTCATTTTTTCGATAAAGGGCGTCTTTATTACTTTAAAAGTAACTTACACCCGGCCTTTTCACAACTAGATGCACACAACCATCACCAATCCACACGGTCCAACACAAAAAGAAAGATATAGGCGAATTACATATCAAGCTGAGCAATTGCAATAATGCCTAGGATGCAGAGGGCAAGTCTATCCGAAGATTATGCTGCCATCCATGTCTGGTAAAGAAGTCCCGTGCCGTATCCTCCAGCCGCGTACACACCTCCATGAAGAGATCGCGATATTCCGCACGATGCAAAGTCGACCAAACCCGAAGGGTATGAGTACACCTGTAGAAAACCTGCAGAAGAGAACAATTTATATTATTAAAAACCTTATTATTTCTACATAGCCATAGCGACCATATAATGGCTATCGCTCCGATCCTAAGAAGATTCTTGTACTTGTTATCAATACCATGTAGCCAATTCCCAAAAATGTTGGCAATACTACGTGGCGGATACAAGCCTGAAGCTGCTTGGGTGATTGACCATATAGATCGATCAAAATTACATTGGAAAAATAGGTGTTTGATTGTCTCATCATGGTGACAGAACACACACCCAGAATTTCCATGCCAATTACGCTTAATAAGGTTGTCTTTTGTAAGGATAATCCCACGATAAAGATACCAAACAAATATTTTGTTTTTAAGGGGTATCTTCATCTTCCCGATCATCCTATTATCTACCACTGGAATAGTCGGCTGGATTAAAGCATTATACAAAGAGCTAGAAGAAAAGGACCCCGTTCTTAGTTAGGTTCCATCGGAATTCATCTGGCTCGTCCGACAGTTGTACATGTGCCAGACGATATAGCAACATGATCCAAGAGTCAAGTCTAGAACCAATTAGATCCCTTCTGAACGTTATATTTGGCGGAAATGATTCGAACAATGTGGCAACCGTTTCCTCCTTATAACGGACAATGGAATGTAAAGAAGGATATTGTTCTTGAAGGGTAGCATTATCTAGCCATTTATCCTCCCAGAACCTTATATGCGTCCCATTATTAATAGAGAAAGTCCCGAAGCGTAAAAAATGTTTTTTTGACGCCATCAGACCAGCCCAAAAGTGAGAGTCACCAGGTTTACAAACCATTTGGTACAAAGCCTTTGAACCAATATCCTTTCTTTTAATAATAGTTTGCCAAATCCCTTCCTCATTTAATAACTTATAGAGCCATTTACTAAGGAGGGCTGTATTCTTAACCTGTAGATCATGAATACCGAGCCCACCCTATCCTTTAGGTCTACACAAAACACTCCATTTATCCAGCCTATACTTCTTTTTCTCATTATCTCCCTGTCAAAAGAATCTTGATTGGAAGTAATCCAACCTTTTTAAGACACCTTTTGGTAGTTGAAAAAAAGAAAGCATATACAAAACCATATTACTAAGGACTGATTTGATGAGCACCAATCTTCCTCCTATAGAGAGAAGTTTGCCTTTCCAACTACTCAAACATATCTGTAATCTTTCCTCGACAATTTTCCACTCAGCATTTGTAAGCCTTCGGTAGTGTACCGGAATACCCAAATATCTGATCGGAAAAGTGCCGTGATAACAGCCGAAGAGTTCATTATAAAGACCAACCTCATTTTGGGCCACTCCGAAACAAAACAATTCACTTTTATGGAAATTAATTTTTAGTCCAGAAAGCTTCTCAAAAGCCGAAAGTATGAGTTTTAGATTCTTGGCTTTTTCAAGATCATGCTCCATAAAAAGAATTGTATCGTCTGCATATTGAAGTATAGATAACCCCCATCTACAAGGTGGGGGATCACACCTTCAATTTGATCATCAGACTTAGCACACTCAATCAAAATGGATAACATATCAGCTACTATATTGAAAAGCATGGGCGATAATGGGTCTCCTTGTCTTAGACCTTTCTTAGTCTGAAAGTAGTTGCCAACATTGTAGTTGACTTTGATGGCAACACTACCTCCGACTACAAAGCTTTCGATCAAGGAACACCATTCCGCTGAAAAACATTTCATTCTAAGAGCTTGTTGTAGAAAAGTCAAATTACCATTGTCATAAGCTTTCTCAAAATCAATTTTTAGAATTACCCCATTCAATTTCTTTCTATGGAGTTCATGAACCGTTTCATGCAAGGTAGCCACACCGTCCAAAATGTGTCTACCTTGCATGGATGCAGTTTGTGAAGGCCTAACAACATGATCAGCCACATAGTTCAACCTGATAGTGGCAACCTTGGTAAAAATCTTGAAGCTAACATTAAGAAGGCAAATAGGTCTATATTGTTGGATTCGTTCCACTTCATTAAATTTAGGCAGTAAGATGATTTCACCAAAGTTCAACCGAAACAGATCTAGTTGACCCTCATGTAAAGCACTAAACATGTTCAAGAGATCTGGTTTGATTACATCCCAAAAAGTTTGATAAAACTCAGCGGGGAAACCATTCGGATCAGGTGTCTTATTATGCTCCATTTGGAAAACAGCTAATTTGACTTCTTCCTCAGAATAAGGAGCTATCTGATAGTTGTTTTCCTCCATAGAAACTTGGGGTACATCGCTAATTTGGGATTCATCCATTGAGAAAGTGCCTTCCTCCGGATCCCCAAACAAGCTCTTATAATAATTTGTAATGTAAGACTTTAACTGCTCGTGTCCTTCAATCAACTCGTCATTATGCCTTAAGGAATGAATACGTTTCTTCTTGTGTCTGCCATTGGCTACACTATGAAAGTATCTAGTATTCGAATCCCCATGCAAGATAAATTGTGATTTAGAACGCCGATACCACTTGATTTCCTCCTCGCGCAGTAACCGGGCAATCTCCGTATTTGATTGGATTTTTAGCTCAATTTCCTGTGGAGTAAGCAACCGGGTTTCTGCTAAAGCTTCGAGGTCATCAATAGTAGCTGAAAGTCTAAGTTTTTCTTTTTTTAGAATACCAGCGGTGTGACGCGCCCAACCCCCGAGATGTTTCCGTGTCAAACGCACTTTATTATTCCATCACTGGATTGGGTTATCACCAGCAATCGGTCTTTCCCAAACTGCTTTCACCATATCATGGAAACCATCACGAAGCAGCCATCCAAGCTCAAATTTGAAAGGACGGCCACAACATGGTGATGGCAAACCAGTGGTTAGCAAAATGGGAGCATGATCTGACAAAGCCTCAATACGTTCTAGAGCGCGTACCGAAACTAGAGGGAAGTGGTCTTCCCAATCTGAGTCCATTGGTACACAATCAAGTTTTTCGTATGTTGGTTCCGGTAAATAATTAGCCCAAGTAAATTGTCTACCAATCATGTTTACTTCCTTCAAGTCAAGACTGTCAATGACAACGTTAAAAAGGAAGGGCCAATGATCGTCGAATCGGCCTTTGCTCTTCTCAAATGGGAACCGAAGCAAGTTAAAATCGCCGCCTATAAGAATAGGGTGTGGATTATCTTTTGCTAAGTTCACCAATTCTTGAAGTAAATCGGCCTTGAAAGCCTCTTGAGCCGCACCATACACAACAACCAGACTCCACACGAAATTATCAGCTTTGTTACGGATGTGTAGTTTAATATGAAACTCCCCTTCCGCAACAGCTAATATATCCATAGTGTCTGCCGGCACGCCGAGTAAAATGCCCCCAGACCGTCCCCTGGGTGGATGAGAATGCCACACAAAATCTATACCGCCTGATAGGCGATCTAGTATAGTTTGTGAGAATTCTCGTCTCCCCGTTTCGGAGATAGCCACAAAATCCAAATTGTGTTCCCTAGAAAATAGTGCAACGTGTAAATATTTAGCCAAGTCTCGAAGACCTCTGCTATTCAAAAACATGCCATTCATTGGGAAAAAAATATGGATTTAGGCGCAAGATCTCGTTTGTGAGATTTGTTACATTTTTTTCTAGAAGTTGATTTACGACCAGAAGCAGTTAGCTCATAAATTGAGCTTAATCTATCTTCGTCCGAACCAACTTCAAGAACTTCACCTACTAGATGAGACAGGATCTGACCATCTGTTGAGATGTCTGTATCCTCATCATCAGAGTAGGTGGGAATATAAGAGGCAGAGGCTTTTGGAACAACCGTTAACCGGTCAAATTCCATCCACTTCAAGACCTTGGCATAAATAGAAACATCACTTACATTCTTACCTAAACTAATTCCAATAGAATTAAGCTTAGAATTGATGCAAGTCGAAGAAAAAGGAATAAAATACTTGGAAGAAGAGGGATTACCATTCGTGTCGAGATTCTTCTCCGCCTTCCTGCAAATGGCCTTCTCCAAAGAATCCATATCCATAGCTGAAGCATCGTCGGCGCTCACCGGATGCCTTGCACTCCTACGCGACACCGGCATCGCAGAGACCATGAAAGAAGTCGCCGCAGTGACCTGTAAGTGCTGATCATCTTCCACAGCTGCATCCGTCGATGAACCCAGCTCAACCAACGTCATATCCATCGTCGATAGACGCCCATAGCCCTGGCCATCTAGTGGCCCAAGACCATCGGCATCCTGGCCCATCGTCGAGCGCTCCTGAGGTGGCTGCCGTATAGTGGGTTGTGATGCCTGCCCAGCAGATGGCGAAGAAGACCTAGCCGCAATCGACGAGGCCGGCTGGGTCGAAGAAGGCGAGGCTGACCAGCCTACGGCAGACGAGGTCGTGAGCGTCACCGCGCCCAAAAGCGAAGACGCGTCGGAGATTCCTGGTAAAGAGGGCTGCACCGCATTCGGTGTAGTAGAGGAGGCCGTCGAAAGAGACTCGTCAGAACTGGACGCTACAGTGGCACCAGAAAGACCAGCGTCACCCAAGGCCAAAGATGCAGCAGTAGAGATCAAACCATGCCGCTGAAAGTAAGAGCGAGAGCACCGTGCAGCAGCAACAATGGCTTTACCCCTGGGAGTCTAAGGACTAGGATTGAAAGGTGTTACTGCAAACACTGGCATAGTAGAAACCTTGTTGACCTGAGGACCTCCCACAGCTATCTAGGAACCCGCATTATCAATCTCCATCTGATTCCCCTGAGTCTGAGTGGTGGTATCATCAGTAGAGGGGTCCCTCTCCTTCTGTGCAGTACCATCGTCCTCATCTGAATCATCTCCCTTAAGCCTCCAGAACATATGGGTAAAAGTAGGGTCAGGGGAGAATTCTAGGGACTCAGGGCGAAAAGTAAAGTCATATCCCTTCAACTTCAGAGTAGTAGTAGTACCAATGTAAGGACCTCTAGCATCCACACACTTTTGCAGCGCATTTGGATTCATCATTGCCACACAAATACACACAATATTGCGACTATACAGCATCGGCAATCCACATCCACTGTCGTACCCAGAAGAGAGCCAACCGCCCACAGACCATGGAAGTGTCGGATGGTATGAGGAACACCCTCCGCATGAACCCACACCTGAGGCAGTACAAAACTCGGCTGAATATCCTGCATCTCCCAAACATTGATGACAATCCGAGCATTGTGAGAAGGGACCGGCATCTGAATGCCATCGACACGCTGTAAATCATCGAAAGAAGGGAAGCTTACAAGAAAAGAATCATCCCCATGCGGAAGGGCCTCCCATTTCCACTGAGTACTGAGAGGGAAAATCCGTGTCATCTGAGACTCAATGACATCCACAGGCACCACCGCACCCACCATAGTCACCTTAGCCGTCGGTGTACACTTTGGAGCCAAACTTGCCTTGAAAATTCTACCAGACAACTGATTAAAAAGAGTATCTTCCATACCATTCCCTGCCACGATCATCGAAGGCTTGGGCAATTTCAGCGTTGGACACTTGGCGGTGGGATGAGCAGAGTTGTTACAAACTAAGCAGTAATGTTGAACCGGCCAGTTTTTGGAAGCATGAGTATCTCCAGAACATTTCCAGCACTTCACCATCTTCTTTGTCTTGCTCAGATCGGCCTGACCAAAAGAATCCACCACAGCAACTGCGGGTGTTGAGACAACAGAAAACAGCGGCGCTGGCATGCTCACGGCAGGAGGAACAAACATCATGCCTGGTACCTAGGGCATATGCGGAGGCTGAAACTGAGGCTGAAAAAGCTGCTGCAGAGGCACCGTCGGTGGCTGCGACTGAGGTACTTGCACATTCTTCTTCTTCTTTCGCTTATTCCGAGTCACCACTGGATCAGAAACAACAGCGGGAGGTTGCGCACATTGCGGGAACATCTGTGCATATTCCTGAGGCGTAATTAATGGCAGATAGACTGGTCTATTAAAATTCATCGCTGGCTGGAAGAACTGCCCCGGAGGCTGTGTCGCGAACCCCGAAGGCCTCGTAGGTCTGAACGGGGGTTGAAGAGGCCTGAACAGGATTGGATTAACCATCCCCGGTTGACCACCTCCCGGCAGAGAAGACGTCGGCTGCTGCAACGGAATAACATGTGCGGAAACAGGAGCAGCAGGCCCTCCTCCCACCGGAGCAGCAGCGGCCGACGCAACGCTTCCAATCCCCGCCGTCGCAGAAGGCTGGGGAAGACCGACCATGACGGCACGATCGAAAGACGGCGACCAGGGGTTGCGGGCGACTGACGCGCAGAACGATGAGGAAGACGGCGACGCAGAAGCAGTGCCCGATGGATGGGTGAGCGATGATGATAGAGGAGCAGATGTAACGAGGGGAATAGGTCTCCGTAGGCGCGTTGCACGTCTACGGGCCGATCCCGACCCCGCTAGTCCTGCACGGACCCAGTAACCGCCAGACGCAGACTCGAGGGACTCCTGGGATCTCGCGACAGAAGGCCCACCCGCCTCCGCCACGTCCACCGCGATCGGGGGAAGGAAGTTCACGAGCATAGGAGGCGTCGTGATCCGCCTTTTCGGCAGTGGTCCACGCCACGGCCCCATGCGTGGCTTGTGCGATAGCCTCAACCCCGTCGTCGACGACGACGAGCACCGCCGGTCACTCACCGCAATGGCAGACGTCGGAGGCAACAGCTATCTTGCCCTAGCCATCTCAGCAGACCCATGCGACCGATTCCGAGGCAGAGAACCGGCCCCAGACGTCCGCTGCCCCTTCCGGAGCTCCCAGTAGCGCGAGGCCTGGGATGGGTACCCCGCCTCCTACTAGAACGATTGCAACAAACTCCGGCGACTCTTTCCACATGGATCGCAACATGATCCTCGCCGAGATCCACCAGCCCACTGAAACGGCTGCCAGGGACAGCGGCAGCGTCCGACATGCGGCCAGCAGGCCGCGCCTCCAAGGCGACCTCCGGCGCAGGCGGTGGAGGTTGTAGAGCCGGAGGTTGTCAAATGCTTTTTATCAGCCTTTTCTTATGACTGCCATGTTAGATATTTGTTTAGTTGGAGAAGAGATAAATAAAAAATATAAGTTTGTCTTCCCTTAGTTAAGGGATGATCTCTTACATAAAAGAAGGCTAATTTCATGTTATATCATATCTCTTCCCTTAACAAATCAAACTTTTATTAAATTCTCATTAATTGATAGAAATGACACTAATTGGTGCCCCAACCCAAGAATTTAGCACAGGCCAAATGCTTTCAGTTTTAGATCATACACCCCCCTGCTGTGGAGTATGTATTCACAGTTTTTTGGCGGGGCTGTACCTATTCACTGGTATGCTTCTTCTTGTGAGGTGGAGAGATTGTGAAAATAATAAATTAGCATGCTAGCATTGTGTAGATCTAGATGCTGCCATTGTTCGGAGCAAAGATGCTTGCACTGTTCGGCATTGTCGTCGTCGCCGCCGGTGCTTGTCGCTGCTGCTGCTGCTGTTCACGTGTCTCCCGTGACGAATCCACCATGGCCTTCATCGCCGGCGTCGCGTAGGCTCCTGCCGCCATCGCAAACGGGGACGATGCTGCAAAAGGCGCAGCCGATCCCCCAAACACGGGCGTCGCGGCCATGCTGCCGAACAGGCTCACGGACGAGGCGCGCTGCTGCGCGTGCGAGCTCATGCCGGACAGCACGCACGCGCGCCCGGTCTGCTCGTACTCCCGCCGGCTCGCCACGCGGGCGCTGAGCTCGCCCAGCTCCAGGACCAGCGCTGCACACCGCGCGTCGCCACCGACCAGACCTTCCGGTGCCGCATTCCTCCGCCTGTCCAGTATCCTCGTGGCCTCGCCGTGGTCGCCGAGCTCGGCGGCTGCGCGCGCCGCAGCGATGTCTTCGGTTGCTTCTACGCGGAAACGCTCCAGCTCGACCTCCGTGGACGGCTTCTGATCCTGGCTCGTCACCTCCGCAGGCCTCCGCACGACGGCGTCCTCGCCGGCCACCTCCATCGACTTCCGCGTCGCCGTGTCTTTGTAGGTGCAGCTCACCTTGACGAGGCGGGTGATGTCGTCGCCGTCTGCCGCGCTCGGCACGTCCACGAACAGCAGGAAGCGCCGCTCCTCGTCGGCATAGAGCTCTCCCACGTCCACCGAGGCGGCGCGGCCGTACGCTGCAACGCGACTCTTGTAGCGGCCGGACTTGATCGCTCGGACGCGCACGTCGGGGTGCGGGCACGTGACGGCGATCCACGCCTCCTGCGCCACGACCGAGAGGAGCCCGCCGATGCACTGCGCGAAGGCGTCCTGGACCACCGCCTGATTCTCGATGAAGGAGAACATGCCGCCGGTGGCCTCGGCCACGGCGTGCATGGCCGCCGCGTCGTGGTCCGTGCCGAAACCGAACGTGTGGATCGGAGTCGCTGAGCGGTCACCGCCTGCCAGGGAACGGGGCACGAGATCCTGGTAGCTCTTCTGCTCCCTGCCGTAAAGACCGCTCTGCTCCATGTCGTTGTCCTGGCCGTCGGAGAGGAGGACAACGCTGGCGACGGCGTTCCTCTGCCGGCGGCCGTCGAGCACGTCGGCGGCCATCTGGAGTCCCTTGAGGATATTCGTGCCGCCTCCGGACACGAGAGACTGCACAGCAATCTTGGCCGAGGCCTTCCCGGCGTCCGACATGCGCGTCAGCGGGCTGACCCGGCGCGCGTTGCACGAGAAGGAGACGACGCTGAGGCGGTCGGCGGGGCCGAGCTTGTCGACGACGAACCCCATCGCTTCCTTCAGCAGCGCGATCTTGCGTCCCGCCATGCTCCCGCTCACGTCGAGCACCGTGACGAGGTCGAGCGGCGCGCGCGTCGCCGTGTGATCGGTGGCGGCGCTGGGAGCCTTGGCGTGCACCAGCACGGCGAAGCTCTCGCGGGCGCTGCCACCAGCTACGGCCGGGAGCTCGCAGTGGGTCTCGAGGACGAGAGGTCTTCCATTGCTCGCCGCTTCGAGTGGTGGTTCCGCAAGTTTCTCCACCGGCTCATCGTCGTCGAACACGAAGGTCTCGCAGTGCTGGAACGGGAAGGTTGTCTGTGCAAACCCGGGCGCCTGCATGGGCGGCGTGAAGGTGAAGGCAGAGGGTGTAGGCGTGGCCGGAGGCTGTCCAAACAGGCTTGTCGTCTGTGCAGGCTCCGGCGGCGTGGGCGGGAAGCTGAAGAGGAAGGGGTTCGGCGTCGCCGCAGGCAGCCCAAATAAGCTTGTCTGTCCATGCGCGGGCAAGAGGCCGAACGACCCCGCCATCGTGCGGGCAGGAGGCTCCGGTTTGGTGGGAGAGACGCCGAAGGGGCTCGTTCGCGCGGCGTCGCAGACCTGGCAGGCGGCGCCGGCGGCGGCATTGGCGCAGCGGGGGTGGAAGCAACCGGGGCACCGGCTCTCCATGGAATTGATCGGTCGGCGATCGGTACCGGAGATCAGACGTGGGCTTGGTGGTGTGTGGACAGATGGATTCGAGTAGAATCAGCGCACTTTTCCGATTCTCGTCGTGATCTCTCTCCACGTGTTTAAATAGGTACGCTTGCAACCGATCGACGGATGTACTTAGCGTTAATCTGGCGCGCTTACTGCGTACTGCGCACGCTATGGTAGTAGCTCAGCGTCGGTTGATCGATCCAACGTCGTCTCCGCGTACGAGTTATTTTAACTTCACTGCGTCTTCTTGACGCGATGCTGCAGTTGAGAAACATGGCAGAGGGCAGAGTCGGTTCGGGTTCATGTATCGTGTATTCGTGGAACGCGGAGATTCTATCTGGTCGTGGGTATCCCGGCCTTATCCTACGACCGTGAGCTTGCTACGATTCGTGCAAGAGAATTTTGCACTAACAACCTGTACATGTATATGTTCTTCTCTCTATTGGAAACGAAGTGGACACGCACAACTCGTTCTGGAGCTGTATAGCCTCCCCCACCTCCCGCACAACCGCATCCCAACCCACCTCGCCTGCACCACCGCACCCCACCCTCCCTCCGGCGAACCTCCACCTCGACAGCGTGTGGCGGCGCAACCTGTGGACGCCTCGTAGGCAGCCCTCTCGTCGACGTCCGCGGTGGCGACGTAGGACTCCAAGGCGCGCTGCCGGCGAGGAGGCCGACGACGCCACGATTCAGAGCTCCATCGCCACGGCCCTCGAGTCCCTCGCCAGAGTCCATGGTCCCTTGCTTCCTAATGCCGACCAACACGCCAGTTTTGGGCATCCCTAACCGGAATCCATGCTGCCTCCCCTTTGGCTCCGACCTGGGAAGGTCCAGGACGACGACCATACCCTCGACTCCTCTCCTATCCTTCCATGGTAGAGGAGACATCGATATGTTCCGGCGAGGAGGCCGGCGACGCCACGATATGGATGATTTTGTTGTGCAAAAGAAGATCCTCTATATATAGATGTATTCTTGAACGCGATTGAGACTTGGGCGAAGAACGAGTATGTAATGATATGGATGATTTTGTTCCTTACGAGAATGTGAGCATGTCAGGTTGAAGGTTTGGAAAGGAACGAGTTTAGAAAGCAGTCAGAGGTTTGGTATGAAAATCATGTAGGGACTGTGCCATCACAAATCCTGCTAGTGGGGGGTGTTTTCTGTAAAATGAAGTCACCAATCTTGATGCAAACTAAACGTGCGGACGGTATATGATAAGACGGGGACCCTAACATATATGTAGACTTGCATTATCGGTATTCGTGTTGCCGGGGTCAGTGGCGGAGCTAGCCAAGAATACTAGGGGGCCAAAACGAAATTATGAATGTTTAGAGGGCAAATGACACTAATTTTTCTTTTCTAGGTCTTCCCAAAAAATTCCTTCAATGATTTTTAAAAATCGGGGGGCGGTGCCCCCCCCCCCCGACATGCATGTAGCTCCGCCAGTGGCCGGGGTCAACGAATCTATATCTGGATAGCACGACTGTGGCTCCGAATGGCAATGGATACCTGATATGAAACTTGAATAGAATTCGAAAAACCCAAGAGTCTGCTTATCGGTAAAATACCATATCCATCAGGTGTGATGGAGGCGGGTATGGGATGACAAACCCACACCCGCCGACCCAACCAACAACCCTAAGTGGCTACCTTAATTCTCTAACTCCCTAACCGCACGGGTCCATGACCACCAATCCCTAATTTCATGTTGTGTCGCGCCACTCTCTCTTGTTGTCCTGCAGCGAGTGCAGCCACACCCCTCTCTCTTGCAATGCAAGTTGCTGTCCCTCTCTCCTGCTATGTCGTTGTTCTCGTGCCCCTCTCTCCTACTCCCTTCGCATGCGCGTCGCTGCCACTCCATGCTTGGGCTGACGTACCCTTACTCCTCCTTGAACTATATCACGAGACCATCCCAGCCTCGCCAGATCCTAGCTAGATCTCACTCAAGGCAGCCGCTCGATCCCAGCCAACTCCTAGCCAAGGTAAGGCCTCCACTTCGACTTCGACCCCATCGCCACTGCCTGGGGGCTTATGCATCGCCACATGTTGGGTACGTTTTGGGTCCCGCAAACCCGTCGGGTCATAGGTGTAGTGCATTTCTGGACCCGGCAACGAGAGAAGAGCCGGAGGTGAGTATGGGGGAGCAAAACCCGACCCCGAACCAGACAAGTGCCATCCGGAGTCGTGGCGCTCAATTGTTAGGGCCCCATATCTCATATCCCATATGCATAGCATCATTGTAGATTCAACGCATGCAGGGTGCGTTCCATTAAAATCAATTTTTTAAAAACAAACAATTTTCAAAATCGAAGAACTTTCAAAATCAACCTATTTTCTAAAATGAACATTAAAAAAATGAATATTGTCATAAATGAACATTTTTCAAAGTTGAACTTGTTCCAAAATTGAATATTTTGAAATATGAACAATTTTTTAAACCTCATATGAAAACATAAAAGAGAAGAAAAACAAAAACAATACTTCATAACCCGAAGAACTGGCAAAAAGTCCAAAGTAACCCGTGAAAATCAGAGAAATCCAAAAATACATTCCAGATCATTCGGACCGCGAAAGAAAACCAACTAGCAAAAAACCGAAAAGGAAAAACTAGGCCAAGCGGGGCTAGGTGGGGGGGGTCTCTCTGGCCAGATCTCGTCCGTCTTGAGGGTTTGGGCTGTTGTCGTCCTGCTTCGATGGTGCGAGCGGGTGGTGCTTCTTCCCCCCCTCTTAGGTCACGACCAATAAGGCATGCTGTCGTCTTCTGCTCTGCTGGGTTGTGGTGTTGTTTCTTCTCCGACCGACCGTCCGTGGAGGCGAGGGGGGAGAGGAACTGTGCGGCAATCGGCAGATCGGGAGGTTGGTCGGGTGTTCTTTCCATCCTAGATCACTAGCGTGTTGCTGGATGGACGTCACTACAGATACTGGCATGTATTCCATGGTGGAAGCGGACTGGTGATGCCCCAGCGGCGGGTACCCGAATAAGCGTTCCCGTCATCCCTGCCTTCCTCCTGGTGATGCGGTGATGGTCTCCCTCATCTCGGCTAGTCGTGGCAGCGAGGGAGAGGGTGGAGGCCCTGCCGCTGCTGCTTGGGCGATGCCGGTTAAGGATGGGGTCGTCGGCTTTCTATCCCTAGGAGTGTCACCTCGCCGGCAAGAGGGTCGGTGCTATCTGCTCTCCTGGGTGCAATGGCGAGCGTCACCCTGGAAGCCGCGATTTATGGAGTACCTCACGACGACCGAAGAATTACGTCGTTGTTATCTATGGCGCAAGGAGCCGCTCCATGCTCAGAAGCAATCATAGCCCGAGCTTCTTCCTCTAGGCCGCCATGCCACTTTGGAGGATCTACTCCGACCTCGGCATGGAGCCCATGGCCGACGCCGTCCCAAGTGGCATGCTCCACAGCGGAGATGTCGACCCCCATGCTAGCTAGTCTCTCAGATGCGGTGAACAAGACCAAGGACCCGATCACGTTTTATATTTTCTTTCCGAGGACTTCTCCGTAAAAGGGCTAGCCTTATCTTTGAATTCCCCTATTTTTAGGGGTCTGGGTGTAATTTTGCATCACCTCTTTGTTTAATGAAAGCTTCTAGGGCCTTCGGGCACATCGCGATAAAAAAAAGAGACAATATCATATCACTAGTGGGGTTCCTTCAAAATTTACAAAAGATCATGGAACTAGAACCTGTTGGAATTTGGTGTATATTGGGTTGTTGGCCCATTAGACAAATTTTAAAATTCTCTTTGGCCCACTTGTATATGACAGCATATGGTTGTGCTAGTGGTGCTAATAGTCTCACATTGCTAGTGGAAGGGGGTTGGACCACCTTATATAGTAGAGTGTTACACCACTCACTAAGGTATGACAAGGAGAGAAGCCCTCGCGCACTCCTCCTCCGACGCCGCCTGCCTTGCCTCGCATCGTCATGAAGCACCTCGTCATGACACGCGCGCGTCGCGGATTGCGGTAATCTCGTCGAACCGAGCTTTATTTTGCTGGTTGGGAAAACTAATTATGAGTCATTACCGGACGCGTTAATTACAGCCGTTTCCAGTTTTTATGGACGTGGGTTGTTACCGACTCGGACGTGGGCCGTGTCCCACAATCTCCCTGGCCTGCACTATATAAGCGTATGCGCTAAACCTAATCGGTAATCAATCCACACACGCGCCTACCTCCAGAACCTTGCGCCGCCGCCTTCGTCTTCCCCTTCCCGGCTTGCGGCGTGCACCGCAGATCGGGACAATAGGCCTCCGGAACCCCGCCTCTCGTGAACCTATACGGGTGAGGGGCGATCAAGTTTTTGGGAAGCGCTCAAGAGCGACTACTGTCAACCATGACGTTGTCCGATGACGAGTTTCCGAACGAAGACTTCTTTCCGGACTTTACCAATCTCTTCGACAACCTCAACATGGGCGACAACGCTGATGCAATCGCTACGGCTGCTATTCAGCCTATACTGTATGTGATCCTCAACTACCTTTTTCAGATTATGCTAGAGTTCTTTGTTCTATCGTTTGGTATAGATGTGATAGGTTTATCTCTTATATATGTAATCTGTTCATCTACTTTGTTGATCTGCATAATTGGTTTTAGTATCGTTTGTATGATCATGCTTTATCAGTTTATTATTCGGATTAAATCATATGGATTATTGCTTATATCTTCAATAATCCAAAAACCTGATTATAGTCAACTGAATTCCACTGGTGTAGCCGCGGCTACTAGGCCGCCTCCTTTTGATGGCATGCACTATAAGAGATGGCACAAGAGAGCAGTTCTCTGGTTTGAAAACCTAAACTACTATAGCGCCACTCTTGGCAAGCCTGAAGGAGATCTTTCTGCTGAGCAGGAAGCGACTTTTAAGAAAGCCGATACCATGTTTATGGCGGCTTTGTTCAGTGTTCTTGGGGACAACATTGTTGACTTGTATATGTCATTTTACAATGGCAAGGATGCATGGGAAGCACTCGAGGCTAAGTTTGGGGTCTCGGACGCTGGTACTGAGTTGTATGTCATGGAGCAATTCTATGACTACAAGATGATTGATGAGCGCTCTGTCGTTGATCAAGATCATGATATACAATCACTTACCAAAGAACTTGGTCAGTTCAAGTGTACCTTACCAGACAAATTTGTGGCCGGTGGCATTATTGCCAAGCTTCCTCCCTCATGGAGGAACTTTGTGTAGGGTTTCGTAGCATGGAAAACAAAAAATTTCTATCGCATACAAACAAACAAGCCAAGATCTATCTACTAGATTTTAGCAACGAGTCGATGGAATAACTTACCATCGAAGATTCCAAAGTGTTTAACGAGAGCAGATTCTCGTGGGTGATGTAGTCGTACTCTTCCCGATCTCAAGATCGCGTAGACGATCCTTCCAAGTGCTGCGTTCAGCGCTCCCTGATCGGTCAAACGTTCGGTACTCGACGAAGACCTTCCTCTCCCTTGTTCCAGCAGGCAGCGGAGGTTGTAGTACTCTCCTCGCGATTCCGGCAGCACAACGGCGTGGTACCGGAAGTAGAGGGGAGATCTCGCAGGGCTTCGCCTTAAGCCGGAGCGAGTATGGTGGATTATGAGAGAGATCCTCGGCGATCTAGGGTTTAGACACACCAAGGAGGAGGTGCTAGAGCCGGCGACTAGGGCTTGGGGCAGCCCAAGTCGGCGGCTAGGGCAACCCTAGGAGGCGGCGACAGCTGCAGGAGGTGGTGGCGCCAAGCTAGGGTTTGGGGCAGGGAACTTGTGTGCTAGGAGGGGCAGCCCTGCCCCTCCCTTTATAGGTGGGAGGTGCGGCCAAGGGGAGGGGAGTCCCTCCCCAACTCGGCTTGGAGGTGGGCCGCCGGTTGGAGGAGGGAACTCCTCCCCAACTCGGTTTCCACCTCTCCTCCTCTTTCCAAAAACTGTCGTTTGACTTTTCAAACTAGGATTTGAATAAACCCTTTATTTTGGACAGCGATGACACCTAGTACATGATGCAATCATTCCAACTTGTAATGACACATTCATGTACCCCTTCCCCTCCGGAGTGCCGGACATTCCGGAACCTTCTAGAACATTCCCGATGAAAACACCGAAATCATTCCCCAACTCCGGAAAGAGACTTTCCTTATATGAATCTTATTCTCCGGACCATTCCGGATCTCCTCGTGATATCCCGGATCCCATCCGAGACTCCGAACAACATTCGGTCTCTTTCTCATCATACCATAACTACTCAAACAACGTCGAATCCTTAAGTGTGTCTCTCTACGGTTCATGAATTATGTGGACATGATCGAGACACTTCTCCGAACAATAACCAATAGAGGAATCTGGAAATTCATATGGCTCCCACATATTTCTACAATTACTTGGCGATCGAATGAACCACTTACATACGATACCAATTTCCCTTTGTCTCACGATAGTTTACTTATCCGAGGTTATGATCGTCGGTATCTCTGCATACCTAGTTCAACCTCGTTACCGATAAGTACTCTTTTCTCGTTCCCGTGATATGTGATCCCTTGTGAGACAGTCACATGCTTGCAAGCTAATTGGATGACATTTCACCGAGAGGGCCCAGAGTATATGTATCCGTCATATGGATGGACAAATCCCACTCTTGATCCATGTGTTTCAACCAATACTTTCCGAACACTCAATGCCACCTTTATAACCACCCAGTTACGGTGTGGTGTTTGATGTCATCAAAGCATCCATCCGGTAAAGGTGATATGCATGATCTCATGGTCGAAGGAATTTAGATTACTATGTATCAGAAAGCATATAGCAATTGAACTATTAAAATGACTTGATCTTTATGCTACGCTTATCTATAGGAGTATGTCCACCATATCATTCTCCTAACGATATGATCTTGTTGTTAATAACATCTCAATGTTCATGATATGGAAACCACAATCATCTATTAACCAACAAGCTAGTATTATATAGAGGCTTTACTAGGGACTTCAAATTAAGTTTACAAATCACACAAGTATTAATGTTTCCTTGTTAATACTATTATAGCATGAATGTAAATATTTATCATAAACACAAAGATATAATAATAACTACATTTATTATTGCCTCTAGGGCATATCTCCAACAGTCTCCCACTTGCACTAGAGTCATCTAATCTAGATTACATGGTAATATACCGAACACCCATGGCAGTTTGGTGCTGGTCATGTTTTGCCCTCGGAAGAGGTTTAGTCAACGGATCCGCCACATTCAGATCTGTGTGTACTTTGCAAATCTTTATATCCCCATCTTGGATATGTTCTCGAATAGCATGAAAACGTAGCTTGATGTGCTTCTTGTGTGACCGTGGTTCTTGCGCATTGGCTATGGCCCATGTTATCACAGATAGATAGACATTGGGTCCAACGCACTAGGAACCACACCAGCTCTGTAATGAACTCTTTCATCCATATTGCTTCTTGTGAAGCCTCAAAGCGACCATGTATTCCGATTCATTGAAGATCTCGCCACAATGCTTTGTTTTGCACTCCTCCATTAAGCTGTTGCACCATTCAAAATAAATACGTATCTAGATTGTGATTTAGAATCATCCGGATCGGTGTTCCAACTAGCATCGGTGTAACCATTAACAACGAAATGTTCATCACCTCCATAAGAAAGAACCATATCCTTAGTTCTTCTCAAGTACTTAAGTATGTTTTTGATCATTTGTCCAATGATCCACTCTGGATCACTTTGATATCTGCTAGTTAAACTAACGACATATGCAATGTCGGGTCTAGTACATAGCATGGCATACATTAGAGATCCTATGGTGAGGCATAGAGTCTTACTCATCCTTTCTCTATCTTACCGATGTCGGACTTTGAGTTTTACTCAAGGTCGTATTGAGCAACATGGGCAAGAACCCTTTCTTGCTATCTTCCATTCAAACATCTTTAGAACTTTGTCCAAATATGTACTTTGTGACAATGATATTTGGCGTTTGATCTATCTCTATAAATCTTTATGCCTAATATGTAAGCTGTACGCCAAGATCCTTCATTGAAAAACTATTATTCAAATATTCCTTGACACTATTAAGAAGGTCTATATCATTCCCAATCTACAATATGTCATCCACATATAGTATTAAGAATGCTACAGAGCTCCCACTCACTTTCTTGTAAATACAAGCTTCTCCATAAGTTTGTATAAAACCAAAACTTTTGATCACCTTATCAAAACGTTGATTCCAACTTCGGGATGCTTGCTTCAATCCATAGATGGACCGTTGAAGTTTGCATACCTTGTTAGCATCTTTAGGATCGACAAAACCTTTGGGTTGCATCATATACAACTCTTTATCAATGTCTCCATTGAGGAATGCTGTTTTGACATCCATATGCCATATCTCATAATCATAATATACAACGATTGCTAACATAATCCTCATAGACTTTAGCTTCGCTACTGGTGAGAAAGTCTCATCGTAGTCAACTCCTTGAATTTGTCGAAACCCCTTTGCGACAAGTCGAGCTTTATAAACAGTAACATTACCATCAGCATTTGTTTTCTTCTTGAAGATCCATTTGTTCTCGACAGCCTTCCGACCATCCGGTAAGTCCACCAAAGTCCATACTTGGTTTTCGTACATGGATCCAATCTCGGATTTCATGGCTTCTTGCCATTTATTGGAATCTGGGCTCATCATTGCTTCCTCATATGTCTCAGGGTCATCGGTGTTGTCCACCAACATGACACTCATAACGGGATCATACCAATCTGGAGTGGTACGAGTTCTCGTTGACCTACGAGGCTCTGTAGCAACTTCAACAGAAGTTTCATGATCATCATCATTAGCTTCCTCTCTTACTGGTGCAGGCACCACAGGAACTTCTTCCGGTGCTGCGCTACTCGCAATTTCGAGAGAAGGTTCGACAACCTCGTCAAGTTCTACTTTCCTTCCAGTCACTTCTTTCGAGAGAAATTCCTTCTCTAGAAAGGATCCATTCTTGGCAACGAAGATTTTGCCTTCGGATCTATGATAGAAGGTATACCCAATAGTTTCCTTCGGGTATCCTATGAAGACGCATTTTTCCGCTTTGGGTTCAAGCTTGTCCGGCTGTAACTTATTTACATAGGCTTCGCACCCCCAAATTTTAAGGAACAACAATCTTGGTTTCTTCCCAAACCATAATTCATACGGTGTCGTTTCAATGGATTTAGACGGTGCCCTATTTAAAGTGAATGCGGCTGTTTCTAATGCATAACCCCAAAATGATAGCGGTAAATCTGTAAGTGACATCATAGAACGAACCATATCTAGGAGAGTTTGATTACGACGTTCGGACACACCATTACGCTGTGGTGTTCCCGGTGGTGTCAATTGTGAAAGTATTCCGCATTTCTTTAAATGCTCGCCAAACTCGTAACTTAGATATTCACCTCCACGATCAGAACGTAGAAATTTAATCTTCTTGTTACGTTGATTCTCTACCTCACTTTGAAATTCCTTAAACTTCTCGAAAGTTTCGGACTTATGTTTCATGAAATAGATATACCCATATCTACTCAAGTCATCCGTGAAGGTAAGAACATAACGATAACCACAGCGATGCTACACTCATTGGACCACACACATCGGTATGTATGATTTCCAATAAGTCCGTAGCTCGCTCCATCATACCAGAAAATGGAGTCTTAGTCATTTTACCCATCAGACATGCTTCACATCTATCAAGTGATTCGAAATCAAGTGATTCAAGAAGTCCATCGGAATGGAGTTTCTTCATACGCTTCACTCCAATATGACCAAGACGACAGTGCCACATATAGGTCGAGTTATCGCTCGATTTCAAACGTTTAGCCTCAATTTTATTAATATGTGTATTTCCACTATCGAGATTCAACAAGAATAGACCATCTATGAAAGGTGCATGTGCATAAAACATATTACTCTTATAAATCGAACAACCATTATTCTCGGATTTAAACAAGTAACCGTCTCGCAATAAACAAGATCCCGATATAATGTTCATGCTCAACGCAGGCACCAAATAACAATTATTTAAGTATAAAACTAATCCCGATGGTAGATGAAGGGGTAGCGTGCCGACCGCGATCACATCAACCTTTGATCCATTTCCAACGCGCATTGTCACCTCGTTCTTCGCTAGCTTCCGTTTATTCTCAAAGACCGCTTGAGTTACAAATATGAGCAACCGAACCCGATTATCAAATACCGTGCACTACTACGGTACTAGTGAGATACACATCAATAACATGTATATCGGATATACCTTTCTTCTTGATGTTGCGTTCTTCAAATCCGCCAAGTACTTTGGGCAATTCCGCTTCCATGACCTTCTCCCTTGCGGTAAAAGCACTCGATGTCGGGCTTAGGTCCAGCCTTGGTCTTCTTCGTGGCGGTAACTTTCTTACCACCCTTCTTGAAGTGTCCTTCCTTAGACTTGGCTTTCTTGAATTTGGTGGTCTTATTGACCAACAACACCGTGCTCTTTCTTGATCTCCACTTGCAGACTTCAACATGGCAAACAGTTACGCAAGCTTGTTCATGTTCTGCATGTTGTAGTTCATCACAAAGTTCTTGTAACTTGGTGGTAGTGATTGGAGGACACGGTAAATCCCCAAAGCATTAGGAATCACTATACCCAAGCTTTGAAGTTTGTTTGCGTGCCCAGACATCTTAAGAACATGCTCACTGACGGAGCTGCCCTCTTCCATCTTGCAGTTAAAGAACTTTTCAGAAGCCTCATAGCTTTCAATTGCCGCATGAGTCTCAAAAATCAATTTGAGATCCTCGACAATATCATATGGGTCTGAATTCTCAAACCTTTTCTGAAGTTCCGATTCTAAACCATACAAGATAGCACACTGAACTATGGAGTACTGATTCTTTCGAGCGAGGTAAACATTCTTTACTTCATCGGTAGCATCAGCTGCAGGTGGGTCACCCAATGTGCATCCAGACATAGGTCAAATTACCAGCTGTGAGGACAATCCTCAAATTGCGGAACCAATCCGCGAAGTTGCTTCCATTGTTTTTCAACTTTTCTTTCTCTAGGAACGCATTAAAATTGATGGTAGGGGCTGCCATTGATCTACAACATATTTGCAATAATTTAGACTAAGTTTATGACAAATTGAGTTCAAATTAATAATAAAATTAATCTAGGTGAACTCCCACTCAAAACAATATCCCTCACATTGTTTTAGTGATCACACGAACCAAATCCACCACATCAACTTCGATCATCACGAGAGTTGATATAGTTTCAATGGCGAACAATTGACATGTTCATCATATCTACTATATGATTCATGCTTTACCTTTCGGTGATCCGTGTTCCGAGACCATGTCTGTACATGCTAGGCTCGTCAAGATCAAACCTTAGTTTCTGCATGAGCAAATCTGGCTTGCTCACGTTGTATACACTTGCGGAATCTAACACACCCGATCATCACGTGGTGCTTCGAAACAACAAGCTTTAGCAACGGTGCTAACTAAGGGTGAACACTTTATGACTTGAAATTCATGTGCATGAAGGATCATCTTATAATGCTACCGTCGTCTACTAAGCAATACAAGATGCATAAAGGATTAACATCACATGCAATTCATAATATGTGATATGATATGGCCTTTCTTCTTTGTGCTTCCGATCTCCATCTTCTAGCACGAACATGATCTCCATCATCACCGGCATTGCATCAAGGTCAATGACGCTTCTCCATGGTTATCGTCCACCGGCTTCAACTATTACAACTACTTTGAATAGACATGCGGGTCTTAACATAAATTAAATACAACCATATGGCTCCTTCCGGTTGCCAACTTACAATAAGGAACATTGCATACATCAAATATAATCACAATCATGGCCATATCACATCACAGAACACCCCTGCAAAACAAAGTTAGACGCTTCTACTTTCTTTGCATATTTTACGTGGTTTGGGGCTTTCAATAAGTGTCGTTCTAACTTACGAACAAGAACCACAACATTGATACTAGTATTGTTAATCACCCGTTGTAAATTGGATCTTAACTATGCTAGGATAAACAGGCACCCGCAAAGCCACTTATGCAATACAAGTTGCATGTCAAGCGTGGAGCAAGTCTCATGAACGATGTCATGTAAGGTTAGCCCGGGCCGCTTCATCCCAACATACCGCAAGATGCAAAGTACACAAGAAGCAATCAACAATAAAAGCATCAACGCCCACAATGACCATTGTGTTCTACTCGTGCAACAGATCTACATATAGACACGGCTCGATACCCATTGTAGGGTTTCAGAGCATGGAAAACAAAAAATTTCTATCGCATACAAACAAACAAGCCAAGATCTATCTACTAGATTGTAGCAACGAGTCGATGGAATAACTTACCCTCGAAGATTCCAAAGTATTTAACGAGAGCAGATTCTCGTGGGTGATGTAGTCTCTTCCCGATCTCAAGATCGCAGAGACGATCCTTCCGGCCAGCATTACGGCGGCACCGCAATCGGTCACACATTCGGTACTCGACGAAGACCTTCCTCTCCTTGTTCCAAAGAAAATGGAGGTTGTAGTACTCTCCTCGCGATTCGGCAAAGACAACGTGGTGGGAAGTAGAGGGAGATCTCGCAGGCTTCGCCTTAAGCGAGTATGGTGGATTATGAGAGAGCTCCTCGGCGATCTAGGGTTTAGACACACCAAGGAGGAGGTTCTAGAGCCGGCGGCTAGGGCTTGGGGTAGCCCAAGTCGGCGGCTAGGGCAACCCTAGGAGGTGGCGGCAGCTGCAGGAGGTGGTGGCGCCAAGCTAGGGTTTGGGGCAGGGAACTTGTGTGCTAGGAGGGGCATCCCTGCCCCTCCCTTTATAGGTGGGAGGTGCGGCCAAGGGGAGGGGAGTCCCTCCCCAACTCGGCTTGGAGGTGGGCCGCCGGTTGGAGGAGGGAACTCCTCCCCAACTCGGTTTCCACCTCTCCTCCTCTTTCCAAAAACTGCCGTTTGACTTTTCAAACTAGCCGTTTGACTTTTCAAACTAGGATTTGAATAAACCCTTTATTTTGGACAGAGATGACACCTAGTACATTATGCAATCATTACAACTTGTAATGACACATTCATGTACCCCTTCCCCTCCGGAGTGCCAGACATTCCGGAACCTTCTAGAACATTCCCGATGAAAACACGGGAATCATTCCCCAACTCCGAAACGAGACTTTCCTTATATGAATCTTATTATCCGGACCATTCCGGATCTCCTCGTGATATCCCGGGTCCCATCCGAGACTCCGAACAACATTTGGTCTCTTTCTCATCATACCATAACTACTCAAACAACATCGAATCCTTAAGTGTGTCTCCCTACGGTTCGTGAATTATGTGGACATGATCGAGACACTTCTCCGAACAATAACCAATAGAGGAATCTGGAAATTCATATGGCTCCCACATATTTCTACGATTACGTTGCAATCGAGTGAACCACTTACATACGATACCAATTTCCCTTTGTCTCACGATAGTTTACTTATCCGAGGTTATGATCGTCGGTATCTCTGCATACCTAGTTCAACCTCATATCGATAATCTTGTGGTATTGCACGGCAGATGCTCTGGGGTAGCTTACGAGAGGAGCAAGGCGAGGAGAATCCGGGAGCGAGATTGGCACACGATGTACCCAGTTCACGCCTCGGTGGAGGATCGCTACGTCCCGCTATCAATCCAAAGATATGATCATAGATTGGTTTACATGGAGCCGCGGAGGCGGTGGGGAGACTAGATCTAATCGACGCACTTTGGGTGCCCTTGGTGGCTTTATATATGCAGCCAGTTAGGGTTTACAAGTGCTTTGGTGGGCTTTCTATTAGAGTCGCCGTCTTGGGCCTCCGATCGGCCCGATTCGGTCCAAGACGCGCCAGATCCCATCCGAGTCGACCCGCTCGTTTGGCGATCCGTGGCAAATCCGCTTCGTGGGTATACCCGATTGGTATTCCCCATCGGTAGTCCCAGCGTTGTTGATTCGACGCGGGCTTGAGGCAGGGCGCGGAGAGTATTGACGATGGGTCGTGGCGAATCGGCGACGAGCTCCTGAATAGAGAAAAGAACCGTGAAGCGGGAGGCGGTCGGCGTGAGCCAGTCGGTGATGGCCAGTTGGCGAAAGACGCAGGGCGTCGGTGAAGCTGCCCGTTGCGGCGAGTCCTCGAACGTGGAGCCTGCCGAGTCCCCGAGCGCGGCGAGTGGCAAGGTCGAGCGACCGGCGAGTCCTCGAACGTGGAGCCTGCCGAGTCCCCGAGCGCGGCGAGTGGCAAGGTCGAGCGACCGGCGAGTCCTCGAACGTGGAGCCTGCCGAGTCCCCGAGCGCGGCGAGTGGCAAGGTCGAGCGACCGGCGAGTCCTCGAACGTGGAGCCTGCCGCGTCCCGGCGCGGCGGCGGCAAGCGACCGCAAGTCCGCGAGCGTGGCGACGCGAGGGCGAGTCCGCTGGCGACGACTCCCCGAGCGTGGCGACTGGCGAGGCGAGTCCACGGCGGCGAGTCGACGAGGGCGTTGAGCACGCGAGGGCGAGTGTCCGCGGCGGCGAGTCCCCGAGCGTGTTGAGTACGCGAGGGAGAGTCCACGGTGATGACTCCCCGAGCGTGTGGCGTACGCGAGGGCGAGTCCACGGCGGCGAGTCGACGAGGGCGTTGAGCACGCAAGGGCGAGTGCACGATGGCGAGTCGACGAGGGCGAGCCGCGGTCGTGGAACCACGCATACACACTGCATGCCTAGGAGTAGTCCCCGAGGCTCGAGTTGGCTTGTAGAGGCGACTTGAGGCTCTTTAGAGATGCATATTTTGAAAATATTAGTGGTTGCTGCTGAGCGCGGCGAGTGGCAAGGTCGGGCGACCGGCGAGCACCAAGTCCCCGAGCGTGGCGAGTCCGCGATGATTGCGAGTCCGCGAGGGGAGAGTCCCCGAGTGTGGCGAGTCCGCGATGATTGCGAGTCCGTGAGGGGAGAGTCCCCGAGTGTGGCGAGTCCGTGATGATTGCGAGTCCGTGAAGGGAGAGAGTCCCCGATGATGTTGATTGCGCTGTTTTTTAGCGAGTCTCTCGTCTTGGCCCGGGGGGCCAGTCGCATGGCGACTCCAAAGATGGCTCTCGACTTGGCGTTCTTCCTGGACGATCCGAGGCTCGGTTTTATAGTCCTCGTCTGATGATTAGCCGTGCGAGTCGCCGTCTAAGGTTGAGGAGGACATGGTGCTGCTTATGTAGCACTACCATTTGTCTTGGCCCGAAGGCCAGTCGAGCAAGGCGACTCAATGATGGCTCGGTTAGCGTGGACGATCCAAGGCTCGGTTTGCGAGTCCTCGTCTGCACTACTTGGCCGTTGCAAGTCGCTCTTTCAAAGGTTGACAAAGGCGAATAGATTTTTCCCGGGGGGAAGAGACACCCAGTGGTGAGTCCATGCAGCGTGGCATGCGACCCTCTCTGGCGACTCGGACGATAAAGGTCCCTTAGTAGGCACGGCGTACGCATTCGGCGTAGCGGATGGGGTCGTACGGTAGACGTATGGTCGCGCTATGGCGAAGTCGACGCGGCGGACACCGGGTCAGCGCGGCGGACGGAGGTCGCACTATGGCGAAGTCAACGCGGCGGACACTGGGTCTACGCGGCGGACGGAGGTCGCGCTATGGCGATGTCGACGCGGCGGACACGGGGTCTACGCGGCGGACGGAGGTCGCGCTATGGCGAAGTCGACGCGGCGGACACTGGGTCTACGCGGCGGACGGAGGTCGCGCTATGGCGATGTCGACGCGGCGGACGGAGGTCGCGCTATGGCGATGTCGACGCGGCGGACACGGGGTCGACGCGGCGGACGGAGGTCGCGCTATGGCGATGTCGACGCGGCGGACACGGGGTCGACGCGGCGGACGGAGGTCGCGCTATCGGTTCATCCATGTCATCATGTATCTGTCGGGACTCCGATCTGTGGCGGCTCGCTGCTTGCGCTGCGACCTAGGCCTGGCGATTATTGCATGCAAAGCTGCCTTTAGATCGATCTGACTCACAGTCGCCAAAATTCTGTCAGTGCGCCGCGGCGAATCGACCAGCCGCGATCCAAGTAATTCTTGAAGGTAAGGGATCCCGCCCGGATTATCACCCTCCAAGCATCGCTAGCCCCACGGTGGGCGCCAACTGTCGTGGTATTGCACGGCAGATGCTACTGGGGGTAGCTTACGTAGAGGGAGCAAGGCGACGTAGGAGAATCCGGGAGCGAGATTGGCACACGATGTACCCAGGTTCACGTCCCCTCGGTGGAGGATCGCTACGTCCTGCTATCAATCCAGTATATGATCATAGATTGGTTTACATGGGAGCCGCCGGAGGCGGTGGGGGAGACTAGATCTAATCTGACGTACCCCTTGGGGGTGCCCTTGGTGGCTTTATATATGCAGCCAGTTAGGGTTTACAAGTGCTTTGGTGGGCTTTCTATTAGAGTCGCCGTCTTGGGCCTCCAGTCGGCGCCAGTCGTTCGGGTCCAGCACGCGCCAGTCGCCGTATCCGGCGAGTCGACCCGCTCTACGTTTGGCGATCCAGCTGGCAAATCCGCTTCGTGGGTATACCCCGATTGGTAATCCCCCATCAAGTACTCTTTTCTCGTTCCCGTGATATGTGATCCCTTGTGAGCCAGTCACATGCTTGCAAGCTAATTGGATGACATTTCACCGAGAGGGCCCAGAGTATATCTATCCGTCATATGGATGGACAAATCCCACTTTTGATCCATGTGTTTCAACTAATACTTTCCGAACACTCAATGCCACCTTTATAACCACCCAGTTACGGTGTGGTGTTTGATGTCATCAAAGCATCCATACGGTAAAGGTGATATGCATGATCTCATGGTCGAAGGAATTTAGATTACTATGTATCAGAAAGCATATAGCAATTGAACTATTAAAATGACTTGATCTTTATGCTACGCTTATCTATAGGAGTATGTCCACCATATCATTCTCCTAACGATATGATCTTGTTGTTAATAACATCTCAATGTTCATGATATGGAAACCACAATCATCTATTAACCAACAAGCTAGTATTATATAGAGGCTTTACTAGGGACTTCAAATTAAGTTTACAAATCACACAAGTATTAATGTTTCCTTGTTAATACTATTATAGCATGAATGTAAACATTTATCATAAACACAAAGATATAATAATAACTACATTTATTATTTCCTCTAGGGCATATCTCCAACACTTTGCTACTTCTCTGAAACATAAGATACAAGAGTTTTCCGATACGGATCTCATTGGGTCTCTTCATGTGGAAGAGAAGGCGAGAGAAAAGGACAAAACTGCTCGAGGATTTGAGGGAGGTTCTACTGCTAATCTGGTGTAGAGCAAAAACTTCCAATCCCACAAGTTCAAGAATAATAAAAAAACTGAAGGAAAGGGGAAGTTTGATGACAAGAACAAGGCCACACACTCAACCAACTTAAAGAAGAAAAATGATAAGAGGAAAGGCTCTTGCCACGTCTGTGGTGATCCTGATCATTGGGCTCCTAGCTGCCCTAATCGCTTTCACAAGCGTAAACATGGGAACAGCGGCAAGGCCGCTAATGTTGTTATTAGTGATACTGAGATGAAGGATGTTGTAGCATCCCAGTTGTCTAACATCTGTAATGCTACTTGATCTAGTAATAAAATGGTTACTTCCTACATATAATTGTTGCATCATCATGTTATCATGCTCATGTCATCATGCCACCTTGCATTTGAGCATCATACAAAACCCCTTTTGTTTTGGTTCTTATCTCATATGCATTATTATTGGTATTTGCCTCTTGATATTGTATTTGGTTCTTGATATATTGTTAAATGCCCAAGTTGAGTTGGGGGCATATCTTTTATTGACTCCACCACCTTTTCTTCACCACCTTATAATTCCACCATCCAATTAATATGAGCTGGCATTTAATTGAGTTTACCTAGCTCATGGGGGTTGGGTGGTTCCAATGCTTGTCCCTTTTTGCTTGGCCTTATTCCACCTTTTGGAAATGCATGGAATAGTGCCATATGATTTTATGTTGTTTTCACAATATGAATACATGGCATTTATTATTTGCATGGGCCATGCAAAACCACCACATCTAGGTCATTTGGTTTTATTTGAACTCTTGAGTGGGTCCTCTCTGTCTTATTCCTGCTCTTGGGCTTGATCTATTTTAATCTTGCTCATACCTCATCACCTCTTTTCTTCTTTCTCTTTTGGCCATCTTGTTGAGCTTGTGTGGATCATGCTTGATCTAATCAAGACACCAAACCCTCTATCTCTCTCTCTCTCTCTCCCTTAACCTCTAGCAAAACCCTACCCCCCTAAACACCATACCCCATCAAGCCCTAAACCCCTCCCCCTCTCTCTAACCCTCCTACCACTCCTGGTGCTTGTTCATGTGATGCCATTATCATGTGCTTAAACATGGGCACACCTTTCCTCTCATCTCACCTCTCTCTTTAACCCTAAACCCGAGCCCCTCTAATCCAAACCCTAAACCTTGTCTCTTGTTCTCTCTTGCCTCTCCTCTTGGTCAAACCCACTGTTCCATATTCCCCTGAAAAAGTGCAGCAGATTTTGAATTTAGGAGCTGGTTTAAATTTGCATTGGAATAAAAAACAAGCAAATCAAATAAAAATAGAAAGAGGAAGAAAAAATAGTGAGAGAGGAGCTGCAGCAGCCTACCTGGGCCTCACCCAGCCGCAGCAGCCCAGGAACCTTCCCTCCTTCGGCCCAACTCACCTCCCTGGCCCGGTACCCCTTCGCTCCCAGACGCCGTCTCCTGTTCTTCTTCCTCCGTCGCCACCTCTCTCTCTGCCTCGCTAACAGGAGGGATCAGGTAGCCGTCGCCCCATCAGCCGCGTCATCCCCCTCCCCTTCTTATCCCCAAGCCGCGGAGGCCCTCTGGAACCCTAGCTACTTCCTCTTCCCCCTCTCCGCCGCCATCCCCGACCTCTGCTTCCATCTTTACTCACCCTGCCCGAGAGCTGCATCCAGGAGCGCGTCATCGTGTCGTCGCCATGGTCGACGTCGAGGCCACCTGACGGCGGGGATCACATCTCCGCGCTTAGGCCGTCCCCCCAGCAAGCGGCAGAGGGACCACCGCTCCCTGGATCCCTCCTCAAGACCCTCTGCCGTGTCGAGAACCTCACCGGCTTTTTCTGGGCGTCCTCCCGAGCTCCTGCCACCATCGGCACCACTTTCCGGTGGGAATCAATCGCGTGAGCCCTTTTCTCTTCCTCCCCAGCATCTTCCCTGACGACGAGGCCGCCGCCGGCGATTCTCAGCCAAGACGAAGTTTAGAGCCCCGCTGGTTTAATCGATGAACGTGCCTGCAGTTGTCCCCCATGCCACCTCTGTTCGTGCCGTTCCAGCCGACGTCGTGGTGCCTCTCCCGCTCTGATTTCGGTGCTCATCTGTAGTCCATGCCTCGCTCTGTCCAACGAGCCATCACTCGACCAAAACCGTCTGGCAATGCGCTCGCCATCCTCCTCCGAAGTGACGCCTCCCTCCTGTCGCCGCTGTTCGGTGTGGATGAATTCGTCCATCAGTTTCGACTGCTGTTTTTCGTCCTCTGTTCCTTGCCGTTTCCCCACAGCTGCAGCCAAGATCTGGCGACGACCCCTTGACGGAACTTGTAGCTCTAGCTAAGCTCTGCATTTTACGTTTTGGTGGTTCTCCCTAATTCGCAACAGGTGGATCGGCATCATCGCCCGAAGATGGAACCAACTAGGCATTTTTGCGAACGCAAAAATTCAGTTTCGTCAGTCTGAGCCGATCAGCTCCTGGTAGTTTTGCACGCAGGTCCCTGGCTTTTCTAAACCTCAATCCGCAGTCCAGTCCTTCGGGTTTTCTTTGTAAAAACCCCCCTGAGGTACCCCTTTCCCAACCCGCGGTCCTCAACCCCACCAGGCCATGCCCAATCAGTACCAGGCCCACTCGGCAGAGACCGTGGCTAGGTCTGGACTGGGTGGAAAAAGTTTTTTGTTTTTCTATTTCGAATAAAATCTTTTCAAATTGTTTTAAATTCAAATTTGAATCAGTTTTTAATAACTTTTAAATTATAAATCCAAATTTAGCAAATAATATATGTTTTTGAATCAGAAAAATGTGAGGAATTCAAATATGCCATTCAAAATATTATTTGGACACTTTAAATTTCAAGTTGAACTAAATTACAACAAAATGCCCCTGTACCTTAATAAATTAATAACTTTAGTTTTATAACTCCGAATTTGATAAATGATATGTCTAAAATGATCAGCTCGACGAGACCTTTCTGTTTATGCTATCCATAACTTCAATTGCAGCATGCATCATGTAAATATATAATATACAACAACTAATATGACAATAAAAGGGGACCAAAACTCAATAAAAATGTTATCTCTTGTATTCTACACCTCACCCATGCCATGCTACATTATTGCCATGCAACTTGTGCATCATTCATCATGGCATGATTGTTTGCTTGTCGCATTTTATTCATATGCTTGCGCTCTTTATTTATGTTGGCCCTTGTTTGTTTGGTTCTTCTTTCGAATAGGCCATGGCGGGATATATCAAGAGAACCAGGAGCACTACCCAGATCCGTCTCTCGCTTCAACTGAGTTGCCAGGCAAGCACTACCACATGCTTGCATACATACAGTACCTATTGCCTCTATCTTATTCTTGCATCATTGAGTCGTGAATGCATTAAATTGAATCCCAAGTATTGTATAGCCTTTACTTTTAAACCCCACCGAAGCTTGTTCCTCCATCCCATGAGCCATTACTACAGGAGTTGTTTGAGCCATGCGAGTCGTAGAACAGCATGTGTAGGGTATGTGAGAGTCTGATGGATAACGAGGTACCTAAACAACTTAACCTGAGTAGTAATGGGATAACTAATGAAAGTGGCACCGATGAGCAATATCTGCTATTTGGTTTTTCCTGCTCACTTGTGTCCCGTAGGACCCCGAGTACTTGATTCATGTTCCTTGATTATTCGCGCTATCCACATCCGGGAGGCTTATGGGACCTCCCTGAGCCAGAGCTTGATTCCGTCTTATTTCTTGGGGCCACAAACTAGTTTGAGGTTTTGTTACTATCCTGTACTTATGCCATGCTTTACTGCTTTATTAAGTTTGTGCGAGGAGCACACTGCATCGCTTAGGTAAGCGAGTGTTTTCAGTATCGACAAGCCCAGTCACACTTTCGGGTTCCTGGTCGTTTGACCATTGTCGCAAACCTTGAGTCCGTCTGAGTCATTAACCGTTCGCTATGGTCTACTCAATGGGGTGGCCCCTGAAATATTTCAATCTGTGATTGCTTTGTCGTGAAAGCCTCGTTGGGTTTTGATTTGGTTTTTCCGAGGTTGATCGAGTGTGTGTTGCTATTTGTGCACCCCTGCAGGGTAAAACTTTCTGAAAGCCGTGTCCGCGGTTATGGACGACTTGGAGCACAGTTTCTCGATCATAGACAAGCATAACTAAAGTACCGCTTTAATCTGACTAAGTAATTTAACTAGTAAATAGTGCAACACTCATGGAATGGTTAATAAAATTACCAACGGGTGGGGGTTGTTCGTCCGCTTCCTCGTTGGTAAGCGAGGAGGAGGATGGATCTGATGAAATTACTGTTATAACTGTTGTCATTAATTCACGGACATCCGTCTATCATTGGTTAGGCGGATGGTTAGCGTTTATCTATAGAACTGTTAGGGTTTATATTTCGCTGCAATTGTGTCACCCCAGGTTGTGTCCCCTTTAGAGGCATAAAGACTTGCTGAGTACCCTTAGGGTCTCACACGATAAATTATTGGTTCATATGAACAGGTACACTCGCAGGACGGATACTGGGTGGAAGAGGCTGATGACGTGGGCAACGATTGTTCGGTGTAGAGATTCCGGGAACGGGGATCCGTGAGATCTGTGGGCGGGATGTGCTTATTTCTATGGCATCTTATGCCGATTTGCTTCTTATCCGTACTCGGACTTTGTTTTGCCGCTTCCGCTTGATACTCTGATGTGTGATGTAGGAGGAATTATCCTAAAATATTATATCTATCTAGGTCATTTGAATCTTGCCGTATGGCGTTGCTATATTTCCTTTCTTTCTAGATGGAATGGCTCTGTTGTACTTTTGTATGGTGGCTTGCATACATACTCATTTGTGTATGTAGTTGATCCCTTCGCCTGCCGATTACGCCGCCCGTACAGGTCCCGATAATTGGAAGTGGTTGGGACGGCCGAAAGGTCTACCCGTGAGTGGCTTTTGGGGCCCCACCGTACTATTTCAACCACTACCGTTCATCCAGGCTTGTATCTAGGAGCGTAATTCTCCGAGGTAGTTACAATTGGTATCAGAGCCATCCCGACCTTCAGGGTCTCAGCCAAACGGTCGTTGTCAGTCTAGCAAATATTTTTGGTAGTTATGTATACTAGGGAAAAACAAAGCGTGAGAGTAGGACTGCTTCCACTTTTCTTCTTACCCAACCACCCACCCTTTTCTGGTAAGGAAGTGTAACGTTTTCAATCCTCTTCTTAAAAGTTCAAACTAGGATTCACGTGTTCTGGGTTTCCGTAGTACCATAGGTTGTGTATGTGTGTGTAATTCCTTGTCTATCTGTTGCATCCAAGTTGTTATCTAATCAGCCTTTGGTTATCAACTGTTGGTACATTCCATACCGACAGGCTTTGCAATCCGACGCGATCTATCTGATTCGTTGTATACCGCCGCGATCTGTCTTACTCTTTATTATCCGACGTTATCTTGTTTGGGGTGTTCGTTTCCGTAGTTACTAATCTTTAGGTTCAACGTGAGAAGAAGGAGTTAGGATATGTGTTCCACTTATTCATGTGCGGAGTAATGATTTGAGTGCGGGATGGAGTCGCGACCATACCACTACTCTTATCATTCGCTTGTGTATATTGAATTGGTAGAGTCACTAATCTTGATTCGTTAAGTAATTTTGCGCATCTATTGGTATTTTAATGCCGAAATTTGTGGAAAATTTTTCTTTGATATATTTGTGTACCACACTCCTTTTCAGTCGTGTGCGATATGCTTAATATCCTCTAGGTGCTTTGTACTTTGTTGATATTTTAATATCATCTCAGTAATTTGTATCCTTTAATCTTGGTTAATTCCATCTTGGTACTATTTTGGATTATTATTATTCTCCATTATAGTACCGACTTGAGTTTTATATCAATCACAGGATGGCTCCACCACGCTCGATGAGGACATACCACTGAACTGGCTCCGACTTGTCAAACATCGCCAATGCTTTGGCAGCAATGCAGCAGAACCAACAGCGCTTTGAGGAAAGTGTCAGGAGGAACGAGTTTGCTCCACTACCTCCACCTCCCAAGCGAGGAGACATCAAAAGCTTCGTGAAATTCAACCCTCGCCAATTTGATGTTTCTGATCGACCACTGGATGCGGATGATTGGCTGCGTGAGATGTCAAGGCTACTCGAGACTGCTGATGTTCCTGAGCAGGAGTGGGTAAAGTGTGCTACTCACCTTCTGAAGGGAGATGCAACTCTCTGGTGGGAGAATTACTTGAAGGCAAGCTGCATTGGTTTTCAGCCTACTTGGGAAAGGTTCACGGGAGCGTTCAAGGAGCAGTATCTGTCAGAAATTGTTATGGAGAGGATGAAGGAAGCTTTTCTCAACCTTAAGCAGGGAAATGATAACGTCAACACCTACATCAGGAACTTCATGAATCTTTCTCGTTATGGTGGCGATGAGATATCTGATGACAAGAAGAAGCAAAAGAGGTTCAGGCAAGGGCTCAATGCATCGATCAAGTATGCAATCACACATGCAAGGCCGGCATCTTTTCTGGAACTTCAACACACAGCTCTGCAAGAGGAAGCAAGTAGGCAAGTGTTTGAGGAGTCCAAGAAACACAACCGTGATGCATCAAGCTCTTCAGTTATGGCAGCTCCTTCTAAGCGGCGTGTCTGGGTTCCTAACACCCCACCGTCGCTCCCGGCTCCACCAAGACCTGCAAGCTACGCGTCTAGGCCACCAAACTTCACCACTGCGGCTCCCAGGGGCTACAACCACCACTACCCTGGAGCGCCTGGCGGAGTCCCTGGCTACGTTGCTCCACGTCCACCTGGTGCATGCTTCACGTGTGGAGATCCTGGACATCTGAACTGGAACTGTCCGTTGAAAAACAAAGCTCTTCCTCCACCCCTGCCAAGATCTGCAGCAAGCTCTCCTCTGGTTCATGCACCACCACCTCGGGCTCTCAACATCAACACCAAGCCCGGGTCTACTGTTGCTCGTGCCAACTGTGTCAACGCCGCTCAAGCTGAGCATGCACCTGGAGTTGTGATGGGTATGCTTTCCGTTAACTCAGTCCCTGCACGAGTTTTGTTTGATTCTGGTGCATCGCATTCTTTTGTTTCTATCAAGTTTGCAAGTGAGAATGGGTTAGCGTCGGATCCTCTTCTTAAGCGGTTAATGGTTCTTTCTCCTGGAGCAACAATGGCAGCTTCTAAAATCATCCATGGCAATCAAATTGAGATTGGTGGCTCTTCGTTCTCGGCATCCTTAATTGTTCTGGGCAGTTCTGACATTGATGTCATCTTGGGCATGGATTGGTTGACAACAAATGCAGCTGTGATTGATTGTCTTTGAACGCTTCGGTTTCTCAAGATTCCTCAAGGCCATATAGTCTTTTCTCCAAGTCCGACTCCTGTTGTCCACTTTTCTTTGGCGGCTCAATGATGATGCTATGGAAGCTATTCAGAGTGTACCGTGGTCCGTGAGTTCCCGGATGTCTTTCTGAAGAGTTGCTGTATGCCTCCGGATCGTGAGGTTGAGTTTGTAATTGAGCTTGAACCTGGAACGGCTCCTATCTCCAAGCGGCCTTATAAAATGGGTCCTTCTGAGTTGGCTGAACTCAAACGACAACTTGATGAACAAGAGAAGTTGGGTTTCATTCAACACAGTACTTCTTATTGGGGTAGCCCAACAATCTTTGTGAAGAAGCGTGACAGGACTGATAGACTTTGTGTTGACTATCGGGCTCTCAATGTTAAAACCATCAAGAACAAATATCCCCTCCCACGGATTAATGATCTCTTCGATCAGCTAGCTGGAGCTGTGGTATTCTCTAAGCTGGATTTGAGGAGTGGTTATCACCAAATCAAGATTCGCAAGGAAGATGTCCCTAAAACAGCTTTCACCACCCGCTATGGCCTGTATGAGTACACGGTCATGTCTTTCGGTCTCACCAACGCACCTGCTACCTTCTCGAGGCTTATGAACTCGGTTTTCATGGAGTACCTTGATAAGTTCGTTGTGGTCTATCTGGATGACATCCTGGTCTATTCTAAGTCCAAGGAAGAGCATGAAGAACACCTTCGGTGTGTCCTAAACAAACTTCGCGAGAACCTCTTGTATGCAAAGTTCTCAAAGTGTGAGTTTTGGCTGCCTGAAGTAACCTATCTTGGTCATGTCATCTCGGCCAAGGGCATTGCAGTCAACCCGGAAACTGTGAAGACAATTGTTGAATGGCTTCCTCCTGTTAATGTCAAAGAAGTGCGGAGTTTTCTTGGTTTGGCTAGTTATTGCCGCTGCTCGTTGAACTTCTCGAAGATAGCGAAGCCTCTTACCGATCTCCTCAAGAAAGGCAAGAAATACCTGTGGACTCCTGCATGTCAAGCAAGTTTTGAGACCCTCAAAGAGAAGCTCACTTCCACACCAGTCTTGGTTCCTTCGGATACATCTAAGCCTTTCCAGATATTCTGTGACGCCTCTTTGCAAGGATTGGGTGCGGTCCTTATGCAAGAGAAACAGGTGGTTCCTTATGCCTCTCGACAGTTGAAGACGCATGAGATCAACTATCCCACACATGACCTCGAGCTCGCAGCAGTTGTCTTTGCTTTGAAGCTATGGAGGCACTACTTGCTTGGCAACCGTTGTGAGATCTTTTCTGACCACAAGAGTTTGAAGTATATCTTCACTCAGCCTGATCTCAACCTTCGGCAGAGGAGATGAATTGAAGCAATCAATGACTTTGATTTGACCATCAACTACACTCCGGGCAAAGCTAATGTCATGGCCGATGCTCTTAGCCGCAAAGCTTATGTCAACAACCTCATGATGGAAGAACAACAACCTCTCTTGTGCGAGGAATTCCGTCACCAACTCAGGAATTGTGGAACAAGGGCATCTCCTGAACCTTCCGCTACTCCTCTCTTGGAAGAAAAGATTCGCTCTCGTCAGCTTGGTGATCCGCACACCAAAAAGATCATCTCTAAACTTGAGCTTCCGAAGTATGAGTCCTTCCACGTTGATGATCAAGGCACGCTTTTCTTTGAGCACCGGATGTTTGTTCCAAACTACCCGGGTTTGAGAGAGCAAGTTCTCAAGGAGGCGCACGATTCTGTTCTTTCTATCCATCCTGGCAGCACAAAGATGTACATGGACTTGAAAACACAATATTGGTGGCCTGGTTTGAAACGGTATTGTGCCAAGTATGTCTCGGAGTGTGATGTCTGCCGCAGAGTGAAAGCTGTCCATCAGAAACCTTTCGGTCTTCTACAGCCATTGAAACCCCCGGAATGGAAATGGGAGAAAGTAGAGATGGACTTCATCACTGGTTTTCCAAGGTCGCAGAAGGGCAACAATGCAATCTTTGTTGTCATCGACAGGCTCTCTAAAGTGGCTCATTTCTTCCCGTTAAGGAAACAATTTACGGAATTCGGTTGGGTGAGCTCTATATCAACAGTAATTGTCTCTCCGTATGGGGTTCCGCTTGAGATCAGTCTGCACTGGAAGCATCTTCACTTCCAAGTTCGGGAGAGTTTCCAAAATGCTTTGGGAACAAAGTTGAACTTCAAACCGCTTACCACCCTCGATCGCAAGGAAAAGTTGAAAGGATCAATCGATTCGGAGGATATGCTTCGCTTATGCGTCATCTCTTTTGGCATGAAGTGGGAGGAATGTCTTCCTTATGCCGAATTCTCTTACAACAACAGCTTCCAGAAAAGTCTGAAGATGGCACCATTTGAGGCTCTCTATGGTCCCAAGTGCAGAACTCCGATTGGGTGGTGCGGGAGAAAGAATCTGGTTTGGCCACGACATTGTAACTCAAGCGGAGGAGAAGGTGCATATCATTCTTGAGAACACAAGATTGCTCAAAGTCGCCAGAAGAGCAATTATGACAGGAATCACACGGACATGGTGTATGCCCCTGGTGATCTCGTCTACCTTCGTGTCACTCCCATGAGAGGCACACACCGCTTCGGTATCAAAGGGAAGCTGGCTCCTAGATACATCGGTCCTTTCAAGATTCGTGGTAGAAGAGGAGAAGTTGCTTATGCCCTTGAGCTTCCGGAAAAACTCAAAGTCCATGATGTTTTCCACATCTCTCAACTCAAGAAGTGCTTCAAAGATCCCGGCATGACCGTGGATCATGAGCTAATCGATCTCCAAGAAGACCTGTCTTATCAAGAACACCCCACAAAAATCCTTGAGACCGCAGAAAGAAGGACTCGCAACAAGTCCATCAAGTTCTGCAAGGTGCAGTGGTCACACCATTCTGTTGATGAAGCCACTTGGGAACGTGAAGATGAACTCCGTGCCAACTATCCTACCCTCTTTGTGTCTTCTTCTTCCTAGAATCTCGGGGCGAGATTCCTGTTTAGTGGGGGAGAGTTGTAGCATCCCAGTTGTCTAACATCTGTAATGCTACTTGATCTAGTAATAAAATGGTTACTTCCTACATATAATTGTTGCATCATCATGTTATCATGCTCATGTCATCATGCCACCTTGCATTTGAGCATCATACAAAACCCCTTTTGTTTTGGTTCTTATCTCATATGCATTATTATTGGTATTTGCCTCTTGATATTGTATTTGGTTCTTGATATATTGTTAAATGCCCAAGTTGAGTTGGGGGCATATCTTTTATTGACTCCACCACCTTTTCTTCACCACATTATAATTCCACCATCCAATTAATATGAGCTGGCATTTAATTGAGTTTACCTAGCTCATGGGGGTTGGGTGGGTCCAATGCTTGTCCCTTTTTGCTTGGCCTTATTCCACCTTTTGGAAATGCATGGAATAGTGCCATATGATTTTATGTTGTTTTCACAATATGAATACATGGCATTTATTATTTGCATGGGCCATGCAAAACCACCACATCTAGGTCATTTGGTTTTATTTGAACTCTTGAGTGGGTCCTCTCTGTCTTATTCCTGCTCTTGGGCTTGATCCATTTTAATCTTGCTCATACCTCATCACCTCTTTTCTTCTTTCTCTTTTGGCCATCTTGTTGAGCTTGTGTGGATCATGCTTGATCTAATCAAGACACCAAACCCTCTATCTCTCTCTCTCTCTCTTAACCTCTAGCAAAACCCTACCCCCCTAAACACCATACCCCATCAAGCCCTAAACCCCTCCCCCTCTCTCTAACCCTCCTACCACTCCTGGTGCTTGTTCATGTGATGCCATTATCATGTGCTTAAACATGGGCACACCTTTCCTCTCATCTCACCTCTCTCTTTAACCCTAAACCCGAGCCCCTCTAATCCAAACCCTAAACCTTGTCTCTTGTTCTCTCTTGCCTCTCCTCTTGGTCAAACCCACTGTTCCATATTCCCCTGAAAAAGTGCAGCAGATTTTGAATTTAGGAGCTGGTTTAAATTTGCATTGGAATAAAAAACAAGCAAATCAAATAAAAATAGAAAGAGGAAGAAAAAATAGTGAGAGAGGAGCTGCAGCAGCCTACCTGGGCCTCACCCAGCCGCAGCAGCCCAGGAACCTTCCCTCCTTCGGCCCAACTCACCTCCACGGCCGGCCCCCTTCGCCCCAGGGCCGCCTCCTGTTCTTCTTCCTCCGTCGCCACCTCTCTCTCTGCCTCGCTAACGGGAGGGATCAGGTAGCCGTCGCCCCATCAGCCGCGTCATCCCCCTCCCCTTCTTATCCCCAAGCCACGGAGGCCCTCTGGAACCCTAGCTACTTCCTCTTCCCCCTCTCCGCCGCCATCCCCGACCTCTGCTTCCATCTTTACTCACCCTGCCCGAGAGCTGCAGCCAGGAGCGCGTCGTCGTGTCGTCGCCATGGTCGACGTCGAGGCCACCTGACGGCGGGGATCACATCTCCGTGCTTAGGCCGTCCCCCCAGCAAGCGGCAGAGGGACCACCGCTCCCTGGATCCCCTCCCCGAAGACCCCTCTGCCGTGTCAGGAGAACCTCACCGCCGGCTTTTTCCTGGACGTCCTCCCGGAGCTCCTGGCCACCATCGGCACCACTTCCAGTGGGAATCAATCGCGGTGAGCCCCTTTTCTCTTTTCCCCTCCCCCTAGCATCTTCCCCGCTGACCAGAGGCCGCCTCGACGCCGGCGATTCTCAGCCGCGCGCACGAGTTTAGAGCCCCGTCAGTTTCGTCAGTGAACGTGCCTGCAGTTGTCCCCCATGCCACCTCTGTTCGTGTCGTTCCAGCCGACGCCGTGGTGCCTCTCCCGCTCCGTTTTCGGTGCTCATCTGTAGTCCATGCCTCCCTCTGTCCAACGAGCCATCACTCGACCAAAACCGTCTGGCAATGCGCTCGCCATCCTCCTCCGAAGTGACACCTCCCTCCTGTCGCCGTGTGGATGAATTAAATCCATCGATTCGACCGTTTTTCGTCCTCTGTTCCTTGCCGTTTCCCCACCGCTGCAGCCAAGATCCGGCGACGACCCCTTGACGGAACTTGTAGCTCTAGCTAAGCTCTGCATTTTACGTTTTGGTGGTTCTCCCTAATTCGCAACAGGTGGCTCGGCATCGTCGCCCGAAGATGGAACCAGCTAGGCATTTTTGCGAACGCAAAAATTCAGTTTCGTCAGTCTGAGCCGATCAGCTCCTGGTAGTTTTGCATGCAGGTCCCTGGCTTTTCTAAACCTCAATCCGCAGTCCACTCCTTCGGGTTTTCTTTGTAAAAACCCCCCTGAGGTACCCCTTTCCCAACCCGCGGTCCTCAACCCCACTAGGCCATGCCCAGTCAGTACCAGGCCCACTCGGCAGAGACCGTGGCTAGGTCTGGACTGGGTGGAAAAAGTTTTCTGTTTTTCTATTTCGAATAAAATCTTTTCAAATTGTTTTAAATTCAAATTCGAATCAGTTTTTAATAACTTTTAAATTATAAATCCAAATTTAGCAAATAATATATGTTTTTGAATCAGAAAAATGTGAGGAATTCAAATATGCCATTCAAAATATTATTTGGACACTTTAAATTTCAAGTTGAACTAAATTACAACAAAATGCCCCTGGACCTTAATAAATTAATAACTTTAGTTTTATAACTCCGAATTTGATAAATGATATGTCTAAAATGATCAGCTCGACGAGATCTTTCTGTTTATGCTATCCATAACTTCAATTGCAGCATGCATCATGTAAATATATAATATACAGCAACTAATATGACAATAAAAGGGGACCAAAACTCAATAAAAATGTTATCTCTTGTATTCTACACCTCACCCATGCCATGCTACATTATTGCCATGCAACTTGTGCATCATTCATCATGGCATGATTGTTTGCTTGTCGCATTTTATTCATATGCTTGCGCTCTTTATTTATGTTGGCCCTTGTTTGTTTGGTTCTTCTTCGAATAGACTCTGAGCAGGGGATATATCAAGAGAACCAGGAGCACTACCCAGATCCGTCTCTCGCTTCAACTGAGTTGTGCAAGCATTACCACATGCTTGCATACATACAGTACCTATTGCCTCTATCTTATTCTTGCATCATTGAGTCGCGATTGCATTAAATTGAATCCCAAGTATTGCATAGCCTTTACTTTTAAACCCCACCAAGCTTGTTCCTCCATCCCATGAGCCATTACTACAGGAGTTGTTTGAGCCATGCGAGTCGTAGAACAGCATGTGTAGGGTATGTGAGAGTCTGATGGATAACGAGGTACCTAAACAACTTAACCTGAGTAGTAATGGGATAACTAATGAAAGTGGCACCGGTGAGCAATATCTGCTATTTGGTTTTTCCTGCTCACTTGTGTCCCGTAGGACCGCGAGTACTTGATTCCTGCTCCTTGATTATTCGCGCTATCCACATCCGGGAGGCTTATGGGACCCCCCTGAGCCAGAGCTTGATTCCGTCTTATTTCTTGGGGCCACAAACTAGTTTGAGGTTTTGTTACTATCCTGTACTTATGCCATGCTTTACTGCTTTATTAAGTTTGTGCGAGGAGCACACTGTACTGTTTAGGTAAGCGGAGTGTTTTCGCGGTATCGACAAGCCCAGTCACACTTTCGGGTTCCCGGTCGTTTACAACCATTGTCGCAAACCTTGAGTCCGTCTCGGAGTCATCTAACTTCGCTATGGTCTACTCAATGGGTGGCCCCTGAAATATTTCAACTGTGATTGCTTTGTCATGAAAGCCTCGTTGGGTTTGATTTGGTTTTTCCGAGGTTGATCGAGTGTGTGTTGCTATTTGTGCACCCTGCAGGTAAAACTTTCAAAGCCGTGTCCGCGGTTATGGACGACTTGGAGCACGTTTCTCGATCATAGACAAGCATAACTAAAGTACCGCTTTAATCGACTAAGTAATTTGACTAGTAAATAGTGCAACACTCATGGAATGGTTAATAAAATTGCCAACGGTGGGGTTGTTTCCGCTTCCTCGTTGGTAGCGAGGAGGAGGATGGATCTGATGAAATTACTGTTATAACTGTTGTCATTAATTCACGGACATCCGCCTATCATTGGTTAGGCGGATGGTTAGCGTTTATCTATAGAAGCTAGGGTTTATCTTCGCTGCAATTGCGTCACCCAGGTTGTGTCCCCTTTAGAGGCATAAAGACTTGCCGAGTACCCTTAGGGTCTCACACGATAAATTATTGGTTCGATGAACAGTACACTCGCGGGCGGATCTTTGGGTGGAAGAGGCGATGGCGTGGCAACGATCGGTGTAGAGATTCCGAACGGGATCCGTGAGATCTGTGGCGGGATGTGCTTATTTCTATGGCATCTTATGCCGATTTGCTTCTTATCCGTACTCGGACTTTGTTTTGCCGCTTGATACTCGATGTGTGATGTAGGAGGAATTATCCTAAAATATTATATCTATCTAGGTCATTTGAATCTTGCCGTATGGCGTTGCTATATTTCCTTTCTTTCTAGATGGAATGGCTCTGATGTACTTTTGTATGGTGGCTTGCATACATACTCATTTGTGTATGTAGTTGATCCCTTCGCCTGCCGATTACGCCGCCCGTACAGGTCCCGATGAATTGGAAGTGGTTGGGACGGCCGAAAGGTCTACCCGTGAGTGGCTTTTGGGGCCCCACCGTACTATTTCAACCACTACCGTTTATCCAGGCTTGTATCTAGGAGCGTAATTCACCGAGGTAGTTACAGATGTTGGGTACGGTATTTTTCCTACTATCCTTTCAGTATGTCATTCTCCTGATTGGTGGATAGACACGGGTGCTAATACACATGTATGTTCTGATATTTCCATGTTTTCTCTTATCAGGGGTCAAGGACTTCTTTCGTGCTGATGGGAAACGGCTCACATGATTCTGTTCATGATGTTGGTACGGTAAATCTGAAGTTTACTTCGGAGAAGACCGTATAGCTAAAGAATGTGCAGCACGTTCCTTCCATCAATAAGAATCTCGTCAGCGGATCTCTACAATTTTTTATGTTCTATGCTTGTTTAGTATCTACTTTGCTTTGTCCACACTTTGAGGTGTTTTTATATGTTTTCTGGTACTAACCTATTAACAAGTTGCCACAATGCCAGTTGCATGTTTTCTGCTGTTTTTGGTTCCAGAAAAGCTAGTAAGGAAATATTCTCAGAATTGGACGGGAGAAAAGCCAAATTCAATATTTCACCAAGGAGAACACAGAGTATAGAGGAGAGACGGAGGGGATCCACAGGGCGGCTGCACCCCAGGCCCATCCTAGGCAGCGCTGGGCGGTGTGGCCCCGGCCGCCTCCCCGCCGCCTCTTTGCCTATAAGAAGCCCTCGATGCCTAAACCCTAAGTATCCGATCAATATTCCACTAAACTGTCTGTAGCCGCCACCACCATCGTCCCTAGATCGGGGTGATCTGAAGCTCTTCCCGGCACCCTGCTAGAGGAGAGATCATCCTGGAGGCCTTCTTCTTCATCATGCTAGCCTCTGGTATGAAGCGTGAGTAGTTCCACCTTGGACCACGGGTCCATGTAGTAGCTAGATGGTTGTATCTCCTCCTTTGTGCTTTCATGTCTAGATCTTGTGAGCTCCGTTCATGATCAAGATATCATCAATTTGTAATCATGCATGTTGTGTTTGCGGGGATCCGACGGGTATTGATATTACTATGTCAAATTGATAAATAATTTTGTCTTATTGATTCTATCATGTTTGTGTTGTTTGTGATCTTGCATGCTCTCCATTGTTAGTAGCTCTCTTGGCCAAGTAGTTGCTACTGACTCCAAGAGGGGGTATTTATGCCCGATAGTGGGTTCATGCCTCTATTTAATCTAAGGGAAGTGACAGAAATCTCTAAGGTTGTAGATGTGCTGTTGCTACTAGGGAGAAAACAACGGTCTCTTGTTTATGGAACAAGTGGATTGTTTACTGATACGTCGGAAACATATCTATAATTTTTGATGCTCCATGCTTGTTTTGTATATACTTTGCTTTATTTTGTCTACACTTTGAGGTGTTTTTATATCTTTTCTGGAACTAACCTATTAACAAGTTGCCACAGTGCCAGTTGCCTATTTTCTTCTGTTTTTGGTTCCAGAAAGGCAGAAAATCAATATTCTCGGAATTGGATGGGACAAAAGCCAAAGTCAATAACTTTCCGAGAGGGACAAGAATCCAGAAGGAGGGACGGAGAGGCACCAGAGGGTGGCCAGACCCTCCTGGGCGCGGCCAAGCCTGGCCCACGCCTGGGGAGGGTGTGGGACCTCTGGCCGTCTCCTCGGCCTCCCCCTTCGCCTATAAGAAGCCTCCGACACAAAAACCCTAGGGCATCTAGAAGAAATCGACAAAAACCTCTGCAGCGCCATCGCCACCGAAGGGGAGATTCAGTGGACAGAAGTCTCTGTTTCGGCACCCTGCTGAGATGGGGAAGTTCCCCCGAAGCCATCACCATCGATCTCCACCACCATCTCCATCACCGTTGTTGATTCCCATGATGAGGAGGGAGTAGTTCTTACTCGAGGCTAAGGGACCTACCGATAGCTATGTGTTCATCTCTCTCTCTATGCATGGTCATATTGTGATCATGAGATTTGTAATCAAGTAGATCTACCTTGCTACTCAAGTGCTTCAATAGATCTCTGCTCTCCCCATGTGTGTGAAAGTGACAGCATGCACGCCATGGTGGCACTTAGGTTTGAGTCTACATAAATACTCTTTGTGCTTTAATAGATCTATGCTTTTCCCCACGTGTGTGAAAGTGACAGCGTGCATACCGTGTGTGGCACTTTGGCTAGATTGAATATTTGTTATGAGTTATATTTGGAGTTGGATGTCTATGAAATTGTGGTGTTTGTTGGAACCATCTAGTGCTCAAGGTGACTGTGTGGGGTTATCTATATTGGGGAAGGCGGACTTTGAGGTGTGCTGTTATAGCCCTACCGATGATTAGAGTGTCCAACCGGAGAGTAGTTAAGAGTAGTATCACGAAGAGAGGATATTTATATGAGAGAGTGTTCACTAGTGAAAGTATGATCCCTAGGACTTGTTTCTAAACATTGAAACACCGTTTGCTACTAGATCTGTTGCATGTTTGCTTGCTTCCATCTTTTACCTTTCCTCCATGCCATCAACTCTTTTCTGGCACCGTTACCACTTGTATTTCACTATCTCTTCGCCGAACTAGTGCACCTATACACCTAACAAGTGTATTGGGTGTGTTGGGGACACAAGAGACTTCTTGTATCTTGATTGCATGGTTGCTTGAGAGGGAATACCTTTGACCACTTCCTCCCTGAGTTCGATAAACCTTGGGTAATCCACTTAAGGGAAACTTGCTGCTGTTCTACAAACCTCTGCACTTGGAGGCCCAACAACTGTCTACAAGAATAGAAGTGCGTAGACATCAAGCTCTTTTCTGGCGTCGTTGCCGGGGAGGTAAGGTAAAAGGTGATCACATCCTCCGGTGTGAGTGCTCGAAGTAATTTCCTTTAGATTCTACAGTTTTGTCTTTTTGTTTCTTGTTTTCACTAGTTAGGCTTAATGGAAAACAACAACAAAATTATAGAGCTCTATAGTATTTATCTTGAGTTAGGACATGAAGTGTTTGAAGAGAAAATTTTAAAACCTATGGAACATTATTTCCATGCTAATAGCAATGTTATTAGTATGAAATTTTTTAACACCATTGTTACTAATGCTATGGAAAAGTCTAAGCTTGGGGAAGCTAGTTTTTATTTAAATGACCTTTTTAGTTCCCCAATTTATGATGATTACAATGATGAGTATGATATTTTTAGTCCACCTACTATTGAGGAGAATGTTTATTGTGATTACAATATGCCTCCTATATTTGATGATTATGGTGATGAGAATAATAGTGATAGCTATTTTGTTGAATTTGCTCTCACTATGATTAATAAGGATGACTATGCTTATGTGGAGAGTAATAATTATTATATGCATGTGGCTCATAATAAGAATGTTTTATGTGATAGTTATATTGTTAATTTTATTCATGATGCTACTGAAAGTTATTATGAGAGAGGGAAACATGGTTTTATGCATCTCAATAATATTAAGTTTCCCGTCTTTATGTTGAAATTTTTGAAGTTGCACTTGTTTTGCTTTCCTATGCTTGTTGCTTTGTGCTTTCATGACTTGTTTCTTTACAAGATTCCTATGCATAGGAATTGGGTTAGACTTAAATGTGTTTTTAATTTGCTTCTTGATGCTATCTTTTAAATCAATTCATATTTCTTATGTGAGCATCTTCTCAAACTATCAAGCCTAACTTAAAGGCGTTAAAAAAGTACTTGTTGGGAGATAACCCAAGAGTTTTCTTGAGTCTTGGAAGTTATTACTTCTGTAATGACCACTCATTGTCCTTTTTGTTTGATTTTTTGTGCCAAGAATGACCTCTAATGAGAGGAAAGTAAGATTTGGGGAGTTGTTGTCCCGAAACAGATTTCTGTCCTCCACCATAAAAATTCGTGAGGAGTCTCTATAAGTCGGATTTAGCTAAAAATTTACGAATAAATCCCCATTATGTTAGATAAATTTCTTTATTTCAACACTTTTTGATTTGAGCAACATAAGATCTTCGAAAAAATCAGTTTCTACCTGCTGGTCTGTTTTGACAGATTTCTGCCATTATTTGCATTTGCTTCTTATTAATTCCTTTTGGGTTATTTTTGGGAAATTGAGATTTTTGAGGGAATTTATACAGTAGCTTGTGTTTTTAGTGAAAGTTTTGCTGTTTTAAAACTAAACCCAAAGGTCTATTATCCTTTAAATACACTAATGTTGCTAATGAAGATTGTGTGAATTTTTGTATGAAGGAAAATTTGTAGGTGTGGAGAAAGAATGATGTAATGAGATGAAGAATGGACAAAAGCTCAAGCTTGGGGATGCCACCCTGTTTCACCCCAAGAAATATTCAAGAGGTAGAAGCGTCAAATCTTGGGGATGCCCAAGGCATCCCCTTCTTCATCAATAAAAAGCTCAGGTCTTTCTAGACACTTCGTTTTTATTGTTTCATGCATTGTTGTGTTGTTCTTGGAGCATCTTAGTTTTCGTTTTTGGTTTTTGTTTGCTTAGTTTGCTTGAGTGAGTTGGTTGGTTACACCACACTTCTTTTGGAGAGATACACACTCTGTTTCCATTGCATAGAACACTCTAGTTTTCACTCTTATTTGTTTTGTGAGTGTTCACTTTTTCTAGCACTGCGTTCAGCCTTAGTTTTCTTATGCTTCCAGTTTAGAACTTTTTAGTTCTTCTTTATGGATTTGTGAGACAAGCTCACTGATCTTTATTAATTATTATCTTTGTGAGTTGTTTCAAATAAGTTGTTTGGTGTTGGAAAAGAGTAGAAAGTTTTATGCTTAAGTGGTACAAAAGGGAGCTTGTTTTGACTGTGACTTAGACTTTATCGTGTCATGGTAGATGTTGATTTGACCTTATGCTTAGTGATTATTGCTGTAGAATGACTTGTTCCAAACAATTAAAATTGCTTAGTGTGCCTTGAAAGAATTATGCGTTGTTTTAGCATGCAAAAGCATAGTATTGTGGTATTCTCCTTAGATGCTTTGTTTGGGTTGACTTGGCACATGATCACACCATGTTATGACTATGAACAAGTCACCATAGCCTCTATGATCATTTAGTATTTGACTTGTAGTACCACTCTATGCTTTGATTAGTAATGTTTTGTCGCTCTGCATGATTATGGCCATTATTGCTCTCTTAGTTGGTTGCTTCCAGTCTTTTGCTAGCCTCCACTTGTATGAGTAAGCTTTACTCATGCTTACAACTCTCAAGAAACCAAGTTTTTCCAAAGTGTCCACTATAAACTCCTATGCATGGTGTGTTACACCATTCCAAGTATATTCTTGTTTTCAGCTATCTTCCAATTAAAAACTATTTTGTTATGTGAAAACTTAGTGATTAAAGCCCTCACAAACTTGATGGCACACTTTATATTCCTTGCCCCTAATAAACCTGAACCATTGTGTCATCTTTGTTGTATATGCTTGCACTTATATGTTGGAATTAGCAGAACCGTGTTGTCATGGGGAACGTGACGAGGATCGATCTCGTCAATGCCCATTGTTATGAGCTTGGGTTTTGGAGAAGATGGGGATGCTGGAGATCGCGGAACGGTTAACAGACAAGCAAACAGGGGACACGAGATTTACCTAGTTTCAGGCCCCCGGAGGGAAAACCGTACTCCTGCTTGTCTGCTCTTGGTTACGGCAGAACCGAAAGTTACAGGGGTGCGCAAATGCAATCTGGCGTTGAGGTGTGTATGTGGTGGTATGAGAGGTTCCCTCCTTGCCTTTATATAGAGGTAGGCAGGTCTCGGGCACAGATCGAGTCGGTTACAGGTTTTAGGGTTTGCCCCTTTGAATATTCTATCTTTTCTAGTCTTGCTCTCCAAGGATCCGAAGGCGTCATGGGCCTGGGCCACCCGAAAGTCTTCATGGGACGGCGCATATTCTCGTGAGCCTTCCTTGGGATGGAACAAGTACGCTAAGGTCGTGTACCCTTAGGGTATAACCATGTTAGTAGCCCCCGAGTGTTCAGTCGAATCGTAGATTCGTGTGAGGACTCTTTAATCTTTCGGGCGCAGTTGTCTTTGTTTGTTAAAGAATGATTAACGTGTAGGGATTGTTGATGCGTGTGCCTGACTCTCCCGACGGATCAGGGTTAGTTAACTGTCTTAGGACAAAACAACACGATCTTCTTCAGATTCGAGTCCCTCGACTCGAACCCGGAACATATGCTGGCGTAATTTGACTCAGGCCATTGAGGACTTACAGGAGTGGAATCCCAGTAAATTTCAAATGATGTACCCAACGCGTCCGTCGGGATTTTCATCGCGCCTGCTGGCACGGATTTTTACTAGCAGAGCGCAGTCGTGTATGTTGCCAGGCCATCAGATGGTATCTGTAGGTTTTATCTTTGCGTCGCAAACACAGCATCCGAAATTTTATCACCGCGGAGGTGTTTCGGGTGGCCAAGGAGGATGTTTACTCACTTAGGATTGGCCGGGGCAAAGTTGCCAAAAAGTTTTTGCATTCTGATCCGAAGGATCACAGTCGAATAATTCATAGGGTGCGCGACCAGCGCTCCCTATGGGAGTAGTCCCCGAGTGTCTGTTCGAGTCGTAGACTCGAGCGGAGACTTTAGTTCAGCCGTTGCTTGCTTCAGGTCCATAGGACACAATTTTTTCAGATGCTTGAATCAATCCTCCCTATGGGAGTAGCCCCCGAGTCTGTAGTGGAGTCGTAGACTCGACGTAGGACTCAAACAAATAGTTCAGTGGTGTAGTAACTTAATCATACTTCGGGTGCGCGGCCAGCGCTCCTGATAGGAGTAGCCCCCGAGTAGTTACTCGAATCGTAGATTCAAGTGAATACTTAAGCTGTGCAGCCGAAGATTTGTAATCGTTGCTAGTATAGCCTTAATGACGTCAGTGCTGACGATCGGTGACCTCAAGCGTCTTCGGCGCCAGAGGTGACATGACTGGACGAACGTGGTCCCACCTTCTGACTTTGAATTGACTGGTCACACACGACGCGGAGATAATTACAGCGTCTCCTCGGTTTCCATGCGTAGTTGACGTCGTGCGAGCGACGGTTCGCTGCTGTGCTGACACGTGGACGGTTGAATTTTGATGCTGGCTCTAGGTCTTCTCGATGAACGGTCCCTGTTCATCGTCTTCGTCCTTATAATCTGTGGGGGGAAATTTGTTTGTTTTCATCGCAGCCATTTTCTTTTCACTGGTTCCACCTTCTTAAGCTTTTCTTTGCCGCACGCTAGAAGTTCTTTGATCCTTCCCATCTTCTTTTCTGCGCTTACACCGCCGCTGTCTCCGCACTACAATAGGGAAGTCGAAGAAGGCCTCCACCGTGGCGGGCACCAGAACTGCTGCCGGCGGCAAAAAAGGCACCGCCCTGCCCGCGTCACCGATGGTGGGTGGCGGCGTACGGAGACGCGCGAGGGCTACCTGCGCAAGCTTCGTGAGCGTGGTCTAATCCCACAAGGCAAGGAGGCCGTCAATATTCCCGGCGATGAGGTAATTCCCCGTCCACCCGCTGGGTTTCGGGTCATGTTTGTTGCTTTTGTCCTTCGGGGCCTCTCTCTCCCAGTCCATGATTTTCTCCGCGGACTACTTTTCTTCTATGGTATCCAACTCCACCATCTATTGCCAAATTATCTTCTCCACATCGCCTGTTTCATCACCTTCTGCGAGTGCTGGCTCGGCATCGAACCGCACTTTGTCCTTTTTCGGAAACTCTATTCCGTGAAGAGGCAATCTGGCTTTGATGGTGTTTATCCCATCGACGCCTGCATCATTTCCCTTAAATCCAATTTTCTCTTCTCCCCTTTTTCTATGTCTGAGTCTGTCCAATACTGGCGGAGGCGTTGGTTTTACATCCGCGATTCCACAGTGGATGGGCAAAATTTTGGCCTTGCTCCTTTCGATTCCACCTAGAAAATCCTGCCGAAGAGGTCCTGGAAGAACCACATCTTGGATGGTGAGGTGGCGGAGATAGAGGAGCTCTATCGTCGGGTGGAGGACCTCCAGGTGATTCCGGGGAAAGAGGTGAACGGTGTGGACATCATCCGCACCTTCCTCAAATGTCGGGTGCAGCCGCTTCAGGCTAGGGCGCACCCAATGTTCCTTTACTCTGGCCGCCACGACCCGACGTGAGTTGCGACTGAGGAGTTCTCCAGGGGGGATCTCGACAGAATCCTTCGGCCACTGCTGAAGTACAAAGCTGAAGAGGACCTTCCGGGGAAGTCGTTGACCCCTCCGTTTACTGCCTCTTGTTCGGTTCCGCATGTGTAGATCCGGGTCGTGCGCGTAGCGCTATTTTCGAGTGTGTTTTTCTTGTACTTGCTTGTTCTGAAAGTTTGTTTTCTTTGTGCAGGAGTTCAAGGTACCGGGCATGGTGCCTCCACTACCCAAACGTTTTCTGGATGCGCCGGACAATGAGGTAGTGGACTCCATGTATGAGCTTCCCTCGGCGCAGTCACAAGCTGAAGAAGCCCCCGAGTCGAGCAAGGAGCAGACCCGAAAGCGGGCACGGAGCTCGAGTGAATCGTCGGATGCCTCGACTCTGCCAACGCCTAGGAACCCGCCGTGTCTTGTGCGTCATAGTGGAGGTGATGGTGGCTCTTCCTCTCCTATTCCGGCTCTGTGCAGGCTGTAGCGCCGCAGCCACCGGTGAAGCGGAAGAAGGGAGAGAAGAAGGAAGACAAGAAGGAAGAGAAGAAGGACCAGAGTTCCTTGCCTGTCTTCAATTTGAGCGATATGGACTCGTAAGTTCTTTCGAGTGTTTTTTGTTATCCTTCATTGTTGCTTGATTGTCTTTGACTGGTGTTTTCCTTTGTAGCCACTCCTTTGATGGCTCGTTTAGTGATGCCACTCAGGAGATGGTGGGGGAGTCGAAGATGACGCCTCCCCCTTCGCAAACGGTGGCCACCTCTGGGGGTGTTGCTCCGAACCCTTCTCCGCAGGAGGCTCGGGTGATTGTCTCCCAGAAGACTACAGCCGGACCTTCGGAGTCGCCGTCTGATCATGTAAGTGCTTTCGTTCTTGCCGTGGGGGGAGCCCCCGAGCATTTTTTGTATGATATGCTGATCATTGCTTATGTTTTGTGCGCGTCTCGGGGGGAGCCCCCGAGCGTCTTTTGTATGCTTGATTTTGTTTTGCTAGTTTCATGGGCGCATCCCCCGAGTCCTTTTCATGATAAGCTGCTCCTTCTGGTCGCCTTTTGTGCAAGGCGCCAACCAGTTGGTGAAGTAGCATCTGACGTTGGAGGCCAGCCTGTAGAGCCTTCAAGGTTCATCTTTAGATATATCTTCTACGTCTTCGTGTGTTTGCTTTCTTATGAATCTCATGCGTGTTCTCTTTTGCAGATGAAAATAATACTACCCTCCGTGATCTTGATGCTCTCAAAAAGAGTCTCGGGCGAGCGGAGAAGAAGGCCAAGGATGCCGTTGGTGCGAAGGAGTGCCTCGGGTGGGAGTTAGCCGACGCAGCTGCAGCCAAGGAGCGCTTGCAGCATGAGGCTATAGACCGCGAGGAGCAGCTCGCCACCGCCGCATCTTCGTGCGAGAGGGAGGTAGCCGAGAAGCTGATGGCTGCTGCGAAGGCTATTTTGGGTGAGTGATTTCACATGTATGATCTTTTCCATCTACCCTTGTCTCTCTGGCTTTGTTTGATTCGGACTGTACTTGTATATTTTCTAGATGCCGCAGGCATTGAGTTCAACCATAGTGCTCTGGAGCACGGCAGTGCTCTGGATGATGCTAATGCGGCGGTCGAAGACCACTGCAGTACTGTGGTTGGCTCCCTTGCTAAAGCCAAAGAGGTTCTCGGGCGCTTCTACAAGGAGCTCATCCCCAAGGGCGTTGCCCTTGAGGATGTCGACTTGTTGGCGGACGCATTGTCAGCCGAAGCTCCCGCGCGTACAAGCATAAGCAGAAGGTCATCGACGCGTCCATGGGGCTGGCGATGGCCATGGCGTCTGGGGCGGAGCTGGATCTTCATCAGGTCACCTCCCTGATACCAACGCCTCCCGACGGAACTAAGGTAGCCTTTTGTTGGAGATATGCCCTAGAGGCAATAATAAATGTATTTATTATTATATCTTTGTGTTTATGATAAATGTTTGCATTCATGCTATAACAGTATTAACCAGAAACATTAATACTTGTGTGATTTTTAAACTAAATTAGAGTCTGTGGTAAAGCCTCTTTATAATACTAGCTTGTTGATTAATAGATGATCATGGTTTCTTGATCATGAACATTTGAGATGTTGTTAATAACAAGATCATATCATTAGGAGAATGGTATGATGGACATACTCCTATAGATAAGCGTAGCATAAAGATCAAGTCATTTTAATAGTTCAATTGTTATAAGCTTTCTGATACATAGTAACCTAATTCCTTCGACCATGAGATCATGCTTATCACCATCACCAGAAGGATGCTTTGATGACATCAAACACCACATCGTAACTGGGTGGCTATAAAAGTGGCATTGAGTGTTCGGAAAGTATGGGTTGAGACACATGGATCAAGAGTGGGATTTGTCCATCCATATGACAGATAGATATACTCTGGTCCCTCTCGGTGGATGTCATCCAATTAGCTTAAAAGCATGTGACTGGATCACAAGGGATCACATACCACGGGAACGAGAAAAGAGTACTTATCAGTAACGAGGTTGAACTAGGTATGCAGAGATACCGACGATCAAAACCTCGGATAAGTAAACTATCGTGAGACAAAGGGAAATTGGTATCGTATGTAAGTGGTTCATTCGATCGCAAAGTAATCGTAGAAATATGTGGGAGCCATATGAATTTCCATATTCCTCTATTGGTTATTGATCGGAGAAGTGTCTCGATCATGTTCGCATAATTCATGAACCGTAGGGCACACTTAAGGATTCGATGTTGTTGAGTAGTTATGGAATGATGAGTAAGAGACCGAATGTTGTTCGGAGTCTCGGATGGGTTCTGGGTTATCATGAGGAGATCCGGAATGGTCCGGAGAATAAGATTCATATAAGGAAAGTCCTCTTTCGGAGTTGGGGAATGATTCCGGTGTTTTCACCTGGAATGTTCTAGAAGGGTCCGGAAGGACCGACACTCCGGAGGGGAAGGGTACATGAATGTGTCATGACAATATGGAATGGTTGCATCATGTACTAGGTCACTTGGCTGGGCAAAATAAAGGGAGATATCAAATCCTAGTTTGAAAGTCAAACGCCAATTTGAAAAAGTCAAACGACAAGTTTGCTTGGTGGAGGGAGAGTAGGAAACCTACTTGGGGAGGAGTTCCCCTCCCTCCACCCACCGGCCAAGGAGGCCGAGTTGGGGGAGGACTCCCTCCTCCCAACCGGCCACCCTCCACATATATAAGGAGGGGTAGGGCGCCCCCTACCCCTCACACCCAAAAATCCTAGCCCTAGCCGCCGGCCTCCTCCAAGTCGCCGCCGCCACCTAGGGTTCCTTCAACTCACCAAGTTGGGGATTCTCCAAGCCCTAGCCGCCGTCCAAGCTCCCCCCTTGGTGCTTCTAAACCCTAGATTTCCAAGGCACCTCTCTTGCTCCACCATACTCGCTCCGGCTTAAGGCGAAGCCCTGCGAGATCTCCCCTCTACTACCGACACCACGCCGTCGTGCTGCCAGAATCGCAAGGAGAGTGCTACAACCTCCGCTGCCTGCTGGAACAAGGGAGAGGAAGGTCTTCATCGAGTACCGAACGTGTGACCGACTGCGGAAGCGCTGAGCAGCGATCTTGGAAGGATCGTCTCTGCGATCTTGAGATCGGCAGAAATCGACTACATCACCCACGAGGATCTGCTCTCGTTAACCGCTTTGGAATCTTCGAGGGTGAGTTCCTCTATCGACTCGTTGCTACAATCTAGTAGATAGATCTTGGCTTGTTTGTTTGCATGCGGTAGAATTTTTTTGTTTTCCATGCTACGAACCCCTACAGTGGTATCAGAGTCGTGTCTATATGTAGATCTGTTGCACGAGTAGAACACAATGGTCATTGTAGGCGGTGGTGCTTTTATTATCAATTGCTTTTTGTGTACTTTGCATCTTGCGGTATGATGGGATGAAGCAGCCCGGGCAAACCTTACATGACATCGTTCATGAGACTTTCTCCACGCTCAACATGCAACTTGTATTGCATAAGTGGATTTGCGGGTGCCTGTCTCTCCCATCATAGTATAGATCCAATTTACAACGGGCACTTGATAGTTCAAGCATCAACGTTGTGGTTCTTGTTAAATAAGTTAGAGACACTTATTGAAAGCCCCAAACCACGTAAAATATGCAAATAAAATTAGAGGCGTCTAACTTTGTTTTGCAGGGGTGTGCTGTGATGTGATATGGCCATGATTGTGATTATACTTGATGTATGCAATGTTCCTTAATGTAAGTTGGCAACCGGCAGGAGCCATATGGTTTTTTTTTTTAAATTTTGTTAAGACCCGCGTGTCTATTCAAAGTAGTTGTAATAGTTGAAGCTGGTGGACGACAACCATGAAACGACGCCATTGACCTTGATGTGGTGGATTTGGTTCGTGTAATCACTAAAACAATGTGAGGGATATTGTTTTGAGTGGGAGTTCACCTAGATTAATTTAACTATTAATTAGAACTCAATTTGTCATAAACTTAGTCTAAACTATTGCAAATATGTTGTAGATCAATGACGCCCCCTACCATCAATTTTAATGCGTTCCTAGAGAAATAAAAGTTGAAAAACAATGGAAGCAACTTCGCGGATTGGTTCCGCAATTTGAGGATTGTCCTCAATGCTGGTAATTTGACCTATGTCTTTGTATGCACCATTGTGACCCGCTGCGCCTCTGCTACCGATGAAGTAAATAATGTTTACCTCACTCCGAAGAATCAGTACTCCACAGTTCAGTGTGCTATCTTGTATGGTTTGGAATTGGAGCTTCAGAAAAGGTTTGAGAACCATGACCCACATGATATTGTCCGTGAACTCAAAATGATATTTGAGGCTCACGCGGCAGTTGAGAGTTATGAGGCTTCGAAAAGTTCTTTAAGCGCAAGATGGAAGAGGGCAGCTCAAGGAGCATGTGCTTAAGATGTCCGGGCACACAAACAAACTCCAAAGTTTGGGTATAGTGATTCCTAATTCTTTGGGGATTCACCGTGTCCTCCAATCACTACCACCAAGTTACAAGAACTTTGTGATGAACTAGAATATGCAAAACATGGACAAGACGTTGCCAGAACTCTTCTCCATGTTGAAATCTGCAGAAGTGGAGATCAAGAAAGAGCACCAAGTGTTGTTGGTCAATAAGACCACCAAATTCAAGAAAGGCAAGTCTAAGCAAAAGGGAAACTTCAAGAAGGGCGGTAAGAAAGTTGCTGCGCCGGCGAAGAAGACCAAGGCTGGACCTAAGCCTGACACTGAGTGCTTTTACTACAAGGGAGAAGGTTACTGGAAGCGGAATTGCCCAAAGTACTTGGCGGATTTGAAGAACGACAACATTAAGAAGAAAGGTATATCCGATATACATGTTATTGATGTGTATCTCACTAGTACTCGTAGTAGTGCGTGGGTATTTGATACTGGTTCGGTTGCTCATATTTGTAACTCAAAGCAGTGCCGAATCAAATAAAAAGCTAGCGAAGAACGAGGTGACGATGCGCGTTGGAAATGGATCAAAGGTTGATGTGATCGCGGTCAGGACGCTACTTCTTCATCTACCATCGGGATTAGTTTTATACTTAAATAATTGTTATTTGGTGCATGCGTTGAGCATGGACATTATATCGGGATCATGTTTATTGCGAGACGGTTACTTGTTTAAGTCCGAGAATAATGGTTGTTCGATTTATATGAGTAATATGTTTTATGCACATGCACCTTTGAAAGATGGTCTATTCTTATTGAATCTCGATTGTAGTAATACACACATAAATAACATTGAGGCTAAACGTTTGAAATTGAGCGATAACTCGACCTATATGTGGCACTGTCGTCTTGGTCAGATTGGAGTGAAGCGTATGAAGAAACTCCATTTCGATGGACTTCTTGAATCACTTGAAAGATGCGAAGCATGTCTGATGGGTAAAATTACTAAGACTCCATTTTCTGGTATGATGGAGCGAGCTACGGACTTATTGGAAATCATACATACCGATGTGTGTGGTCCAATGAGTGTAGCATCGCGCGGTGGTTATTGTTATGTTCTTACCTTCACGGATGACTTGAGTAGATATGGGTATATCTATTTTATGAAACATAAGTCCGAAACTTTCGAGAAGTTTAAAGAATTTCAAAGTGAGGTAGAGAATCAACGTAACAAGAAGATTAAATTTCTACGATCTGATCGTGGAGGTGAATATCTAAGTTACAAGTTCGGCAAGCATTTGAAGAAATGCGGAATACTTTCACAATTGACACCGCCGGGAACACCACAGCGTAATGGTGTGTCCGAACGTCGTAATCGAACTCTCTTAGATATGGTTCGTTCTATGATGTCACTTACAGATTTACCGCTATTGTTTTGGGGTTATGCATTAGAAACAACCGCATTCACTTTAAATAGGGCACCATCTAAATCCGTTGAAACGACACCATATGAATTATGGTTTGGGAAGAAACCTAAATTGTCGTTCCTTAAAGTTTGGGGTTGCGAAGCCTATGTAAAGAAGTTACAGCTGGACAAGCTTGAACCCAAAGCGGAAAAATGCGTCTTCATAGGATACCCGAAGGAAACTATTGGGTATACCTTCTATCATAGATCCGAGGGCAAAATCTTCGTTGCTAAGAATGGATCCTTTCTAGAGAAGGAATTTCTCTCGAAAGAAGTGACTGGAAGGAAAGTGGAACTCGACGAGGTTGTTGAACCTTCACTCGAACTTGCGAGTAGCGCAACACCGAAAGTAGTTCCCGTGGCTCCTACACCAATAAGAGAGGAAGCTAATGATGATGATCATGAAACTTAGGTTGAGGTTGCTACAGAGCCTCACAGGTCAACGAGAACTCGTACCACCCCTGATTGGTATGATCCCGTTATGAGTGTCATGTTGGTGGATAACACCGATGACCCTGCGACATATGAGGAAGCGATGATGAGACCATGAAATCCTAGATTGGATCCATGTACGAAAACCAAGTATGGACTTTGGTGGACTTACCGGATGGCCGAAAGGCTGTCGAGAACAATGGATTTTCAAGAAGAAAACAGATGCTAATGGTAATGTTACTGTCTATAAAGCTCGACTTGTCGCAAAGGGGTTTCGACAAATTAAAGGAGTTGACTACGATGAGACTTTCTCACCAGTAGCGAAGCTAAAGTCTGTGAGGATTATGTTAGCAATCGCTGCATATTACGATTATGAGATATGGCAGATGGGTGTCAAAACGGCGTTCCTCAATGGAGACATTGATGAAGAGTTGTATATGATGCAACCCAAAGGTTTTGTCGATCCTAAAGATGCTAACAAGGTATGCAAACTTCAACGGTCCATATATGGATTGAAGCAAGCATCCCGAAGTTGGAATCAACGTTTTGATAAGGTAATCAAAAGCTTTGGTTTTATACAAACTTATGGAGAAGCTTGTATTTACAAGAAAGTGAGTGGGAGCTCTGTAGCATTCTTAATACTGTATGTAGATGACATATTATTGATTGGGAATGATGTAGACCTTCTTAATAGTGTCAAGGAATATTTGAATAATAGTTTTTCAATGAAAGATCTTGGCGAAGCAGCTTACATATTAGGCATAACGATTTATAGAGGTAGATCGAGACGCCTAATATCATTGTCACAAAGTACATATTTGGACAAAGTTCTGAAGAGGTTTGGGATGGAAGATAGCAAGAAAGGGTTCTTGCCCATGTTGCCCAATACGACCTTGAGTAAAACTCAAAGTCCTGCAATGACAAAAGATAAAGAAAGGATGAGTAAGACTCCCTATGCCTCAACCATAGGATCTCTAATGTATGCCATGCTATGTACTAGACTCGACATTGCATATGCTGTTAGTTTGACTAGCAGATATCGAAGTGATCCAGGAGTGGATCATTGGACAGCGTTCAAAAACATCCTTAAGTACTTAAGAAGAACTAAGGATATGGTTCTTTCTTATGGAGGCGATGAACAACTCGTTGTTAATGGTTACACCGATGCTAGTTGGAACACCGATCTGGATGATTATAAATCACAATCTGGATACGTATTTACTTTGAATGGTGCAGCAGTTAGCTGGAGGAGTGCAAAGCAAAGCGTTGTGGCGAGATCTTCAACTGAATTGGAATACATAGCTGCTTCGGAGGCTTCACAAGAAGCGATATGGATGAAGGAATTCATTACAGATCTCGGTGTGGTTCCAAGTGCGCTGGACCCAATGTCTATCTACTGTGATAACATGGGCACCATAGCCAATGCGCAAGAACCAAGGTCACACAAGAAGCTGAAGCACATCAAGCTACATTTCCACGCTATTCGAGAACATGTCCAAGATGGTGACATAAATATTTGCAAAGTACACACAGATCTGAATGTGGTGGATCCGTTGACTAAACCTCTCCCGAGGGCAAAACATGACCAACACCAAACTGCCATGGGTGTTCGGTATATTACCATGTAATCTAGATTAGTTGACTCTAGTGCAAGTGGGAGACTATTGGAGATATGCCCTAGAGGCAATAATAAATGTAGTTATTATTATATCTTTGTGTTTATGATAAATGTTGCATTCATGCTATAACAGTATTAACCAGAAACATTAATACGTGTGTGATTTGTAAACTAAATTAGAGTCCATGGTAAAGCCTCTTTATAATACTAGCTTGTTGACTAATAGATGATCATGGTTTCTTGATCATGAACATTTGAAATGTTGTTAATAACAAGATCATATCATTAGGATAATGGTATGATGGACATACTCCTATAGATAAGTGTAGCATAAAGATCAAGTCATTTTAATAGTTCAATTGCTATAAGCTTTCTGATACATAGTAACCTAATTCCTTCGACCATGAGATCATGCTTATCACCATCACCGTAAGGATGCTTTGATGACATCAAACACCACACCGTAACTGGGTGGCTATAAAAGTGGCATTGAGTGTTCAGAAAGTATGGGTTGAGACACATGGATCAAGAGTGGGATTTGGCCATCCATATGACGGATAGATATACTCTGGGCCCTCTTGGTGGAATGTCATCCAATTAGCTTGCAAGCATGTGACTGGCTCAGAAGGGGTCACATACCACGGGAACGAGAAAAGAGTACTTATCAGTAACGAGGTTGAACTAGGTATGCAGAGATACCGACGATCAAAACCTCGGATAAGTAAGATATCGTGAGACAAAGGGAAATTGGTATCGTATGTAAGTGGTTCATTCGATCGCAAAGTAATTGTAGAAATATGTGGGAGCCATATGAATTTCCAGATTCCTCTATTGGTTATTGATCGGAGAAGTGTCTCGATCATGTCCGCATAATTCACGAACCGTAGGGAGACACACTTAAGGATTCGATGTTGTTGAGTAGTTATGGAATGATGAGTAAGAGACCGAATGTTGTTCGGAGTCTCAGATGGGATCCGGGATATCACGAGGAGATCCGGAATGGTCTGGAATAAGATTCATATAAGGAAAGTCCTGTTTCGGAGTTGGGGAATGATTTCGGTGTTTTCACCTGGAATGTTCTAGAAGGGTCCGCAAGGTCCGGCACTCCGGAGGGGAAGGGTACATGAATGTGTCATGACAATATGGAATTGTTGCATCATGTACTAGGTCACTTGGCTGGGCAAAATAAAGGGAGAAATCAAATCCTAGTTTGAAAGTCAAACGCCAATTTGAAAAAGTCAAACGACAAGTTTGCTTGGTGGAGGGAGAGTAGGAAACCTACTTGGGGAGGAGTTCCCCTCCCTCCACCCGCCGGTCAAGGATGCCGAGTTGGGGGAGGACTCCCTCCTCCCAACCGGCCACCCTTCACCTATATAAGGAGGGGTAGGGCGCCCCTACCCCTCACACCCAAAAACCCTAGCCCTAGCCGCCGACCTCCTCCAAGTCGCCGCCGCCACCTAGGGTTCCTCCAACTCGCCGAGTTGGGTCTTCCCCAAGCCCTAGCCGCCGGCCAAGCTCCCCCCTTGGTGCTTCTAAACCCTAGATCGCCAAGGAACCTCTCTTGCTCCACCATACTCGCTTCGGCTTAAGGCGAAGCCCTAAGAGATCTCCCCTCTACTTCCGACACCACGCCGTCGTGCTGCCAGAATCGCGAGGAGAGTGCTACAACCTCCGCTTCCTGCTGGAACAAGGGAGAGGAAGGTCTTCATCGAAAATCTTACGCGATGTGATCGATGCGGAAGCGCTGCGAACGCAGCGTCGGAAGGATCGTCTCGCGATCTTGAGATCGGCAAGAGTACGACTACATCACCCACGAGAATCTGCTCGTTAACGCTGGAATCTTCGAGGGTGAGTTCCTCTATCGACTCGTTGCTACAATCTAGTAGATATATCTTGGCTTGTTTGTTTGCATGCGGTAGAAATTTTTTGTTTTCCATGCTACGAACCCCTACACCTTTGCCCTATATGCTGCCCATTGTAAACGCTATGGGCCGAAGCTGATTGACCTGCTGGCGGAGTATGCAGCGAGGCAGCAGGGAGATGCCAAGAGCAGGCAATCTGGCTCCGAGGCCACTCAAGATGCAGCTGCTTAGGCCTTGTAGTTGTAGGGTAGTTGTCGTCTTCTTTTGTTGTAATATATTTATGAACACTTCTTGTGCCACGCAGTGGCTTTTGTTGTATATAATGAGTCTTCGAGCCATTAGCTATTTGTGTGTTGTTCATATCCTTGTCTCTTTTCCTCTAGGGACCTTCGGGCGATGACCCTGTTGATACTTCGCCTGCTCCGCAGCCGCGACCATCCTTGGATGATGCGTCGCAACTTGTGTTTCTTGGTGACCGCGTCCGCCGTCTTGAGAAGGAGTTGCTTGGCATCCGAGGTCATGCGGACATTTGGAAGTCGAAGGCAGAGCGAGGCGCCGCCAGAGAGGAGTATTTGATGGGGGAGCTGCGGCGTTTAGTCAAACAGCTACAGTGTGAGTTTCTTCGAGTTGCTGCTCATTTTCGGATGCGCCTGTTGGCTTGTCATCTTACTTTGTAGGTGTTGTAGGTGCTAACCTTGTTCCTCGGGAGGAGAAGGAGCGTGTTGCAGTTCGAATCAATTGCTTGACCCAACAAGATATGGAAGCCGGTGGCTTTTTCTGGATGGATTGGGACCGTGCCATGGTCCTTGCGACTGTGCAGGATCGTGCTCACCAGGTCTCGCGGGTGTTGCGGCAGGTGAAGACTTCCATGGCGTCTATTCTGCACATCATGTTTCCTTTGGATAAAGCGTCATCGACCCTCTGGGGATTGTTGGCGAAGTTTCGGGATGTGCGGCATGCCAGGGAGCTCGTGCGGCACCAGTTGGTTGTCGGGGTGAAGGTCGCTCTTTCGCTCGTGCGGTTTGATCGCCCTGAGGTAGACCTTGCTGCTATTGCGGCTGGGCCGCCTCCTCGTCCAGATGGTGGCATGTGGGACATGCGCCCGCACTATGCGGCTGTAAGGCAGTATGCCAAACAAGTTGTAGATCTCTTTGAGCATCGTGCGCAGGTGATTCTCCAGAATAGGTAGGACCTGTAAAAATATAGATGTAAAAACTTGTATGTATTCGACTGGGCGTGTTATGCCCTTTTTTGTAAAGGTTTATTGTATTAGCATGTGGTGCTTGTTTGTATGCATGCCCTTTTCGTTAGCCTGACATGATCAGCTACTCAGGTGTACATGTGTTATCCTCAGTCGACGAAGTCGTGAGGTGAGGGGAGCCCCCGAGTGTGTTGTAGCATAAAGAAATGCGAGTAAGAGATAAAGTTTTTGGGGCGAGACACTTAGCTTTATTCATATCGTGATGAGGAGGTACATTGTTCAGCTGAGTAGCCTTGGTTGAATAGCCTTATTGAAAGTAAAAAAGGGGGGATAGCTAGGGGTAGAAGCGTTGTAGTTGTGCGACGTTCCATGGGTTGGAGTATGCGACTCCAGACTCCATGTGCTTGTGGCGATAGGCGCCACCTGGGATGACTTCGGTGATGACGTAGGGTCCTTCCCAGGGTGACTCGAACTTCTTCGGTCGCTCTTGCTTGAGCCGTAAGACTAGGCCACCTTCAATGAAGCACCTTGGGTGCAGCCGACGACTGTGATAGTTGCGGAGGCTCTGCTGGTAGACCGCCGATTGAGCCGCGGCTATGTCGTGTGCCTCGTCGAGTGTGTCGACGGCGTCTTCGAGTGCGGCCGTTGATTCGTCTTCGCTGTAAGCGACGACCCGTGGGGTCTTGTGGCGTACTTCAGCAGGAAACACGGCTTCGGCTCCGCGCACCATGAAGAAAGGTGTGTAGCCAGTTGAGCTGTTTGGCATTGTGCGCAGGCTCCAAAGAACGGAGGGTAGTTCTTGTGTCCAGGCTCCCGCAAGTCATTGGAGTGGGCTCATTAGGCGTTTCTTGATGCCGCCGCCGACAAGGCCGTAGGTCTTCACAGAAGTCCTAGTTCTTTGGAGATGAAGTTCGACCCGTTGTCGGTGATGATGCTGTGCGGCACACCGAACTTATAAACTATGGATTCGAAGAACTTCATGGCCGTTTTGCCCTTTTGGTTGGTGATGGGAATGGCCTCGATCCACTTGGTGAACTTGTCGACTGCGACCAGGAGGTAGACGTGGCCTCCCTTCGAGGACTTGGGCAGTTTGCCGATCATGTCGAGGCCCCATTGGGCGAAGGGCCAGGCCAAAGGTATGGGCCTGACCTCCGATCCGGGTACGTGTGGTTTGTCTGCGAACCTCTGGCACCCATTACACCTTCAAACGATGTCCTTGGCGTCGTTCATGGCCGTTGGCCAGTAGAACCCAGCTCGCAGGGCTTTGGCGATGAGGGCGCAGCTGCCCACATGATAGCCGCAGATGCCCTCGTGGATATCTTGGAGGATATTTTTGCCGTCACCGATGGTGACGCACCTCTGGAGTACACCCGAAATGTTGCGCTTGTACAACTCGCCATTGATGATGGTGAAGGCCTTGGACCGGCGAGATATGCGTCGGGCATCTGTTGGGTCATCAGGCAGTTCCCTGTCTATCAGGTACCTGAGGTACGGCTGTGTCCATGTTTCTTCGACTGCCATGACCTGCATCAGGTTGACCACTGCAACCTCTGTGTCGAGCTTTTCAGGTCCTTCATGTCCTTCGTGTAGCGTAGCCCCCGAGTGCTCTGCTTCTTCGGGTGATCCCTTGGGGAATTTCCTTTTGATGGATGGCACGCAGATCTGCTCGGGGAACACACCTGGTGGCACCCGTGCGCAGGTGGAGCCGATGTTGGTGAGTTTGTCGGCCTCTTCGTTGCTTTCTCTTCCAACGTGCCGAAGCTCGCAGCCGTCAAAGTCTCCTTCGAGTGAGTTGTAGAGTGCGCGGTACGCTATCATGTTGGCGGCGTGCGCGTCACACTCGTTCATCATTTGCTGGACGACGAGGTTCGAGTCACCATAGATGACCAGGCGCGTTGCGACGCAGATCTTGGCCATCTTCATGCCGTGGATGAGGGCCCCGTATTCGTCTTTGTTGTTAGAAGCTCGAAATTTCATCCGGAGGACGTACTTCATCTTGTCGCCCTGCAGGGACGTCAGTATGACCCCGGCTCCTGCTCCTTCCTCGTGCTTGGAGCCATCGAAGTGCATCGTCCATGACTGTGTTATGTCTGGGGTATCCGGCAGCTGCAGCTCCATCCAGTGGACGAGGAAGTCCGAAAGGACCTGGGACTTGATCGTATGGCGCTTATCATAGACTTTGTCTAGGGGAGACATCTCGATTCCCCACAGGGCCACACGTCCTGTGGCCTCTTGGTTGTTCAGGATGTTGTTTATGGGTGCCTCATTGATGACCATCACCTGATGCTCCTGGAAGTAGTGTCTCAGCCGACGAGCCATCATGAACACGTCGTAGGCGAGTTTCTAGTAGTGAGGGTACCTCTGCTTTGTTGGTGTCAATACCTCGCTGAGGTAGTAGATTGGGCGTTGGACCCCATGAGTCTTGCCTTCTTCGGGCCGCTCGACCACGAGCACGGTGCTTACCACCTGGTGTGTGGCTGCTATGTATAGCAGTAGAGGCTCGCGTTCCTTTGGCGTGACCAGGACGGGCGAGGTGGAGAGCAGCCGCTTCAGGTCTTCGAATGCGTCGTCCGCTTCGGGCGTCCACTTGAATTTGTCTGCCTTGCGCAACAGCTGATAGAAAGGTAGGGCCTTTTCGCCCATGCAGCTGATGAACCTGCTCAGCGCCGCGATGCGTCCATCGAGCTGCTGGACTCCTTTGAGGTTCTTCTCTTTCTCCATGGCCATTATGGCCCGGATTTTCTTCGGGTTCGCCTCGATCCCTCGGTGGGAGATGAAGTAGCCAAGCAGTTGACCAGATGGGACGCCGAAGGCGCACTTTTCTGGTTTTAACTTGATCTTGTATCGAACATCTCGCGGAGATCATCGATCAGTGTCTTGGACTCCCTTGTGTTGATTACTATGTCGTCGACATAGACTTGTATGTTGCGGCTGATCTGGTTCTTCAGGCATGCTTGCATGCATCGCTGGTACGTGGCACCTGTGTTCTTCAGCCCGAAGGGCATTATGTTGTAGCAGAACACTCCGAACAGCGTGATGAACGCCGCCTTTTTTTGATCTTCGACCTACATCAAAATTTGATTGTAGCCTGAGTAGGCATCAAGGAAGGAGAGTTTCTCGCATCCTGCAGTCAAATCGATGATCTGATCGATTCGAGGGAGAGGGAAGTGATCCTTCGGGAAGTGCTTATTCAGCGATGTGAAGTCCACGCACATCCATAGGATGTCCGTGTCCTTTTTAGGGACCATCACGGTGTTGGTGAGCCACTCGCTTTCCTTGATCTCCCTGATGAAATTAGCTTCGAGTAGTCTGTTGACTTCGACTCTGATGGCTTCGGCCCGTGGCCCGGACAATTGTCAGATGGATTGTTTGACGGTCTTGGTATCTGAGAACACATTGAGTGCATGCTCGGCGAATTCCCTAGGAACTCCTGGCATGTCCGCAGGACACCAAGCGAAGATTTCCCAACGCTCATGGAGGAATTCGACAAGCGCGCTTTCCTATGCGAGGCTAAGGTCGTTGGCGATCAGCGCCGTCTTGGAGGCATCCGTCGGGTGGACCTGCACCTTCTTCGTGTTGACTGTTGAGTCAAACGACATGTCGGGTGCGTTCTGCCTTGAGACTGGGGGTGCCCTGTTGTCTGTCACCTCTCGGAGCCTTATGAGCTCCTCCTGCATGCCGAATGACTGGGAGATTCTGTTGAAGTCCCTATCGCAGTGGTCCGATCGGGTGAAGATCCCGTGGACCATGATGACGCCCCTAGGTCCTGGCATCTTGAGTAGCAAGTACGCGTAATGCGGTACTGCCAAGAACCGTGCGAATGCCACGCGCCCGAGGATGGTGTGGCATTGTGATGGCCAATCCACCACTTCCAACTCGAGTCGCTCGCACCGAAAGTTGTCGGGCTTGACGAAGATGACGTCGAGCCATATCTTTCCTAGGGGTAATATGCCCTTCCCTGGGATGATGTCGTGGAACGTTGTGTCGGATTGTTCCAGGATGCACAGCGGGATCCGCATTGCTGCTAAATTTCTAGCGAACATCAGGTTGATGCCGCTGCCGCCGTCCATGAAGACGCGGCTCATATCGAACCCTCCAATCTGCGCCTTGAGCACCAGGGCAGCATGACCTGGGCGAGGGATCTAGCGAGGGTGATCCAATCGGCTGAAGGTGATACAGGACTCCGAACTGCTGAGGTACTCAGGGATGGCGGGTGGAGCAGTTACAACCAAACTGACCTGGCGAGTGATTTTCTTCTGCACCCTGTTTGTTGGGCGCCCCTTTTGGATCATCAATGACCCTTTCGGTGCGGGGTATCCGTTTCCGCCGTTGTTCTGCGCGGGTGCGATTGGTTGATTCGAGGGTCCCACGGGTGGTGGTGGAGGAGCTCCGTGGGCGATCTCACCTGGCGCGGGTGCGTGCCCGTACCCAGGGTTCGGGTCTTGCTTCCCCATTCGGTACATGCTCTTGTTGAGTTTCTGGAACTCGTGGCAGTCTTTGAGCATGTGGTTTGCCTTCTTTTTGCCATCATGCTTGTCGATGTAGAAGTGGATGGTACATGGGCTCGACAATTTGTCGTATGCCGAGGGCCCGTCATCATGGCTGCGACGTTGCCACGATTGCGCTGGGCATCCTCCATCGCGGAAGTTGTTTCTGCGGTATCCGCCGCTATTGCGGTTGCCCTCGTTGCGGCGGTCGGCGTAGCCAGCCGCGACTATGTCGGGTCCGTCGCGATCGTCGTAGGCGCGCGGACTTCGTTTGCTATGGCGCTCGTGTCAGTGACCGTGGTCATCTTCCTCCTCCGAATGTGCTCGGTGGACGGAGTCCTCACCATCTGCCCACCTGTTGGAAATGTCCATGAGGTGGTCGAGTGTCTTGGGCTTGACGCGCCCGAGTTCTTCCTTGAAGTCCTGGCGTTTGACACCATCCTTGAAGGCGTCGATTGCTCTCTCCTCAGAGATGTGCGCCATGGAGTTTTTGGTGTTGGACCAGTGTAGTATGTACGAGCGAATGGATTCGCCCGTTCGTTGGGTGCAGGCCCGTAGCTCCTCGATCGAGGCTGGCCTCTTGCTGGTGCCCTTGAAGTTTTAGATGAAACTGTACGCCAATTCCTCCCAGCTTCGGATGGATCCCGAGGATAGGCTGCTGAGCCAGATCCGGGTGGCGCCTGTCAGCTGCAGCTGAAGGCATTGTAGGGCAGTGTTTTTGTTTCTGCCGTGCAGCTTGACGGACGACTGGTGGTCACTAAGCCACGCCTTAGGGTCCTGCGTTCCGTCGAACTTCGGAGTATCCGAAGGAAGCTTGAAGTTCCACGGCATCTGCGTTCGCCGAACGGATCTGCTAAAGCATCGAGCTCCACAGAGTTCTCCTTCATCGTCATCCTCTTCGGATTCAGATGAGCACACGCGGTTGGCGCGTGCCTTGTCGATCTTGCGTTGGGTGAGCTCGCTTCTAGCGTCATAGTCGCGGCTGCGACATCGCGAGCTCTTGTGCCGTCGAGGCAGGTCGTGTTCTTCCTCGTCGGATGAGGGTGTGGGACTACGGCTGAATCTGACCGCAGCCTTCTTCTTCGGCTCCTCAGGAGCTTCCCCGTGGAGCGCAGCTCCAACGAGTCCGAGTCTAGCTAATGCGGAATTGTGCATGGCCCTCAGTTGATATCATGCTCTTTTATCTATGGATTTCACCGGTGTGAAATAAAGAGGGAACTTGTAAGTCCATGGAGTTTGTATTCTGTGTTAGAGAAACGCCTGGGCCGCTAGCCTAAGCCATGCCTAATCATGGTGGAAACTTGCAGCATCACCATAGCGACATCTATGAAGCATTCTTCTTATAAAAGAAGAGACACATTGAGAAAAGAGGAAAGAGAGAAAAAAGCACCATATTCCCATGGTAAATAAGAAGATTGCTGAGATGCTCATTGTGTGCTTGCCTTGTTATTTTGGTTATGGGATAGCTCATGTACCATGTGCAAGGGGTACCCCGTTGGCGGTTCTCAATGATATGCAAATACTTACACTAACAAGAACTTACAGGTGACTGAAGTTGAGTAGCATGAGGTGTGGCCCTCGTATTCAAGGGACTTGAGATTGCCAACTTATACTTCGTCAAGCATATACTCCATCTTTGTCACTTTAACCTTAACCACTTCAAGATGCTTATGATAGGGTCAATGAGGGCTGAAAGCTAACAAGTACCGTAATTTTTGGAAGCTCTTTTTGAAACTTGAAATCCCTGCTTCCTTTATAAAAGGCTTTTCTTCCACCACTATTGAGTCTCCACCTTCTACTTTTAGGCACCATTAAGAGATCATAGCTGTCATTCTATGTGCAGTGTTCCAAAGCTTATTGATTGATGCATATTGTGATATTACTTGTTCTTGTGCTATTTGTTTCTAGTCACCCTTGTGAACTTTGAAGGTGTCCTATGCATCTACTTGCTACTCTATGAGGGACAAGCTGATTGCCATTATGCCATGTTTTATGTATGTGAAACAAACAAATGTTTTTCAATGCATGTTATTCATGATCTTTGTTTGTAGCCTTTCATGTTGCATGCATAGTTACTATGTCCTATTATTAGATCTCCATCTTTCATGCACATGTTTAGAGTTCTTTGATCCCAGATTTCAATGCTTGCAAATGGTTGGATCTTTATTGTGAGGGTGCATGTCACCTCAAAAATTATTCTTTTGTCACTTACCTACTCGAGGACGAGCAGGAGTTAAGCTTGGGGATGCTTGATACATTGGAAACGTATCTATAATTTTTCATGCTCCATGCTTGTTTTGTATCTACTTTGCTTTACTTTGTCTACACTTTGAGGTGTTTTTATATATTTTCTGGAACTAAACTATTAACAAGTTGCGATAGTGCCAGTTGCCTGTTTTCTTCTGTTTTTGGTTCCAGAAAGCCAGAAAATTAATATTCTCGGAATTGGACGGGACAAAAGCCAAAGTCAATAACTTTCCGTGAGGGACACGAATCCAGGAGGGACGGAGAGGCACCAGAGGGTGGCCAGACCCCCCTGGGCGTGGCCAAGCCTGGCTCACGCCTAGGGAGGGTGTGGGCCCTCTGGCCGTCTCCTCGGCCTCCCCCTTCGCCTATAAGAAGCCTCCGACCCAAAAAAACCCTAGGGAATCTAGAATAAATCCACGAAAACCTCTACTGCGCCGCCGCCACCGAAGGGGAGATTCGGGGATAGAAAGTCTCTGTTCCGGCACCCTGTCGGGACAAGGAAGTGCCCCTGGAGCCATCTCCATCGATCTCCACCACCATCTCCATCACCGTTGCTGATTCCCATGATGAGGAGGGAGTAGTTCTTCCTCGAGGCTAAGGGCTCTACCGGTAGCTATGTGTTCATCTCTCTCTATGCATGGTCATATTGTGATCATGAGCTTTGTAATCAAGTAGATCTACCTTGCTACTCAAGTGCTTCAATAGATCTCTGCTCTCCCCATGTGTGTGAAAGTGACAGCGTGCATGTCATGGGGCACTTAAGTTTGAGTCTACATAAATACTCTTTGTGCTTTAATAGATCTATGCTTTTCCCCACGTGTGTAAAAGTGACAGCGTGCATACCGGGTGTGGCACTTTGGCTAGATTGAATATTTGTTATGAGTTATATTTGGAGTTGGATGTATCTATGAAATTGTGGTGTTTGTTGGAACCATCTAGTGCTCAAGGTGACAGTGTGGGGTTATCTAGATTGGGGAAGGCGGACTTTGAGGTGTGCTGTTATAGCCCTACCGATGATTAGAGTGTCCAACCGGAAAGTAGTTAAGAGTAGTATCATGAAGAGAGGATATTTATATGAGAGAGTGTTCACTAGTGAAAGTATGATCCCTAGGCCTTGTTTCTAAACATTTAAACACCGTTTGCTACTAGATCTGTTGCATGTTTGCTTGCTTCCATCTTTTACCCTTCCTCCACGCCATCAGCTCTTTTCTGGCACCGTTACCACTTGTATTTCACTATCTCTTCGCCAAACTAGTGCACCTATACACCTGACAAGTGTATTGGGTGTGTTGGGGACACAAGAGACTTCTTGTATCTTGATTGCAGGATTGCTTGAGAGGGAATACCTTTGACCACTTCCTCCCTGAGTTCGATAAACCTTGGGTAATCCACTTAAGGGAAACTTGCTGTTGTTCTACAAACCTCTGCACTTGGAGGCCCAACATTTTTCTACAAGAATAGAAGTGCGTAGACATCATTTAACTTACACACTTTGCTTAAAGCAGTTGTTTGTTGATTGCACTTAATACTGGAGGGGGTTCGGATAATAACCCAAAGGTGGACTTCTAGTCATAGATGAAGTTGGATGGCGGTCTATCTATCTTATTGTATTCCCCAATTGAATCTCATAGGATCTTGATGTCTAGTATTGCATTGTTATGCCTTGCTTAGTCCTGTCAATTGCCCTGCTGTAATTTGTTTATCCAGCATGCCATGTTTGTTTATCTAAGGAGAACACCTCTAGTGAACTATGGAGCCCGGTCCAATATTTACCATTGTACATCCTCCACTTTTATTGTTTACTTTCTGCAAACCACCATCACCTTCCACACCATACAGTTAATCCTTTGTTACAGCAACCGGTGAGATTGCCAACCTCATTGTTCATTGGGGAAAAGTCTTGAATTTGTGTTGTGCAGGTTTCCAAGTTTCTTGTAACACCTTTGAGATGCTTCCTTCCTCCTACTGGTTCGATAACCTCGGTTTCTTACTGAGGGAAGACTTGCTGCCGTACTGCATCACACCTTGCTCTTGGGGTTTCCCGACGAAGCGCTCCCATGTTGACAAAACGCCAACAAGTTTTCTAGTGTCGTTGCCAGGGAGGCTAAGGACGTCTTCACAAGGGGAGTCCTTCTCAACCTTTCTCTTCACTTTGTTTTTGTTTTGCTTAGTTTCTTTTGCTTGGGTTTGTTTGCCTATTTTTACCAAAAACTCCAAAAAAATTTAGTTTAGTTCGGTTTGCTTTCTCTTATCGAAAACACACAAAAATTAGTTCATGCTCTAGTTGCCACCTTTCTCTAGATCACCATGTTGTTCCCCAACTTCACCCTGAAGGACCTTTCGATAGGTAGTGGCTCTATAATTGGGAAAGAAAATATTTTTATGAAATTGCTGCAGCTTCTTTAGTTCATATGTTGGAGGCTAGGTTTGTTAACCTTAACCCCATGATGCAATTTTTTTTCCTTAAACTAAAAGAAGAAAAGGATGCTGAAAAGAGAGAATTTATCTTTGAAACTTTACTAAAAGAGTTCAATGATGTTGCTAGGGAAGCCAAAAAGGTCTTTGAACATTTAATATGCTAGGATCATGTGTAGATGTTATGGTTACTTTAGATAAAACCAAACCTAGAGAGGAATTTAAGATACTCATACCTTTTAAACTTGTAGGAATGCATGAAGCCTCTAAAAATAATTTTGATTGGATTGTTCCTGAAAATCCTTTTGATGAAAGTAGTGAACCAAGGAGAGATGAGAGGGGATCCTCCAAAACTCATTTGGATGAGATACCCTTCATAGTTGAAGAGTTTGCAAGTATTGATGTTAATGCTTCTTCATTTGAAAATACTTGATTTCTTGCTTCTTGTGCCTAACTTAAAGGCGTTAAAGAAAAGTACTTTTTGGGAGATAACCCAAGAGTTCTCTTGAGTCTTGGAAGTTATTACTTCATTAATGACCTCTTATTATATATTTTTTTTTTTTGCTTTTTGTGCCAAGAATGACCTCTAATGAGAGGGAAGTAATATTTCGGGAGTTGCTGTCCCAAAACAGATTTCTATGCTCCACCATAAAAATTCATGAGGAGTCTCTGTAAGTCAGATTGAGCTGAAAATTGACAAATAAATCCCCCAGTATGTTATATAACTTTTGTTAGTTCAATACTTTTTTATTTGAGCAACAAAAAGTCTTCGAAAAAATAGGTTTCTACCTGCTGGTCTGTTTTGACAGATTTCTGCCATTATTTCCATTTGCTTCTTATTGATTCCTTTTTGCGTTCTTTTGGGAAATTGATCTTTCTGAGGAAATTGCTACAGTATCTTGTGTTTTTAGTGAAAGTTTTGGTGTTCTAAAGCTAAACCCAAGGGTCTATTATCTTTTGAATACACTAATGTTGCTAATGAAGATTGTGTGAAGTTTTGTATGAAGGAAAAATTTTAGGTGTAGAGAGAGAATGATGTAATGAGATGAAGAATGGACAAAGCTCAAGCTTGGGGATGCCACCCCGGTGTCACCCCAAGAAATATCCAAGAGGTACAAGTGTCAAAGCTTGGGGATTCCCAAGGCATCCCCTTCTTCATCAATAAAAAGCTCAGGTCTTTCTAGACACTTTATTGTTTCATCAATAAAGTATGTATAATTTGTTGGAAAGGGTTATGAGTGCGGAGGTCTTTTCCGCTTTTCTTTGTTATACACATGTACTAAAGTTATTAATCATGTTTGCAATGATAATGAGTCCAATGTTTGGCATTCACGACTCTGTCATTTTAACTTTGGTTGCATGACGCGGCTAGCCACTATGAGTTTAATTCTGAAATTTACCACTATCAAAGGTTCTAAGTGCCAAGTTTGTGTGCAAGCAAAGCAAACCCGCAAGTCTCATACGGTTGTGGAACCAAGAAACTTAGCACCGCTAGAACTTATACATTCAGATCTTTGTGAGATGAATGGTGTGTTGACAAAAGGTGGAAAACTATACTTTATGACGTTGATTGATGACTCCACTAGATACTACTATGTTCATCTTCTAAAATCTAAAGATGAAGCTTTGAACTACTTCAAAATATATAAAGATGAAGCAGAAAACCAACTTGATCTTAAAATCAAGCGGCTAAGTTCAGATCATGGTGGAGAGTACTTTTCAAATGAATTTGATTTATTCTGTACGGAACATGGTATTATACATGAGAGGACGCCTCCCTACTCACCTCAGTCAAATGGGGTGGCCGAAAGTAAGAACTGCACTCTAACTGATTTGGTTAACGCCATGTTAGATACATCGGGTCTTTTCAAGGAATGGTGGGGGAGGCTCTAATGACTGTGTGTCATGTCCTAAACCGTGTTCCCGTAAAGGATAAAACCATGACTCCATTTGAGGAATGGGAAAATAAAAGGCTTAAACTCTCTTACTTACGAACTTGGGGTTGTTTGGCGAAAGTTAATATTCCAATACCCAAGAAGACAAAGCTTGGACCAAAAACCGTGTGTGTTTTTTTGGGATATGCTTTTCATATGATTGGCTATAGATTTTTGATAGTAAAATCTGAGGTATCCGACATGCATGTTGTTACAATTATGGAGTCGAATGATGCGACTTTCTTTGAGGACATCTTTCCTATGAAAGGTATGTCTAGCTCATCAAATCAGGAGATGACTAGTTTATCTAGTCAGGAATTTTCTATAATTCCTGAACCCACTATGCCAATAGAACACTCTGATGATCCTATGGAGGACGACAATGAAGCTCCCAAAAGGAGCAAGAGACAAAGGACTGCAAAGTCATTTGGTGATGATTTCATTGTGTATCTTGTGGATGATACTCCCACTTCTATTTCAGAAGCCTATGCATCTCAAGATGCTAACTACTGGAAGGAAGCTGTCCGAAGCGAGATGGAATCCATCTTAGCTAATGGTACTTGGGAAGTCACTGATCGTCCTTATGGGTGAAAACCTGTTGGATGTAAGTGGGTGTTCCAGAAAAAGCTTAGACCTGATGGTACTATTGAAAAGTACAAGGCACGTCTTGTGGCTAAGGGTTATACCCAAAAGGAAGGTTAAACTTCTTCGATACCTACTCAACTGTAGCTAGATTGACCACTATTCGAGTACTAATATCATTGGCTGCCTCACATGGTCTTCTCATTCATCAAATGGGCGTTAAGACAGCTTTTCTAAATGGAGAGCTAGATGAGGAAATTTATATGGAGCAGCCTGACGGATTTGTAGTAGATGGCCAAGAAGGAAAGACGTGTAAGTTAGTGAAGTCTTTGTATGGTCTTAAGCAAGCTCCTAAGCAGTGGCACGAGAAGTTTGAAAGAACTTTAACTGTTGAGGGCTTTGTTGTAAATGAAGCTGACAAATGTGTGTACTATCGCCATGGTGGGGGCGAGTGAGTTAGTATGTGTCTCCACGTTGATGACATATTGATATTCGGGACCAACCTCGCTGTTATCGAGGAGGTCAAAGAGTTCCTATCTCGCTGCTTTGAGATGAAGGTCTTGGGAGTGGCTGATGTAATTTTAAACATCAAGCTACTAAAAGATGAAAATGGTGGGATTACACTGCTTCAGTCTCACTATGTGGAAAAGATATTGAGTCGCTTTGGGTATAGCGGCTGCAAGTCTTCTCCAACGCCTTATGATCCGAGTGTGTTACTTCGAAAGAATTGAAGGATTGCTAAAGATCAATTGAGATATTCTCAAATTATTGGATCGCTCATGTATTTAGCCAGCGCTACTAGACCTGACATCTCCTCTGCTGTAAGCAAAATGAGTCGATTTGTGTCAAATCCTGGAGATGATCATTGGCATGCTCTTGAAAGAGTTTTGCGCTATTTGAAAGGCACTGCGAGTTATGGTATTCACTATACTGGGTATCCACGGGTACTTGAGGGTTATAGTGATTCAAATTGGATATCTGATGCTGATGTGATTAAGGCCACAAGTGGTTATTTGTTTACACTTGGTGGTGGCGCTGTTTCCTGAAAGTCTTGCAAGCAGACCATCGTAACGAGGTCAACAATGGAAGCAGAACTCACAACATTAGACACAACCACTATTGAAGCAGAGTGGCTGCGTGAGCTCTTGATGGACTTACCTGTGGTTTAAAAACCAATACCCGCCATTCCAATGAACTGTGATCGTCAAACTAAACAGTTCTAAGGATAATACGAACTCATAAAGGCATGTGAAGAGGAGATTGGAATCTGTCAGGAAACCGAGAAACTCTGGAGTTATTGGATTGGATTATATTCAAACATCTAAGAATCTGGCAGATCCCTTCACAAAGGTTTATCACGCAATGTGATAGATAATGCATCGAGGGAGATGGGTTTGAGACCCACGCAATGAGTTGATCCCAGTGGCAACCCACTCTATATGATTGGAGATCCCGTGAATTAGAGATGGGAGGCAAGCTATTGGTCAGCTGATAGGAGAGTATCCCCATATTATATTTACATCTCCATAAGAGATGCAATACTCTTTTAATCTGCATGGCAGGTTGATATTTATCTTAATGTGTTCCAGTGGCTTTTATAAGCAGAGATGTTGTCCTGCAGAATATCTTTTGAGGAACACACCTATATGAGTCTGACTGTTAAACGTCGCAGTCCATGATAGTTGGGTGCTCTCTAATAAACTCATGAAAGGCCCTGGAGTATTACGCATAAACTCCAAACCGCGGGGAAGCCGACGACAGCCCTGTACTGGTCTAGATTTTTATGTGAAACTAGCACGCAGAAAACTTGTAGTTTAAGGCATAGTACACTATTCAAGTTGCTAGCTAGTGTAGCATGAAGTTTAACGTGCAAGTTCAACTTAACAGTGTCCACTACATGCTGGCATATAAAATAATATTCTGGAAGAAAAGTGATGTGATGTGCTAATGAGACTTTGTGGGGATTATTGAAATTTGGTGTATATTTGGTTGTTGGCCTATTAGACAAATTCTGAAATTCTCTTTGGCCCACTTGTATATGGCAGCATATGGCTGTGCTAGTGGTGCTAATAGTCCCACATTGCTAATGGAAGGGGAGTTGGACTATCTTATATAGTAAAGTGTTGCACCACTCACTAAGGTGTGACAAGGGGAGAAGCCCTCGCGCACTCCTCCTTCGACGCCGCCCGCCTCGCCTCATCACGACGCGCGCGCCACGGGTTGTGGGAATCTCGCCGAGCCGAGATTTAATTTACTGGTTGGAAAAACTAATTATGAGTCATTAACGGACGCGTTAATTACAGCCGTTTCTAGTTTTTATGGATGTGGGTTGTTACCGACTCGGACATGGGCTGTGTCCCACGATCTCCCTGGCCTGCACTATATAAGCGTCTGCGCTAAACCTAATCGGTAATCAATCCACATACGCGCCTACCTCATGAACCTTGCGCCGCCGCCTTCGTCTTCTCCATCCCGGCTTGCGGCGTGCACCGCAGATCGGGATAGTAGGCCTTCGAAACCCCGCCTCTCGTGAACCTGTACGGGTGAGGGGCGATCAGACTTTTGGAAAGCGCTCAAGCGCGAATACTGGCAACCACAACGTTGCCCGACGACGAGTTTTCGAACGACGACTTTTTCCCGGACGTCACCAATCTCTTCGACAACCTCAACATGGGCAACAACGCTGCTACGACTGCTATTCAGCCTATACTGTATGTAATCCTCAACTGTTTTTTAGTATATGCTAGAGTTCTTTGTTCTAGCGTTTGGTGTAGATGTAATAGGTTTATCTCCTATAGATGTAATCTGTGTTCATCTACTTTGTTGATCTGCATAATTGGTTTTAATACCGTTTGTATGATCATGCTTTATCAGTTTATTATTCGGATTAAACCATATGAATTATTGCTTATATTTTGAACAGAACCATCCTGTCGCATCTCTCTTTGACGTTTTTGTTGTGCCACGTTAGCCTGTGAGGAGTCCCCACCGGTCAATTTCACTGTCTGCTGAGAATCAAAACTAGATTAGTGCTTTTGTTAGTTTTTTGAAACCCTAAGGAATAGTGATGGTTAATCTTAGCCGCAATTGTGGTAGTTTTTTTTGTAATTTTCTCGTGTAGTTTAGAGTTTCAGGTATTCATTTATTTTTGCGAATGGAGAGTTTTAGGTATTCAGTAATTATGCATTTCAGTATTCTATTTCATATTGTAAATTGCAGATTTGAAAAAAATGCTATGACTCACTTGGTACTGACAGCGTCTGACAGTCATACCTAAAAGTACAAATGTTGCTTTGAAATATTGTGGAAGAAGAGACCACTAATACCATGACGGCCGAAAAAAGTGGAAATAAAAATGCATTACAAAGGTACATGCATATGCAAGTTCCTGATCTATCGTACACATAGTACTCGAGCCGAACAAGCCAATGATCTGCTAAGTATTGAACCGGCTCAAAAAGTGGTGTTTGGCGTCGCGGGTGCATCTAAACCTATTCCGGAAAATGCATACTTTTAAAATGTCTAAAAATTCTGAAACAAAATGTTCACACACAAATATTTAGAAAAAATAAACATTTTATGCACCTTCTTTAAAAATGAAAAAAATACATGAATAATCATCTTGGAGCATCCAAATTTATCTTTTCTCATGGGACACAAACATTGTCCATTTTTTTCCAAAAATTTGTGTACGAACTAGAATATCCAGATGTACAAGTGAATATTTTTCGATTTTCTTTGAAATTTTGTAAGTGTTTTTAAACAATAATTTTAGCCGAATTGGATTTCCGCTCAAAGAGAGATTTGACTCGCTTTTGGCATACATAGTGGATGGTCTTTGAAGATGATCGGATTCCCATTGAACAATTTGCTTCCAACATTGGAGGGATGTCAGGTTTATACCTAGGAAACTGTCCAACTCAACCAATTCACCATAATTTTTCTCCAAATAGAGATGATAGATGCTTTAGATTCCAAAAAGGAGGCCAATCCTTTTTGGAAAGAAAAAATTCTCATAGGATCCCAATCCTTTGGAAATCCTGAAAATCAAAGGAGGCCTTTCCTATTTCTTTGGATTCCATACCCTATGAATCATAGGAGGCCTTAAGTGATTTGTGTATGTATATGTTTTGACATGCCACATCCGTGTTTCATAGATGCTTTAGCTCCCACTAGTACAGTATTATTTGATTTTCTACATTTTTCAGAATTTATAGCCACATTTGACATATCGCACCGGGGTCTCCAATTCCTGGAGACGGTCGCGCTAAGTGCCCACGTAGTATTTACTATACATACTTAGCATGAATCTGGCGTGAAATCGAGAGCGTACAGTGAACACTAAAAGAAGTTTGGTATAGTTGGTTTTAGGTTCATGACCTGGTGCTGGTGGTGCACTTATCGTAAAAATAAAGGATTTGCGAAGGTATGGTAAACTAACCATGCCATATACAAATCACCCGGATTCTTTTGCGTCTTTCTAGGATAACAAATTTTCTAGAATGGCCTGGATTCATTCGAAGTTTTCATGGACCCCTCTTGTGAAGTTGGAGTAAATACCCCAAATGAAATGTAAAATGGCATGGACAAGGCCCAACAAGAGTACTCAGTAAGGCCCAAATGACACGAGGGAAAGTCCGCTTAGATTGAAAAGAATTTATAAAACTCTTGTTGGATTTCATTTCTTATAATCTTTTCTACGTTGGAGTACATCCTTCAAATTTCCGGTGAACCATTTTTACATAGTTTTAAGGATCCTTTTGAGTGTTATGTTTTTTAAAAATCCAAGGAATTATAGTTTCTATTTTATTCTATTCACGATTTTTTTAGAAAGGAACATATATTAATATAAGATGATATCAATTACAACCGGTCTCTGCAATAACGCATTGCCCTAGCGGTCACACGGATGCACACAATAAAAAAGAATTACAAAAAAGAAAAATCCCGCTATAGTGACTCGTTCATTGAAACAGCAGTACTACTACCACCAAGACAGCACCAGAAGTCCAACTTCTCCAAAAATAACGACTCCAAGAAAGAAACAGTGCACAAACATCGTCATCGTCTGATCCAAGATCTAGATTTTCACGTCTTTTCTTATGGGAACCTCGCCAAGAGGGCATGGATCTTGCACGTTTCAGTAAGAAGACAGGCCCATTTTTAAGGAAAACTAGACTAAAAGCTATATAGTTGATTTGAGTACAACTGCGCAAAATCTTACTCCCTTCGATTTTTAATAAGTGTTAGTGATTTAGTAAATTGTATACCAGCAACTCTTATTATAGATCGGCGAGAATAACAATCATGAACATAACCTAGAAGGCTGGAACATAGTCCAAAGACAACACCCAAACGGAAACATGTTGAAGTATGATCCAAAATAATTAAGAAGGCTAACTTCTTACTAGTGGAGCAAGTCTCATCGCCGGAGGATTGGGCCGAATATACCTCTTGATCAAAATTCCTTTAAACATGTCATACGGATCGTTGAAGATCTAGATTTCTACCGCTATATATACCACATGTAAGCCTCCGACGGAGATAAGTTGAATCCATAAAATCCCCGGCATCGTGTAAGCACTTCCCGTTATAATAAAGTTTCGCTGGCTCACGCCCATGATTTTTCTCTTTTTATTAGAGAGTTTTTTCATGTTAATATCAGGTGTTCCCTGCTATGATTTTGTTTTTGTATTTTGTTATTTGCTTGCCGTGTTTATAACAAAACACAGGTGCTGGAGGTATTGCCATCCACCTAAGTTGCAACAGGAGGCCGTCTACATGACATGAACATAGGGTTCCTGTAACGAAAATCTTCATCGAACACTTCTAAGAGGAAGACACGAGTGCCATCATACCATGGCACATAAGACAAGAAACACGAGGTAAAAGGTCCTTTGTTTTTCACTAGAAAAAGGTAAGATCTACTTAGATACAAAACAATTTCAAGAACTTTTGTCGGTTTTCATTACTAACAAATTTTGTAGGACTAGAATCCTTCAGTAGTTTTAATATGAGCCATTTTCACTTAGTTTTAAGGATCACTTTGAGTCTAGCATCTTTAGAAAATTCGAATGGATCATGAAGAAGAATTCTAAGAAAAATTGAAGAAAACATGACCTTACAATTTTGCATTTTCTCACGTATACGTTTTGTGAGCCCTATGAGACAAATTTGGCACCCACCACCCCCCAAAACAAATACTCAATCGACTGATTTTTAATTTTTTCGGTAGCATGAAAGAGACGTGCATGTCATATATTAAAAGGAGAAGACCAAGCACAAACTAAATCTGAAAAAAAAACTGAACCTGACACCGAAACGCAAGAATCAGAGCTACCAACGCTTATACGTACTAGCAAAATGCCGGTGTGTTACAACGAAAAAAAATTAATTTTAGAACACGTGCTTCTGCCATCTTGATTTGTCTCACCAACTATAATTAATGTGATATTTGCTAATGCAGGATTAATTGAGCAAAACCGTGTTGAAATTTTGGTGAGTGTTGAGCTGCTGGCCCATTAGACAAATTCTGAAATTCTCTTTGACCCACTTGTGTATGTCAGCATAGGGTTGTGCTAGTGGTGCAAAAGTTTAGTCACATATTGCTAGTTGAAAGAGAGTTGTACCACCTTATATAGTAGATGGTTGCACCACTCACTAAGGTGTGACAAGGAGAAAAGCCCTCGGGCACTCCTCCTTCGACGCCGTCCGCCTCGCCGTGACGCGCGCGCCGCGGGTTGTAGGAATCTCGCTGAGCCGAGCTTTATTTTGCTGGTTGGAAAAATTATTCATGAGTCATTAACGGACGCGTTAATTACAGCCGTTTTAAGCTTTATGGATCGTGGGCTATTACCGACTCGGACATGGGTTGAGCCCCATGATCTTTCTAACCTTCACTATATAAACGTTTGCGCTAAACCTAATCGGTGAATCAATACACACACGCGGCTACCTCCAGAACCTTGTGTCGCCGCCTTTGTCTTTCCCATCCTGGCTTGCGGCGTGCACCGCAGATCGGGCAGTAAACCTCCGGAACCACGCCTCTTGTGAACCTGTACGGGTGAGGGGCGATCAGTTTTTTAGAGAGCGCTCAAGCGCGACTACTGGCATCCACGACGTCGTCCGACGATGAGTTTCCGAACGACGACTTCTTCCCGGACGTCACCAATCTCTTCGACAACCTCAACATGGGCGACAACGCTGCTGCGACTGCTGCGGCTGCTATTCAGCCTACACTGTATGTGATTCTCAACTGTCTTTTTCAGATTATGCTAGAGTTCTTTGTTCTAGCGTTTGGTGTAGATGTGATAGGTTTATCTTCTATATATGTAATCTGTTCATCTACTTTGTTGATATGCATGATTGGTTTTATTACCATTTGTATGATCATTCTTTATCAGTTTATTATTCGGATTAAATAATATGGATTATTGCTTATATTTTCAACAATCCAAAAACCTGATTATAGGCAACTGAATTTCACTGGTGTAGTCGCGGCTACTAGGCCGCCTCCTTTTGATGGCATGCACTATAAGAGATGGCGCAAGAGATCAGTTCTCTGGTTTGAAAACATAAACTGCTATAGCGCCACTCTTGGCAAGCCTGAAGGATATCTTTCTGCTGAGCAGGAAGCGACCTTTAAGAAAGCCGACACCATGTTTATGGTGGATTTGTTCAGTGTTCTTGGTGACAACATTGTTGACCCGTATATGTCATTTAATAATGGCAAGGATGCGTGGGAAGCTCTCGAGACCAAGTTTGGGGTCTCGGACGCTGGCACTGAGTTGTATGTCATGGAGCAATTCTATGACTACAATATGGTTGATGAGCGCTCCGTTGTTGAGCAAAATCATGAGATACAATCACTTGCCAAAGTACTTGAGCAATTGAAGTGTTCCTTACCGGACAAATTTGTGGCCGGTGGCATTATTGCCAAGCTTCCTCTCTCATGGAGGAACTTTGCTACTTCTCTGAAACATAAGAGACAAGAGTTTTCCGTTACGGATCTCATTGGGTCTCTTCATGTGAAAGAAAAGGCGAGAGCAAAGGACAAAACTGCTCGAGGATTTGAGGGAGGTTCTACTGCCAATTTGGTGTAGAGGAAAAACTTCCAATCCCACAAGTTCAAGAATAAAAACAAAATCGAAGGAAAGGGGAAGTTTGATGGCAAGAACAAGGCCACGCACTCAACCAACTTCAAGAAGAAAAATTATAAGAGGAAAGGCTCTTGCCATGTCTGTGGTGATCCTGATCGTTGGCCTCCTAGCTGCCCTAATCGCTTTGACAAGCGTCAACATGGGAACAGCGGCAAGGCCGCTAATGTTGTTATTAGCGATACTGAGATGGGATGCTGGGTATGGTATTTTACCTACTATACTTTCAGTATGTCATTCTCCTGATTGGTGGATAGACACGGGTACTAATACACATGTATGTTCTAATATTTCCATATTTTCCTCTTATCAGGTCTCAAGGAATTCTTCCGTGCTGATGGGAACCGACTCACATGCTAATGTTCATGGTGTTGGTACGGTAAATCTGAAGTTTACTTCGGGGAAGACCGTATAGCTAAAGAATGTGCAGCACGTTCCCTCCATCAATAAGAATCTCGTCAGCGGATCGCTTTTATGTCGAGATGGTTTTATGTTGGCTTTTGAGTCCAATAAAGTTGTTATTTCCAAGCATGTACAATTTGTTGAAAAGGGTTATGTGCGGAGGTCTGTTCCACTTGTCTTTGTCAGACTCATATACTAAAGTTATTAATTATGTTTGCAATCATAATGAGTCCAATGTTGGACATTCATGACTCTATCATATTAACTTTGGTTGCATGACGCGGATAGACAATATGAGTTTAATCCCGAAATGTATCACTGTCAAAGGTTCTAAGTGCCAAGTGAAGGGTTCGCAGCATAGAAAACAAAAATTTTCCTACGATGTGAACTATATACCAAGATCTATATACTAGATACAAACAACGGGCGGATGTATATCCGTAGAGAACATACCCTTGAAGACCGACAAAGCTTAACGAGTTCAACTCGTGGTTGATGTAGACGATCTCTTGCCGATCTCAAGATCGAGAGGAAGTCCTAGCGCCGCAAATCAGCAGCGCATCCGTGCTCGCACACACGTTCGAGGCACCGAGCAACCTCCGCCTCCTCGCTCCAGCGATGCAGTGAAGCACAACTCTTTCTTGCCGAATAGCCACTGAACATGTATCTCGCTAGTCCGAGACCATGGGGATAAATTCTAGAGGGGAGAGATCCTTGGCGAGGAGGTGTGAGAGACAAGTGAGGAGGGGCTCCTTTATAGGAGGAGGGGGAACCCCAAGGGGTGGCTGCGCATGGGGCTGCCCCTTGCCTCCCTCTTCATGTGGGTGGACACTCCACTCACAAACTCCTCTAAATTCCTCCACTCAAAAGTCCCATTAAATTTCCACCAAATTTAATGCAAACTCTCATTAAATAAAACTCTTTTATTTTATTCAGAATTTTGTCAATTACTTTAATGACAAACATTCACAAATAACCCTTGCTAGAATTCTATTTCACATGCATAACCACTTTATGCAATTTCACCCGAAAACTGTTTGGTATCTAGTGAAATAAATTCTGCGCTTGTTCATTCTTTCGGCATGAAACATTTGCTCCAATTGGATGTCGGTGTCTCTTAAGTGTGTCACCCTACGGTTCGTGAATAATGCGGACATGATCGAGACCCTCTCGGATCAATAATCGAAGCGGGATCCGGAGACCCATCTTGACTCCACACATTCAACGATGACTTTCTTGTGATCGTCGGAACCTTTACGCTAGTATCTTAATCCCTTTGTTTCACGATATATTACATGTCCGAGATTCGATCATCGGTATCTCCATACCTAGTTTGATCTCGTTCGACATGCACTCTTTTCTCGTTCTGTGATATAACATTCTAGTGATCAAATCACTTGCTTGCAAGCTAATCAATGTGATATCACCGAGAGGGCCCAGAGTATATCTATCCGTCATCGGGATGAACAAATTCCACTCTTGATCCATGAGCCTCAACATAACACTTTATTAGTTACGAATCCATCTTTATAATCACCCACATTACGGTGTGACGTTTGATGTTATCAAGAAACTCTTAGGTGTTAGTGATTGACATGATCTCATGGTCTAAGGATTAGGATCACTGTAAGATGTTATAGCAATATAAACTCAATGACTTTGATCGTAATGCTATACTTGGATGAATGTTCATCACATCATTACACTAATGTTGTGATCCGTTATTAACAACATCCAATGTCCATGATCGAAACCTTGATCATCTTGTTAATCAACGAGCTAGTTTATGAGAGAGGCATAACTAGGAACTTTACATTTGTTTATTAAACACACATGTATTAACGTTTCCGTATTAATACAATTATAGCATGCAAAATAAACATCTATCATATACTTGGAATACACATAATAAACACTTTATTATTGCCTCTCGGGGCATATTCCTTGATCTCCCACTTGCACTAGAGACAATAATCTAGTTACATAGTGATAAATCTAACACCCATTGAGTTACGTGTTGATCATGTTTTGCTCTAGGGAGAGTTTTAGTCAACGGATCTGCTACATTGAGATCCGTATGTACTTCTAAATCTTTATATCTCCATCCTTGACATGCTCGCGGATGGAGTGAAACCGGCGCTTAATATGCTTGGAATGCTTGTGAGACCTTGGCTCTTTGGCATTGGCAATGGCACCATTGTTGTCACAATAGATCACCATTGGGTCCAACGCGTTTGCCACAACTCCTAGTTCGGATATGAACTCCTTCATCCAAACTGCTTCCTGAGCCGCTTCCGAAGCAGCAACATATTCGGCCTCCGTTGTTGATCCCGCTACCACAGGTTGTTTGGATCTCCAACAACTAACCGCTCCGCCATTCATGAGAAATACGTATCCGGATTGAGACTTAGAGTCATCCGGATCGGTGTCAAAGCTAGCGTCGACATAACACTTAGCGACGAGCTCTTCTTCACCTCCGTATACAAGAAACATATCCTTAGTTCTTCTTAAGTACTTAAGGATATTCTTGACCGCTATCCGATGTTCGAACACGGATCCGATTGGTACCTACTAGTCAAACTAATACCATGTGCCACATCCGGTCTTGTACATAGCATGGCGTACATTATAGAGCCTATGGGTGAAGCATAGGGACTTTGTCCATTATCTCTCTTTCTTCAAGCCGGACTTTGAGTCTTACTCAATGTCTTGCCTTGCAACATAGGTAAGAACCCTTCTTACTTCCGTCCATTTTAAACTTCTTTAAAATCTTATCAAGGTATGTACTTTGCGATAGCCCTATTAGGCGCCTAGATCTATCTCTATAGATCTTTATGCCTAATATGTATGACGCTCACCTAGGTCCTTCATTGAAAATTTCTTTGTTTAGATAACTTTTAACACTGTTTAAAAGTTCTATATCATTCCGATCAATAATATGTCATCCACATATAATATCGAAATGCCACATTGCTCCCACTCACTTTCTTGTAAATACAAGCTTCTCCATAAGTTTGGACAAATCCAAACTCTTTGATCACCTCATCAAAGCGGAGATTCCAACTTCGTGATGCTTGCTTCAATCCATAGATGGATCGCTGAAGCTTGCACACCTTGTTAGCATCCTTAGGATCGACAAAACCCTTTGGTTGTATCATATACAACTCTTCTTCAATATTACCATTGAGAAACGCGGTTTTGACATCCATCTGCCATATTTCATAATCGAAATATGCAGCAATTGCTAACATAATCCTAACTGACTTTAGCATCGCTACGGGAGAGAAATTATCATCGTAGTCAACTCCTTGAATTTGTCGAAACCCCTTTGCGACAAGTCGAGCTTTATAGATGGTCACATTACCATCAGCATCAGTTTTCCTTTTGAAAATCCATTTGTTCTCCACGGCCTTTCGGTCGTGAGGTAATTCCACCATGTTCCAAACTTGATATTCATACATGGATTCCATCTCGGATTTCATGGCTTCTAACCATTTGTTGGAATCCGGGCTCATCATCGCTTCTTCATACGTTGCAGGGTCATTATTTTCATCAACCATGAAATTCATGACAGGATTTCCGTCTCGGGGCTGCAGCGTCTGTTTGACTGCGAGGTTGGTAGTACTCTCTTTTGAGTTTCATGATCATTATCATTAGTTCCCTCTTCAACGGTGGAGCCAACTCCGGAACAACTTCGGTACGCTACTCGCCATACTTTGAAGAGAAGGTTCCACAACCTCTTGAGTTCTACCTTCCAACTACTCACACCTTTCGCGAGAAACTCTTTCTCTAGAAAGGATCCATTCTTGACAACAAAAACCTTGCCCTCGGATCTGTGATAGAAGGAATACCCAATAGTTTCTTTAGGGTATCCTATGAAGACGCATTTTTCCGCTTTGGGTTCGAAGTTTATCCGGTTGAAGTTTCTTCACATAAACATCGCATCCCCAAACTTTAAGAAATATGACTTAGGTTTGTTTCCAAACCACAATTCAAATACGGTGTCTTTTCAACGGATTTAGATGGTGCCCGATTTAAAGTGAATGCAGCAGTTTCTAGTGCATAACCCCAAAATGACAACGACAAGTCCGTCAGAGACATCATAGATCGAACCATATCTAATAAAGTACGATTACGACGTTCCGACACACCATTTATCTGTGGTGTTCCGGCAGGTGTGAGTTGTGAAACAATTCCACACTCTTTCATGTGAGTGCTAAACTCGTAACTTAGATACTCACCTCCACGGTCGGACCATAAAAATTTGATCTTTCTATTACGATGATTTTCCACTTCATTCTGAAATTCCTTGAACTTTTCAAAGGTTTCAGACTTGTGTTTCATCAAGTAGATATAACCGTATCTACTCAAATCATCCGTGAAAGTAACAAAATAACGATATCCACCTCGCGCCGACACACTCATTGGACCACATACATCAGAATGTATGATTTCCAATAAATCAGTCGCCCGTTCCATTGAACTGGAAAACGGCGTTCTAGTCATCTTGCCCATAAGGCATGGCTCACATGTATCAAATGATTCATAATCAAGTGATTCCAAAAGTCCATCCGAATGGAGCTTCTTCATGCGTTTAATGCCAATATGACCTAGACGGCAGTGCCACATATATGCGGATATATCATCATTAAGTTTAATCCTTTTAGCATCAACATTATCAATATGTGTAACATTATCATTGAGATCTAACAGAAATAAACCATTCATCATCGGTGCATGACCATAAAAGATTTCATTCATATAAATGGAACAACCATTGTTCTCAGATTTAAATGAATAACCACTTTGCATCAAACACGATCCAGATACAATGTTCATGCTCGGTCTGAGCACCGGATAACATTTATTCAAGTTTATAACTAATCCGACGGTAAGTGGAGGCAGCGTTCGACGGCGATTACATCAACGTTGATCCATTCGACACGCATCTTGACCTCACCCCTTGCTAGCGGTCGCTTGTTCCACAGCCCACGATTCGAGTTACAAATATTAGGCGAACGGTATCAAATACCCGGTGCTACTGCGAACACTAGTCAAGTACACATCAATAACATGTATATCATATATACCTTTGTTTGCCTTGCGGCCTTCTTATGCCAGATACTTGGGGCGATTCGCTTCGATGGCGATCCCTTACAATAGTAGCACGGAATCGGACTTAGGTCCAACTCGGGGTTTTCTTTTCAGCGACAGCGGGCTTGCCGCCTTACTTCCTTCCGTTTTCCCTTCTTGTCTTTCTTGAAACCGGTGTTCCTATTGATCATCAACACTTGATGTTCCTTTTGATCTCCACTTTGCGGTTTTAAGCATTGTGAAGCTCGGGAGAGACTTCTTCATGCCTTGCATATTATAGTTCATCACGAAGCTCTTATAGCTAGGTGGCGAGACTGCGAACACGATGGATGCCTAAGTCAATGGGAATCGATATTCCCAAGGACACAAGCTTATCGGCGTAACCGACATCTTGAGTACATGCTCACTAGCAGTGTGCTCTTCCATCATGTAGCTAAAGAACTTTTCTCAAGCATTGTAGCTCTCTGACAGCATGTGTGTCGAAAATCATTTTCAACTCACCCATTGTATCAAATGCATTGCCGTTTTGAAACGCTTTGAAGTTCGGCTCTAGCCCATACAATATGCCGCAATGAACTAAGTTGTGGTCCTCCCGACGAGTCCGATAGACATTCTTCTCCTCGTCGGGGCATCATCAAAGGTGGGGGCCTAACGCGCTTCTAGCACATATTGCTTTTGTGCGTGAGAGGAGAATCCTCAAATTCATGGCCCATTCAGTAAAGTTGCTACCGTTCGTTGCTAGTTTCTCTTTCTCCATGAACACATTGAAATTAAAAGCAGGTGGTGCCATCTACAACAGAATTTGTAAAGTTTAGACTAAGTGTATGATAGATCGAGTTCAACTAATGTATATTACGAATGAACTCCCACTCAAAAGCGACATCCCTCGTGCCCTTTTGGTGATTACATGAACCAAATCCACTACACCAAGTCCGATCATCACGTGAGTCGGTGTAGCTTCAAAGGCGAGCATCAAATGGGCATCATATCAACTATATGACTCATGCTTAACCTTTCGGTCTATGTTCCGAGGCCATGTCTGTACATGCTAGGCTCGCCAAGTTAGAACCTTAGTATTTGCGTGTGTAACTGTTTTACACCCGAAATATGGTCGTGGATCCAAGAACACCCAATCATCACGTGATGTCTTGAAGCGACGAAAACATAATCGGTGCATACTAAAGGAAGAACACATTCTTATCTTGATATTTAAATGAGGGATCATCTTATTATGCTAACAAAGCGCTAAACAAGCAATATAAGATGTAACCAAACATCATATGTTTATTAGTGAAATTATATGGTTCCCGCAGATGATCTCTATCATGTGCATCGTGGTATGATCACTATCATACCTATATGTGTAAATCCAAGGTCTATGGATTTTACACGCTATGTGTGTTGTAAGAGTATCATCTCATACTTCTACTTACAACACTACCATATCATAACACTAGCCCAGCAACAATCTAAACTAGATGCCTCTAATTTATCCATTGCAAGTTTTACGTGGCTTAGGGCTTTCGAGATAGAACCGTTCATACCTACGAACATGAACCACAACGAGGATAATCAATTTGTTGACAACTCGCTTGCAAAATAGATATTGACTATAGTAGGAGAGACAGACACCCGCTAGCCACTTATGCAAACTAGTTGCATGTCAAGCGTGGAACAGGTCTCATGTGCGAGGACATGTAAAGTTTGTCCGGGCCGCTTCATCCCACTATGCCACCAATATCCAAAATCACAACAAAGGAGCAACAACATGATCATCATCGCCCACATACTCATATGTGTACTACCCGTGTAAAGTATCTACGCATAAACCTGGCTCTGATACCACTGAAGGGTTCGTAGCATAGAAAACAAAAAATTTCCTACGATGTGAACTATATACCAAGATCTATATACTAGATACAAACAACGGGCGGATGTATATCCGTAGAGAACATACCCTTGAAGACCGACAAAGCTTAACGAGTTCAACTCGTGGTTGATGTAGACGATCTCTTGCCGATCTCAAGATCGAGAGGAAGTCCTAGCGCGCAAATCAGCGGCATCCGTGCTCGCACACACGTTCGAGGCACCGAGCAACCTCCGCCTCCTCGCTCCAGCGATGCAGCGAAGGCACAGCTCTTTCTTGCCGAATAGCCATCGGAACATGTATCTCGCTAGTCCGAGACCATGGGGATAAATTCTAGAGGGGAGAGATCCTTCATGAGGAGGTGTGAGAGACAAGTGAGGAGGGGCTCCTTTATAGGAGGAGGAGAACCCCAAGGGGTGGCCGGCGCATGGGGCTGCCCCTTTCCTCCCCTCTTCATGTGGGTGGACACTCCACTCACAAAACTCCTCTAAATCCCTCCACTCAAAAGTCCACTCAAATTCCCATTAAATTTCCACCAAATTTAATGCAAACTCTCATTAAATAAAACTCTTTTATTTTATTCAGAATTTTGTCAATTCCTTTAATGACAAACATTCACAAATAACCCCTTGCTAGAATTCTATTTCACATGCATAACCACTTTATGCAATTTCACCGGAAAACCTGTTTCGGTATCTAGTGAAATAAATTCCTGCGCTTGTTCATTCTTTCGGCATGAAACATTTGCTCCAATTGGATGTCGGTGTCTCTTAAGTGTGTCACCCTACGGTTCGTGAATAATGCGGACATGATCGAGACCCTCTCGGATAAATAATCAGAAGCGGGATCTGGAGACCCATACTGACTCCCACACATTCAACGATGACTTTCTTGTGATCGTCGGAACCTTTTACGCTAGTATCTTAATCCCTTTGTTTCACGATATATTACATGTCCGAGATTCGATCATCGGTATCTCCATACCTAGTTTGATCTCGCATCGACATGCACTCTTTTCTCGTTCTGTGATATCACATTCTAGTGATCAAATCACTTGCTTGCAAGCTAATCAATGTGATATCACCGAGAGGGCCCAGAGTATATCTATCCGTCATCGGGATGAACAAATTCCACTCTCGATCCATGAGCCTCAACATAACACTTTATTAGTTCTGAATCCATCTTTATAATCTCCCTGTTACGGTGTGACGTTTGATGTTATCAAGAAACTCTTCCGGTGTTAGTGATTGACATGATCTCATGGTCTAAGGATTAGGATCACTTCGTAAGATGTTATAGCAATATAAACTCAATGACTTTGATCGTAATGCTATACTTTGGATGAATGTTCATCACATCATTACACTAATGTTGTGATCCCGTTATTAACAACATCCAATGTCCATGATTAGGAAACCTTGATCATCTTGTTAATCAACGAGCTAGTTTATGAGAGAGGCATAACTAGGAACTTTCTGTTTGTTTATTAAACACACATGTATTAAAGTTTCCGTATTAATACAATTATGGCATGCAAAATAAACATCTATCATATACTTGGAATACACATAATAAACACTTTATTATTGCCTCTCAGGGCATATTCCCTTCACCAAGTTTGTGTGCAAGTAAAGCAACCCCGCAAGTCTTATACGGCTGCGAAACTGAGAAACTTAGCACCGCTAGAACTTATACATTCAGATCTCTGTGAGATGAATGGTGTGCTGACAAAAGGTGGAAAAATATACTTTATGACGATGATTGATGACTCCACTAGATACTGCTATGTTTATCTTCTGAAATCTAAAGATAAAGCTTTGAACTACTTCAAAATCTATAAATCTGAGGCAAAAACCAACTTGATCTTAAAATCAAGCGGCTATGGTCAGATCGTGGTGGAGAGTACTTTTCAAATGAATTTGATTTATTCTGTACGGAACATGGTATTATACATGAGAGGACGCCTACCTACTCACCTCAGTCAAATGGGGTGGCCGAAAGAAAGAACCACACTCTAACTGATTTGGTTAACGCCATGTTAGATACATCGGGTCTTTCCAAGGAATGGTGGGGGGAGGCGCTAATGACCGTGTGTCATGTCCTAAACCGTGTTCATGTAAAGGATAAAACCATGACTCTATTTGAGGAATGGGAAAATAAAAGGCTTAAACTCTCTTACTTACGAACTTGGGGTTGTTTGGCGAACGTCAATATTCCAATACCCAAGAAGCGAAAGCTTAGACCAAAAACCGTGGATTGTGTTTTTCTGGGATATGCTTTTCATAGCATTGGCTATAGATTTTTATAGTAAAGTCTGAGGTATCCGAGATGCATGTTGGTAAAATTATGGAGTCGAATGATGTGACTTTCTTTGTGGACATCTTTCCAATAAAAGGTATGTCTATCTCATCAAATCAGGAGATGACTAGTTCGTCTAGTCAGGAATTTTCTATAATTCCTGAACCCACTATGCCGATAGAACACTCTAATAATCCTATGGCGGATGACAATGAAGCTCCCAAAAGAAGCAAGAGACAAAGGACTGCAAAGTCATTTGGTGATGATTTCATTGTGTACCTTGTGGATGATACTCCCACTTCTATTTTAGAATCTTATGCATCTCAAGATGCTGAGTACTGGAAGGAAGCTGTCCGAAGCGAGATGGACTCCATCTTAGCTAATGGTACTTGGGAAGTCACTAATCGTCCTTATGGGTGCAAACCTGTAGGATGTAAGTGGGTGTTCAAGAAAAAGTTTAGACCTTATGGTATTATTGAAAAGTACAAGGCACGTCTTGTGGCCAAGGGTTATACTGATGACCCACAAGTGTAGGGGAATGGAACAGTCTTCACGGGTAGTATTACCCAATTTATTGATTCGACACAAGGGGAGCCAAAGAATAATTGGAAGCCTTAACAACTGAGTTGTCGATTCAGCTGCACCTGGAAACAGTTCTTGCTCACAGAAGTTTATCAGTAGCAACAGTTTGGTAGTACCAATAGCAAAGCAACATCAACAAGAAACAGAGCAATAGTAACAAGAATAAGAAAGTGGGATTCGAGTGCGGTAGGCATAGGGATGGATGGACGGGCGTTGCATGGACGAGTCTAAACATGTAACTTCAAGATCTAGGGCATTGCAGATAAATAATAACAAGCATCCAAGTACTAAACTTTCCTAGGCATCTGCTCCAAATATAGTCATACGTGCTCGCAATGAGAACTTGCACAACATCTTCTGTCCAGCCAGTCCGTGGCAGCGGGGCCTCTAGGGAACTACTAACAATTAAGGTGCTAATTTTAATAGAGTATCGGAGCAAAGCATTAACACTCCGTGAACACATGTAATCCTCACACCACAGCCATACCCTCCGGATGTCCAAATTATTGTCACTTCGGGGCCTTTGGATCCGTACAATGATATGTGTACACAACTTGCAGATAATACCACAAACAATACTATCATAGTGATTCAATAATAAGTTCAGATCTGAGATCATGACACTAGATCCCTAGTAACAAGCATTAAGCACAACAAGTTGCAACAAAGCCAAATAGCACTAATAGAGATACTAGGCACTATGTCCTAACAGATCTTATTCGATTACATGATAGAACTCATCCAATCCCTACCATCCCCAAGCCTACAGCGGGGGATTACTCACTCATGGATGAGGGAAACATCGGTGGTTGATGGAGATGCGTTGGTGATGACGATGATGATGATCCTCTCCAAATTCGTCGTACCGGCAGGGTGCCAGAACAGAGTTTCTGGATCCGAATCTTGGTTTCTGGTGGCGGCGGCGGAGCGGAACTCTTTCTAGAAAACTATCGAACCCCCCTCTATTTTTAGGTCGAGGGGCAACTTATAGGCGCAGAGGGAGGCCGAGGGGGTGCCTGGGGTGGCTGCACCCCCCTAGGCGCGACCAGAGGTGGGCATGCGCCTGGCAGGGGTGTGGGCCCCCTAGGCCCCTTCTCCGTCTCGTCTTCTGGCTCCGTGGGTCTTCTGGTGAAATATAATTTTTGGCATATTTTCCGGGATTTTCCTAATAGTTGATTTTCTGCACACAAAAACAAGACACCAAGGTAATTATGCTGAAAACAGCGTCAGTCTGTGTTAGTTGTATCCAAATCGCACAAGTTTAGAAGAGAAACAATAGCAAAAGTGTTCGGGAAAGTAGATACGTTTTGGACGTATCATATACCCAAAAAGAAGGTGACTTCTTCGATACCTACTCACCTGTAGCTAGATTGACCACTATTCGAGTACTACTATCCTTGGCTGTCTCACATGGTCTTATCGTTCATCAAATGGACGTTAAGACAACTTTTCTAAATGGGGAGATGGATGAGGAAATTTATATGGAGCAGCCTGATGAATTTGTAGTAGATGGTCAAGAAGGAAAGGTGTGTAAGTTAGTGAAGTCTTTGTATGGTCTTAAGCAAGCTCCTAAGAAGTGGCACGAGAAGTTTGAAAGAATTTTAACTGCTGAAGGCTTTGTTGTAAATGAAGCTGACAAATGTGTGTACTATCGCCATGGTGGGGCGAGGGAGTTATTATGTGTCTCTACGTTGATGACATATTGATATTCAGGACCAACCTCGCTGTTATGGAGGAGGTAAAAGAGTTCCTATCTCGCTGCTTTGAGATGAAGGACTTGGGAGTGGCTGATGTAATTTTAAACATCAAGCTACTAAAGGATGACAATGGTGGGATTACACTGCTTCAGTATCACTATGTGGAAAATATATTGAGTCGCTTTGGGTATAGAGGCTGCAAGTCTTCTCCAATGTCTTATGATCCGAGTGTGCTACTTCGAAAGAATCGAAGGATTGCTAAAGATCAATTGAGATATTCTCAGATTATTGGCTTCTCATGGTTTTAGCCAGTGCTACTAGACCTGGCATCTTCTTTGTTGTAAGCAAACTGAGTCGATTTGTGTCAAATCCTGGAGATGATCATTGGCATGCTCTTAAAAGAGTTTTGCACTATTTGAAAGGCACTGCGAGTTATGGTATTAACTATACTGGGTATCCACGAGTACTTGAGGGTTATAGTGATTCAAACTGGATATCTGATGCTGATGAGATTAAGGCCACAAGTGGTTATTTGTTTATAGTTGGTGGTGGCGCTGTTTCCTAGAAGTCTTGCAAGCAGACCATTTTAACGAGGTCAACAATGGAAGCAGAACTCACAGCATTAGACACAACCACTATTGAAGCAGAGTGGCTTCATGATCTCTAGATGGTTTTACCTGTGGTTGAAAAACCAATACCCGCCATCCCAATGAACTGTGATAATCAAACTATGGTCGTCAAACTAAACAGTTCTAATGACAATATGAAGTCATCAAGCCATGTGAAGAGGAGATTGAAATCTGTCAGGAAACTGAGAAACTCCGGAGTTATTGCGTTGGATTATATCCAAACATCTAAAAACCTGGCAGATCCCATCACAAAGGGTTTATCACGCAATGTGATATATAATGCATCGATGGAGATGGGTTTGAGACCCATGCTATGAGTTGATCCAAGTGGAAACCAACTCTATGTGATCGGAGATCCCGTGAATTAGAGCTGGGAGACAAGCTGTTGGTCTGCTGAGAGGAGAGTATTTCCATATTATATTTACATCTCCATAAAGATGCAATACTCTCTTAATCTACATGGCAGATTGATATTTATCTTAATGTGTTCCAAGTGGCTTTTATAAGCGGAGATGTTGTCCTGCAGAACATCTCTTGAGGAACACACCTATATGAGTCTGACTGTCAAACATCGCAGTCCGTGAGAGTTGGGTGCTCTCTAATAAACTCATGAAAGTCCCTGCAGTATGACGCATAAGCTCCAAACCATGGGGAAGCCGGCGACAACCCCGTACCGGTCTAAATTTTGTGTGAATCTAGCGCGCAGAAAACTTGTAGTTCAAGGCATAGTCCACTATTCAAATTGCTAGCTAGTGTAGCATGAAGTTTAACATGGAAGTTAAACTTAACAGTCTAAAACAATGTTCTAGAATAAAAGTGATGTGATGTGCCAATGAGACTTTGTGGGGGATTATTGGAATTTGGTGAGTTTTGGGCTGCTGGCCCATTAGACAAATTCTGAAATTCTCTTTGGCCCACTTTTGTATGGCGGCATATGGTTGTGCTAGTGGTGCTAAAGTTTAGTCCTACATTGCTAGTTGAAGGGGAGTTGGACAATCTTATATAGTAGATTGTTGCACCACTCACTAAAGTGTGACAAGGAGAGAAGCCCTCGCGCACTCCTCCTCCGACGCCGCCTGTCTCGCCTCACCATACCTCGCCTCGCCTTGCCATGATGTGCGTGGGCCGCGGGTTGCGGGAATCTCGCCGAGCCGAGCTTTATTTTGCTGGTTGGGAAAATTATTTATGAGTCATTAACGGACGCGTTAATTACAGCCGTTTCCAACTTTATGGATCGTGGGCTGTTACCGACTCGGACGTGGGCTGAGTCCCACGATCTTCCTAACCTGCACTATATAAGCGTTTGCGCTAAACCTAATCAGTGAATCAATACACACACGGGCCTACCTCCAGAACCTTGCGCCGCCGCCTTCGTCCTCCCCATCCCGTCTTGCGGCGTGCACCGCAGATCGGGACAGTAGGCCTCCGGAACCACGTCTTTCGTAAACCTGTATGGGTGAGGGACGATCGGGTTTTTAGGGAGCGCTCAAGCGCAACTACTAGCATCCACGACATCGTCCGACGACGAGTTTCCGAACGACGACTTCTTCCCGGACGTCACCAATCTCTTCGATAACCTCAACATGGGCGACAACGCTATTGCGACCGCTGCGGCTGCTATTCATCCTACACTATATGTGATTCTCAACTGTCTTTTTCAGATTATGCTAGAGTTCTTTGTTCTAGCATTTGGTGTAGATGTGATAGGTTTATCTTGTATAGATGTAATGTGTTCATCTACTTTGTTGATCTGCATGATTAGTTTTAGTACCGTTTGTATGATCATGCTTTATCAGTTTATTATTCAGATTAAATAATAAGGATTATTGCTTATATTTTCAACAAACAGAACAATAAATAACCTTCAATATAAGCAAATCCGGTGCATGTTAAATTTGTTAATTCCGCATATTATGCTTCAAAAGAAATATACACTGTGAAGCACAGTAATATTAATGTAGTCCTCACTCCTCAAGATAGAATATGCACATGCTTATTCTAATAATAACAAATGATCAGATAATAAAAAGAAATTGGCGAAGATCCACTTGGTTATCTATATCACTAGAAGCTAGAATATTTGTTAAGACCATCAGGTACGCCCCTTTCCTCATCTGAAGCGTCACTTCTGTCCACAACAACCTAGAGCTTTAAAAACCATGCATCTCCTTCACACCACACCATAGAACAAAATGCACATCTAAGGATGTCAACTGAAAAAGGTAACAAAATCATAACCATATATATTGAAACAATTTCAATAAAAAAATCAAGCATATATGGTTTCACTTTATTACTCCATCAGACTACATTTCATCTCGGCAATAGTTTGACTTGACAGTTCAGCCTTTTCAAACATGAAAGCCAAGAAATTAAATTAAACTCTCTTATTAGCTAATGATGATAGGTAGGCATAGTGTTATATTTGCTTGTACAACTTTAGTTTTTACACTTGAGATAGCTCTGCTACAATTAATGAACTGAAGTCTAGTGAAATATGATAATTCATAATCGATCCTAAACTTGTGTAAATCAAGTAAAGCTGAACTAACATGCAAAAGGTAATTTGCCCTAGCACAGATAAAAATCCTTCTCACCATATTTGTGCTTTTGCAATGATTCTACCAGTAAAGAGTGATAATCTTCTCTTGTTGGTTGTTCCTGCAACAACATTTGCTTTGGACGCTCAAACTGGAAAAAAATCCATGTACAAGAGTGGTGACAATCTTACCATCCTAAGCTTGATGATGGCATCAAGATTCAGATCCGGAAGTGTATTTACCTTCACAGACTCCTTAATGATCTGCTTGTTTAGAATGTGCACAAATATATCGTATGTCAAGTGGTCTAAACGATTTTGAATGTAACAAGTATATAAATCCAAGGAAACACCATATTCTGTGCTAATGCAAGCATGCACGAATAATTGTGCAACATCGCAACGCGAAGGAGTCTTAAAGCCTGATTTCTTTCGGTCAGCAAGTCGTTATAGAAAGGGCATGTTTCTCTCAGTCAAGCTATCTGAACCCTAAGTGAGAAAAATCAGTTATCCTTCCCTTGCAGCTTAATTTAAAAGTGTAAATGAATCCTCCTTACATGCGAGAACGGCACCTACCGCAAGTAGCAACCCGCATCAAGCTAGCTACACCACAATAAACAGAATGCCAAAGCGAGCAGCTAAACTAAAAAAATAGCAGCTAAAGCACAATAGAGCAAGCAACGGACGACGGTGCAGACCAATTTCGTACCCTTAGGAACAACCAACCTCCACATCTCATTTGTGTTCTGTGGAACCTCATCATTGATAGGCTACGCCTCGCCCGCCCACACCTCGGTCACGAGCCACTGGGTGCCTCCTCTCCTGGCGGTCATACTATATTACACAAGAATCATAGATTGACCAGACAAACCATTTTTCAGTTACAACATGACAGCGAAGATCAGTACTACCTCCTTATTCAATAATGATATGAACAAAACAAAATTTAAGGTACTTAATGCTCACTCACCAGAGAATCCCCAAGGTCAGTGGTATTTGCAGCCCCAGCAACAACCATACTCTCCACTGCAACCTAGAAATAACAGTTTTTAGAGCTATTTCATCAAACACGTTGTCAGCAAGAGATTTATAATAGATACACGAGATAAGCTTGTGACACTAAAGAGAGCACCGGGATGAGAGCCGGCCAAAGTCTGGAGCTAGTGTCTGCAGCAGGAGGAGAGGGTGATAACGCCCTACATCTGCTCCCTCTTCACCCGCTTCGATTGTGTCCTAGCGGCATGCCGTTTATCCTCATCTTGGTATGGCAGGCCGATGCAGAGGTCCAGATTGAGGTCCGGGCAACTATACGGCTTGCTCTCGTCCCTTGGAGAAGGTGGAGGAAATTGTTGGCGCTTTGTCAACGTGGGAGCGCTTCGTCGGGAAACCCCAAGAGCAAGGTGTGATGCAGCACAGCAACAAGTCTTCCCTCGGTAAGAAACCGAGGTTATCGAACCAGTAGGATGAAGGAAACGTCTCAAAGGTGTTGCAAGCAACTTGGAAACCTGCACAACACAAACTAAAGACTTTCCCCAACAAACAGTGAGGTTGTCAATCTCACCGGTTGTTGTAACAAAGGATTAATTGTATGATGTGGAAGATGATTGTGGTTTGCAGAAATTAAATAGTAATAGTGGAAGATGTATCAATGGTAAAGATTGGACCGGGGTCCATAGTTCACTAGAGGTGTTCTTCTTAGATAAACAAACATGGCATGCTGGGTAAACAAATTACAGAAGGGCAATTGACAGGACTGAGCAAGACATAACAATGCAATACTAGACATCAAGATCCTATGAGATTTGATTGGGCAATACAACAAGATACATAGGCCACCATCCAACTGCATCTATGACTAGAAGTCCACCTTTGGGTTATCATCCGAACCCCCACCAGTATTAAGTTGCAAGCAACAGACAACTGCTTTAAGCAAAGTGTGTAAGGTAAACAATCCACTTGTTCCATGAACAAGAGACCGTTGTTTTCTCCCTAGTAACAACAACACATCTACAACCTTAGATATTTTTGTCACTTCTCTTAGATTAAATAGAGGCATGAACCCACTATCGAGCATAAATACCCCATCTTGGAGTCACTAGCAACTACTTGGCCAAGATAGCTACTAACAACGGAGAGCATATAAGATCACAAACAATACAGACATGATAGAATCAATAAGCAAAACCATTAATCAATATGACATAGTAATCTCAATGTCCATCGGATCCCCTCAAACAAAACATGTATGATTACAAATAGATGAGATCTTGATCCTGAACGGAGCATGCAAGAAGAAGGACTTCGAGATGATATCTCCTCCGGCAGGGTGCCGGGAAGAGCTTCAGACCCCTACCCCCGATCTAGGGACGATGGTGGCGGAGGCTACAGACGGTTTCATGGAATATTGATCAGATACTTAGGGTTTAGGAATCGGGGGCTTCTTATAGGCGAAGAGGAGAGGCTAGGAGTCGGCCAGGGGGCCCACTGTTGGAATTATGCCCTAGAGGCAATAATAAAGATGTTATTATTATAATTCTTGTTCATGATAAAGTTTATATTTCATGCTAGAATTGTATTAAGCGGAAACTTTAATACTTGTGTGGTTTGTGAACAACACCGTGTCCCCAGTATGCCTCTATGGACTAGCTCATTGATTAATGATGGTTAAGGTTTCCTAACCATAGACATGAGTTGTCGATTAATAATGAGATCATATCATTGGGAGAATGATATGATGGACAGACCCAAACTAAGCGGAGCAATTATATCGTGTCATCGTGTTCATCTTTGCGAAGCTTTTCTTATGTCAAATATTGTATTCCTTAGACCATGAGATAATACAACTCCCTAGTATCGTAAGAAAGCTTTGAGGTCATCAAACGTCATCCTATGAGAGGGTGATCATAAAGGTGTCTCTCAGGTGATCGGAAAGTACCTGTTGGGACGACACCGTATGAACTGTGGTTTGGTGCTAAACCTAAGTTGTCGTTTCTTAAAGTTTGGGGATGCGAAGCTTACGTCAAGAAGTTGATGCCGGACAAGCTCGAACCCAAAGCGGAGAAATGCGTCTTCATAGGATACCCTAAGGAAACTATTGGGTATACCTTCTATCATAGAACCGAGGGCAAAGTGTTTGTCGCAAAGAACGGTTCCTTTCTTGAGAAGGAGTTTCTCTCGAAAGAAGTGAGTGGGAGGAAAGTAGAGCTAGACGAGGTTGTTGAACCTTCTCTTGAATTGGAGAGTAGCGCAGCACCTGAAATTGTTCCAGTGCCGCCAGCACCAACAATAGAGGAATCTAATGACAAGGATCATGAATCTTCGGACGATGCTGCTACTAAACGTCGCAGGTCGACAAGGTCGCGTGCCCCTCCTGAGTGGTACGGAAACCCTGTCTTGACTGTCTTGTTGGTAGAAGACAGTGAACCTACGAACTATGAGGAAGCAATGATGAGCCCAAACTCTGAGAACTTGCTAGAGGCCATGAAATCCGAATTGGGATCCATGAACGAAAACCAAGTATGGACTTTGGTAGACCCTCCTAGCGACCGAAAGGCCGTTGAGTGCGAATGGATCTTCAAGAAGAAAACGGACGCGGATGGTAATGTTACAATCTATAAAGCACGACTTGTCGCGAAAGGTTTTCGACAAGTTCAAGGTGTTGACTACGATGAGGCTTTCTCTCCCGTAGCGATGTTTAAGTCCATTTGGATTTTATTAGCAATTGCTGCGTTTCATGATTATGAAATATGGCAAATGGATGTCAAGACTGCGTTCCTCAATGGCAACATTGATGAAGAGTTGTATATGGTGCAACCCAAAGGTTTTGTCGATCCTAAGGATGCTGATAAAGTATGCAAACTTCAGCGTTCCATTTATGGACTAAAGCAAGCATCTCGGAGTTGGAACCTTCGTTTTGATCAAGTGATCAAGAGCTTTGGATTTGTTCCAAATTGCTACGGAGCTTGTATCTACAAGAAAGTGAGTGGGAACTCGGTGACATTTCTGGTACTATATGTGGATGACATATTGATTATTTGAAATGACATTAACATGCTTAACGATGTGAAGAGTTATTTGAACAAGTGTTTTTCAATGAAAGACCTAGGTGAAGCTGCTTATATATTGGGCATCAAAATCTATAGAGATAGACAAAGACGCCTGATAGCTTTAAGCCAGAGTACATACCTAGACAAAGTTCTGAAAAGGTTCAGAATGGATAAGGCGAAGAAAGGTTCAGTGCCTATGTTGTCAGGTAAGATATTGAGCAAGGCTCAGTGTCCAGCTATGGTAAATGATAGAGAAGCTATGAGCAAAGTGAATTATGCCTCGGCCATAGGTTCTATCATGTATACCATGCTGTGTACTAGACCGGATGTGTCCAATGCTCTTAGTTTGACGAGCAGATATCAAAATGATCCAGGAGTGGAACACTAGACAGCCGTGAAGAACATCCTAAAGTACCTAAATAGGACTAAAGAAATGTTCTTAGTCTATGGGGGTGATGAACAGCTTGTCGTAAAAGGTTACGTCGATGCTAGTTTTGACACCGACAAGGATGATTCTAAATCTCGAACGTGATACGTTTATATTTTGAATGGAGGAGCTGTGAGTGGAGAAGTGCAAGCAAAGCGTGATCGCGGGATCTACAGAGAAGCGGAATACATGGCTGTAAGCGTCAAGTGAAGGAGTTTGGATCAGAACTTCATCATCGAAGCTTGGCGTGGTTCCAAGTGCATTGGACCCACTAGAGATATTGTGTGACAACACTGGCGCCATAGCACTCGCTAAGGAACCAAGATATCATCCAAAGACCAAGCATATCAACCGCAAGTTTCATATAATCCGATATTATATAGCAGATGGAGATCTGAAGATTAGCAAAGTACATATAGATCTGAATGTCGCAGATCCATTGACGAAACCTCTTCCACGTGTAAAACATGATCAGCACCTTAGTGCCATGGGTGTGAGATTGTTGCCGAATTTAAACTAGATTATTGACTCTAGTGCAAGTGGGAGACTGTTGGAATTATGCCCTAGAGGCAATAATAAAGATGTTATTATTATAATTCTTGTTCATGATAAAGTTTATATTCCATGCTAGAATTGTATTAAGCGGAAACTTTAATACTTGTGTGGTTTGTGAACAACACCGTGTCCCCAGTATGCCTCTATGGACTAGCTCATTGATTAATGATGGTTAAGTTTTACTAACCATAGACATGAGTTGTCGATTAATAATGAGATCATATCATTGGGAGAATGATATGATGGACATACCCAAACTAAGCGGAGCAATTAGATCGTGTCATCGTGTTCATCTTTGCGAAGCTTTTATTATGTCAAATATTGTATTCCTTAGACCATGAGATAATACAAATCCCTAGTATCGGAAGAAAGATTTGAGGTCATCAAACGTCATCCTATGAGAGGGTGATCATAAAGGTGTCTCTCAGGTGATCGGAAAGTACCTGTTGGGTTGTATGTATCGAGATGGGATTTGTCCCTCCCAAATCGGAGAGATATACTTCAGGCCCACTCGGTAATAGATATCAACACCGCTTGCAAGCATGTGGTTAAGGAGTTAATCACAAAGTGATATCGGATTACGGAACGAGTAAAGTACTTGTTGTGAACGATATTGAACTAGGTATGACGGTACCAACGATCAAATCTCGGGAAAGTAAAATATCGCGAGATAAAGGGAATATATATATGGGATTGATTGAATCCTGGCATCGTGGTTCATCCGATATGATCATCGATGAATGTATGGGAGTCAATATGGGTTTCCAGACCCCGCTGTTGATTATTGATAGAAGATCATGTCTGCATGTTCTCGAACCCGAAGGGTCACACACTTAACGTGTCTCGACGCTAGGATAGATTGGATAATTGGTTTATGAGTTTTTGTTCGAGTCTCGGATGGGATCCGGACATCACGAGAGGTTCAAATGGTCCGGAGAATAAGATTCATATAAGGCAATGCAGTTTTGGAGTTCGAATTGTTTCGTTAATCGGCATGCTTTGCGAGCTTCTAGAACCTTCCGGAGGGGGACCAACGTGGCCCCACCTGCCGGGAGGGGGCACGGGCCTATGAGGGAGTGCCCTGGCCGCATTGGGCCAGGGGCACAAGGCCCCATAGGGCCTAGCCGGCCATACCAAGGGGAAACCCTAAGGGAGCTTCTAGAAGGGGGGAACTTGCCCCCCACTCCTCCCTCCTTTGGCCGTCGGCCTAAGGCTTGGGGGAGGGGTTAGGGTTGGCGCCCACCCCTCTATATATAGAGGGCTGGGGCGCACCACCCCCCCCCCCACACACACACCTCCTCCTCAACCCTAGCCGCCCTGCTGCCCTCCTCTCTCTCTCCCTCCTGACTGCGTGTAGGCGAAGCCCTGCTGCAGAAACTCTCCGCCACTTGCACCACGCTGTCACGTTGTAGATCCAATCCGTCTCTCCACCATACTTGCTGGACCGAGGAAGGAGGAGATGTCGAGGTGCTGCACGTGATCGGATCGGACCGCGAGGAGGAGAAGCGAGTACGACTACATCACCCACGTTCCGACGAACGTTCCGCTGTGCGAATCTTCAAGGGTATGAAGATCTCATCTAATCTCTCTTGTTGTTTGCATCTCCTAGATTAGATCTTGGCTTTCCCGTTCGCATCCGTAGAATTTTTTTGATTTACTATGCTGCAAAACCCTTCACCCACACCCTGCCCATGCGCGGCCTAGGGTGGGCACGCGCCTGGGGGTGCAGCCGCCCCGTGGCTCCCCTCCGTCTCTCCTCTGGACTTCGTGTTTTCCTCGGTGAAATATTGACTTTGGCTTTTGTCCCGTCCAATTCTGACAATATTTCCTTTCTAGCTTTTCTGGAACCAAAAACATCAGAAAACAGGCAACTGGCACTGTGGAAACTTGTCAATAGGTTAGTACCAGAAAACATATAAAAACACCTCAAAGTGTGGACAAAGCAAAGCAAAGTAGGTACTAAACAAGCATGGAACATCAAAAATTATAGATACGTTTCTGACGTATCATGCATACCCAAGCTTAACTCTTGCTTGTCCTCGAGTAGGTAAGTGATCAAATAATAATTTTTGAGGTTACATGCACCATCAAAACCAAGATCAAACCATTTGCAAGCAATGAAAGCTGGGATCAAAGAACTCTAAACTTGAGCATGAAAGATGGAGTTCTAATAGTAAACAAAGTAACTATGCATGCAACATGAAAGGCTACAAACAAACATCATGAATAACATGCATTGAAAAATGTTTGTTTGTTTCACATACAGAAAACATGGCATAGTGGCATTCCGCTTGTCCCTCATAGAGTAGCAAATAGATCCATAGGACACCTTCAAAGTTCATAAGAGTTACTAGATAAAAATAGCACAAGGACAAGTAATATCAACAATATGCATCAATCAATAAGTTTTGGAACAATGCACATAGAACTAAGAATGGAAACTATGCTCTCTTAACTGGTGCATAAATGTAGAAGGTGGAGACTCAATATAATAGTGGAAGAAAGGCCCTTCATAAATGGAAGCAGGGATTTCAAGTTTCAAAAAGAGCTTCCAAAAATTATGGTACTTGTTAGCTTTCAGCCCTCATTGTCCCTATCATAAGCATCTTGAAGTGATTAAGGTTAAAGGGAACAAACTATGGAGTATATGCTTGACAAAGTATAAGTTGGAAATCTCATGTCCCTTGAATACGAGGGATGCTCCTCATGCTACTCAAGTTTAGTTACTTGCAAGTTCTTGTCATAGTAAGTACACGTGTATCATAGAGAACCGCCAATGGAGTACCCCTTGCACATGGTACAGGAGCTATCCCATAACCAAAATGACAAGGTAAGCAGAAAATGAGAATCTCAACATTCTTCTTATTTACCATGGGAATATGGTGATTTTTTTCTCTCTTTCCTCTTTTCTCAATATGTCTCTTTTTCTCAATCTCTCTCTTTTTTATAAGAAGAATGCTTCATAGATGTCACTATGGTGATGCTACAAGTTTCCACCATGATTAGGCATGGCTTAGGCTAGCGGCCCAGGCGTTTCTCTAACACACATACATAACTCCATGGACTTACAAGCTCCCCTTTCATTTCACACCGACGACATCCATAGACAAAATAGCATGATATCAACTGTGTACAAAGTACAAGTGCAATGTTGAAAATGTTCCCCATGACAACATGGTTCTGCTAATTCCAACGTATAAGTGCAAGCATATACAACATTGATGACACAATGGTTCAAGTTTATTAGGGGCAAGAAATATAAAGTGTACCATCAAGTTCGTGAGAGCTTTAATCACTAAGTTTTCACATAACAAAATACTTTTTAATTAGAAGATAGCTGAAAACAAGAATATAATTGGAATGGTGTAACACACCATGCATAGGAATTTATAGTGGACACTTTGGAACAACTTGGTTTCTTGGGAGTTGGAAGCATGAGTAGAACTTACTCATACAAGTGGAGGCTAGCAAAAGACTAGGAGCAACCAACTAAGAGAGCAATAATGGCCATAATCATGCAGAGCAACAAAACATTACTAATCAAAGCATAAAGTGGTACTACAAGTCAAGGACTAAATGATCATATAGGCTATGGTGACTTGTTCATAGTCATAACATGGTGTGAGCATGTGCCAAGTCAACCCAAACAAGACATCAAAGGAGAATACCACAATACTATGCTTTTGCATGCTAAAACAACACATGATTCTTTCAAGGCACACTAAGCAATCCCAATTGTTTGGAACAAGTCATGCTACATCAATAATCACTAAGCAGAAGGTCAAAATAACACCTAGCATGGCATGCTAAAGTCTAAGTCACAGTCAAAGCAAGCTCCTCTTGCACCATTTCAAGCAAGAACTTTCTACTCCTTTCCAACCCCAATCAACTTATTTGAAACAACACTGCGAGAACGGGGGTCCAAACTACTTTATTCAAGCAAACTAAACAAACTAAGCAAAGCAAACAAAAACTAAGACGCTCCAAGAACAACATAGAAGTGCATGAAACAATAAAAACGAAGTGTCTAGAAAGACCTGAGCTTTTTATTAATGAAGAAGGGGATGCCTTGGGCATCCCCAAGCTTTGACTCTTGTACCTCTTGGATATTTATTGGGGTGACACCGGGGTGGCATCCCCAAGCTTGAGCTTTTGTCCATTCTTCATCTCATTACATCATTCTCTCTCTACACCTGAAAATTTTCCTTCATACAAAACTTCACACAATCTTCATTAGCAACATTAGTATATTTAAAAGATAATAGACCCTTGGGTTTAGCTTTAGAACATAAAAACTTTTCACTAAAAACACAAGCTACTGTAGCAACTCCTTCAAAAAGCTCAATTTCCCAAAAATAACCTAAAAAGGAATCAATAATAAGCAAATGCAAATAATGGCAGAAATCTGTCAAAACAGACCAACGGGTAGAAACCGATTTTTTCAAAGACCTTCTGTTTCTCCAATCAAAAAGTGTTGAACTAACGAAAGTTATCTAACATACTGGGGGATTTATTCGTAACTTTTCAGATCAATCCTACTTACAGAGACTCCTCACGAATGTTTATGGTGGAGGACAGAAATCTGTTTCGGGACAGCAACTCCCCAAATCTTACTTCCCTCTCATTAGAGGTCATTCTTGGCACAAAAAGCAAACAAAAAGGATAAGGAGAGGTCATTAATGAAGTAATAACTTCCAATACTCAAAAAACTCTTGGGTTATCTCCCAACAAGTACTTTTCTTTAACGCCTTTAAGTTAGGCACAAGAAGCAAGAAAAAATCAAGTATTTTTAAATGAAGAAGCATTAACATCAATACTTGCAAAATCTTCAACTATGAAGGGTATCTCATCCTAATGAGTTTTGGAGGATCCCTTCTCGTCTCTCCTTGGTTTACTACTTTCATCAAAGGATTTTCCGGAACAATCCAATCAAAGTTATTTTCAGAGGCTTCATGCATTCCTACAAGTTTAAAAGGTATGGTTATCTTGAATTCCTCTCTAGGTTTGATTTTATCTAGAGTACCCATAACATCTACACATGATCCTAGCATATTAAAACGCTCAAAAACTTTTTTGGCTTCCTTAGCAACATCATGGAACTCTTTTAGTAAAGTTTCTAGGATAAAATCTCTCTTTTCAGGATCCTCTTCTTCTTTTAGTTTGAGAAACAAAATTTGCATCATGGGATAAAGGTTAACAAACCTAGCCTCCAACATATGAACTAAAGAAGCTGCAGCAATTTCGTAATTAGGAGCAAGTTCTGCTATAGATCTATCCTCAATATCCTCATGTTTGCTAACATGATTAAAGAATTCTTCAATATTTTCTTTCCAAATTATAGAGCCACTACCTATCGAAAGGTCCTTCAGGGTGAACTTGGGGAATAACATGGTGAGCTAGAGCAAGGAGACAACTAGAGTGGGGACTATTTTTTTTGTTTTTGAGAGAAAGCAAAACAAACTAAACTATTTTTTTTGGAGTTTTTGATAAAAATAGGCAAACAAAACCAAGCAAAAGAAACTAAGAAAAACAAAAACAAATTAAAGAGAAAGGTTGTGAAGGACTCCCCTTGTGAAGACGTCCTTAGCCTCCAGCAACGGCGCCAGAAAAACTTGTTGGCGCTTTGTCAACGTGGGAGCGCTTCATCGGGAAACCCAAGAGCAAGGTGTGATGCAGCACAGTAGCAAGTCTTCCCTCAGTAAGAAACCGAGGTTATCGAACCAGTAGGAGGAAGGAAACGTCTCAAAGGTGTTGCAAGCAAATTGGAAACCTTCACAACACAAAGACTTTACCCCAATGAACAGTGAGGTTGTCAATCTCACCGGTTGCTATAATGAAGGATTAATTGTATGGTGTGCAAGGTGATTGTGGTTTGCAGAAAGTAAACAGTAACAGTGGAAGATGTATCAATGGTAAAGATTGGACCGGGGTCCATAGTCACTAAAGGTGTTCTCCTTAGATAAACAAACATGGCATGCTGGTTAAATAAATTACAGCAGAGCAATTGAAAGGACTGAGCAAGGCATAACAATGCAATACTAGACATCAAGATTCTATGAGATACAATTGGGCAATACAACAAGATACATAGACCGCCATCCAACTGCATCTATGAGTAGAAGTCCACCTTTGGGTTATCATCCGAACCCCCTCCAGTATTAAGTTGCAAGCAACAGACAACTGCTTTAAGAAAAGTGTGTAAGGTAAACAATCCACTTGTTCCATGAACAAGAGACCGTTGTTTTCTCCCTAGTAGCAACAACACATCTACAAACTTAGATATTTCTGTCACTTCCCTTAGATTAAATAGAGGCATGAACGCACTATCGAGCATAAATACCCCCTCTTGGAGTCACTAGCAACTGCTTGGCCAAGATATCTACTAGCAACGGAGAGCATGCAAGATCACAAACAACACAGACATGATAGAATCAATAATATAAAACCATTAATCAATCTGACATAGTAATCTCAATATCCATCGGATCCCCGCAAACAAAACATGCATGATTACAAATAGATGAGATCTTGATCATGAACGGAGCTCACAAGATCTATACATGAAATCACAAAGGAGGAGATACAACCATCTAGCTACTACATGGACCCGTAGTCCAAGGTGGAACTACTCACGCTTCATAACGGAGGATGGCATGATGAAGAAAAAGGCCTCCGGGATGATCTCCCCTTCGACAGGGTGCCGGGAAGAGCTTCAGACCCCCCGATCTAGGGACGATGGTGGCAGCGTCTATATACTATTTCGTGGAATATTGATCGGGTACTTAGGGTTTAGGCATCGGGGGCTTCTTATAGGCGAAGAGGCGAGGCAGGGAGGCAGCCAGGGGTCCCACACCCTGCCCAGGTGCGGCCTAGGGTGGGCCCGTGCCTGGGGGGTGCAGCCGCCCCGTGGATCCCCTCCGTCTCTCCTCTGGACTCCGTGTTCTCCTCGGTGAAATAATGACTTTGGATTTTGTCCCGTCCAATTCCGATAATATTTCCTTACTAGCTTTTCTGGAACAAAAAATAGAAGAAAACAGACAACTGGCACTATGGCAACTTGTCAATAGATTAGTGTGGACAAAGCAAAGAAAATTAGATACTAAACAAACATGGAACATCAAAAATTATAGATACGTTTGCGACGTATCAGAAACTCTCCTGGTTCTAGAGGAGGGTGGGGCTCTAGACTTCCGGCGAGGGCGTCAGATAGGGTTGATGCAGGGAAGGCGTTGGATCCCACAGGCAGTGGAGGATGGGCTCGGCGCAGACGTGGGATCCCGGTGATGGTGGAGGATGGATCCGGTGCGTAGAGGGGTGGGTGCTTCTGGCGGTTCTCGACCCTCTCTAGTTGTGGAGGTGGGGTAGGGGCGGTGCGGACGGTGGCATCGGGCGAGAGAGAAAAGGAGAGAAGCGGGCAGCCGTGGCGAGGGGAAGGCCGGAAGGGGAGCAGTTGACCATCGGAGGTAGATTTCTTGGGAGTTTTTTTCACCGCACAATACCACTTGGCGGTGGTAAAACATGTAAATAGCCTGAACAGTTGATACGTCCAAAACGTATCTACTTTCTCGAACACTTTGCTATTGTTTTTCCTCTAAACTTGTATGATTTGGATAAAACTAACATGGACTGACACTGTTTTCAGCAGAATTACCTTGGTGTCTTGTTTTTGTGTAGAAAATGAACTATTAGTAAAAATCCCGGAAAATATACCAAAAACTATTTCTCACCAGAAGATCCACGGAGCCAGAAGGGGAGAGAGATGGGAGGACTGGGGGGACCAGACCCACCCTAGGCGCGGGCCCACTAACCCCGCGCCTGGGGGAGGTTTGGACACCCCAGGAAGCTCCTCGGCCTCCCTTCGCGCCTATAAGTTGCCTTCTAACCTAAAAACAGTGGGGGGTTCGATAGTTTTCCAGAAAGAGTTCCGCTCCACCGCCGCCACCAGAAACCAAGATTCGGATCCAGAAACTCCGTTTTGGCACCCTGTCAGGACAGGGAATTTGGAGAGGATCATCGCCATCTTCATCACCAACACATATCCATCAACCAACGATGTTTCCCTCATCCATGAGTGAGTAATCCCTCGCTATAGGCTTGGGGATGGTAGGGATTGGATGAGTTCTATCATGTAATCGAATAAGATCTGTTAGGGGCATAGTGCCTAGTATATCTATTAGTGCTATTTGACTTTGTTGCAACTTGTTGTGCTTAATGCTTGTCACTAGGGCCCGAATGCCATGATCTCAGATCTTAACTTATTATTGAATCATTATGATAGTACTGTTTATGATCTTATCTGCAAGTTGTGTACACATATCATTGTCCGGATCCAAAGGCCCCAAAGTGACAATAATTGGGACAACTGGAGGGGATGACTGTGGTGTGAGGATCACATGTGTTCATGGAGTGTTAATGCTTTGCTTCGGTGCTCTATTAAAAGGAGCACCTTAATTGCCATTAGTTCCCTAGAGGCCCCGCTGCCACGGGCTGGCTGGACAGAAGATGTTGTACAAGTTCTCATTGCGAACACGTATGGCTATATTTGGAGCACATGCCTAGGATTGTTTAGTACTTGGATGCTTATTATTATTTATCTGCAATGCCCTAGGTCTTAAAGTTACTTGTTTAGACTCGTCCATGCAACGTCCGTCCATCCATCCCTATGCCTACTGCACTCAAATCCTGTTGTTACCATTACTGTTACTACTGTTGTTTCACCGTTGGTGTTGCTGTTGTTTTGCTGTTGCTACTGATAAAATTCTGTGAGCAAGAACTATTTCCAGGTGCAGTTGAACTGACAACTCAGTTGTTAAGGCTTGCAAGTATTCTTTGGATCCCCTTGTGTCGAATCAATAAATTGGGTAATACTATCCGCAAAGACTGTTGCGATCCCCTACACTTGTGGGTCATCAACAGTTAGCGGAAAAACCGTTCAAAAAAATCGGAACGAAAATCTGTGTAGACAAACCTATCTCAAGAAAAATTAGTATACAGATAGATAGATATATCAATGCGGATTTGGTAACATGGATGCTACCAATACACATAAGCGTTGACATTGGATACAGGGAGTACGTGTACTAGCTGTCAAGATGAGAGAGAGCCAAAATCTTGGACGGTGTCATTACCGTTTGTAGCATAGCATGGTCAGCTGTTTTTGTAGCATAACAAACATGTATTGTTGCAAAAATTTCTACCAATTCGGGATGCATGCGTATGCTAGTTGTACTTGCCGAACTAGACTAGTTGTACTTTGGTGAGATGTGTGCATGCTAAGCATCAATCCAAACAAGAAAACATGCATGAATTTTAACAATAAAATTAGCCATGAGAGTATACCAAGATGGCAAACAGGTTATCATGCGTCCTGGGGTGCACGAATTTCGGCCAAAATCTTTGTGTGTGGCTCTCGTTTAGCGCGGGAGTGTTTCCCGCGTTTGTTTTTGCTAGATATTTTTTCAGTACAAAACACAAAACTTGTTTCTTTATATATATGATGATGTTCAATGGTTTACATGTAGTGCTAGCTTGTATGCCTAAATATTTATATGTTCAATGGTCTACATGTAGTGCTAGAATGCATGCCAAATTTTTGGTCGATTCAATGATCTAAATGTATTGCTAGCTTGCATGATCAAATTTTATCCGGTTCAGCGGTCTACAAGTATTGCTAGCTTGCATGTGATAGGTGAGTTGTTGCTAGTTTGCATGGCCGAATATTATGCTCTTGATGTAATGGAGGTGGTGTTTTCTGTTAGAGATTTTATGTCCCGGTTGCTCAAATTCATATTCTCTATAGAATATCCAATGGTTAGATTAATATGCACAGGTAGCACCCTAGTTAGCCCACTATTTTCGTAGATAGATATAGATATACAGGTTATGTATAATAGGTTTAAACTTAAATTTGACCAAGAATTTCTTATAGTAAAATTCATAATTAGATAAATCACACCTGTCGTGATCTCTTTGATTGCGAACCCAAATGTATCGTTCATGTGCCGCCTAGAAACTAATCAATCATTGGTTGAAATGTTTGAGAACCTTACACAAATCAACCATGGTCCATGGGAGTACTCCGTGTGAGGGGACGGAGAAGTGACCCCTGGCTCATCCCCTGCGGGTGACTAGGGAAAAACCTAGCCCTACCCACCTCCCCTATCCCGCTTCCCCGGTCGCCGGCGGCGGCACAACCCGTGTGGTGCCGCGCGACGGCGAGCTCTCCCTACCCACACACTTGAGGTGGTTGCGCGGGGCAACCCTGGCCGGCGGCAGTGCACCTAGGCTCTTGGAGGTTGTAGCTCGGCCCGTCTGTGATGACAAGGCATGACGACAGCGGCTCCTAGCGGAGGTGATTGCCGGTGCGGCATGGAGTGGCTCCCTAGGTGGCGGAGGGCGATTACTGGCGACACGACCTAGTTTTGGGGCCAGGCAGGCCTTGATCTAGGCCATGTAGGCCTCGACCTAGGCCAAGCAGGCCTAGGTGAGGCTAGCGCCGACAGTCCCCTGTAGGTGATTGTGGCCTAGAGATACCTCTAGGTTGTAGCATCGTTGTAGTAGATCTGGGCCAGGCAGGCCCAGATCCGCTGGCCCTGGTAGCAAGATCCTGCCCTGAACTTTGATTTCTTGGTCCAGGAGGGTCGTTGCGATGTTTTGTTGTTGTGCAGAGGCGAGTCCTTGGAAGCCGAGAAAGAGAAGAGCTTGACCGGCGACTATGCGGTGTCGGTAACGGCGCAACGTGTCCCGGGGCATCGTGGTGGTGGTGGTGCTCCTTGGTAGCGATGATCGGTCTCGGCCGAGGGCTGGCTCAGAAGGAGTGAGACAGCATTGACACTGCTCATGGCGATAAGCCAGAACATGGGGGGCTCGGTCGGTGATTCCGAGGGATGGTATGTCACGAAGTTGCAGTTGGATGGCGGTTCCCCTCCCCTAGGATGCCGTATGACCCAATGGTTGCTAGCGATGGTGCTTTCCTGCTCTATCCAATCCACCGGCTTTGCAGTATGTTGGTCAATTCATGGGCTCGAGTTCATGGATGTCGAGGCGGCAGCCTCGGAAGGTGGCATGCGCAGACGGCTTTACGTCGAGCAACGTGCTGGTGGTGGTGGTCTCTTTCTTCGGTCATGGGATGGGATGGAGTGGACAATGGGGGATCCTAGTGTTGGTGTCTCTTTGACTTTGGCAGCTCGGAGATCGCGGTTCGGAGACCTAACTTGGAGACAACAGGCGGCTGAGCTCTCGGAAGCAGTGTGAGGATTTTTCAAAGTGCAATCTCAGCGCTTCAATGCCAATGGTGGCGATGTATGTGGGTGTTGTAACCTCTTGGGAGAATCGTATAATCGTATGAGGTGTTTTGAACGATGGTTGGACTCCCATCGGCTCCATGTTATTGAAGGGTTTCGCAGCATAGTAAATCAAAATTTTCTACGGATGCGAACGGGAAAAGCCAAGATCTAATCTAGGAGATGCAAAAAACGAGGGGGATAGATGAGATCTTCATACCCTTGAAGATTCGCACAGCGGAACGTTCAACGGAACGTGGTTGATGTAGTTGTACTCGCTTCTCCTCCTCGCGATCCGATCCGATCCAACACCGCAAGTGGCGATGCCTCCGACAGATGCACACGTGCGGCACCTCGACGTATCCTCCTTCCTCGGTCCAGCAAGTGGGGTGGAGATATAGGTTGGATCTACAACACGACGGCGTGGTGCAAGCGGTGGAGAGTTTCTGGCGAGGCTTCTGCCACGCAATCGAGAGAGAGAGAGGGCAGGCGGCTAGGGCTTGAGGAGGTGGGGTAGGGAGGATGCGCCCCCAGCCCTCTTTATATAGAGGGGTGGGCGGCTGGCCCTTGCCCCTCCCCCAAGCCCTAGGGCCGGCGGCCAAGGAGGGAGGAGTGGGGGGCAAGTCCCCCCCCCTTCTAGAAGCTCCCCTAGGGTTTCCCCTAGGGCTTGGACGGCTGGGCCTATGGGGCCTTGTGACCCTATCCCAATGCGGCCAGGGCACTCCCTCGTAGGCCCATGCCCCCTCCCGACAAGTGGGGCCACGTTGGTCCCACTCCGGAAGGTTCTAGAAGCTTCCGGTACAATACCGAACAACCCGAAACAATTCCGAACTCCAAAATCTGCTTTGCCTTATATGAATCTTATTCTCCGGACCATTCCGGAACCTCTCGTGATGTCCTGGATATCATCCGAGACTCCGAACAAAAAATCATAAACCAATTATCCAATCTATCCTAGCGTCGAGACACGTTAAGTGTGTGACCCTTCGGGTTCGAGAATATGCACACATGATCTTCTATCAATAATCAATAGCAGGGTCTGGAAACCCATATTGACTACCACACATTCATCGATGATCATATCAGATGAACCACGATGCCAGGATTCAATCAATCCCATATATATTCCCTTCGTCTCGCGATATTTTACTTGCCCGAGATTCGATCGTCGCTACCGGCATACCTAGTTCAATCTCGTTCACAGCAAGTACTTTACTCGTTCCGTAATCCGATATCACTTTGTGATTAACTCCTTAACCACGTGCTTGCAAGTGGTGTTGATATCGATTACCGAGTGGGCCCGAAGTATATCTCTCCAACTTGGGAGGGACAAATCCCATCTCGATACATACAACCCAACAGGTACTTTCCGATCACCTGAGAGACACCTTTATGATCACCCTCTCATAGGATGACGTTTGATGACCTCAAAGCTTTCTTCCGATACCAGGGAGTTGCATTATCTCATGGTCTAAGGAATACAATATTTGACATAAGAAAAGCTTCGCAAAGATGAACACGATGACACGATCTAATTGCTTTGCTTAATTTGGGTATGTCCATCACATCATTATCCCAATGATATGATCTCATTATTAATTGACAACTCATGTCTATGGTTAGGAAACCTTAACCATCATTAATCAATGTACTAGTCCATAGAGGCGTACTAGGGACACGGTGTTTTTCACAAACCACACAAGTATTAAAGTTTCCGCTTAATACAATTATAGCATGGAATAGAAACTTTATCATGAACAAGAATTATAATAATAACATCTTTATTATTGCCTCTAGGGCATAATTCCAACAGTCTCCCACTTGCACTAGAGTCAATAATCTAGTTTACATCTGGCAACAATCTAACACCCATGGCACTAAGGTGTTGATCATGTTTTGCTCGTGGAAGAGGTTTAGTCAACGGATCTGCGACATTCAGATCTGTATGTACTTTGCTAATCTTCAGATCTCCATCTGTTATATAATCTCGGATTATATGAAACTTGCTGTTGATATGCTTGGTCTTTGGATGATATGTTGGTTCCTTAGCCAGTGCTATGGCGCCAGTGTTGTCACACAATATCTCTAGTGGGTCCAAGGCACTTGGAACCACACCAAGCTCAGTGATGAAGTTCCTGATCCAAACTCCTTCACTTGATGCTTCTGCAGTAGCCATGTATTCCGCTTCTACTGTAGATCCCGCGATTACGCTTTGCTTGCAGCTTCTCCAGCTCACAGCTCCTCCATTCAAAATATAAACATATCCTGTCTGAGATTTAGAATCATCCTTGTCGGTGTCGAAACTAGCGTCGACGTAACCCTTTACGACGAGTTGGTCATCACCTCCATAGACTATGAACATTTCTTTAGTCCTATTTAAATACTTTAGGATGTTCTTCACGGCTGTCCAGTGTTCCACTCCTGGATCACTTTGGTATCTACTCGTCAAACTAAGAGCATTGGACACATCCGGTCTAGTACACAGCATGGCATACATGATAGAACCTATGGCCGAGGCATAAGGCACTTTGCTCATAGCTTCTCTATCGTTTACCGTAGCTGGACACTGAGCCTTGCTCAATATCTTACCTGATAACATAGGCACTGAACCTTTCTTTGCCTTATCCATTCTGAACCTTTTCAGAACTTTGTCTAGGTATGTACTTTGGCTTAAAGCTATCAGGCGTCTTTGTATATGTCTATATATTTTGATGCCCAATATATAAGCAGATTCCCCTAGGTATTTCATTGAAAAACATTTATTCAAATAACTCTTCACATCGTTAAGCATGTTAATGTCATTTCCAATAATCAATATGTCATCCACATATAGTACCAGAAATGTCACTGAGCTCCCACTCACTTTCTTGTAGATACAAGCTTAGTAGCAATTTGGAACAAATCCAAAGCTCTTGATCACTTGATCAAAATGAAGGTTCCAACTCCGAGATGCTTGCTTCAGTCCATAAATGGAACGCTGAAGTTTGCATACTTTATCAGCATCCTTAGGATCAATAAAACCTTCGGGTTGCATCATATACAACTCTTCATCAATGTTGCCATTGAGGAACACAGTCTTGACATCCATCTGCCATATTTCATAATCATGAAACGCAGCAATTTCTAATAAAATCCAAATGGACTTAAACATCACTACGGGAGAGAAAGTCTCATCGTAGTCAACACCTTGAACTTGTCGAAAACCTTTTGTGACAAGTCGTGCTTTATAGATGGTAACATTACCATCCGCGTCCGTTTTCTTCTTGAAGATCCATTCGCACTCAACGGCCTTTCAGTCGCTAGGAGGGTCTACCAAAGTCCATACTTGGTTTTCGCTCATGGATCCCAATTCGTATTTCATGGCCTCTAGCCATTTCTCAGAGTCTGGGCTCATCATCGCTTCCTCATAGTTCGCGGGTTCACTGTCATCTACTAACAAGACAGTTAAGACAGGGTTGCCGTACCACTCAGGAGGGGAACGCGACCTTTTCGACCTGCGACATTCAGTAGTAGCATTGTCCGAAGCTTCATGATCCTCGTCATTATCTTCCTCTATTGTTGGTGCAGACGACACTGGAACAATTTCAGGTGCTGCGCTACTCTCCAACTCAAGAGAAGGTTCAACAACCTCGTCTAGCTCTACTTTCCTCCCACTCACTTCTTTCGATAGAAACTCCTTCTCAAGAAAGGATCCGTTCTTTGCGACAAACACTTTGCCTTCGGATCTGTGATAGAAGGTATACCCAATAATTTCCTTAGGGTATCCTATGAAGACGCATTTCTCCGCTTTGGGTTCGAGCTTGTCCGGCATCAACTTCTTGACATAAGCTTCGCATCCCCAAACTTTAAGAAATGACAACTTAGGTTTAGCACCAAACCACAGTTCATACGGTGTCGTCTCAAAGGATTTAGATGGTGCCATATTTAAAGTGAATGCAGCGGTTTCTAATGCATAACCCCAAAATGATAAGGGCAAATCTGTAAGAGACATCATTGATTGCACCATATCTAATAGATTTCGATTCCAGCGTTCAGACACACCATTGCGCTGTGGTGTTCCGGGTGGCGTGAGTTGCGAAACTATTCCGCTTGCTTTAAGATGTGTGAGAAAATCATAACTCAGATATTCACCTCCACGATCGGATCGTAGAAATTTAATTTTTCTGTTACGATGGTTTTCCACTTCATTATGAAATTCTTTGAACTTTTCAAATGTTTCAGATTTATGTTTCATTAAGTAGATATACCCATATCTACTTAAGTCATCAGTAAAAGTGATAACGTAGCGATATCCACCGCGCGTTGGAACACTCATCGGTCCGCATACATCGGTATGTATGATTTCCAACAAGTCCGTTGCTCGCTCCATCATTCTGGAGAACGGGGTTTTGATCATCTTGCCCATGAGGCATGGCTCGCATGTGTCAAATGATTCAAAATCAAGAGACTCCAAAAGTCCATCAGAATGGAGTTTCTTCATGCGTTTTACACCAATATGACCTAGACGGCAGTGCCACAAATAAGTGGTATTATCACTATCTACCTTGCATCTCTTAGCCTCAATGTTATGGATGTGTGTTTCATCCCTTTCGAGATTCAGAAGAAATAAACCATTCACAGCAGGTGCATGACCATAAAAGATGTTACTCATATAAATAGAACAACCATTATTCTCAGATTTAAATGAATAACTGTCTTGCAATAAACACGATCCAGATATGATGTTCATGCTCAACGCAGGCACATAATAACATTTATTGAGGTTTAAAACTAATCCCGAAGGTAAAACTAAGGAGAGCGTGCCAACGGCCATCACATCAACTCTTGATCCGTTGCCAATGCGCATCGTCACCTCATCCCTCGCCAGCCGCCATCTATTTCATAGCTCCTGTTTCGAGTTACAAATATTAGCAACTGAACCAGTATCAAATACTCAGGCACTACAACGAGGGCTAGTAAGGAAAACATCAATAACATGTATATCAAATATACCTTTGATGGTGCCAGCCTTCTTGTCCGCTAAGTACTTGGACGATTCGCTTCCAAAGGACCCTTGTCCTTGCAATAGAAGCACTCAGTGTCCGGCTTAGGTCCAGACTTGAGCTTCTTCTCAGCAGGGGCAACGCGCTTGCCGCCGCCTTTCTTGAAGGGCTTCTTTGCACCCTTACCTTTCTTAAAGCGGGGGGGGGGGGCTTGTTGACCATCAACACATGATTATACTTCTTAATGTCCACCTCCGTAGCTTTCAGCTTAGCGAAGAGCTCGGTGATCGTATCAGTGGAACCAATCTGATTATGAGTAACTACAAAACCTTTGTAGCTAGGAGGGAGTGATTGCAGAACCCTATCAATCTTGAGCTCCTCTGGAATCTTGCAGTCCAGTTTCTCAAGGCGTTGAGTGTAGCCCGACATCTTTATGGCGTGCTCACTAACGGAACTCCCTTCCTCCATCTTGCAGTTAAAGAATTTCTCAGAGATCTCATATCTCTCAGAACGGGCCTGAGTCTGAAACATAGTTTTCAGTTCCTCAAGGATCTCAAAGGGCCCGGGGAAATCTTCAAAACGATTTTGAAGGTCCGATTCCATAGCAAACAACATGGTGCTCTTAATCACACCATAATCATCTTTGCGCGACTGATAAACAGCTTTCTCATCAGCCGGCGCATCTACAGCAGGGGCGTCACCTAGCGCTTTCTCAAGGACATAGTCCTTTTGTCCGCCAGAGAGAATGATGCTCAGATTGCGGAAACAGTTGGCGAAGTTAGACCCCGTTCTTAAGCTTTTATTTCTCAGCAAAAACGTTGAAGTTGAAGTTGGACTTAGCCATTTGATCTACAAAATTTGCAAGTACAATTTAGACTATCTTCATGATAACTAGTTCAACTTAATCATATTACTAGATGAACTCCCACTAAATTCAACATCCCTCAAGTTGTTTAGTGAACACGATCCAAATTCACCACACCTAATCCGATATTCACGAGAAGAGATGTGGTTTCAATGGTGGACAACAAAATGTCGATCATATCATTCATATGACGCATGCTTAACCTTTCGATTCGTGTGTTCTGAGGCCATGTCTGTACATGCTAGGCTCGTCAAGACAAACCCAAGTATTTCCGCGTGTGCAAAACTGGCTTGCACCCGTTGTATGTGAACGTAGAGTTTATAGCACCCGATCATCACGTGATGTTTGAACACGACGAACTTTCGCAAAGGTGCATACATGGGGAGAACACAGTTTTATCTTGATCTTTAAGTGAGGAATCATCTTATAATGCTACCGTCGTGATCTAAGCATAATAAGATACATAAAAGGATAAACATCACATGCATATAACTTTATGTGACATGGTATAGCCATTCTTCGCGCAATGATCTCCATCTTGTGCGTGCCAGCATGATCTCCATCACTCCACCATGATTGCCTCCACCACGAATAGCAACTACAACTATTGCTAACTACTTAGCGATAAAGTAAATCTATTACATGGCGTATAAGAAGTTGACACACCGGTCATACACAATTATAAAGACAACCATATGGCTCCTACCGGTTGTGTACTCATCGACATGCAAGTCGTGAAACATTACAAAACATGATCATTGCATACAACATACACATCACATCTTGGGCCATACCATATCACAGAAAACACTTCCTGCAAAAACAAGTTAGACGCCTCTACTTTGTTGTTGCATGTTTTACGTGGCTTATGGGAGTAACAAGATAAGAACGATTCTTACCTATGGAAAGCCACAACGGTGATATTATGGTTGCCAAACTCTGGTGTAAATCCCATGACAACTATAGTGAGAGAAACTGGCATCCACCAGCCGCATATGTGGAACAAGCCACACGTCACGTGCGGAGCCGGTCTCGCGAACGAGGTCACGTAAAGTTGGCCTGGACCACTTCGATCTCACTATCCCGCGTCATAAGAAGTACACAAACAAGAGGCTTGCAACATAAAACATCAACGCCCGCAACGAGCATGTTACATTCTACTCGTGAAACACATCTATGCATAGATCTAGCTCTGATACCACTGAAGGGTTTCGCAGCATAGTAAATCAAAATTTTCTACGGATGCAAATGGGAAAAGCCAAGATCTAATCTATGAGATGCAAACAACGAGGGGGTATAAATGAGGTCTTCATACCCTTGAAGATTCGCACAGCGAAACGTTCAACGGAACGTGGTTGATGTAGTCGTACTCGCTTCTCCTCCTCGCGATCCGATCCGATCCAACACCGCAAGTGGCGATGCCTCCGAGAGATGCACACGTGCGGCACCTCGATGTCTCCTCCTTCCTCGGTCCAGCAAGTGGGGTGGAGAGATAGGTTGGATCTACAACACGACGGCGTGGTGCAAGCAGTGGAGAGTTTCTGCGGCGGGGCTTTGCCTACGCGCAGTCGGGAGGGAGAGAGAGAGGAGGGCAGCAGGGCGGCTAGAGCTTGAGGAGGAGGTGTGGGGAGGGTGCGCCCCCAGCCCTCTTTATATAGAAGGGTGGGCGGCTGGCCCTTGCCCCTCCCCCAAGCCCTAGGGCCGGCGGCCAAGGAGGAAGGAGCGGGGGGCAAGTTCCCCCCCTTCTAGAAGCTCCCCTAGGGTTTCCCCTAGGGCTTGGCCGGATGGGCCTATGGGGCCTTGTGCCCCTGGCCCAATGCGGCCAGGGTACTCCCTCGTAGGCCCACGCCCCCTCCCGACAAGTGGGGCCACGTTGGTCCCACTCTGGAAGTTCTAGAAGCTTCCGGTATAATACCGAACAACCCGAAACAATTCCGAACTCCAAAATCTGCTTTGCCTTATATGAATCTTATTCTCCAGACCATTCCGGAACCTCTTGTGACGTCCTGGATCTCATCCGAGACTCCGAACAAAAACTCATAAACCAATTATCCAATCTATCCTAGCGTCAAGACACGTTAAGTGTGTGACCCTTCGGGTTCGAGAATATGCAGACATGATCTTCTATCAATAATCAACAGCGGGGTCTGGAAACCCATATTGACTCCCACACATTCATCGATGATCATATCGGATGAACCACGATGCCAGGATTCACTCAATCCCATATATATATATTCCCTTCGTCTCGTGATATTTTACTTGCCCGAGATTCGATCGTCGGTACCGGCATACCTAGTTCAATCTCGTTCACAACAAGTACTTTACTCGTTCCGTAATCCGATATCACTTTGTGATTAACTCCTTAACCACGTTCTTGCAAGCGGTGTTGATATCGATTACCGAGTGGGCCCGAAGTATATCTCTCCAACTTGGGAAGGACAAATCCCATCTCGATACATACAACCCAACAGGTACTTTCCGATCACCTGAGAGACACCTTTATGATCACCCTCTCATAGGATGACGTTTGATGACGTCAAAGCTTTCTTCCGATACCAGGGAGTTGCATTATCTCATGGTCTAAGGAATACAATATTTGACATAAGAAAAGCTTCGCAAAGATGAAAACGATGACACGATCTAATTGCTCCGCTTAATTTGGGTCTGTCCATCACATCATTCTCCCAATGATATGATCTCATTATTAATCGACAACTCATGTCTATGGTTAGGAAACCTTAACCATCATTAATCAATGTACTAGTCCATAGAGGCGTACTAGGGACACGGTGTTGTTCACAAACCACACAAGTATTAAAGTTTCCGCTTAATACAATTCTAGCATGGAATATAAACTTTATCATGAACAAGAATTATAATAATAACATCTTTATTATTGCCTCTAGGGCATAATTCCAACAGTTATATATAGCCAAATGGCAGTAGATTACAATGATGTTTGTTTACATCGTGAGAATCAAGAAAAGGCAGATAGAGGTGAAGATAGATATGTGATTTATCCTTATCATTCAAACCAATCATGTTTACAGATATTCGTCAACTTCATGAACTACCTCTACCCTATCTCTATCGCTAGAACAAATTGTTCTTCTCACACCCCTCCTCAATCACAACTTTTTCCGAGGTTGAGATTGTTCTTGAATTCTTCAAGTTGCCGTGTTGGTAAAGCCTTGGTGAATCCATCTGCCACCTGGTCCTTTGAAGAGATGAATCTGATCTCTAGCTGTTTTCGAGCTACTCTTTCTCTTACGAAATGAAAATCAATTTCAATATGTTTTTTCCTTGCATGGAATATGGGATTGGCTGATAAATAGGTTGCACCCATGTTATCACACCACAAGCATGGAACTTGATCTCTTTGAACTCCAAGTTCACTCAACGAAGATTCAACCCATATGACTTCTGTAGTAGCATTTGCTAGAGACTTGTACTCAGCTTCTGTGCTTGACCTTGACACTGTTGCTTGTTTTCTAGCACTCCAAGAAATCAAGTTAGGCCCAAAATAAACAGCAAAATCTCCTGCTGATCTCCTGTCATCTACACATCCTGCCCAGTCAGCATCTGAAAAGGCACTTACTTGAGTGGAGGATGATATTCTAAATGTTAGTACCAAACTCATTGTATCACTGACATATCTCAAGATCCTCTTCATAGTTGTCCAGTATACAATAGTAGGTGCATGGATAAACTGGCATACCTTGTTTACTGAGAAGGCAATATCTGGTCTAGTAAGCGTCAGGTATTGGAGAGCTCCAACTATACTTATGTACCTTGTACCATCTTCTGGTCCCAAAGGTTCTCCTTCAGTGATTGAGAGTTTTTCTGATGCTTATAGTGGTGTTGGCAAAGACTTGCATTTATTCAATCCAACCCTATTAATAAAATCTGAAGCATATTTCTCTTGGGTTAGCACAATTCCTTGATTAAATTTCTTTACATTAATACCCAAGAAGAAACTCAAATCACCAAGATCTTTGAATGCAAAAGCTGAACCAAGATCTTGAAGGAGTGTAGTTATTGCTTTGTTGGAGGAGCTAGTAACAATAATATCATCAACATACAAGTGCACATAAATGGTTATACCTGACTTGTATATAAACAATGATGTGTCTGCCTTGGATGCCAGAAAACCAATCTCTTGCAACTTAGAGCTTAGCTTAGATAACCATGCCCTTGGGGCCTGCTTGAGCCCATACAGTGATTTATCAAGCTTACACACATGATATGGTGCATCAGGATTTTCATATCCAGGTGGTTGCTTCATATAGACCTTCTTCCAGAACACCATGAAGAAACACATTCTTTACATCTAGTTGCCTCAAACTCCAACCTCTGGAAACTGAAATAGCTAGAACAAGTCTGGTAGTAGCAGTTTTAACAATAGGACTAAAAGTGTCTTCATAATCTAGACCATATCTTTGCTTAAAGCCTTTTTCTACTAATCTAGCCTTATATCTATCAATAGTTCCATCAGATTTTCTTTTAATTCTATACACCCATTTGCAATCTATGAGATTACTACCCCTTTTTTGTGGTACTAGGTGCCATGTCTTGTTTTCCATTAATGCCCTATACTCATCATCCATAGCATTTTTCCAGTTTTTATTTTTTAGAGCCACTTGTAGATTTTCAGGTTCACTATTTTGACAAGACAAACCATACCGCACGGTACCATCTTTGTAAACTTTGGGTTTATAATTACCCGTTTTGGACCTTCTTCTGTGGACAGCAGCCACAGGTGGGGATTCATCTGCATTTTGCGTAGCAGATCCTCCCGATCCGGTATCCACCTAGTCAGAGTCCTGCATGGGCACAGATCCCGATGAACTTGTCGCGGTTGAGGAAGCAGTCGGAGTCGCAGCCGATGACGTGGAGCCGGTCACGGTTGGAGACACCGGTCCACTCCTCTGTTCGGGAGCACTTGGGCCGCTCGAAGGGGTAGAATCCCGCGACGCAGCGTCGCGTGCGCCATGCATGGTGTGTGTTTCCGCATGAGGACCATGTTGGCTGATGGACCCAGGCGACGTGGCGCCAGCCCATTGGCCGTTCGTGCGCGCAGACCGATTGGCAGAAGATCCCGCGGAGCCCGACGTTGATTCGCTGTCGCAAACATACGAGGTTCCCTCGTTTCGAGGCTGATACGCCTCAGTTTTCGTGTCACGGGCACCTGGTCGCACATACGATGACCCAGAGTCTCTGTTGGCTCCGTGTGGACTCGTTCCTGCGCCATTTTCTTCCGGATTTCTTTCCCCCGCCTGTTGTTCCTGAGGAGAACTCAAAATGTCAGGTATTATAGAGACATTAGGTGTTATATTAGCACCATTGTTTTCCCCCTCTCGAGATGACACCGATGGATTTTGGAGATGATCGGGGATGAGAAGGATTTCTCGCCGGAGGAGTGATCCAGCGTTGGGATGAAGGTCAGCAAAGGGGAACACTGTTTCATCGAAGACAACATCATGTGAGATGTAAACTCGACCAGATTTGATATCAAGGCATTTGACACCTTTGTGCTCGTTACTATAGCCAAGAAAAACACACTGTTTGGAACGGAAGGCAAGCTTTCGTTTATTATATGGTCGAAGGTTGGGCCAACAAGCACAACCAAAAGTGCTAAGAGATGCATAATCCGGAGTTTTGTGAAACAAACGTTCCATGGGAGTGTCATGGTCAATGATCTTTGATGGTAATATATTAATAAGATACGTGGCAGTAAGAAAAGCTTCATCCCAAAATTTTAATGGCATGTATGCGTTAGCAAGAAGATCAAGCCCAACTTCTACAATGTGTCGATGCTTGCGTTCAGCGGATCCATTTTGTTGATGTGCATGGGGGCATGATACATGATGTTCTATCCCTACTTTTTGAAAGAATGAATTTAATTTTTCATATTCTCCACCCCAATCAGATTGAAGAGCAAGGATCTTTTTACCAAATTGTCGTTTAACAAGAGCTTGGAAATTATGGAAAACTTGAAAAACATCAGACTTCTTTTTGAGAAGATAAATCCACACAAACTTGCTATAGTCGTCAATAAAGCTTACATAGTAGGATTTTCTCCCTACGGAGGATGGTGCAGGACCTCAAACATCAGAGAAAACAAGTTGTAAAGGTGCAGTGGAGACACTAGTGGATCTTACATAAGGCAGTTGATGACTTTTAGCTCTTTGACAATAGTCACAAATAGACTCACTACTAGATTTATTTGAACAAGGAAGCTGATGTTTACTAATAACTTGTTGAACGATGCGAGACGAAGGATGTCCTAGGAGGCTATGCCATTCCGAAGCTGAAGGCTTGATGTCACTAAAGGCACGCTTATTCTTGGACGATGATGAAGAAATCATGGGGTAGAGTCCTCTGAAGCATCTACCTTTGATAAGCACCCTCCTCGTGGCTCGATCCTTGACATAAAAAGACCACGGGTGAAACTCAACAAAAGCATTATTGTCTTTGGTAAAGCGATGAACGGAAACAAGACTTTTAGTGGCTTGTGGAACATGAAGAATATTTTTAAGATGTAAATTTTTAGAGAGAGTTTTAACAATGGCATGACCAACATTACTAATGCTCATACCTTGGCCATTGGCCGCCTGAACTTGTTCACGGCCATGGTACTTCTCCTTCATGGCGAGCTTGTTGAGCTCACCGGTGATGTGGTCGGTGGCACTGGTGTTGTAGCACCAGTTGGTGTCCACTCCATAGGACATAGCATTGGCGCCCTTATCCTCCTCGTATTCTTCTTCGTCGTCTTCGTCGAAGCGATACCAACACTTCCATGCTCCGTGCCCTTGCTTGCCATAGATTTGGCAGGTGACGGAGTCGCGATCTTTGCAGCCGCTCCCATGGTGTCCATTGCCACCACCGCGCTGAGGGCGCCCTTGACCTTGACCGTGGCCATTGTCGTGTCCTCCGCCACGCCTTCCTCTTCCGCGGTTGCCGTGGCCTCGAGGTCCACCGCGTCCACGCGCGACAGCATTGGCGGATGATTCACAGCCGCCCGCACCGTCTAGCAGCAGCTGCATGCGGTTGTCATATGCCATGACCTCGGCATAGAGGTTGTTGACGGTGAGTTGGTTCTCAGTGGCGCCGATAGCTGCAAAGAGGGGGTTGTAAGTGTCGTCGAGGCCGATGAGGAGGTACTCGACGAGTTCTTCGTCCTCAATCGCGCGGCCTGCCGCCGCAAGCTCATCAGCGAGTGCCTTCATCCTTGTGAAGAAGGCTGGCGTCGAAGGGAATTGTTCCCTCTAGGTGGAGGAGAGAGCGATGCGCAGATTGGAGATCCTCGTCCTCGATTGGGTCGAGAACATGGCCTTGATTGTTGCCCATACCTCGGCCGAGGTTTCAAGGACGATGGTGGCGATCAATATGTCGCGGGACAGAGAAGATTTGAGGAAGGAAAGCACATGTTGGTCAGTTGCAATTCAAACATCATTGGCCGGGTTTGATTCCTTCACCTTTCCTTTCTCACCGCCATGATCGACGACAACAGTTGGTGTTGGTGTAGGGACTGTGCCGTCGAGGTAGCCCATCAGGCGTGCACCGCGCACAGGCGGGAGAACCTGGGAGAGCCACAGGAGGTAGTTCTCCCGCGTAAGCTTCTCAGTCACACCGGCTCCAGCGAGAGGGTTGGACATGGTGGCGGCAGGAGATGAGGAAGAGGCTAAACACATAGATGTGGTGGAAGAATAGGCTCTGATACCATATAATTGTATGAGGTGGTTTGAACGATGGTTGGACTCCCATCGGCTCCGTGTTATATATAGCCAAACGGCAGCAGATTACAACGAGGTTTGTTTACATCGTGAGAACCAAGAAAAGGCAGGTAGAGGTGAAGATAGATACGTGATTGATTCTTATCATTCAAACCAATCACGTTTACAGATATTCCTCAACTTCGTGAACTACCTCTACTCTATCTCTATCGCTGGAACAAGTTGTTCCGCTCACACATCGTTGTGACTATCCTCCCTGCTTTACGGCTTCGGGTGAAAACCCTTGACCTCGCGGTCTTGACAGCGATGGCGTAGTGCGTCGTTATCCTCTAGTGGTGGTGGGGGCACCGTGGTGCCTCGAATCCACTCGGTCTGGTTTCATTTTCTTCGCTGGCAAGTTTTGATTTTCTGTATTTTTTTATGTGCTTAGTTTTTTTCAAATACCCACAGGAGAGCTGCTGTGTATTGTAAAAGAGGAAATAAATGGTCCAGTGGTCTAGTTTCGGAGGTAAACTGGCCAGACCGCTGTCACAACTGAGCACAACAACTCGAAGCAACCCTAGCTCCAGAAGATAGCCCACAAATAGTGTCTTGTAAGAGGTTCTCCCGTCACCTTGTATCTATTCCGCCGTTGTAGCCTTATACTCCCTCCGTTTGGAAATATAAGACGTTTTAGGTTTGTGAATGAGATGTATCTAGACACCTTTTAGTGTCTAGATTCATTTAAACCTATACACTAAAAGATGTCTAGATACATCTCCTTCACAAACCTAAAACGTCTTATATTTCCAAACGGAGGGAGTAGAAGCGAAAGGATGTTTGGAGAAGTACTTCGTGTGAGGTAAACATGCAGCTAGCCCGCGCACACACACGGGAGAAATCCAAAATTCAGTGAAAACTTTTTATTTACAGCAGAAAATATCTTGATTCTTGGGATCGTACCACAGCACCAAGGTACCGAGCTAACGCGGCCTGAAACTCCAATCAGGCAATTACAACCTATCTAGTACTAGAAGATAGGAAAGGAAGAATCAATCAATCAGTCAAGCGGGCGCGCAGGCGATGCATGCGAGGTAGAAGAAGACGGCGGAGGATGCATCGCCGGTAGAATCGCCTCTGCCACCGCCGGCCAAGGCCAAGTAGCTCCGCTTGAACCTACCCCGCTCCCCGGCGTCGCTACACCGCAGCATCTTCCTCTTGATCGCCGCGATCGCGTCTCCGCCACCCTGCCTCCTCCTCGTCCTCGTCCTCCTCCCCTCAGCAGTGGCGGCCGCCTCGTCGCCTTCGTGCCTGAGCCTGTGCACCATCTCTATTCTGTATACTAGTATGTTGGAGTGGAATTGTTCGTTGTGAAGGAGACCACCACACGGTGCTCCTTTTATAAGCTGCCGGCGAGGCTTTGCGTCGTGCGTATTTGGCCGGTGTATGCAGATTAAGTTACAGATTCCTCCGAGAGGCACGTGACAGGGTGACATTTGTCCTGGCAGCAAGCCCCGGTCGCTCGCGTGTACTTACATTTCCGCTCGGATCCATTGGATCGGTTCGTCTTGAAATGGTGTGCTTCCACGCTTGACGGATTTGAATATGCCGTGGAAGGCTTCAGTTATCGAGGCTAGGTCGTCGTCCTAAATCCATTGCATGTGGAGGCTTTGTGTTGACGTTAACATTCATTTTGTTTCAACTTAACCTCTGTTTTGTGAACCGATTCGATCGCCTCATCGATCAGGGCGCAAAACACTTCGGATCCGTGTCCATACTTAATTAGCTTCTTCCCCTGCACGGAGCTATTCGTCAGAGAATTAAACGCCTGGCATGCACGACCATGTACACTCAGCCGCCATTAACACCAGCCAGTAGCGTGCACATCTCGCATGGCATGGATGATACTACTAGTAGTAGATCTATGATCCAGGGGCTCAGATCGGAGTGCACGCGCCGACCGTGGCTGCCGTAACAGTCATTAAACATCCAGATTCAAGATGCGGGAGCAGCGCCTGCGTGTGTTGTGGCAGTGCAGAGGCATCCGAGAGAGGTCACTGCAATGGCAGTGGCAGAGGCATCCGAGGGAGAGATCACGAAGATGACGACGTGACATAGATGGAGTATATGCGCTGCGAGTGGGAATTTGGTCCTTGAATCTCGGAGAAGAATTTCTACAGTACATATTTGCTTATCCAGGCTAATATTTTCTTTTTTTATCACTTGGCCCATTGATTGCTGCATGACGAGCTTTTGGCTTGGGTCAACTTCCGTGCTTTATTTGATAGGGCATATGGTGTCTGATTCACATCTTTTTCATGACATTGATTCATTACGACTTATTTTGAATCGGTGTATGATCATATAGATCAGAACGGATTAAGTTAACCATATTAGATGAGCAATGTTTATGTGGGTGCATCCACAGAGAAGATTTTGCACGCCTTGTCGTGGAAACACTCGATTGTGGCGTTCCGACGGGCCAACTTTTGGGCTGTTTTAGATCTCATGACATACGAGAAATCCATGCGACCCAGCAACAAATAGGCTTATTTCTTCCGACGTTATGCGAGAAACGAAGATCCGGCCTAGCAAACACGCCACAAATGAAGTAGGGATATAAAGCCATCCCCACAGTGGGAACAAAGGACAAACACTGTCCATTTTGATATCGACAAAGAGAAGAGGATAAAAAACCAGGCTTCGGTCTGACGCATTCACGGCCTAAATCATGGCCACTTTTGCGGTTGTGCGGACGGGCGAAAGACCAATCGGTGTCCATGTCTTCCTCCCTTACCCGCTCGTCGGTGCCAATTTCTCACTCCTCCCCGCATCCAACCCCAAGTGCCATCCGTCTCTCGTGTCGCCGAAAGCCAACTGCTACCGCCTTGCACCAATTTCGGCCACCCCTCTTCCTCCTGTCGGTAGCCGACGACCCACTCGATCTGGATCCCTTCTCTCGCTGGTGTTTGGAGACCGAAGTTGGTCGAGTCCCGGAACAGCGTCGCCATGGCCGCCCTGCAAGAACATGGAGCAAGAAGAGGATGAACGAGGCGATGATTGCTTGCATAATCATGCACAACATGATTTTTGAGGATGAACATGATGATATGATTTTTATCATGATTGGGAGTTTGGTAGCGAGTTTTTTTAAGAGATAGAATGGCAGGGAGTTGTTTCTGTCCTAGCCAGAACCAACAACGTTCCAAGAATTCCTTCATATGCATCATAAAATTCATGATCAAATAACTCACAACGCACTTCAGACCGATGTCAGTCACATGTGGGAGCATCTAGGAAACCATTAATTTTTTATTGATGCGTTGAACTATCATATTTGTGTGTTAAATCACAGCCGAAAAATCAGTGACAATGGCGTCCCTTGGAAGCGCTTACTTCCGAGGGCATGGGAGGACAACGCTTCCTTGCCGCGTCCTAAATGGATAAAACCAGACACCATTGATGTCCTAAACGCTCCCCACTGTTGGGATTGCCTAACCTCCATGGATGCCATTGATGTGGCAACGCACATTTTCGATGGTGCTCGACATTTCAGTTCAGAATTAAGCCATGAAGAAAGGAAAAGTCGTAGGAGGATTTTTTTTTCTTCAGTTGGTATAGGTATTATTGTTCCAAGAACAAAACAATCAGCATGGGGGAAAGGAGACACAAAAGAATGGTGACGGCGCTCAGTAAATAGACACAAAACAGCCGAGCACCAAAGAAAGTTGCCAAGGGAGTAGGTCAAGATAGGGTGGACTTGAAGGATGTCCAACGCTGGGTTAATCGTCCATCACTTCTCGTATCATAGTAGTTTCCGCTGCTGGCCTCCAGCAGGGCTACTCGGCCGTAAGGGTCCAAGAAGAACCTTACCAAACGAAAGCCCCGGCGATCTGGACAGGGCCCATGCCGGTGCTCAGACCCTGGGCATCACGGTTGGCTGTGGCGCCGTGAAGCCGCTCTTCGTCGACGATGGCGTCACGGTGGACGCCGACATCCCTGAAGACAACGAAGACTGCCCATCCCACGCGGCCATCGGCGGCGCGTACGTCGGCACCGGCATCTTGGACGGCAGCAGGGGAAGCTGTTTGGCATCCTTTGACTGCAGCATGGCCATAGCCGTTCTGATGGACGGCCGCGCGGTCGGGTCTGGGTGCGCGCACCAAAGCCCGACAACCATCACGCGCTGCACCTCCGCTTCGTCGTAGCGGCCGTCTAGCCGCTCGTCGACGGCATCCAGGACCCCTCCCTGGCCGTACAGGTCCCACACCCACTCGGCCAGCCGAAAGACGCCTTTCTTCTTGTCCAGCGTGCTCATCGGCTTCATCCCACAGGCCACCTCCAGCAGTACCACGCCGAAACTATACACGTCGGACTCGGCACTGGCACGGCCGGTGATCAGGCACTGGGGGTCCACGTAGCCCGGCGTCCCCGAAACCACGGTCATCGTCTTCAACCCAACGGCGTGGTCGATGAACCTCGCGAGCCCAAAGTCGCCTAGCTTGGCGCCGAAGGACTCGTCCAGCATCACATTGCTCGGCTTGATGTCGCGGTGCACCACACACTGGTCCCATTCCTCGTGGAGGTAGAGTAGTGCAGAGCCAAGATCGAGCACTATCTTCATCCTGTTTGCAAAAAATAACATCCATTTATGAGCTCCAATCGTATATACATATCTGCCAAAGTTCATGTTTGGTACTGTGCAACTAAGACGTTAGTTACCTCATTGCCCATGTCAAGAAGGTGCCCTTGCCATGGAGATGGATGTCGAGGCTACGGTTGGGCATGAGCTCGTAGACCAGCAGGAGCTCATCATGGTTGTGGCACCACCCGAGAAGCTGCACCAGGTTCCTGTGGCGCAGCCGGCTGATGACGTTGATCTCCGACGTGTACTCCTTCCTCCCCTGCATAGACGAGTCCTTGGAGAACCGCTTTATGGCCACGGCGAGGCCAAGCTCTCTCAGGTGGCCTCTGTACACTGTGCCGAAGCCACCTTGCCCGAGCTTCTCCTCCGCTGCAAAATTCCTTGTCGCGTTGACGAGTTGCCGATGCGGGAACCTCCTTGGCCCCGTCCCCAACTCCACCTCCATGACCAACTCATCGTCCGAGTCTATATCCTTCTCCTCTGCTGCCTCCTGCTGCTTCTTGTTCCGACGACGACGCACCAACAAGGCTGAAACAGCAAAGAGCGCCACGAAGAACAGTGATGCCCCAGCAGCGGCTCCCGCTATAACTCCGGAACTTGAGGTTCCCGAGGAGGCTGGCAATTGTGCTACTACCGGTTCCGTCTTGCGCTCCAAGGACGACTTGAAGTGCCAAGAAAGCAGTTGATGCAGCTCAACGGATCCTGCGGTGGACGCCGAGAAACCAACGGCAACTTCCACAGGCAATTCATTCTTGAGATCAACCTTGGAGCTCACGCTGTAATTCGAATCTCGGCCATCACCAAGGGATAGCGTCAGAGCCAGGATACTTGAAATGTTGTCATACTGGATTGTGGCGGTCATGTTCCCCGTGAGGCTGAAGCTCGGTAAGTCCGAGGTATTCACCGATATCAATGAGTTCACGTCAATGCCTATGTGATCCAGAGTGGAGTTGGGGTCTGATACCTGGGTCTCGTTGAGGGTGTCAAACTCCACCGCCACGAACCGGGCGTCGCCTGTCGCTACAGCGCCTTCATATAGGTTGGTGAGGCCGAGGTTGTAATAAGCCGCTGACCCGGTCGGTAGGCTTGACGGGTAGCTTGCAAGGAAGAACGCCATGCCGCACCCCTTTTTGTTGTTGTTCTTCGCTTTGATGATAAACGAGAACTGTGTGGTGAAGCTGGCCACTTCGCCGGTGTGCTCATCCCAGAGCACCATTGGCCGGGCGCTGTACGACGCACGACCTCTGCTCCCATGGGTGGGATCAACCTGGTTTGCACTAATATCAACCCGCCCGACGCTGAAGGAGGCATCACCTTCAATTCTGATGGCCCTCTGGTCATCTGAGCCGAAAGTTGGGTAGTCGAAGGACAAGGGAACAGCAGGAGGAGGCAGGCAGCAAGCGAAGAAGATGAAGAGAGCACAGGTGGCTATCGACAGGATCTCGGCCATCACCGCCGGTGCCGAAGCACACTATTTGGCAGTTGGCAGATGGTGGAATTGGAAGGTAGCACGTAGCGAATGTATCAACTCGCTTCTTAAGTAGTACTACTATACTACTGTCCTAGCGCTTCCCTAACTGGAGAAACTTGGACAGATCATTGACTCGATGGAGAACAGGTGGGCCGGCAAAGGAACATATAGACCAGACAAAGATTAAGCCGGCCAAATAGAAAATAAAGCAGAGGACCTGGTCCAATCTGCCAACTTAGTTAATCAAAATCACTGAACTAATGATTGCGAGCCGGCAGGAAAATAATCTGGTCTGTCAGCATGGGATTGTTATTTTTAGGAAAAGAACAAAGGATCAGGTGAACCATGATCAGGATATGAGGAATCAATCTAAACTTTTTTCTTTATGATGAAGAAGAACGAAACACATTTTTAGATTAGGAGAGATGCACGGTTTAATACAGAGGAAAAGACATTTCAGCCTCCAGGAATCACTACAAATTAAGAGAAGAGTGCACACGAACACGGGTCACCAAACAAAGTTCAGTATCACTGTAGCTGTGGACTCACCAAGCAAGCATCTAAAAGGAAAACAAAATCCTTCTAAGAGCGCCATTCCGAGTAGGATGCCCACCCACCTCTCTTCAGTCTTTATCACCGAGGTAGAGCAAAGTCTAATGTGTAGTTTCAAAACAAAACAACAAAGCTCAGTGAGAAGAGAAGAAGAAAAAGGAGAAGGCTCCTTATTGAATATCAGAAACCAGCAAATGACAGACAATAAACAAAAGGAATTGTATACATGGCCTCCACGGTGTAATTTTGACCTGGGATTTTGTAATCTATCGATAGTTCTGTTTTGTAGGGATGCCACATTTAAGATCATCCAAAAACACAGAAACAACAACCCAATATACTAATACTCAAAGTTGGGGAAATGATTAACAGTGTAAAATCGTCCGGTGCCATGAATCAAGGTGTCCACGAAACAAACACTCTTAAGGAACTGAGATAACTCTGTTACTGCATAGAGCAGAATTAAACAATAGTTCTGAGTAGGTTGGGAACAGATTAATTCTGCAACTTTTTCAACAAAATTTGATTAATACACACTGGCCATACGCTACTCTTTAGAGCAGAAAAAAACATCTTCAAGCATGACACAGGAGCACGTCATCCATGCTCTTTAACATTATGCTCCTAGCCATGATCAGATGCGCTTGATCAAACCTACCAGGATGATTATCGAAACAGAAATGAGAATGTTGACAATGTAGGTAAAAGCAAGTAAGCAACTGATCCATTAGATTTTAAGTTTTAATAGTTCTAAGACTCGCTTTGATCATGAAACAACATATACTTCTACATTTGTATAAATTAATAAAATTGTAAGGTTATGAAAAACATGTTTAATGACAAAACTAGTGGTATTATTTTAATATAGCCAAACTGAATAGCATTAAACATGTTGACGCTTGAGGGTCAATAGCTTTAAACTCGCATTCTAAAACGTCATTTTGTCATAAAAAATGACAATAATGTTGCAATCTTGTAATCTCCAACATACAATGAAAAGCTGTACACGGTTGGTTAAAGCCCTTATGCAAGAAACAAACACGAGTAGACAATAAAACGCTATACGTATCCAGCTAAAGACCTATCACCTGTTGTTGAATACTCTACTTACTAACAGACAATAGTGTTTGAGAAACTGTATCTTCTCAGCTTGCTAAGTACAAAAACATAGCATACACAGACACAGAGATACATAATTTTTACAATTTAATAGCAACAAGTATGACGATGCTCTCCAGAGCCAATGGAATCCATTAGAGTGTTGGCATGCACAAACTGATAAACCCAATAGCTTCACACCATGTTCAGACCAATCTGATGATGTATTGTATGTACACATGACGTACATGTTTTTTTTCAGCGTTGAAACATCATATCCTAGAACTTAGTAGAAAATCACTCAACTGACTAGTCTCAAGAAAAAAAGAAAAACACTGCAATTCCAGCATTACACAGTATAAAATCATTAAAGCGAGTATAGTTAATCAACCTAGCATGGTTTCAAGTTTAATTGTAGAAATGCAAAGAAGTGGCTGCAGAGGGTTCACCTTGGGAGAGGCAGCTCCAGCAGGAGGAGTCGGCGGCGATGCACGAGCGCAGCCGCGCGCCCGCCACCGCGCTGTGGAGAGGCATCAGAGACTCCGCGCCAGACAGCGCCTTCACCACGGACCTGAGAGGGGGAGCAACAGGATCAAAAACCTATCAGAACAGCTTCGCGGGAGACCTAGTTTACTGGCAAGACGACAGGATGATTCGGATATTTCAGGAGCGACCTGCGGAGGCGCGGAGGGGAGACCAGTGACCTTGTCGCCGGGAACGGGTTCGCGATGCGGGATCTCGACCGGAAAGCCGCCGACCTGGCCGCGGCGGCGGCGGAGCGGCAGAAAGACGCCATCGTGGTCGTTTACTTCGATGGAGGACGGCCGAAAAAATGACGCTGCTGCAAATGGCTGCGTGGGCTAATTTTATTTTTCAGCATAGGCTGTGTGGGCTAGTAGATAGGCCGGGCCGAGAATGAAAGTTTCAGCTAAACTTGAGCCAGGAATTGACCAAATTCCTGACCAGATTTGAGAAACCTAAACTGGCCCAAAAGAATACTCCCTCCATCCCAAGGCTTAAGGCCTATATTATTTTTGAAAAGTCAAACCAACTAAAATTTGATCAAATTTTTGGAAAAAACTACCAATAAACATGATATTTTGTATATATCATATGAAAATATATTTTATTATCTATCTAATGATATTGATTATGTATTTTGCATATTAATAATTTTTGATAAAAACTTGGTCAAACTTGACATAGTTTCACTTTTTAAAAAAAAATAGGCCTTAAGCCTTGGAATAGAGTTAGTACGTGTTTTCATCTTGATTAGCAAGCCTATCAAGTGCAAAAAAATCTAAAAACAAGCAAAGGTTTGACTTGTCGCGTTGTCATCGTACCAAGTGGCATCTTCTTCTTTGTATGGTCCTTCTAGTGGAACTTTGCATGCTTGCCAAGTATCGCAAACCAGAATGAAAGTGGGATCAGGACGAGAGAAGGGGAGATATAGGGGAGCAAGCATATAGAATTTTCCTTTTTTCAAATTTGATGATTTAAAATAAAATATTTGAAGAACTATTTTTTCTAAATTACGAACCGTTTTCATTTTTTATGCCGAGATATTTAAAACTATATTCCATGTTGATAGGTTTTGAATAACTTTTTTATACTTTTAAAACCCTTGCGCTCGTACTTTAGATTACTTCGGTTCTATACCTATATTTCGGTTTTTTAGTGTACTTTGTACTTGGGTTGCTATATACTTGGACTTTCGCGTACTTTGACACCAAGTGTACTTTTCTGTACTTTGGCTATCAGTACAGTTGTATTTTTGTACTTCGGATATAAGTAAACTTGTACTGTGTATTTTTGTTGTGAGTAACTTGTACTTTTCTGTATTTTTCTGTGAGTAAATTTATATTTTTTTATACTTTGGCTCTTAATACAGTTGTACTTTCGTACTTTGGCTATGAGTAAACTTGTATTTTCGTTATCAGTAAACTTTTTTATACTTTGACTCTTAGTACAGTTGTACTTTTCTAAGTCGGTCGTAAGTAAAGTTGTATTTTTATGTATTTTGGTTGTGAGTACGCATGTACTTTCGCGACACGTGGCGCTTCGTGAGAGCATGCGCGCTTCTTAATAGACCTTTACAAAGGTGTCCTTTTTTTTGGAATACCCAATGCAGCTTCTTCTCAGTTATAAGTGAAACACTTTTCCTAAAAAACATCTATTTGTTTTGCAATTAAAAAACAGACAGTTTTTCAACCGTTGATCTCTGTCTGAATCTCCACGTCTCTCTTTTCTTTTTCTCCACCGACTTGAGTGTCATTTTCTTTTTAAATTTTCTTTTCCGCTCAGTCTGGAAAAATCCACGTGACAATGTCCATTCGTGTTCCTCTAGAGAAAAGGAGAGGCAAAGCCACATGACTCTGTTCATTCGTGTTCCTCTAGAAAAAAGGAGAGGCGTGAGGCATGGCGGCGATGTGAGCGGCAACGCCGCTTCTAGCTCAACCGGTGCTAGAGGGGGCGGCGGTTCGCGAGGCAGTGATTCATCCGGTGGAGGGTGGCGCCCCTGCGGAGCCGCCTATAGCTGGATTGGAGAGGACAGCGGGTCACGCCCCTCTTTGTCGACCGGAAAAGAGATCTTCGATTCGACAGCGGGGAACGCAAGCGCGCTACCATCGTGATGGGTATTCTCATCCAGTCTCCTCCCTGCTAATACCATCTATTGTAGTTTTGCTCTGAGTTTTTAGATCTCAGTCTGTGCTTCGATTTGAAATGGGGATTTTCCCTAGGACGTTGCTGCTATTTTGTGGGACACGACATGTGAGAGATTTTGTGGCTGTAGCTAGTGCGTGGGGCACAACATGTGAGGGATTTTGTGGCTGTAGCTAGTGCGTGTTTTATTTTCCCTGAATAGCTAGCGCGTGTTTCATTTTCCCTGAATTTGTGGTTGTAGCTAGTGCGTGTTCTGATTTGTAGCTAGTTTCCCTGATTTGTAGCTAGTTTCCCTGATTTGTAGCTAGTTCTGATTTGTAGCTAGTTTCAGTGGTACGGGTAGATAGGTCCAGTGCCATGGGTCGCTATTTTTCTCCTCTGTTATTGGGATTTTAGATAGACAGTCAGTCCAACTCATGTCTAGATACACACACTTCTCATTTGAACTTTTTTCCAGGTTAAATACTACATTATAGTACCATAAGTTTGGGTATCGGTTTAGCAAGTTTATACCTCAAAACTAGTATCTAAAAATGCAGTAACTCATACACTGAATTTTATAACTAGTGTAGTCTTTTGCTCTGTGTAGGGTTGTGTTGTGTTGATTCTGCGGTGGGAGTACCTATTTTTTTGTAGGGATTGCGGCGGATGTAGTTGGAGAGCTCATATTTTGGTGTTAAGGAGATTGTCCTTATTTGGTTCAGTTTTTCCGATGTTATTTTTGTTTGAGCTCGCTGTTAGTGTAACCTATTGCATGTATTGAATAGCTAAATGTTTTTCAATTGAAAATACAGTAGCTGTTTTTTACAGGTATTGATTAACTTAGCTGTTTTTTACATCCATGCATCACTTTTTTGCGCAAGGATGTTGAGTACATTATGATTTTAGTTTATTTGATAGCAAATACAGTATCCCTTTTGCCCTCTTTTATGATTGGCAGTGAAGTGATTGTATTTTTGATGTTAGAATTCTTCAGAAAGAAGAAAATGCGAGAGATAGGTTGGAGGATTTTTTTGCATTTGCTTTGTTCGGTTTGTTTGTTTTCAGAGTTGTGGCCTCGTTTTTGTTGGCCAAACAGCACGTACACTCGCCGCACCTAATGTTCTGCTTACGAGATAGCCTAACTCACACTAGCACATACCAAGTTTTGCAGGGGCGGACCTGGATGGAGCCCAAGCTTGGTGCTAAACAGACTTAATGATGCTAATTACCTATACTTTTTATATTTTAGCCTTGAAAATTAGCACATGATCTTTGCAGTGCAGCCGCTCGGCCGGTGCTACGGCACCGGTAGCACCATGCTTGGATCCACCCCTGCCACGTTGCCCCACTATTATATGTATGTCCGGTATCAGATTTATGATGTATGGTAGTGCTTTTGATATGATGGATGATATTTCTGAGTGAGATGTGTTCTGTTTTTAGTGATATCTGTCGTGTCTCTGACTCTCTGTTGAGGCCATGTAGCAGAACACGTATTCTTTAGTATCTTAGTTTGTTTTTCTTTCGAGTTTCAGTGTATCATCTATTTCAGTCTTCATTAAAGTTTTCAATCTTTTAGTCTTGAATTTCTCTGTTTCTCTGTTTTTTGAATTCATTTGTTCTTCAGTTTTGCATTCAAGTTTCATTTTTATTTCATTTTCTTAGTTTCGTATTTTATTTCATTGTATCATCTTTTTCAGTCTTCATTCTAGATTTCTTCAGTTTATTCCAGATCAGCAATTTTAGTTTGCAGTCCATTTTCTTTAGTCTTTATGTATTAAGTAGATTAGTCTTTTAGTCTTGAATTCCTCTATTTCTCTGTTCCTTGAATTCATCTGTTCCCCAGTTTTTCATTCAAGTTTAGTCTTTTTACTCTTGTTCTTGCTTCAGTTAACTATGCTGCTTTGTTTTCTGTTTGTTTAAGTTATGTTAATTCTCCATTTGTTCTTCATTATTCTAGTTTGCATTCTCAATTATTCATTATTTCTTCTCTTTTGATTATTTGTTTTTCTCTTCTGATTCTCTCGTTCTTCATTATTTCAGTTTCCATTCAAAGTTTATCATTCTTTATTTATTTTCTTAGTTTCTCTTCGGTTATTCGGTGTTATCATTCTCATTCTCTTGTTCTTCATTATTTCAGTTTGCATTCTCAGTTCTTCATTCTTTCTTATCTTTTGTTTATCTTAGTTCCTCTTCGGTTATTCGTTGTTATCATTCTCATTCTTAGTCTTGTTCTTCTTCCTTTTTATCAGTTTTCTCGGTTTTGTTCCTCAGACTATATTGTTCTCCAGTGTTGCTATTTTCGACTTTTCTTTTGTTCCTCAATCATTAGGTACTTTTACTTCTGTTTCTCTTTTACTTCTGCAGTTTCTCACCATGTCCTCATTTGTGCATCCTTTTCCTTGGTCATTGTTATCTTCGTTGTTTATCTTATTTTCTTAATTTATTTGCAAGGAGGTTTTTTTGTGGGTAACTCCGCCTATCCAAGAAGATTTTAAATTTGGATAGCCGGTTCCAAGCCCGGGTAAAGGAGGAGGATCCAGTTACTTTTCTTTTCGTCATTGTTTTAGTATTTAATCTTATGGTGATTCGGCATGTAGTTTTATGATCTTGAGTATAATCTTTTCAATTTCACCCAACCTTATGTTATAAGCTGCTACGAGTTTTATCCACCGGTTTTCATTTTCCACGCTATGTTTTCTGCTTCAAATTTTTCGCAGCTCCATGACATAGAACAAGCATGACTGGTTTGGGGTAGTATTTTTAAACCAATTCTCTGAATCATCAAAAAAAATTGCCAAACCTATTTTTTTCTCAAGTGATGTAAATATAGAGCATCCATGGTTTTAAAATAAATTTTCTTGGTGATATATAATATAGAGCATCATGTTCGAATATTTCCACTATATGTGGGCATATTTATAGCACAATATAACATGCCTGGATAAAATTCTCCCTATACACGCACCTTTTGTATCATTTGCTCATTATTACACTTAATTTAGGTCTAGAAAAAATATTTTTTGTTTTTTACAACTACATTGTTGTCGCAGACGCTCCTTCGCTGCAGGGATTTGTGATACTTTATTTTTGAATTTCCTGATTTATTTCAGCTGCCTCCTTGGCTTTCTTCCCTTCCTTCGCTGATTTTTTTTGTTGGAGACTCTATTCCTGCAATCAAAAGAGACATAATTTGTAGTTAAATATGCCTTGTTATGATTTTTTTTGTAATGGAGTTTTTTGGTTAAGAATTGTGGTCGCTACCTTCTCCCGTAGGTTTCGATCTTCTAGTTCTTTTGGATTTCTGCAAGTTGTAGACAGGTGCTTGTTTGTTTATTTTTTTCTTTGTATGTTCGGTCCTACCACAATGGCTGCATTTATAAAACTTATTTGCCTTTATCTTCTCCTTTATTGTCAACATGACGATTTGATTCATCTCTTAGGCTATCATCATCACCAATCTACAAGAAAGTAGATGTACAGTTTTAATCTTTCTTCATTTTAAACTTTCCTGTTTTCGAGTTGAAATGATGTAACAAGTGCTTGAAGACATAACCTCATCGAGTTCCATGTCTTGAAACAGATCCGCGTCCTATGGATTAAATTCATCCTTGTCATGTTGAGTGCCTTCCTGCTATTTCAATTGCCGACAGATAAGTTTTTCATTTTATCAATTATTTTCTATAAATGTGCTAAGTGCTTGATTGAAATGTACCTCAAATCTGACTCCTTTACCAGGACATGATGAACTTGCAGATGTCCCTTCACCACTCCTAAATGTGTTGACCTGTAAGTTATGTAGTAAAGGTGTTAGTTCTATACATTTGTTTTGCTTATACATTCATTATCATTTCGTGATATTTTTGGCATACATTAGCATCACATGGATTTGTTTCTCCTTGATCTGTCTTAGTAGTTCCACATCATGTTATTCCACCATTTGCAGAGGACAAACTATGGGTATCTAACTGTTGTTTTAACTTCATATTCAAGACAGTTCAAGAAAAAGACAAGTAACATATCTACCATGTAAGGTTATGCATTTAAGCAGTTTTTTTACCCGATGATTTGCAGTGTAAGTTGAGTAGTCGATGTCAATATCACCTCGTAGCAGAGCCATGTATGAAAAGTCTTTCTATAAAGAGTTTTTACAAAGAAGATAGTCATCCTTTTTTTCAAAATATCTGAATGACTATAGATATGTAGACTATAGAAAAGTCTGTCTATATTCTTCTATTTTAATCAAGTTAGTATTTTTACCTGGAAAAATAGTTGTTCATCCATTTCTCCATGTTTTTCTTGCTTTGTGCTCCTTCTATTATGTCCCTAAAAAGGAAATTCATTTTCCATCAATATATGTGATGTATGTTCTCATGGGCGAATTCTGAACTACTTTTGCATGTGTTTTTGGTCAAACTTGTTATTTAATTTTTTTTATGCTTGTACTTGAAGATTATAAAGCAGTTTACTGAAGCCATCAACATATTTCTAGGGTAGCTCTTTTTTTTGTTTCATCTATTGATATGATATCTAACCTAATAAGTGCTCTACATGATGTCAGGTTTCATTTTGTATTTTGTGTCAGCACCCTATAATGCATCCTAGGTATGTTCCCTCCTCTTATAGTTCATCCCCTCTAGATAGAAAAATAAGTTTAAATTCTAGATCTGATCTCAGTCAGTACAAATTTCTTTAGAGAAACAAGTTGAGTTCTTAGTAGCTTAACTGGGACAGCTGAGCATCCTGTAGAAGTGAGTTGTCTTCTTAAAGTCATACCAATTTGTCCTATGATTCCATTTCTCTTGTTTGTTTTGGGAACTGGTTGATCTCTCCTTTTTGCACTGCCCTGTTTTGTGTTTCTGTAGGGGATTTGTGTTGCTGCAGGGAATTGGTTGATCTAAAGCCCCCAAATCAACTCAACGGCAGGGGGAATGGAGCAATGGTTCATGTTCTTCTCGTTGCCTAGGTCGGCTGAGCAACAGAGGACGTGGCGTGTGATGTTCTTTCTTGGGGAAGAAGGAAGAGCTCCGCCTTAACTGGGCTTCCCTCTGTTTCTGGGCATTTTGTCGTCAGATCATTTTCTGGCCTTTTCATCTTGTTATTATGCAGTACTGTGTTTTGGACGATTTTAACTCAGTAGAATAATGTGTTGGGCTGATGTGGACTCAATATTTGTGTAGTCGACTTTTGGACCAACTAAGTATATTCTTTGCCTGAGTTTAAAAATGTGTCTATTTTAGGAAAATAGGAAACAGACACATTTCTCCTTATCTCTTCTTGAGTAACGAGTTTTCACAGCTGTCGAGTTTGTATTGGTTTAAAATATGTCTGTTTTTAAATTGAAAAACAGCTAGCTGTTCAATAGTCACTCCCAAGTGAAATTAACCAGCACCAGATTCAGTTTGACAAGATATATTATGCCCATGAGAAAAGATGCTCGAACACTCATGCTCACAATTTAGCTAGAAACTATTTATCTTTAGAGCAGGGTCGACGCATGTGGCTCCTTAATCCCTCGATACTTCTTTTGTACCTATGATGAATGAGTAATAAAATGAGCCTTTACCTCTCAAAAAAGAATTCGTGTAAAAAAGGTCTTTCCTACGAGAGAGTCGTAGTAGGTGCCGGTCTTCGGGCCGAACCGAGGCCATCTCCAGCGGCGCTGCCGTCCGGCGACGGCTAAGGAAAGGTGGTGGTCTTAGTATGTTGTATAGTAGGATTTAGAAGTTGTTCCCCTCTAGAGTATGGAAGTACGGTTCTAGATCTCGCTGGTCGGATGTGGGGCAGCCTGAGATATATTCTTCTCACGGTGCTTCTCCGACAGCGGAGGAGTGGAGCTAGAGTATCTCCGACAATAAGCCAGTTCCAAGGTAGTCTCTGCTGTTGTCGAACGGTATCGTGAGGTTGTTGTCCTCCTTCGTTGACAGAGCTTTGGTGGTCGGAGCTAAAGTAGGGGGAGATGGATCCAGCAGCTTGGCCAATAAGCTCGAGTTTCTTATCTGTCAGATCGAAAAGCTCACGTGCCCTTTGATGCTCTCAGTCAGCCATGGAAGGGAGGGAGAGAGGGAAAAGGCGACAAGCGGTGTTTTGGAGGAGTAGGATTGTCTAGCATGTCCAGGCGGAGATTCTGCAGCTGCTGCGGCAATTTCCATGTGTGTCCAAGTTTGGCTACCACTATTCTCGGCTATAGGGTTGGCCTTGCTGTGCTCGTCCACTTCGTTGGACCGAACATCTTCTTCCTCGGCATAATATCTATATAATATTATAGTTATTTGTAGTTTTTTTAGAAGTTTGGTCAAACTTTTTGTAGCTTCAAAACAATAGCAAAAGTGTTCGGGGACAGGATCCAGAAATGGCGACTCGCACTCCCACCCACCCACCCACCAATGGCGATTCCTTGGCGATCTAGGGTTTTTCTCCTTCTCCCCTACAATGGAAGCCCTACTCCACTGGGATTTATCTCCTGGCCAGGCTTTGGCTAATCAGGTGCGTCGATGTTTTGGATCTACGGTCCACTTCCTCCCTTCCTCGACTGCCAATGAGTTCTTCTTGGTGGTTTCTTTCTCCTCGGACTCTTTCCTCTGAATGTTGAATCTGTTGGTCTTGCCCTTCAATGTTGTATTGGTGAAATTGCTGCAACATTCAATGTTTTTCAATTAAGTGATCGAAGATTTTGGTTTTCGGTGGCTTCAAACAAAGTGGGGCATTTCATCTATGGTCTGAAAGATAGGGTTTGGCCAGACTTTGTGTGCTACTTTAGTTTGTTTCGGGGTTCTCATCCTCAGATCGCTGGATTCATACATGATCATCCATTTTCTGGACTGCCTTATGAAGATAATGTGAGGATCTCTCACACTAGTCCCGTCCGGTTTAAACCAAATCTGGAGTTCCTTAAGAAAAGTGATGCACAAGGTTATCATTCGGAATCATCACATGAATTGGCTAAATTTGGTTTTCATCAACAAGGCCCTCCCGTGACATCTTCACTTGGATCTGATCAGGGTAGGCCTCTATTCTTTGGAAATTTCTCTGATCCTATTTTGGTGGATCATGAACGTGATCATAAGGAAGTTTTTACTTGTTCAAAGTTTTTACGTAAATCCTGCATGCAATTACCTCCTGTCACGTTAGAAAAGATCGAAGATATGAGATAGGCTCTTTACTCTGAACAAGATATCATGCATGCATTGGATTTGAAATTTGTTGCGGTGACCCAGCATACCACTGCATGATGTAGTACACTATAGTCATTGACATAACACCAATGAAACACCGTTCACTAGTATTACATCCCTCAGAATGGCACAACAGAAACACAGTGGGTCCAATACATGGCTTAAAGGTTACAGATCAATCTTTTACATAAGATTCAGAGAACACCCTAGGTTAAAGAGAGAGAAAGGTCCTCTTACGAAGAAGAATCAAAGATAAATAACGCAAAACTATTATACTATTAAAACTAGTATTTAACTAAGGATTTGGCATTGCTGCTATTGCAACGCACTACAGAGATAGGTTCTTTGGCTAGAGATTGTAATTCTATCTAATTAGTAACTTCGTCTTCACTTGAGTTGAGTATATGTTGTCTTCTTTGACTTTGTTGAAGAAATTTAGCTGGTCTTGATAAGTCCTGGAGCATATCTTGATGTAGATATCGTTCTAATGGCTTTAGAATCTAGCAAGGGTTAAGAAGATACTTTGAGTACGAGCGTACTCAGCAAATTCACTAGAAAAGGATTATTTGATGCACTATATCTACAGCCACAGACCGTAGGTCATAGTGAAAGGGCATGTATGCCCCATGTGTGGTTTTGGTAATTAATGACAATCTCTATGGACTAATGTGTAAATTGAGTTTCACTTGTAGGTTTGTCCATTGGCATTGCTTGGGCCATGTGTTGGTCTCAAGGATGGAAGATGAAGAAATGTCCAAGGGCTTTGTGCCCATTGGAATCATGAAGAAAGAAGGGGCTTGAAGGTCGATCAAGGCTTGTGCAAAGAGTTGCATCAAGATGGATCAACCTCAAGTAGGGATGAAGAAGGGCGAGCTTAAGATGCGCGATCTCTAGAAGATCTAATGCTTGAAGCTTGCCATCCTCGTGCTCATGGAATGATGAAGACAACTTCAAAGAAGAGGTTTTCCCATGGAGTATGGGGGAGCAATTTGCAAGTCTTAATCTTCATCAAGCAAGAGCATCCAAGAAAGGTGTTCCCACTATAGAAGAACAAGACAGTCTACATCAAGTTCAAGTGGGATGCTCAAGGCAAAGGTATATTCTTGATAGGGCTTTTCTTTTGCCGGTCTCGTATTGTTAGTTGGGAGACCGGGTTTAGGATAGATAGCCGTGCTATCAAGAGGGGCTCTCAAGCGGGTGTCTCGTCTGCATCGTCGGAGAGAGCTCAAACCTTTGCATTCATAGCATCATCTTTCTTGGTTGTTATTTGGTTCTTGTCCATGAGAGGATCTAGAGCTTGTGGTCACCATCATAACAAGCTCTAGCTCATCATCTAAGGATTTCACTTGCATATCTTATTGCGGTTTTTGATCTTGCGAGTTTTCCGGCTCCACACCTTGGGGGATAGTTCACATATATATTCATGATATTTTCTCCCAAGGTGATACCCAATATTTCCAACAAAATTGGTTTCATCCTGTTTGGAGTTCGGATGCAAAAGTTATTGCGTTTCTGGTTTTTCGGTTTCGAATTTCCACGACCGAAGTTCCGCTTCCCCGAAGTTCCGCTAGGGCATCTTTGCCGCCGAAAGTTCCGGTGGAAGTTCCGGGTCTTCTTCCGCTCACGATCAGTAACCTTCTGTTTTGAAGCGTTCTATTTGCCGAAACTTTGTCGGAACTTGCATCAGGAGTTCACCGGAACTTCCGGTCTGTTTTGACCGGAACTTCCGGTTGCGCTTCTGGAGTGGGCGTCAACGGTCTGATGACCGTTGGAGCCAGGCTGGGCGGAACTTCCGCCCAGAGCCGGAAGTTCCGGCCATGATTCATTTTCTCAGTTTCTCGCTCCGCAGTTTTCGACCATTGGTTGGGTGCCACCGAAACTTCCGGCCTCCCACCGGAAGTTCCGGCCAGGTGTCGCGAATGCCCATGACTGGAAGATCTGGTAGCCCTTTAAAAGGGGCTCCTCTTCCCCTTCGTGGGTACTAGCTTTTCTTCTTGGTTCTTGGCTTTCTCTCTCTCCTCCATTGTCAACCATGAAGAAGCTTTCCCTCTCCCTTTCCCTTCCTATGATTCTTGCATCTTTTTGAGGGATTTGAGAGAGGAGATCTAGATCTACAATCCCCCCGAGTCAAATCCCTTCTTTGTGAAGGAATCATTGGGATCTAGATCTTGGAGAGTTTTGTGTTCTCCTCTTGTGTTCTTCCTCCCTTATTCCCCCAATAGCTTTTGTAGCTTTGTTGGAATTTGGGAGAGAAGGACTTGCCCTTGCATTTGGTGCATAGGTTTGAGTTCTACTCTTGTGTTCTTCCTCCCTTACTCCCCCAATAGCTTTTGTAGCTTTGTTGGAATTTTGGGGAGAAGGACTTGCCCTTGCATTTGGTGCATAGGTTTGAGTTCTCCTCGGAGATTCGGCGAGTTCAAGATTGTGAGCTTGTTTCTCTTGGGTTCCTTGGAACCCTAGACGGTTGTGTGGTTGGATTGTTGACCTTTTGTGGTCTTGTTAACCTTTTGTGGTCTTGTAGCCTTTTGTGGCGTTGTTGGCCTTTTGTGGCATTGTTGGCCTTTTGTGGCTTTGTTGTTGGGAGCCTCCAATTGAGTTGTTAGCCCAATCTTAGCCCCAATCTGGTTGGTGACCGCTCAGGTCCCATAGTGGAGCAGTGCAAGCCTTTTGTGCACTTGGGAGAATAGGGTGAGCCTTTTGTGCCTTTTGTGGCGTCGGTGAGTTGCGTGCTTCCGGCCTGTGGTGGTGCCTTGGGTGAGCATCGAGCCACCACACCTCGAGATCCATCCATTTGTGGGCAGCATTGCACCATCGCACCTCTCTTCTTTTGGAAGTGAACCCGGAAACAACTTCAAACAAATATTTATCTCTCGTCCATCGGTTATCTCTCTTATGCATTTTTTATACATTGTGATGATATTTATATTTATAAGTATTTATTTGTTGCTTATATTTGTAGCTTAGGTTGTTGGTGCACCTAGGTGAACTTAGTGGCTAGGTTTTGTGCTCAATAAATTAAAGTTTATTTTATTCCGCATTTACTTGAGCCTAAACCGTAATAATTTTAAAAAGCCTATTCACCCCCCTCTAGGCGACTCCTTTGTACTTTTTCATAGGCAAATTTCTTAAACATTTCAAAGTTCAACTTTTATTCTCAAAGCTATGTCTTATTTCGGCTATGTTTACTGTAACTTTCATGGAGTTCCTTTCCCGCCGCGTTTGCAGCTCCTTCCCGGAACAGGGAGTAACAAGTTACAGTTCTTACACTCTGCAGAGGTGCGTTACTTTACCCATGAGAGATCAACTCTTTGTTGCACAACCGAGCAACTTATTCCTGTCCACAATTCCATGATGTGGGGCCCAGAAGATGATCCAAGCCAATCACTGCCCCCCTTCGCGACCTCGCATGCCTCCTTGGTGTACACCATGCCCACATAAAGAATTACGGCAATGGTTTGTACAAACCGTTAGATGTCAGAACTATCGTGGGAACGTTGAGGGTTCCCACCCATATGCTGCATATCCTCTACAAATTACCAATTAATATGCACGCTACGAGGATAACAACCACGACCTGCACATCCGGCTTCATGCGAGAGGAAGAAGATACAACTGACTTCTTCGTCCCGTTCCAAATCTCATGGTTAACGCGTAATATACGGCGCAAGAATCACTGGCGACATTGGTTGTTAAGTCCTAGGTGATATAGTTCTGAATAGTGGTATTCCAACTGTCAGACTTAATAGATTAACTGATCACCCTAGATTAGTAATCAATAGTTCTCATTATTATTGAAAATAGTGTTTTCTGACCTTTTTCAAATGCAGGTGAAGACAACACTGGATTTGTAAAATACTTTACAGAAAATAAACAAAGACATGAGCAAGTGTGAACTTGCCTTTTGTGATTGCAAGATTATGCACTCACGGTCTTCGAGTCAGTATAAGATCCAAAATCTGAAATTAGCATCATTGGTCCGGTAAGGACTAATGTTTAAAAAATCAATATGCTTTTATGCATAAGTAATGTGATGCACGTTCTAAGCGCAAATTCTCGGAATAATGTTGTCCTAGGTTTTGGATTCCGAAAGTGGTTACTTTGAAATGTGTGGTCCTTTTAGATAAGTTTCATAGTTGCACTTTTATTAGATTTTATGAGTGATTGTAAACAACACATATGTAGAAGTAAAGTATACTTACTTATGACATATTATTCAGGATTACTTATACAAGGTTTCTTAATTAAAGTGGAAAAAAGGATAACCTTCGAAGAAAAGGTTTCTCTTCTAAGGTCTAAACAATATTTGTGGTTAGTTAGTGGTGGTTGATGTCATTTGTTTGCTCAAATGGCTTGGCTTGAGTTGCTTTATAGTTTAACTTCTTCAGACCAAAGTTAACTATAAAACATATAATAATGCTTATAGTGTTATATTAAGATTTTGTAGACTAAAGTTAACTTTAAAGTATAGATAATTTTGAAAGTATCGTACTTATACCTTGGTATCTTGTATATCTGAAATGTGTTCTTTAAGTTACTTAAGAATGTTTATTCTGTTACTTGAGTAATGGTTTCTTGATGTCAGTATGGAGTGATATCATTTATCTTTTATAGATAAGTGAGTATAGTTTATGAACCCAACATAATGTTACTTAACTACTTATGGATTTATATAGTGTTGTAGTAGTTTTTGTAATTTGGTGATTAATATGGTTTAGAAAAGATTTGATTGTTCACAAGTTGTTCTTTAAGGATTTTATTATTAGTTTTTTTTAGAGATAATCTTCATTTAAGGTTGTGGATTCTTCTAAAATAGGAACATTTATAATGTTTTAAACCATTATGGCATTAGATTATTAATATTTAATACTAATACTATTTATTAGACTTATTTAACTCATTTTAGGAACATTAGTAAATTTTATTTATTTTTATATGAATTATTAATGAAGTAAATAAGTTTAAATTTGAGTTATTAAAATATTTAATTTTCTTGTTTAACTCAAAAGGATATTATTATATTTTTAGCATGTAAAATAATATTTTTGTGATCATTTTGGTATATCATATTTATTTTTGTGATTTATAAACAATAAGATATGATTTTTATAATTCTTATTACTTTTATAATTACTTAATAAATAATAAATATTTAATTAAGTGAGATAATAATACATGATTATAGTTTTAAATTAGAATTCTTATTTTTCTAAGATTTTTGGTATTTTATTACTATTATTACTATTTATTATTATAAAAATTTGAATTATCAAAGTTTTATTACCTATAAAACTTTTATTAAATAATATTTATTTAAATAATCATCATAATAATATTTGATAATAAGTTTAAGTTGTAGATTTTATTTTTCTACAAATTTTCATATATTATATACATTTTTCTGAATTATAAATCAAAAGTTATTAATTAAACAAGATTTAATCATTTATTAAATTTCTGGAATAATATTAATTGGATTATAACATTTTATTTACTTCTAAACAGAAAAATACTTTTTATACCATGTCCAGAGCTAGCCCCAATCACTGACCTGTGGGCCATTGTCCACCTCAGCTCTCAGGTCTAGAAACGCTTTTGTTACCGACCTCCTCTTTACTCACTGTCGATGACATGTGGGCCCTGGGCCATGCCATCCACCACGCGAGGCAAAAGACTAGTCAAACAAACTGACGTGGCTCGATCATGAGGTAAGCATGGCGTCAGGATCACCACCGCCGTCGGTGAGTGGTCACCGGCGACGATCTACGACGCCCTAGCAAGCGAGATACGACTAGTTCGAACAAGTGCAACCTACTAAACCTAATAGTGGTAGCGCCGCTTGGAAATGGTCATCGGCGACGAGCTACTGCGGTGGCCAGCAGCGGTGCTCAACAAAACTAGACCTACGGTGTGAATCAGCAAACGAAACTAGGGTCCAGAGATACGCAATCTTACCCTGATGACGATAGAGCGGTCGACGAGGACAGGCGCGGTCGGAAACAAGCTCCCCGACGAGGATTTCGACAAACTTTTGCAAAGGGGAACGACCAAATTCACCAGCTCCAGTTCTCCCCTTGATGCAAGCTTCTACCCATAGGAACTACTAAGGAAGGCGCTTCTCCATGACGGCTCAGAATGGTGTGGGGAGGCGTGGTTCGACGGCGAGAGGTGGCTCCGGTGAGCTAGGGTTTCAGTCTTGTTCATATCTGAGAGGATAAGGAGGGATTGGAGATAGGGATTGAGGCAATGCGTCACGGTGGCCTTCTTATCCCCTCCTGGCAACGGCGGCGAGTATCTTGGCGCAATGACGGTGATGACGGCATCGGGCGACGGCGAGCTCCGCCAGCGAGATGTCTGTGTGCGTGACGATGACGACGATGGTTGTTTTGCGGATAACCCCCTGATAATCTTTGCTTCTCAACCCACAGTCCTTTGCTGACCCCACTTCTCAGTCACAGACAGAAGAGAACCTGGGCAGGTTACTGGGTTGTTGTGGGCTGCATATAGGCGTCAGATAAGTATAGGGTTGTTGGGCCACGGCGAGGTTTGGTTTTTATTTGTTTTATCCTTTTTCTATTTTATGTTTTCTTATTCATATTTGAATTTTGTTTATATTTTGAATCTTTCTTTGTATAATTTGCTTGCTAGATATTTATAACAATATAAAAATATACCTAGTCTCATTTGTGAATTCTTATTATATCCTCTTTTGTATTTACTTAATGTGATCCCCCTTGTTAATAATTTATATAAACTTTTCTTATTATTTTTCTCTCCTTATTTGAGTTAGGGATTTCTTGAGTAATATATTCTTATTTGTATAAAACTCAATCTTTTAGTGAGCTCATTGTTTGAATAGAACTTTTATATGTGTAATGATTCTGTACCATTATTTGAGGTATGAAATATAAAGACATTGATATGATGATTATTACTCCCATTAAGTTGGAAAATAGCAATGTATGTTATAAACAAAGAAGTTGAGGGTTTTGAATTATGAGTACTACCCTTGGCTTTAGGGTTTTGTATAAGCTTAGATTCCTTTTAAGATTTAGGATTTATTAACTAAGTATATTGCCTTATGTATGTAGTATTTGATGAAATCTTCCTTTTTAATAGGAAGTTGTAATTAGAGTGTTTTATAGAAGTGAACTTATAAAAATATACTTAGGCACACATAGTGATGATGGTTGAAATTAACAGAGATATGCTTATGTAATTTGTTATAGGAAAATATTTCTATGGAGTGTTATAGGCATCAGATGATTGATCAACAGTATGAGATGGCTATTTTGTTTGATTTGAGATGTAGAGTTGATTGCTTATCCAGATTAAAATAGGAAATTGATTTATAAATATAATTATATTTCAAAATCTTGGATCTCTAATTAAGGAATTCCTTTCCTAGATATAATACTTCTTCCTATCCATCATCATGATTAACATGATGAGCTTTACTCATTTAAATCTCCTTATTCATGTATCATTTTTCCAAACTCATGGATAAATCCAATGAGTTTGATACAAAGGCATTTTATAATCTGTTCATATCCTTGATTGGTTGTATTTACTATTCTACTGTTGATTATCTTCCATCCAACCAGTAGTTCCTTCAAACTCTTCTAACAATCTTCCTTAATCCTTCATCACTAATCTTTCTCTAAAGTTGACTATTCTTGAAGATGAATAACACCACTTTTATGACTTTATGCTACACTAGCTTTAGTTGAATAACACCATCTTATAATTAATTAACCCTCATGACTTACACTTCAATCCTTGAATTATATTTATGTGGTTTGCAAAGACTTCCCTAGGATCACTTATCTTTACTAAGGTTCCAACCATGTACTACCCACCAGTATTACCTATACTAAATATGAGCATTCCATGTTGGTGGCCAAAACATTACCTTTATAATGCTTTAATCATTTATTACTGAAGTTCTTAGTTAGCTAAGCAGGGCTTTATCAATCCTACATTTTATTATCTGGAAATTATATTCTTAGTATTTTATATTGGATTAAGGTTATTAATGGACTATGCCCTTATTAGAAGATTTGAGTAGATGTTCTGTTAAGATCAAATAATAGATCAAAGACTGATAGTTAAAGAAGTTGTGAATCAATGGGGAATTATCCAACATTGATGAACAACAGATATTGAGATAAGTCCCATAAAGATTGTATAGAAAGAAAGATATATATATATATAGTGGATGATCTTGACTTAATCTCTTTCCAACTCCAACTCATCAAAAGAGTTTTTAAGATTAGGTGTTACTGTGATTCTCAGAATGTATGCAGATGGGATTTAAGATATGGTGGTTACATTCTTATTATTTGTTTATATCCTTAACTTTGTACTTATGAATGGTTATAATGAATACTATAATATGATCACCTAATGATCAAATATAATTCACTTTATATTAAGGTTTAACTTATGGTACATTTTGATATACCCTTAGATCAAATCTCTCTTACCCAAAATGGGATTTTAACAAAGATCTTATTGAAACTTATCTCAGTCAACTTGATGATCTACTTCAATTCCATCAAGCTGAGAGAAGCTTCAATCACTTTGACAAGTTTTGTTTAAAAGCGCGAAAATTATTCTGATTTTCTATGCATGAATGCAATGCACATATCTGGGTTCAAATTATTTCTAGGTTCTAATGCTGGGATGTTACAGTCTCTCCCCCTTAAAATAAACTTCGTCCTCAAAGTTCGCAAACTCTCATGATTCGGAGTAAGAAATTGTTTTGTAGTGGTTGCTACACTCTCCACTCCATGATGATCTTTAATGGAATTATTTGAAGTATTCCATAACCTGATTAGATATCCTCATTCAATTCTTTTTCTTGAATCATCAAACTTCATTACTATATTAAGTACAGTCTGGAGGTTCTCACTACCATAAGTTTTTAAGTTTCTGCATACACATTTTAATAGTCAATAGACTATCTTACCATTCCTGTCATTATACAGTTGATACTGGTATTCCTTCCAAGATTAGATTTGAACTCAATTTGTCCATACCCATTGGAATTTTTCATTCTCGACACTTGTTTAATTAGGGTTCTATATTACTTCTTAAGGGCTACTTAAAAGTTGTTTCTTTTTTTAAATTTGATTGTTAAATGTATCCTTTATCACCCTAAAGTTTATACCTTCTTAAGATTTTTTTAAATAACTTTTCTTTATTACCTATAGTATTTTCTTCAACTTTCATTCCTAATGTCTACTCTCCCCCTTAAGTTTTACTAATAGTTTTGAAACTCCATACATAGAAGCCATTGATTCTTGAACTAAAATGTTGGTTCCTGTTCAGTTTATATGTTACTGATTTTAAGGTCCAATGAAAGATTATACGGTGCATCCACATAGTGTTATGGGGTAACCCCTTGGGGTGGCCCGATCTTTCACGAATTTCCGCGGGAAGCGAGGGAAAAGCAGTGGATGGGGGAAGAAGGGATGAAAACCACGAACACACGCACGCAAATCATGATACACGCCGATATCTCACGCCGGTGGCAACCGGTCCAACATAATCTCTAGGATCGGTGTTGGGCGAAGCTCTCTCTCCACGCCAACAACGGGGGACGAGGTGCTTGGTGAGATCTTGACGACTTGGGGGCGAGAAACCGAGAACCCAAGGCCTTGTACAACCTGAACGCACTAGGCAAGATCCAAGAGGAGGGTGGGCAATAGGTTCCCCTTGGTAGGAGCATGAGACCAATAGATTGAAAGATCCTCAAAGGGGTGTCCTTAATCTATTATTATCCAAGTCTAGGGTTTACATATGAGAGGTGGGGCTATATATAGGCCAGCCACATAAACAAGGGTAGTTCTGGAATAAAACTGGAAGTTTGGGCGAATTTGGGGGTTACATGGGCCAGGCCCAAAAGGCTTTAACATGCCTGGCGACGATCAGTCCGGATACTCCGGTCTGGGGTCCGGAGACTCCGGTCTGGACCGGAGACTCTGGTCAATCTCCGGACCCGTCTCCGGAGGGGGCTTCTGGCTGTCCCGGGCTTGGGTCTCCGGTCTGGACCGGAGGAAGGTCCGAAGACTCCGGTGTAGGAGACCGGAGACTCCGGTGTGTAGAGCTCCAGCATCTTCTTCTCCTGGTCCTGCTTCCTTGGTGGCTTGGTGTGGTGGTGTTGCTTCATATCTGAGGATACTCAGCGTAGTTGCATGAAGTAGCAAGCCGTCCAAAGGTAGAGCAAAATCACATGAGGAAAGGAGCGAGTTAACCTTGGCTTGTAGGAGCTTGGCTCAGGCGCGAGTCATTGGTCCACTTGGGGGAGTAGGTGTTGTAGATGGAGGTGCATCCGTAGGACGGGCTGCATCAGCTCCCCCCCTTGGGAAAGAGTCATCCCCGACTCTTCAACCTTCTCAACTTCATCTTCACCATGGTAGGGTGATAGGTCCTTGACATTGAATGTCGGGCTCACAAGATACTTGGATGATGGGATATCGATGATGTAGGCGTTGTTGTTGATCCTCTTTAGCACTTTGAACGGTCCATCACCTCTTGGCTTGAGTTTGAAGTCGCGGTCCTTGGGGAAGCGGTCTTTACTCAAGTGTATCCACACAAGGTCGCCTTCTTCGAAGATCATCTCTTTCTTGTTCTTGTTTAGCCTTGATGCTTGGCGAAGGACTTGTTTCTCGATCGTAGCTCTTGTGTCTTCATGGAGTTTCTTCATTGTTTGGGCACGCTTGACCACGTCCATATTGGCACGTTCATGAAACGGAAGTGGAAGGATATCGAGCGCGGTGAGAGGATCGAAACCATAGACGATCATGAACGGGCTCCTCATGGTGGTGGAGTGCTTGGCGCGGTTGTAGGCGAACTCGGTGTGTGGAATACATTCCTCCCAGTATTTAAGGTTCTTCTTGATCAACACACGTAGGAGTGTTCCAAGACCTCGATTGACGACCTCGGTTTGTCCATCGGTTTGAGGATGCGAGGCGGACGAGAAGAGGAGCTTGATGCCGAGCTTGGCCATGAGAGTCTTCCAAAAGTAGCTCATGAATTTTACGTTGCGGTCGGATACGATTGTTCTTGGTACACCGTGTAGCCGAATTATTTCCCTGAAAAACAAATTTGCTACATGTGAAGCATCATCGGTCTTATGGCACGGAATGAAGTGAGCCATTTTGGAAAAACGATCCACTACCACAAATATAGAATCATGTCCACGTTTAGATCTAGGCAAGCCTAACACAAAGTCCATGCTAATGTCCGACCAAGGTGCATGACGAATAGGCAATGGCATATAAAGACCAAAGGGATTAGACTTAGACTTAGCTTGGATACATGTAGTGCATCGTTGGACGTGGCGCTCCACGTCGCGCTTCATCTTTGGCCAAAAGTAGTGAGTGGATAGCATGTCGTATGTCTTGTCACGGCCAAAGTGACCCATAAGGCCTCCACCATGGGACTCTTGAAGAAGCAAAAGTTGGAGAGACGACTTCAGAATGCAAAGTTTGTTTTGTTTGAAAAGAAAACCCTTATGCAAATAGAAATCATCAATCCCTTTGTCTATTGAACATTTTGCAAAAATTGGTCCAAAGAAAGGTTCGGACACGTACAAAGATTTGATGTCATCAAGACCCAAGACATTTACTTCGAGTCACGTAAGAAGGTTTGTGTTTTTGCGAGACAAAGCGTCCGCTACCATATTTTCTTTGCCCTTCTTGTACTTGACAATGTAATGAAAAGATTCCATAAACTCAACCCATTTGGCGTGCCTTTTACTCAAATTGGCTTGGCCCTTAAGATATTTCAACGACTCGTGGTCGGAATGTATGATAAATTCCTTGGGCCAAAGGTAGTGTTGCCATACTTGAAGGACACGAACCAAGGCAAAAAGCTCTTTGTCGTAAATGGGATAGTTAAGGCGTGCGCCATCGAGTTTCTCACTATGGTATGCAATGGGACGCCCATTTTGCATAAGAACGCCTCCAATGCCAATTCCACTAGCGTCACATTCAATCTCAAAAGTTTTTGTGAAATCCGGTAATGCAAGGAGTGGTGCTTCGGTGAGCCTCTTTTTGAGCTCATCAAAAGCCTTTTGTTGTGCTTTTCCCCAAACGAACGTGACATTTTTCTTGGTCAATTCGTTGAGGGGGCAAGCAATGGTAGAAAAGTCTTTCACAAAGCGGGTAAAAGCCACCAACCCATGAAAACTACGGTTCACTAACATTGGTGGGTATGGGCCAATCTCGTATGTCCTTAACTTTTGAGACATCAACCTCAATGCCATTAGAAGACACAACAAAACCAAGGAAAATGAGCTTGTCTTTTGCAAAAGTGCACTTTGGGAGATTAGCATAAAGCTTTTCATGACGAAGGATTTGAAGGACCTCCTTAACATGAGTAACATGCTCCTCTAGTGACTTTCTATAGACAAGGATGTCATCAAAGTAAACAACGACACTCTTCCCAATGAGAGATCTCAAAATATGGTTCATTAGGCGCATGAAGGTAGATGGAGCATTTGATAAGCCAAAAGGCATAACCAACCATTCATAGAGACCAAGCTTGGTCTTGAAGGCGGTTTTCCACTCATCACCTTCGGCCATGCGAATTTGATGGTAACCACTACGAAGATCAATTTTCGAAAATATAGTGGCTCCACATAGCTCATCAAGCATGTCATCAAGACGCGGTATAGGATGTAGATAACTCACGGTGATAGCATTGATTGGGCGGCAGTCCATGCATAACCGCAACGTATCATCCGTTTTTGGAACTAGAATCACGGGGACCGCGCTTGGGCTAGTGCTTACTTGGATCAAACCTTTGGAGACGAGTTGGTTGATTTGTCGTTCTATCTCCTTCATCTCTTCCGGGTTCGTGCGATACGCGGCGCGGTTTGGGAGTGGGGCACCGGGTATGAGGTCGATGCGGTGCTCGATTCCATGAAGAGGAGGTAGTCCATGAGGAAGCTCTTCGGGAAATACATCGTGGAATTCCTGCAAAACAGCCATCAAAGAAGGAGGAACATTTGTCAAGTCATTAGTTCCTTGCGCTAGTCCCTTGCATACAAGGACATAGTGCAGGATGGATGGGTTGTTCCGCACTTCTCTCATCTCACTTTTGGTGGCAAGAAGAATACTCTTAGTTTTTCCACTCGAGTTTGGCTTGTGGCACTCACTCACTATAGTGTGGTTCTCTCGCTCACCACTCTTCTCACAAGATGGTTTTGTGTATTGCGCCCTCGCTAAAGCCTTTGCATTGTCCGCAATTATTTGGCTAGGAGTCATTGGTTGCAACACACAAGTTTTTTCAGACCATTTGAAGGTATACGTGTTTGAGTGACCATCATGTAAAGCTCGCTTGTCAAATTGCCACGGCCTTTCGAGCAACATATGGCACACCGTCATGGGGACCACTTCGCATTCCACTGTGTCCTTGTATGGTCAAATTGAGAACGTTACCGAGACGGTGTGCTTGATATTGACGGACCCTTGGTCACTTAGCCATTTAATATGGTATGGGTGCTTATGTGGATGGAGGGTGAGGTTTAGTTTCTCACACAATTCCGTGCTTGCAAGATTGTGGCAACTCCCTCCATCGATGACAACTTTGATGGACTTCCCATTGATACCGGCACGAGTTTGGAAGATGTTTGATCGTTGGTCTTCATTCTCATTGATTTGAGTAGATAAGACCCTTGTGACCACAAGCGATGGACTTGCGTCATGCTCACACACGAGTAGTTCTTGGTCCTCTTCCAAATGTTGCCTTGCCATGGCTTCCTTGACCCTTGCATCAAACTCATCTTCACTCAAGTTCTCTTCATCGCCGTTGTCATGGATGAACAAAACTTTCTTGTTCCCACATGCGGCCGACTTGTGTCCTTTGCCTCCACACTTGTAGCACTCACCATTGAATGGTTGTTCATCTCTTGTGTACTTGCCAGTTGGGGGCGGTTTTCCTTGAGGAAGTGTTGGCTTGAAGGGAAGCTTGGTGGTATTTGAGGAGCTTCCACTTGGTGTTGTCGGAGTAGTGGTTGGGGCTTGCTTGTAAGTGAAGTATGTCTTTGGCTTGTTGTACTTGATGTCTTCTTGCACTTGACGCTCAGCCTTTGATGCGATGTGCACAAGCTCAACCATGTTGTTGTACTTTTGGAACTCGGTGATGCGCTTGATTGGATGGTTCAAGCCATTGAGGAAACGTGCCATTGTTTGTTCATCTCACTCTTCAATGTTGGCACGGATCATGTTGAGCTCCATTTGCTTGAAGTACTCTTCCACGGTCTTTGTCCCTTGACTAAGCGTTTGAAGCTTGTTGAAAAGGTCACACGTGTAGTGCGAAGGAACAAAGCGGGATCTCATATGAGCCTTCATATCTTGCCAAGTTGATATTGGGGGCTCTTCTTTTGATTCACGAGTGAGTTGGACTTGTTCCCACCAAAGGTTGGCATATTCATCAAACTCGAGGGATGCCATGGCCATCATCTTCTCATTGCTAAAGTTGTGCATGCGGAAGATCTTGTCAACCTTGAGTTCCCATGAGAGGTATTCTTCGGGATCATTGGAACCGGTGAACTTGGGCATGGTGAACTTGAGCTTGCCGAAAGTTTCTTCCTCATTGTGGTTCCGGTTGCGACGGTTGCCATGATTGTGGCGGCCATCATCATCATCCGAGCTCTCATGTCTTGCTTGTTGATGGTGGCGTTGCTCTTGCGGTTGTTGAGGTGCCGCGTTTGGTGGTGGAACTTGGTTTGGACGACGAGCTTGGGGAGCTTGCTCGTGTTGTTGGCGCGGTTGAGGACGAGGAGGAGGTTGTTGGTCCTCAGGACGAGCTTGGGGAGCTTGCTCTTGTTCTTGTCGAGGTTGATGCCGAGGAGCATTGTCTTGCACCATGTGGCGAGGAGGACGTCGAGCCGCATGCGCAATGGGCTGCTCTCTTTCTTCTTGATGTGGAGGAGGCTCGTCATGAAGATCATGTTGACGACGTTGACGTTCATGTCGAGGAGGACGCCTTGGTGGATCTTCGAGTGCTTCACACCGCCGGCAAACTTGTTCTTCCACTTCGGATGCTTCACTTGTTGTTGAAAGAACATGTCGATGGCGATGGGCTTGGTGGTCCATGTGAGGTTGTTCTTGTTGAAGCACAAGTGCCCTTTGTTGTTGTCGGTCCGCTTCACGTCTTGGAGGTCTTGCGGGGAGGTCACCATCATAGCTTGACGTTGCGGCGTGTCGCAGAGATGGTACCGCTTGAGAAGAGCTCATGGATTGAAGGACGGGTCCATCCCGGTGCCTTGAAGCGTGACGGCGAGGAGTACTTGATTCACTTGAGGAGTGCCGTGATGATATTGGGTCTCGCGAGCGTGGCGTTGCTAACCCATCAATGAGGCGTTGAAGCTTCTCATCCGTTGAGGCGAGGGCACGACAATTTTTATGACCGAGGTTGTGTTGCATGGCATGCATTTGGCCTCGGACTTCTTCGAAGCGGCTGTCAATGTTCTTGAACTCCACTCGGGCTTCGCTAAATTGTTCATCTTGGCGCCGCTCAAGTTCTTCACAACGGTAGTTGAATTCTCCTCGGACCTTCCAATGGTCCCATCTTGTCATGTATTGTGGTTCGTCCTCCGGAGGTGGTGGTGGTTGGGACGGCTCGCCATTCCTGTCCATGATGCAAAGCCGACAAGGGTTGTATATGGAGAGAAAGGATGTGTAGAGTTAGCCTTTTACCTCACCTTGGAGATTATATCAAACCAATTGCCACACAATGGAGCGAACAACGTGCAAAGTGAAATGGCAAAGAAACTCACACACAAATATGCGGCAACTCTCCAAAGCTTTTGGTGGATGGTAGGATTTGTGGAAAAACCAAAGAACCAACCGAACGCAAAGGATAGTCAAAAGTGGGGAAAATCCAATAACTCAAGTCAAAAGGAAATGGTCAACTCAAAAGGTGACGAGAACCTACGACTACACACACGCGTGGAGAAAAATGGGGTTAGCACGACTATGAAAGTGAGCACGAAATGGCCTAACGAAGACTACGCTCGGTTGTCGTGCCAACGCAAGGAGAGACCACAACTCGTTTGCCAAAACAGGGTAAGCAACGGATTTGTGCACTTGCCTTGGCGCGCTTCTTCCTCTCTCTTTTGCTTACAAGCTTGATGCTCTCTTTGTATTAGGAGACTATGTATCTTTCTATTTTCCTTTTTCTTTTTCTCTTTTTTTTGATTCTTTTTCTTTTTCTCCCTTGCTATGATACTATGTTAACTTTTGTATTTGCCCTCACACTCTCACTTTCCAATGGCAAGTGCACAATGCTTAGACAAACATAAAATGAGTTGCTCTTGTAGGATTGGTACACACAAAGGAAGATATGGCTACAAGGGTTGACACAAGTTATACCTTAGTTGATGGTGATGATCTTGTGTTGATGGAGCGGGGAAGCGTTTGGGGTCCGTGGTGTCGAAGAGCGCGATGATGTTGCGGAAGCTATCTGTTAGTTGGTGACACGCACACGGAACACAAACAACAAGTGGACAGATTAGCCAATGCAGAAAAGAGGAAAAATGGACAAAACAGGCATCCAGGGCCGGAGACTCGATGCAGGAGACTTCCGGTGTATACCGAGACTCGGCATGCACGGAGACTCCGGTGTGGGAGGTCTGCTCGTGTTCTTGAGCGTAAATCCACGCCTAGAGTCCTCAAATCCGCGAAAATTTGGCCAAAATTGGGCTGGGAAACACAGGCAAAAGCTGAACCAACACCTTAGACAAGATTTGGTCGGATCAAAACCACCAATAACACTCCAAAATGACAGATCGATCCAAAGGCAAATTGGGGCTGTTTTTTGGGAAATTTTCGAATTTATGGTGGATAGAAGAAAAATTGGGGGAAAATTCGTGATCAACCTTGCTCTGATACCAAGATGTTATGGGGTAACCCCTTGGGGTGGCCCGATCTTTCACGAATTTCCGCGGGAAGCGAGTTAAAAGCGGTGGACGGGGGAAGAAGGGATGAAAACCACGAACACATGCACGCAAATCACGATACACGCCGATATCTCACGTCGGTGGCAACCGGTCCAACATTATCTCTAGGATCGGTGTTGGGCGAAGCTCTCTCTCCACGCCAACAACGGGGGACGAGGTTCTTGGTGAGATCTTGATGACTTGGTGGCGAGAAACCGAGAACCCAAGGCCTTGTACAACTTGAACGCACTAGGCAAGATCCAAGAAGAGGGTGGACAATAGGTGCCCCTTGGTAGGAGCATGAGACCAATAGATTGAAAGATCCTCAAAGGGGTGTCCTTAATCTATTATTATCCAAGTCTAGGGTTTACATATGAGGGGTGGGGCTATATATAGGCCAACCACATAAACAGGGGTAGTTCTGGAATAAAACTGGAAGTTTGGGCGAAATTGGGGGTTACATGGGCCAGGCCCAAAAGGCTTTAACATGCCTGGCGACGATCAGTCCGGAGACTCCGGTCTGGGGTCCGGAGACTCCGGTCTGGACCGGAGACTCCGGTCAATCTCCGGACCCGTCTCCGGAGGGGGCTTCTGGCTGTCCCGGGCTTGGGTCTCCGGTCTGGACCGGAGGAAGGTCCGGAGACTCCGGTGTAGGAGACCGGAGACTCCGGTCTACACCGGAGACTCCGGTGTGCAGAGCTCCAGCATCTTCTTCTCCTGGTCCTGCTTCCTTGGTGGCTTGGTGTGGTGGTCTAGTCATGCATTTGCACACCTAATTAAACTTCATGTACAGATCTAGTTAATCAAGAAGATCCAATAAGATCCAAAAGTCAATAAACAACAAAGCATATACCCTGTATTACACATAGGTTTTGACTAATTTACAAATGTACTAGATGTTCCAACAGTTTGCTCCATAACTATTTACACAACTATCTTACAAGAACTTCTTGTTCTTGTGGATATATCCTCACTTATTTCAGCAACCCTGCAAACTACAATACGCATTACCCTCTATGTGCATTATTCAAGCCCGCATCCCTTGGGATGTTGTTTCTCTCTCACTTTCATCTTCCTCTAGTTCTTCCTCGAGTTCCGTCCATGATGACGTGAAGTCCTACGACTGCCTTCTAGACCATAGGAGCATCCAGGAGGTGTGTAATCTTGATTAGAAGTACCGAGACTGAGATTAGTCATTGAAAAATGACTAGAGTTGGCGTAATCTTCCACCGAATAGTTCGGGTTTTCTGGCAACGCTTCCTCATAGTAAGTTGGTTCCTTAGCTTTTTCTTGGATACAGTCATATATGTTGGTATAGTAGCTATTGGAGTACTCTTCTAAGTTGATTGGATTCGTATTACCCCCATATGGTCCATAAGGCTCTCTATGGTTATAATTGGTCTCTTCTTCAATACCTGCATCACAAGGTATAGGATTCCCTATGGTTTTACCTTGGGATTCTATTTCCCATCCATACTTGTTAGGCTCAGGTTTATTTGGAATAACTTTATTCCATTCTTGTTCTTCGAAATTGTACTTGGTCCATAAGTATTTAGGTGGCTTGAAGTCATTCTGGTAATAGGCATAATTTTCTAAGTTTGGGTCATCAAACTCAGTTTCTTCAAACACCTCTCCTGATGGTATGTATTTGGGATGCCTAACTTATTTATCTAGCTTCTTCCTACGAGACATTGCTTTATCAGGATCAGTAAAATCCTCAATGACCGTATCCAGCTCCTGAACTAAGACTTGGTGAGTGTTATGATAAGTGTTTAGCAAAGACCGATAACGATCCATATACTCTACAGCTAGAGTAGGTTCAGCTTGGACTAAGGTAGAGTGATCTAACTCATGCTCTGAGTTTGAAGTTTCATGTGGTATAATGGTGTGAGTACTACCTTCTAGAGCTTGGGATTTATGCTCTCGGATCATGGTTATGGCTGCTGCTATGGCAATCTGATATGCAGATGCCATGCATCTTGCCTCTCCTGCTGGCATTTATCCCTTAAGTACTAACTTCTTGGGTAACATGATCATGACACGGTATTTAGCTAATACCTGCCCATCATAGTAACTGTAAATCTTGACCAGAAGTCTTGATTCACATTCCAAACTCCATAGAAGTTGTCGAAGATTGTTTGTCCAATCCCCTCCGTAGTCATCCAACGTCTTATTCATCACTTGAACATTCCGGGGTGGATATCGAGGTGCCATGTGGAACTGTGAATAATCAGTCACATAGAGTTAAAACTCTTGGGTAATGATTGGAATTGCAATCATATAAAAGAGTTATCTCACTAGTAACATAACAGGATTATTCTCAAGTGAATATCCCTCATATCACTAGAGAACACTTCATTATTGCTAGGATGTGTCCTACAGGTTCTACCCATTTACTAGTTTTCCAGCCTAAGGTCAAAGCATATGCTTTGATGCCAACTGCGGTGACCGAGCATACCACTGCATGATGTAGTACACTATAGTCGTTGACATAACACCAATAGAACACCGTTCACTAGTATTACATCCCTCAGAATGGAACAACAGAAACACAGCGGGTCCAATACATGGCTTAAAGGTTACAACTCAATCTTTTACATAAGATTCATAGAACACCCTAGGTTAAACAGAGAGAAAGGTCCTCTTACAAAGAAGAATCAAAGATAATAACGCGAAACTATTATCTATTGTTGGGGAGGTGACCTCGGATAGGGTAAAGACGGGGAAAGACGAAAGGATGTTCCCTGTCTAGTTTCCGAGTTACAGTCTAAGTCGGCCGAATCCTGTAGAGGTCGGCTGATATATGAAAGAGCAGGACCCTTATGATGATAGCCAGGCATTACCCGGCCTAGATACTGCGTAAGTCGGCTGGGTTAGCCCGAGTAATCTCGATGCAGGTGAAGGACGAACCGAGTTATGCGAGGCAGGGCTGAATGATATGAAGCTTGCAGGACAAGGAGAAGACTAAAGTCAAACTCTAGTCACAAGCTAGGGAGAATCTGAGCAGAGCCAAGCACAAAGGACAAAGGAGCAGAGCGATAGAGGGGCAGAAGGAGGTCACGGAGGTGACAGTCCTGAAGCCCGAGGCACGCAGAGGGGCCCTCTGGAACCTTGCCGTCATTAGAAGGGCGACGCGGAAAGGAGGCCGCCGAGTTACTATATTGGGACAAGCATATTCCTCGAATATGCTTGCCACGTCAGCCCTAGAGGAACCCAGGGCTCTCCTTTATAAGGGGAGGCTTGGACCCTGAGATGGGCATCGGCTCATTTAGTACCGTTAGGCTGGTAAAGTTCTCTATTTCTTCTTGTACACAGCTCAAGGAGCACTTGTAGCCCAAGGAAGGAGAAATAAAGATCTTTACCTTAGTCTTTTTTGTGTAGAATCAACTACATCTTCCCTCACCAGATCCCTCTAGCATCCATGCGCCCAGAGTAGTGGCTCGGGGACTGCCATATGTTGTTTTTGATTTTGCCTTATGTATTAAACCTCGGCACCTTGAGCAGTGACTCGGGGACTGCCCTGTATTGTTTCTAAGTTTGGTTTATGTATTAAACCTCGACGCCTTGAGCAATGGCTCGGGGATTGCCATATGTTGTTTTTGATTTTGTGCTATGTATCAAACCTCGGCACCTTGAGTAGTGACTCGGGGACTGCCCTATATTCTCTCTAAGTTTGGTTTATGTATCGAACCTCGGCACCCAGAGTAGTGGCTCGGGGACTGACATATATTGTTTTTATTTCTGTTTTATGTATTATACCTCGGCGTCTTGAGCAGTGACTCGGGGACTACCCTATATTGTTTCTAAGCTTGGTTTATGCATTAAAACTCGATGCCTTAAGCAATGGCTCGGGGACTACCCTATATTATTTCTAAGTATGGGTATCCTGTGTTACAAGAGTGAGTACCAAACTTCGGCACCTAGAGTGATGCTATTTCACTCTCCCCAAATACGGCCTTCGAGATCTACACCCAGATTAACAGTCCAAAACACAGCGGCCACGCTACGAAGCTTATCAAAAGTCAGGCAATATTGAACACCGAACTACGGTAGAGCAAAGGCAAATATACACTCTAAACTCAAGAAATTAAAAGCTGCCAAAGCAAGGATTCGGACAAACAGGACCAGTTCAAACAAAGTGATGACGATTACAACCACTTGTGTCTCAGCGGCACAAGGCAAAAGAGTCTCATATCGCACAAAAGACGGACAAATGTTTGACGTACGTCATACGCCCGGCATACCAGGGATAAGAAATGACTTAGAGTTTTTTAACTGGAGAGGCAGTGACCTGGTCAGGAGCTGGGCACTCCGAGGTAGGTGGCACTTCGGCCGAAGTTGCCTCGCCCTCCACAGATCCAGGTGCGACTTCGGGGGAAGCCCGAGGCTGTTGAGAAACGTCAGCTTGCGCTGTGGAATGCCCAGTCCCTTTGGAGGAGGATCGCGCGTCGCCATTACCATCCGAGCTCAAATTGGAATCACCAGAGGTAGCCGAGTCACCCTCATCTTCGCCCTGTTCTGAAGGGTTTCGCGGCATAGTAAATCAAAATTTTCTACGGAAGCGAACAGAGGGAAAGCCAAGATCTAATCTAGGAGATGCAATCAACGAGAGAGATTGGATTAGATCTTCATACCCTTGAAGATTCAAGCCTGAACGCTCGTTTAACGTGGGTGATGTAGCACTCGCTTCTCCTCCTCGCGATCCGATCCGATCTAGCACCACAAGTGGCGGTGCCTCCGTGAGATGCACACGTGCAACACCTCGACATCTCCTCCTTCCTCGGACCAGCGACTATGGTGGAGAGATAGATTGGATCTACAACACGACGGCGTGGTGTATATGGTGGATAATTTCACGCAGGCTTCGCCTACAAACAATCGGGAGGGAGGCAGGGGCTACTAGGGTTGGAGGCAAGGTGTAGGGGAGGGCGACCAGCCCCTATATAGAGGGGCGGCCAGCCCTTGCCCCTCCTCCAAGCCTTGGGCCGGCGGCCAAGGGAGGGAGGAGTGGGGGGCAAGGACTCTCCCTCCTTCTAGAAATTCTATCCCTAGTTTAAACGATTTAAACCCTATAGAATCGGCTGGGCCCTATGGGGCCTTGTGCCCCTGGCCCAATGCGTCCAGGACACTCCCTCATAGGCCCATGCCCCCTCCCGGAAGGTGGGGCCACGTTGGTCCCCTTCCGGAAGGTTCTAGAAGCTTCCACAATACCGATTAACCCGAACAATTCAACTCCAAAACTACACCGCCTTATATGAATCTTATTCTCTGACCACTCCGAACCTCTCGTGATGTCCTGGATCCCATCCGAGACTCAACAAAAACTCATAAACCAATTATCCAATCTATCCTAGCCGAGACACGTTAAGTGTGTGACCTGCAAGGGTTCGAGAATATGCATATGATCTTCTATCAATAATCAACAGGGTGCAGGCACCCATATTGACTCCCGCACATTCATCGATGATCATATCGGATGAACCACGATGCCGTGATTCAATTAATCCCATATATATATTCCTTCGTCTCGCGATATTTTACTTGCCGAGATTTGATCGCTTGCATCACATACCTAGTTCAATCTCGCTCACAGAAGTACTTTACTCGTTCCGTAATCCGATATCACTTTGTGATTAACTCCTTAACCACATGCTTGCAAGGTGTTGATATCGACACGAGTGGGCCAAGTATATCTCTCCGACTTGGGAGGGACAAATTCCATCTCGATACATACAACCCAATGATACTTTCCGATCACCTGAGAGACACCTTTATGAACACCCTCTCATAGGATGACGTTTGATGACCTCAAAGCTTTCTTCCGATACCAGGGAGTTGTATTATCTCATGGTCTAAGGAATACAATATTTGACATAGGAAAAGCTTCGCAAAGATGAACACGATGATACGATCTAATTGCTTCGCTTAGTTTGGGTCTGTCCATCATATCATTCTCCAATGATATGATCTCATCATCAATTGACAACTCATGTCTATGGTTAGGAAACCTTAACCATCATTGATCAATGAGCTAGTCCATAGAGGCGTACCAGGGACACGGTGTTGTTCACAAACCACACAAGTATTAAAGTTTCCGCTTAATACAATTCTAGCATGGAATATAAACTTTATCATGAACAAGAATTATAATAATAACATCTTTATTATTGCCTCTAGGGCATAATTCCAACAGTCTCCCACTTGCACTAGAGTCAATAATCTAGTTTACATTTGGCAACAATCTCACACCCATGGCAATCGAGGTGCGATCATGTTTTGCACGTGGAAGAGGTTTAGTCAATGGATCTGCGACATTCAGATCTGTATGTACTTTGCTAATCTTCGATCTCCATCCGCTATATAATCTCGGATTATATGAAACTTTGCAGTTGATATGCTTGGTCTTTGGATGATATCTTGGTTCCTTAGCAAGTGCTATGGCGCCGATGTTGTCACACACAATATCTCCAGTGGGTCCAATGCACTTGAACCACGCCAAGCTCGATGATGAAGTTTCGATCCAAACTCCTTCACTTGACGCTCGCAATGCCATGTATTCCGCTTCCACTGTAGATCCCGCGATCACACTTTGCTTGCAGCTTCTCCAGCTCACAGCTCCTCCATTCAAAATATAAACGTATCATGTATGTGATTTAGAATCATCCTTGTCGGTGTCGAAACTAGCATCGACGTAACCTTTACGACAGTCGTTCATCACCCCCATAGACTAAGAACATTTCTTTAGTCCTATTTAGGTACTTTAGGATGTTCTTCATGGCTGTCCAAGTTCCACTCTGGATCACTTTGATATCTCGCCACAAACTAAGAGCATTGGACACATCTGGTCTAGTACACAGCATGGCATACATGATGGAACCTATGGCCGAGGCATAAGGCACTTTGCTCATAGCTTCCCTATCATTTACCGTAGCTGGACACTGAGCCTTTCTCAATATCTTACCTGACAACATAGGCAGTGAACCTTTCTTTGCCTTATCCATTCTGAACCTTTTTAGAACTTTGTCTAGGTATGTACTCTGGCTTAAAGCTATTAGGCGTCTTTGTCTATCTCTATAGATTTTGATGCCCAATATATAAGCAGCTTCACCTAGGTCTTTCATTGAAAAACACTTGTTCAAATAACTCTTCACATCGTTAAGCATGTTGATGTCATTTCCAATAATCAATATGTCATCCACATATAGTACCAGAAACGTCACCGAGCTCCCACTCACTTTCTTGTAGATGCAAGCTTTGTAGCAATTTGGAACAAATCCAAAGCTCTTGATCATTTGATCAAAATGAAGGTTCCAACTCCGAGATGCTTGCTTCAGTCCATAAATGGAACGCTGAAGTTTGCACACTTTATCAGCATCCTTAGGATCGACAAAACCTTCGGGTTGCATCATATACAACTCTTCATCAATGTTTCCATTGAGGAACGCAGTCTTGACATCCATCTGCCATATTTCATAATCATGAAACGCAACAATTGCTAATAAAATCCGAATGGACTTAAACATTGCTACGGGAGAGAAAGTCTCATCGTAGTCAACACCTTGAACTTGTCGAAAACCTTTTGCGACAAGCCGTGCTTTATAGACGGTAACTTTACCATCCGCGTCCGTTTTCTTCTTGAAGATCCACTTGCACTCAACGGCCTTTCGGTCGCTAGGAGGGTCCACCAAAGTCCATACTTGGTTTTCGCTCATGGATCCCAATTCGGATTTCATGGCTTCTAGCCATTTCTCAGAGTCTGGGCTCATCATCGCTTCCTCATAGTTCGTAGGTTCACTATCTTCTACTAACAAGACAGTTAAGACAGGGTTGCCGTACCACTCAGGAGGGGCACGCGACCTTGTCGACCTGCGACGTTCAGTAGTAGCATCGTCCGAAGCTTCATGATCCTTGTCATTAGCTTCCTCTATTGTTGGTGCAGGCGGCACTGGAACAATTTCAGGTGCTGCGCTACTCTCCAATTCAAGAGAAGGTTCGATAACCTCGTCAAGCTATACTTTCCTCCCACTCACTTCTTTCGAGAGAAACTCCTTCTCAAGAAAGGAACCGTTCTTTGCGACAAACACTTTGCCTTCGGTTCTGTGATAGAAGGTATACCCAATAGTTTCCTTAGGGTATCCTATGAAGACGCATTTCTCCACTTTGGGTTCGAGCTTGTCCGGCATCAACTTCTTGACGTAAGCTTCGCATCCCCAAACTTTAAGAAACGACAACTTAGGTTTAGCACCAAACCACAGTTCATACGGTGTCGTCTCAACGGATTTAGATGGAGCCCTATTTAAAGTGAATGCAGCGGTTTCTAATGCATAACCCCAAAATGATAACGGCAAATCAGTAAGAGACATCATTGATCGGACCATATCTAATAGGGTTCGATTCTGCTATTACACACCAAGTCGTTGTGGTGTTCCGGTATGGAGTTGTGAAACGATTCCACTTGCTTTAAGATGCGTGAGAAAATCATAACTCAAATATTCACCTCCACGATCGGATCGTAGAAACTTAATCTTCTCATCGATGGTTCTCCACTTCATTCTGAAATTCTTTGAACTTTTCAAATGTTTCAGATTTATGTTTCATTAAATAGATATACCCATATCTACTTAAGTCATCGGTAAAAGTGAGGAAATAGCGATATCCACCGCGCGTCGAAACACTCATCGGTCCCCATACATCGGTATGTATGATTTCCAACAAGTCCGTTGCTCGCTCCATCATTCCGGAGAACGGGGTTTTGATCATCTTGCCCATGAGGCATGGTTCGCATGTGTCAAATGATTCAAAATCAAGAGACTCCAAAAGTCCATCAGAATGGAGTTTCTTCATGCGCTTTACACCAATATGACCTAGACGATTACAAAAATAAGTAGTATTATCACTATCTACTTTGCATCTTTTAGCCTCAATGTTATGGATGTGTGTTTCATCCCTTTCGAGATTTAGAAGAAATAAACCATTCACAAGAGGTGCATGACCATAAAAGATGTTACTCATATAAATAGAACAACCATTATTCTCCGATTTAAATGAATAACCGTCTTGCAATAAACACGATCCGAAATGATGTTCATGCTCAACGCAGCACATAATAACATTTATTAAGGTTTAAAACTAATCCGAAGGTAAAACTAAGGAGAGCGTCGACGGCCATCACATCAACTCTTGATCCGCTGCCAACGCGATCGTCACCTCATCCTCGCAAGCCGCCATCTATTCCGTAGCTCGCTTCGAGTTACAAATATTAGCAACCAACGTATCAAATACCCGCACTACAACGAGGGCTAGTAAGGAAAACATCAATAACATGTATATCAAATATACCTTTGATGGTGCCATTTTTGTCCGCTAAGTACTTCGGACATTGCTTCCAAAGGACCCTTGTCCTTGCAATAGAAGCACTCAAAGGTCCGCTTAGGACCGACTTGAGCTTCTTCTCGAGGAGCATTGCGCTTGCCGCCGCCCTTCTTGAAGGGCTTCTTTGCTCCCTTACCTTTCTTAAAGGAGGGTTTGTTGACCATCAACACATGATTATCCTTCTTGATGTCCACCTCCGCAGCCTTCAGCTTTGCGAAGAGCTCGAGTGATCGTATCAGTGGAGCCAATCTGATTATGAGTCACTACAAAACTTTTGTAGCTGGGAGGGAGTGATTGCAGAACCCTGTCAATCTTGAGCTCTTCTGGAATCGTGCATTCCAGTTGCTCAAGGCGTTGAGTGTAGCCCGACATCTTTATGGCGTGCTCACTAACGGAACTCCCTTCCTCCATCTTGCAGTTAAAGAACTTCTCAGAGATCTCATATCTCTTAGAACGGGCCTGAGTCTAAAACATGGTTTTCAGCTCCTCGAGAATCTCAAAGGGCCCGGGATACTCTTCAAAACGATTTTGAAGTTCGGGTTCCATAGCAAACAACATGGTGCTCTTAATCATACCATAATCATCTTTGCGCCGATCGATAGCTTTCTCATCACCGGCCTTGATTCTGCAAGGGGTCACCTAACGCTTTCCCAAGGACATAGTCCTTTTGTCCGCCATGAATGATTCTTAGATTGCGGAACCAATTGGTGAAGTTAGACCCATTGTTTCTAAGCTTTTCTTTCTCAGCAAAAACGTTGAAGTTGAAGTTGGACTTGGCCATGTGATCTACAGTGTTTGCAAGTACAATTTAGACTATGTTCATGATAAATAGTTCAACTTAATCAAATTACTAGATGAATTCCCACTAAATTCAACATCCCTCAAGTTGTTTAGTGAACACGATCCAAATTCACCACACCTAATCCGATCATCACGAGAAGAGATGTGGTTTCAATGGTGGACAACAAAGTGTCGATCATATCATTCATATGACTCATGCTTAACCTTTCGGTTCTTGTGTTCCGAGGCCATGTCTGTACATGCTAGGCTCGTCAAGCTAGACCCAAGTATTTCCGCGTGTGCAAAAACTGGCTTGCACCCGTTGTATGTGAGTGTAGAGTCTATAGCACCCGATCATCACGTGATGCTTGGACACGACGAACTTTCGCAGCGGTGCATACTTGGGGAGAACACATTTTTTATCTTGATCTTTAAGTGAGGAATCATCTTATAATGCTACCGTCGCGATCTAAGCATAATAAGATACATAAAAGGGATAAACATCACATGCATATAACTTTATGTGACATGGTATAGCCAATCTTCGCGCAATGATCTCCATCATGTGCGTTCCGGCATGATCTCCATAACTCCACCATGATTGCCTCCACCACGAATAGCAACTACAACTATTGCTAACTACTTAGCGATAAAGTAAAGCTATTACATGGCGCATAAGAAGTTGACTCGCAGGTCATACACAATTATAAAGACAACCATATGGCTCCTGCTGGTTGTGTACTCATCGACATGCAAGTCGTGAAACATTACAAAACATGATCATCGCATACAATATACACATCACATCTTGGGCCATACCATATCACAGAAAACACTCCCTGCAAAAACAAGTTAGACGCCTCTACTTTGTTGTTGCATGTTTTACGTGGCTTATGGGAGTAGATGCTAAGAACGATTCTTACCTACGAAAGCCACAACGGTGATATTATGGTTGCCAAACTCCGTGTTAATCCCATGACAACTATAGTGAGAGAAACCCACATCCACCACCGCATGTGGAACAAGCCACACGTCAAGTGTGGAGCCGGTCTCATGACGACGTCGCGTAAGGTTGGCCTGGACCGCTTCAATCTCACTATCCCGCGTCATAAGAAGAACACAAACAAGAGGCTTGCAACAGAAAACATCAACGCCCGCAACAACCATGTTGCGTTCTACTCGTGAAACACATCTACGCATAGATCTAGCTCTAATACCACTGAAGGGTTTCGCGGCATAGTAAATCAAAGTTTTCTACGGAAGCGAACAGAGGGAAAACCAAGATCTAATCTAGGAGATGCGATCAACGAGAGAGATTGGATTAGATCTTCATACCCTTGAAGATTCAAGACAATGAACGCTCGCGGAACGTGGGTGATGTAGTCGCATTTCGCTTCTCCTTCTCGCGATCCGATCCGATCTAGCACCACAAGTGGCGGTGCCTCCGTGAGATGCACACGCAGCAGACTCGACGCGTCTCCTCCTTCCTCGGACCAGCGAGTATGGTGGAGAGATAGATTGGATCTACAACACGGCGTGGTGTATATGGTAGAGAATTTCTGCAGGCTTCGCCTACAAACAATGGGAGGAAGAGAGAAGGCAGCGGGGCTACTAGGGTTGGAGGCAAGGTAGGGGGAGGCGCACCAGCCTCTATATATAGAGGCGGCCCTTTCCCTCCTCCAAGCCTTGGGCCGGGGCCAGGGAGGGAGGAGTGGGGCAAGGACTCTCCTCCTTCTAGAAATTCTATCCCTAGTTTAAACGATTTAAACCCTATAGAATCGGCTGGGCCCTATGGGGCCTTGTGCCCCTGGCCCAATGCGCCAGGACACTCCCTCATAGGCCCATGACCCCTCCGTAAGGTGGGGCCACGTTGGTCCCTTCCGAAGGTTCTAGAAGCTTCCAGACAATACCGATTAACCTAACAATTCAACTCCAAAACTGCACAGCCTTATATGAATCTTATTCTCGGACCACTCCGAACCTCGTGATGTCCCGGATCCCATCCGAGACTCCGAACAAAAACTCATAAACCAATTATCCAATCTACTCAAGCGTCGAGACACGTTATGTGTGACCTGCGGGTTCGAGAATATGCACATGATCTTCTATCAATAATCAACAGCGGTCTAGGCACCCATATTGACTCCACACATTCATCGATGGTCATATCGGATGAACCACGATGCCGAGATTCAATTAATCCCATATATATATTCCATTCGCCTCGCGATATTTTACTTGCCCGAGATTTGATCGTCTTGCATCATACCTAGTTCAATCTCGTTCACGGCAAGTACTTTACTCGTTCCGTAATCCGATATCACTTTGTGATTAACCTTAACCACATGCTTGCAAGCGGTGTTGATATCGACACGAGTGGGCCTGAAGTATATCTCTCCGACTTGGGAGGGACAAATTCCATCTCGATACATACAACCCAACAGATACTTTCCGATCACCTGAGAGACACCTTTATGATCACCCTCTCATAGGATGACGTTTGATGACCTCAAAGCTTTCTTCCGATACCAGGGAGTTGTATTACCTCATGGTCTAAGGAATACAATATTTGACATAGGAAAAGCTTCGCAAAGATGAACACGATGATACGATCTAATTGCTTCGCTTAGTTTGGGTTTGTCCATCTTATCATTCTCCAATGATATGATCTCATCATCAATTGACAACTCATGTCTATGTTTAGGAAACCTTAACCATCATTGATCAATGATCTAGTCCATAGAGGCGTACCAGGGACACGGTGTTGTTCACAAACCACACAAGTATTAAAGTTTCCGCTTAATACAATTCTAGCATGGAATATAAACTTTATCATGAACAAGAATTATAATAATAACATCTTTATTATTGCCTCTAGGGCTTAATTCCAACATGTTCGGCCGAGTTATCATCAGAGGTATTCTCAACTTCGACCCCGTCTTCCGGGTTAGGAAGGAAGCTCGACCCTTCATTCCAGGTATGCACGTCTGCATACTCGACAAGCTGGAAGGCACGAGTTTGCCGGAGAGCGACGAAGTCTGGGTCCTCAACCCAACGGGAACCAGTGCGCAAATTTATCAGGGTATCAAGGGAGATATCCTCATACCATGACATAATAACTGTGAGAGCCATATCAAGACCAATTTCGTCCGGCGGATTCCCTCCAAAGACTTAGCTGTCTCTCAGATGCCATTAATCTTTCCACCAATACTTTGACCTCATCAATGTCAGGAGTCCCAGAAGTATTCGGCCAGAGAACATGGTAGGCCCGGATAGCTGCCTGCACCAAATCCCTGCCCATAATCTTCATTGGACCAACAGCAGCGCCAACAGCGACCACAAAATCTTCCATCGAGTATTCTGAGTTTGCATCAGCAGAAATGCCTCGGCGCACACGAGCATTAATCACCGCTTTAGAGCTCACGGGCTTAGCTTCTGGAAAATGGTCTGCGCAAAACACAAGTGCGTCGGTCAGTAGTAAGAAAGGGAAAAATATAACTCGGCCGCGGTCAGAAGCTTACGGTGAATATAGCTCAGCATTATCGGAAGATCTTTAGCCCAGACACTCTTGCTTTTATCAAAGCTAGTGATCTCCTTGCTCATCCCCCGTGTCTTCAATTCGGCAGCCTCGAGGAGCTCTTTATTTTTCTGCAATTGCAGAGCTAGCCGATTCTTCTCCTCGGAGAACTCCTGGTCGACTTTTTCTAACTCAGACTTCTGAGAAAGCTTGAGGGACTCCACCTCGGCGCGCAAGCGAGTTATCTTATCATCTTTGTCTTTCAGCTGCGCCGAGTGAGTGGCAGCTTGTTCTAAAAAATGCAGCATCATATCAGGCATGGGTATGCATTCTTGGTGTGACACTGCAAACGTTTTTAACTCGGCTATACCGAAGCCAGAGGGGTTAAGAGAAACCCGGCGCATATTTCACATAGATATGCGTAAAAGACAAAGAGTAACTAACCTTCCAGGGCCTTGACTTTGTTTTCAAGATGGATATTAAGATTGTTGATATTACCTATTCACCAGCAAAGTCAGCTAACACCCCACTTCCAAAGCAATAAGAATTTTAAGAATAATGCGAAAGCTCATTAACTTACCAGCTTTCTTCACCACGGGAATGACCTTCTCGTACTTCTCTTGCAACTTTTTATGGGCAAAGAGCAGCCTTTGGAATTCGGCGGTACGCCGATCATGCGCAACCTAAGCAACATAACAAATAGCAATAAGATATTCGAACATGCGACAGATCCGAATCAAGCAAAGTTTAATTCGGATCTAGGTGGCTGGATATTCAAAGCTCAGACAGATGCAAATCAAGAAAAGCTTAATTCGGATCTAGGTGGCTGGATATTCAAAGCTCAGACATATCCGAATCAAGCAAAACTTAATTCGGATTTTGGTGGCTGGATATTCAAAGCTCAGACAAATCCGAATCAAGCAAAGCTTAATTCGGATCTAGGTGGCTGGATATTCAAAGCTCAGACATATCCAAATCAAGCAAAGCTTAATTCGGATCTAGGTGGCTGGATATTCAAAGCTCAGACAGATACGAATCAAGCAAAGCTTAATTCGGATCTAGGTGGCTGGATATTCAAAGCTCAGACAGATCCAAATCAAGCAAAGCTTAATTCGTATCTAGGTGGCTGGATATTCGAAGCTCAGGCAGATCCGAGTGAAGCAAAGCTCAATTCGGATCTAGGTAGCTGGATATTCGAACCCTAACAAAAACTGAACTAAGTAAAGCATTATAAAACTTCCAAACGAATAACAAGTTATTCGGTTGCAAGCTTCGGGGACTAGAGTATATATAATAGCATCTAGAGGACTAATCACTTTCAAGAACGATCTTGGCAGCCTGATGTAGGCGGCTGCTGATATCGGAGAGTTGAAACGGCTGGCTGCTCGGATTACCCTCGAGCCGATCGACAGTGTTCCAATTGTTGGCATACTCGACCAATGAGCCGAGACTGTTTCCACTCTCCGTGCGAGTCAGAACTTTACCTCGGACATGTTGAGTAACCACCGCCGCCGCCGAACTCTTGTGGAGAGCAAGTTGTGTATCGGCAACCGGGGTAACAGTGCTCTTGACAGAGGAATCCCCCTTGCGCAGCGTATCAGCAATTGTAGGCTGGGATGAGATGGCAAGTCCTTTCTGAAAGGACGAAGGCTTGGTAACAACGATCTTTCTTGCCTTAGGAGAGGCGTCAGCAGGAGCCGTTACCTCGGCACTTGGATTGATGTCTTTAGGAGCCGAGGGATCACGGTGTCTGAGGGCACCGAGATATTGGTGTCCTCGGCCGAAATCGGAGTAACAACAAGGGTTGTGGGGCTCAAAGGGACCTCAGGCGAAACTAAAGGGTTCACGCAGGAGGCAGCAGGCTCAGTAGAAATATCTACTGGCCGAGTTATATCGGCATCAACAGCAAAAATCTCAGGCGCATCCTGACGAGGTGGCGTCTGATTCTGAGAAGGAGGAGAACAAGCGCGAGCAGGACTCGGAACTCTGGTATCCTCAGGAGGCGGAGGAGAAGGCGGCCGAGTCATATGACTTGTCATGCTAGGACCGCTGGGCTTAACAGAAAGAGGAGCCCTGCAAAGACAAGAAGTTCGGGTCAAAAAGCAGAAAGAGAGAAACAAGAAATACAAACAAAAGCAACTCACCCAGTAACCCCGGGCATAGTTTTGCGCTTCGGAGGGTGCTGGGCTGACTTCTTTATTCATTTTCCGGGAGCAGCTTCTGAGGCACCAGCTGGAGCATTACGCTTCCCCGAGGTAACAGGAGGCCGAGAGGCAAGAGGCTCGGCGTTGTGAACCTGACCGGCCGGATTAGCTGAAGAAGTAGAAGCCGGAAATGCATAAGAAATTGGCATTGCGGAAACTACCTCTAGAACTTGGACCTCGTCCGAATCACCTTCCTCCTCGTGGGCCGTGGTCTTGCCGTGGGCGCGAGCCGGAGCAAGATCCGACTTGGGGACGAACTCCTCCGAGTCCAGCTCCCCGCTGTCCGGAGTATTACGATCCGCGGGCCATGGGAGGGACAAAACCTCGGCATCCTCGACCTTCTGCTCCTCAAACCTCTGCAGGACAATAAAGAGAAAAAATTAACAAGAGAAAACACGGATGTTATTAAAAGATAAAACATGACTGCAAGAACTTACTCTAGGAGGGGGGTTCTTGCGGGTGAAAGTTTCAATCCCCAGGACCAGTCCTCTGACATCTCCGTCTTAAAGATAGCCCGGACGCGCTTGAAGATAAGGTAATTGTCCAGCTCCACCGTCGAGACTCGGTTGGGATCAATAGGACCGCTCATGTAGCAGAGTTTGTGTGTGCGTTTCTGGAATGGGCAGATCCGGCTGCTGACGAAGGTAGTCATCAGATCCTCGCCGCGTAGCCCGGAGAGGATCAGTTCCTTCAGCCGAATCTCAAAAGCCTCAGCCAGAGCATGACTCTTCCTAGGATTATAGGTCCAGTTATTCTTGGAAGGAGTGCCAATGGAAAAAGCAGGGAGCCGAATCCTATCCTCATTCCCAGAGTTCTTAACATAAAAGAATGACTTATGCCACTTCTTGCATGATTCTAAACCTGCAACGCGAGGAAATTCGGATTTCCTCCGAGGTGTGATGGACGCAGCTCCACATTGGGTGAGCAACTTCTCGGAGGGTTGCAGAGATTTGTCTGGGACGACGTTGGATCGAATCTGGAAAAACTTCGACCAAACGTGCACAGACGTCCATAGGCCGAAATATCCCTCCGAGGCAGAGATAAAGGCAGAAAGAGAGGCAATGGCGTTAGCCGGAAGATGATGCGGCTGAAGGCCGAAGTAATCAAGGAACTCCCTAGCGAAATCGCTAAGAGGGAGACCAAACCCGCGAGAAAAATGGGACATGAAGACTACGTACTTGCCCTCCCTGAGATCTGGAGAGGATTCACTGCCGGGTAAGCGACAAGCTACCTCGGCGGGAATCCGGCGAGTCCGGATTAGCCACTCAACCTCACGGCGGGTGACGGAAGAGCCCTGCCACGAGCCCCGCTCGGGCCCAGACGCAGCATCGTCATCCTCAATAAGGGCACTGCTGACGGAGCTTGACATGGGGTCGCCGGAGAAACTTACGGAGGGAGAAATAGCGGCGGAGGAAAACCTAGAACTGCAAGGCCCCGTCGTGGTTCTACGCTGCAATGAGGCGAGAGAAGAAGCACGCACAAGAACAAAAGAAAAGAAGAGATATCTAGAGGAGAGCCTAGGCGATAGGACCGGAGGAACTCACTGGCGACGACGCCGGAGCAAGCGAACGGGAACAAGGTCGACTGAGCAGTGCGGTGAGGTCCCTGCCGTCGGATACCCAGATGAGCGCACGGCGGAAGCTGAGCAGGCGCAGAGGCGGAAGGAAGGAGAAGGCGTGGGTAGCGGAGGAAAGTGAATCCCCCAGCCCCGCGCCCCTCTTTATAACGGCGCCGCCTGAGAGGTAGTGGGATCGTGGGTGTGGCGGTTATCTGTGTAGATCGTGTACGTCGCACGACCGCACGCTGCTAAGTGGAACCACACAGGCGACCACACAACGAAAGAGAAGGCCACGATCCCTGACGGGAACGACACGCGAGGCGTCGCAGCGCCGACGCGACAGGCATAGTAATAACTGTAGCCTATCAGTAAATACTACAGAGGAACAAAAAACTAGACAAACAATGATGAGTATGACACGTAGGACGAGGCGTACGCGAGAAGATATACTGATACCTGGAACAAGAAAAAGATAACTCGGAAACATTGGGAAACAAACATCATGAAACTGATACGGCCCGGCCGAAGTTATCAGCGGGGCCATACCAGCTTCGGGGACTAATGCTGGGAAGGTGACCTCGGATAGGGTAAAGACGGGGAAAGACGAAAGGATGTTCCCTGTCTAGTTTCCGAGTTACAGTCTAAGTCGGTCGAATCCTGTAGAGGTCGGCTGATATATGAAAGAGCAGGACCCTTATGATGATAGGCAGGCATTACCCGGCCGAGATACTGCGTAAGTCGGCTGGGTTAGCCCGAGTAATCTCGATGCAGGTGAAGGACGAACCTAGTTATGCGAGGCAGGGCCGAATGATACGAAGCTTGCAGGAGAAGGAGAAGCCTAAAGTCAAACTCTAGTCACAAGCTAGGGAGAATCTGAGCAGAGCCAAGCACAAAGGACAAAGGAGGAGAGCGACAGAGGGGCAGAAAGAGGTCACGGAGGTGATAGTCCTAAAGCCCGAGGCACGCAGAGGGGACCTCTGGAACCTTGCCGTCATTAGAAGGGCGACGCGGAAAGGAGGCCACCGAGTTACTATATTGGTACAAGCATATTCCTCGAATATGCTTGCCACGTCAGCCCTAGAGGAACCCAGGGCTCTCCTTTATAAGGGGAGGCTTGGACCCTGAGAAGGGAATCGGCTCATTTAGTACCGTTAGGCTGGTAAAGTTCTCTATTTCTTCTTGTACACATCTCAAGGAGCACCTGTAGCCCAAGGAAGGAGAAATAAAGATCTTTACCTTAGTCTTTTGTGTGTAGAATCAACTACATCTTCCCTCCCCAGATCCCTCTAGAATCCATTGGCCCCATACTTTAGCCTACCCATGGCATCTGCCGTGCCACCACCACGAAAACTATTAAAACTAGTATTTAACTAAGGATTTAGCATTGCTACTATTGCAACGCACTATAGAGATAGGTTCTTTGGCTAGATTGTATTTCTATCTAATTAGTAACTTCGTCTTCACTTGAGTTGAGTATATGTTGTCTTTTTTGACTTTGTTGAAGAGCTTTAGCTGGTCTTGATAAGTCCTGGAGCATATCTTGATGTAGATATCGTTCTAATGTCTTCAGAATCTAGCAAGGGTTAAGAAGATACTTTGAGTACGAGTGTACTCAACAAATTCACTAGAAAAGGATTGTTTGATGCACTATATCTACAGCCACAGACCGTAGGTATAAGCAATGAAAATTTTCATAAACATTTGTTCAAAGGTTGCTTTTATTCTGAAAAGCTATGTCCGTCAGCCTTCACGGGTTTACCAGAACTTTCATGGAGTTCCTTTCCCGCCGCGTTTGCAGCTCCTTCCTGGAACAGGGAGTAACAAGTTACAGTTCTTACACTCTGCAGAGGTTTTGGATTCCGAAAGTGGTTACTTTGGAATGTGTGGTCCTTTCAGATAAGTTTCATAGTTGCACTTTTATTAGAGTTTATGAGTGATTGCAAACAACACATATGTAGAAGTAAAGTATACTTACTGATGACATATTATTCAGGATTACTTATACAAGGTTTCTTAATTAAAGTGGCAAAAAGGATAACATTCGAAGAAAAGGTTTCTCTTCTAAGGTCTAAACAAACTTTGTGGTTAGTTAGTGGTGGTTGATGTCATTTGTTTGCTCAAATGGCTTGGCTTGATTTGCTTTATAGTTTAATTTCTTCAGACCAAAGTTAACTATAAAACATATAATAATGCTTATAGTGTTATATTAAGATTTTGTAGACTAAAGTTAACTTTAAAGTATAGATAATTTTGAAAGTATCGTAATTATACCTTGGTATCTTGTATATCTGAAATGTGTTCTTTAAGTTACTTAAGAATGTTTATTCTGTTACTTGAGTAATGGTTTCTTGATGTGAGTATGGAGTGATATCATGTATCTTTTATAGATAAGTGAGTATAGTTTATGAACCCAACATAATGTTACTTAACTACTTATGGATTTATACAGTGTTGTAGTAGTTTTTGTAATTTGGTGATTAATATGGTTTAGAAAAGATTTGATTGTTCACAAGTTGTTCTTTAAGGATTTTATTATTAGTTTTTTTAGAGATAATCTTCATTTAAGGTTATGGATTCTTCTAAAATAGGAACATTTATAATGTTTTAAACCATTATGGCATTAGATTATTAATATTTAAGACTAATACTATTTATTAGACTTATTTAACTCATTTTAGGAACATTAGTAAATTTTATTTATTTTTATATGAATTATTAATGAAGTAAATAAGTTTAAATTTGAGTTATTGAAATATTTAATTTTCTTGTTTACCTCAAAAGGAGATTATTAGATTTTTAGCATGTAAATAATATTTTTGTGATCATTTTGGTATATCATATTTATTTTTGTGATTTATAAACAATAAGATATAATTTTTATAATTCATATTACTTTTATAATTAATTAATAAATAATAAATATTTAATTAAGTGAGATAATAATACATGATTATAGTTTTAAATTAGAATTCTTATTTTTCTAAGATTTTTGGTATTTTATTACTATTATTACTTTTAATTATTATAAAAATTTGAATTATCAAAGTTTTATTACCTATAAAACTTTTATTAAATAATATTTCTTTAAATAATCATCATAATAATATTTGATAATAAGTTTAAGTTGTAGATTTTATTTTTCTACAAGTTTTCATATATTATACACATTTTTCTGAATTATAAATCAAAAGTTATTAATTAAACAAGATTTAATCATTTATTAAATTTCTGGAATAATATTAATTGGATTATAACATTTTATTTATTACTAAACAGAAAAATACTTTTTATACCACGTCTAGAGCTAGCCCCAGTCACTGACCTGTGGGCCATTGTCCACCTCAGCTCTCAGGTCTAGAAACACTTTTGTTACCGACCTCCTCTTTACTCATTGTCGATGACATGTGGGCCCTGGGCCATGTCATCCACCAAGCGAGGCAAAGACCAGTCAAATGAGCTGACATGGCTCGATCATGAGGTAAGCATGGCGTCAGCATCACCACCGCCATCGGTGAGTGGTCACCGGCGACGATCTACGACGCCCTAGCAAGTGAGATACGACTAGTTCGAACAAGCGCAACCTACTAAACCTAATAGTGGTAGCGCCGCTTGGAAATGGTCATCGGAGGGTCATCGGCGATGAGCTACTGCGGCGGCCAGCGGAGGTGCTCAACAAAACTAGACCTACGGTGCGAATCAACAAACGAAACTAGGGTTCAGAGATGCGCAATCTTACCCTGATGATGATAGAACGGTCGACGAGGACAGGCGCGGTCGGAAACGAGCTCCCCGACGAGGATTCCGATGAACTGCTATGAAGGGGAACGACCAAATTCACCTGCTCCAGTGCTCCCCTTGATGCAAGCTTCTACCCAGAGGATCTACGGAGGAAGGCGCTTCTCCATGACGGCTCAGAATGGTGTGGGGAGGCGTGGTTCGACGGCGAGAGGTGGCTCCGGTGAGCTACGGTTTTGGTCTCGTTCGTATCTGAGAGGATAAGGAGGGTTTGGAGATAGAGATTGAGGCAATGCGTCACGGTGGCCTTCTTATCCCCTCCTGGCAATGGCGGCGAGTATCTTGGCGCAATGACGGCGATGACGACATCAGGCGGCGGCGAGCTCCGCCAGCGAGCTGTTTGTGTGCGTGACGATGACGACGATGGTCGTTTTGCGGATAACCCCCTGACGATATTTCCTTATCAACCCGCAGTCCTTTGCTGACCCCACTTGTCAGTCACAGACAGAAGAGAACCTGGGCAGGTTACTAGGTTGTTGTGGGTTGCATATAGGCGTCAGATAAGTATAGGGTTGTTGGGCCATGGCCAGGTTTGGTTTTTATTTGTTTTATAAGTATAGGGTTACTAGATTTGAATTTTTTTATATTTTGAATCTTTCTTTGTATAATTTGTTTGCTAGATATTTATAACAATATAAAAATATACCTAGTATCATTTGTGAATCCTTATTATATCCTCTTTTGTATTTCTTGTATTTACTTAATGTGATCCCCCTTGTTAATATTTTATATAAACTTTTCTTATTATTTTTCTCTCCTTATTTGAGTTAGGGATTTCTTGAGTAATATATTCTTATTTGTTTAAAACTCAATCTTTTAGTGAGCTCATTGTTTGAATAGAACTTTTATATGTGTAATGATTCTGTACCATTATTTGAGGTATGAAATATAAAGACATTGATATGATGATTATTACTCCCATTAAGTTGGAAAATAGCAATGTATGTTATAAACAAAGAAGTTTAGGGTTTCGAATTATGAGTACTACCCTTGGCTTTAGGGTTTTGTATCAGCTTAGATTCCTTTTAAGATTTAGGATTTATTAACTAAGTATATTGCCTTATGTATGTAGTATTTGATGAAATCTTCCTTTTTAATAGGAAGTTATAATTAGAGTGTTTTATAGAAGTGAACTTATAAAAATATACGTAGGCACACATAGTGATGATGGTTGAAATTAACAGAGATATGCTTATGTAATTTGTTATAGGAAAATATTTCTATAGAGTGTTATAAGCATCAGATGATTGATCAACATTATGAGATGTGTAACACCCTCAGAATCGGCCCTATGCAAGTTTTAGCGATTCCCGCCAAACCCGCATAGAAACGATTCAAAGGTGCCCACCAGGCACTTGCGTGCGGGTGGAAAACGAAGTAATAACATTACACAACAGTCCTCGATGGGACCCACAGAACTGATATATATACAACACGACTCCATGAGTCAAGAATACAAATATAATATACAAAGATCCAAATCACCTTGAAAACGATAGTGCGTCCAGCTACGGACAAGATGCAAATGGGGCTAAGAGCCCTGAAGGATAACCAATGGCGTCTATAACCCTGCCCAGGCCAAGCCGGAAGGGTAACCCTGCTAACGACGTCGATCTCAAAACCTGCTTAACAAAAGGGGTGCCGACAAAGGGCAAAGGAAAAAGAGGAGCTTGATCGAGGCGGTACAAGGCGAGGCTAGAATTCGGCGGTCCTCGCCTACACAGGTATGGTGGACTGAAGCGGCAGTGGCAGCATGCACTAAACAACCTATAGAGACTTGATACAACTTGCGGCTACCAGAGAGGGATAAGAAAGACCTATTCGGAAACAACCTGATTCTACCATCAGACAAACCCATCCTGGTGTTTCCCCCTCGAGACCAAACGAGGAAGTCCACCGAGGAACTCACACCGTTGGCAGTTTTATTTATTCAGTTTTCGTTGCAGCATTTACTAGTCATGTATAGATAATCGTCCTGATAAAATAAGCAGTGGGCACTTTTAGTTAACCATTCCGTGGTAGTTGCGACACTTACTAGTCACATACAATTAGCATGAGATAACCCAAAAACCCAGCAGTTGTTGGTACTTTTATTTAGCCATTCCGTTATAGTTGCAATACTTACTAGTCAGGTACAATGGTCGCAAGCGACACCCAAACAACCAATTGTGGGCAGTATTATTTAGCCATTCCGTTATAGTGAAGCTGATTACTAGTCATTATAAAGTCAAGTTTATAGCACTACTGTAGTTATAGTTGTCTATGATCGAGATACTGTGCTCCAAGTCGTCCATAACATGACCACACGGAAAATTTTACCGGCGGTGCACCAATAGCAACACACGCCGATCAACCTCGGAAAAACCAAATCAAAACCAGAGGCCTTCACGACAAAGCAATCACAGATTCAGAAATATTTCAGGAGGCCACCCTTGGAGTACACCATAGCAGTTAGGCGACTCGAGACGGACCCGAGGTTTGGGTGGACGGTTGTGAGCATCGGGAACCCAAAGCTGGGCTTGTCGACACCGGAAACGTGTCCCGATCCTAAATGATGAGTGTGCTCCTCGCACAATCGTAAATAAATAAGCGTAGCATGGCATAAGTACAGGATAGTAAATAAAACCTCAAACTAGTTTGTGGCCCCAAGAAATAAGACTGAATCAAGCTCGCTCAGGGGTCCCATAATCCTCCCGGATGTGGATAGCGCGATAAATCAAGGAACAGGTATCAAGCACTCGGGGTCCTACGGGACACAAGTGGACGGTTAACAACCAAATAACATCTATTGCCCACCTGTGCCTCTGCTTACTTACTTCAGTTTTAGTTGTTAAGCAGTAATTAAAGTGAACGATAATTAAAGCCATGATCATCTCCAACATCAAACATGCGGCAATACACCAACAACTGTGGCACTTGACGACACGCAACAGCACTTGAGCAAGCGACTACGACGCGCAGGTCCAACTATCTACCAAACAACAGGTAATAGGATGTGTCCAAGGCAATATAAGGCGGCAAGGGATATCTCGGGTACGAAAACTAGAGCATCGCAACACAGATAGCAATAGATCAACAGGAGGGAAATAAATACTATAAAAGTAAGATAGGTAGAAAGGGGGAGATGCTACTTTGAAAACATTGCCGAAGGTTCAACCAAGATCGGTGAAGCTCACATCAACTCAACGGCCTTATCCGCGAAGAAGCAAAACACTAGAAGAAACACCGGATGCACTATTTAATACTACGGCAGAAGATCGGGCATGATGCATGTATGATGTATGACATGGCAGGGATGCGATGCAATTAGGCAAAATTAAGCGGAACCGGGGTCCCGATATTTAAATATATGGTTCAAGTTGTTTCACTACCCCGCAAATTAAATGTTGCATTATCAAGACAAAAGATAGCACCGGTTCACTACACAAAATTTAAATGAGGCCAATATAAGACTAGATTTGCCCGCATATGGGCACCATATTTAGTTATAAGGTGAATCGGCATAAGGCCCCCAAACCACACAAACATGCATGCGAGTATGACAATTTAATATGCATCAATTTGTTATTACATTTATAAAATAGGGCTCGAGAAAAGGTGCACACATTAGGGTTCGACGAACTTGGGGTTCCGGGGTTTCGGGGTCGGTCTCAGGGTTCAGGGTTCGTCGGAAACATTCTCGAACAACGGGGCAGATCTTGTCGCATCCGGGGAGAAGGACTTCGCGTTCGGTGGCGATCTTGGCGGTCGTCGGGTTCGGGCCTTGGCGTCCGAGAGGAAGTACTTGGCGTTCCGGGGACGATCCTGTCGCATCCGCGGTCGTCGGTTCATGCCGACGGTCTGGTCGTCTCGCGGCGGAGATCTTGGGGTCCGGGGTCTTGGCGCCTTCGGGTCCGAGAGGGAGAACTTGGCGTCCGAGGGTTCGGTTTTCGGGTCCGGCGCCGGGATCAGACTCGGTTTTTGGTCTTCGGATCCGATTGAAGACCTTGGCTTCGGGTATGGGGTCTTCGGGGCCTCGGGGCATCGGGGTACTCGAGTCCGCGTGGTTGATCTTCTTGTTCCGTGTCCTCGGCACCGGATCCTTGACGGATGTCATGGCGGTTCCTGGGAGGACAACTTGGTGTTCCGAGGTGAGGTTCTCGAGGTTCGGTGTCGGGCTTGAGAGGCGCCGGAGGAGGCCGGGCGACGGGCGGAGACAGAGAGGCGAGGGCGCGCCGCGGATGCAGGGCACCTGCGCGGAGGCCGGAGGTGGGACGATGGCGACGGGCTGGCCTAGCGGAGGAGGCAGGCTCGCCTGGCGGGAGCGGCGCAGGCGGGGCGCCGGAGGAGGAGGCAGCAGCGCCGGGCGGGTTGGAGGAGGGGCGAGGCGGCGGCTTGATGGAGGGGGCCGAGACGGACGGCCGGGCGCGGGCGCTGGAGCATGGGCGAGGCCGTCGGGGAGGAGACGGCGAGGTGGAGGTTGCGCGGGCAGCCGCCGGGCGGCAGGCAGAGGCGGAGGGGCCGAGGGTCGACGGCTGAGCCCAGAGCCATGGGAGGGTGGCTCGAGGCCAGGCGAGGCGAAGCCGGGAAGGCGGACGCGAGGAGACGCGGGCGGTTGGGGAAAAGGGCCGAGGCAGAATGGCGGGCCGAGCTAAGAGGGGAGGAGGCGCACGCTCGGAAGAGAGGGAGGACGGAGAGGAAGCTCAGAGCGGGCGTGGAGGTGGGGCTGAAAGGGCCAAGTGAGGAGGGGCAGAGCCGGGGAGAGAGGAGGCGAGGTGGGAGGTGGAAGAGGACGGGGGAGAGAGGGGAGAGGAGAGAGAGCGGGGGAGACGCGGGGCCAGGGTGGGGCTGCGCGTGGGGCCCACGGGTGGGCCGCGGCGTGACCGCGTGGGGAGCGTGGGTGGGGCGCGTGGGGGCGCGTGGGGGCGCGGGTGGGGCCCGGGGAAGAGAGAGAGGGTGAGGGTGTGGCTGAGTGGGTTGGGAGGTTGAGTGGAGAGTGGGGCCAGGGTGTAAGTGAGGGGGGGTAAGAAGGGGCTAGGTGAGAAAAAGAGAGATGGGGGAAAAAAGTCTAGGATTGATGAGGTGGCAGGTGGGTAGGAAATTGGGGGAGGGGTGAGGTGGCACGCTGCGGTTGGTGGGTAGGTTAGGTCTGGGTGAATATAGGATTTAGAGTTTAGGTTTTGTAAATATGTGTTTGTTTGGTTTTGTTTATTTTAAAACAAGACTACTTTGCAATAATTTTTAGGTAAATAAAATATCCGATACGATCGGGGTTTTGCATTTGAATCAAAGAGGGGTATTTGTACTAAGCAAAACTAGGCTTTTCGAAATAGTTCAGACAAACAATGCATAATGTCGACGATGCAATGCACAAAAACAACGCGATTTTCTAGTAGTGGTTTTGCGGGATGCCACAAGATGGCTATTTTGTTTGATTTGAGATGTAGAGTTGATTGCTTATCCAGATCAAAATAGGAAATTGATTTATACATATAATTATATTTCAAAATCTTGGATCTCTAATTAAGGAATTCCTTTCCTAGATATAATACTTCTTCCTATCCATCATCATGATTAACATGATGAGCTTTACTCATTTAAATCTCCTTATTCATATATCATTTTTCCAAACTCATGGATAAATCCAATGAGTTTGATACAAAGTCATTTTATAATCTGTTCATATCCTTGACTGGTTGTATTTACTATTCTACTATTGATTATCTTCCATCCAACCAGTAGTTCCTTCAAACTATTCTAACAATCTTCCTTAATCCTTCATCACTAATCTTTCTCTAAAGTTGAGTATTCTTGAAGATGAATAACACCACTTTTATGACTCTATGCTACACTAGCTTTAGTTGAATAACACCATCTTATAATTACTTAACCCTCATGACTTACACTTCAATCCCTGAATTATATTTATGTGGTTTGCAAAGACTTCCCTAGGATCACTGATCTTTACTAAGGTTCCAACCATGTACTACCCACCAGTATTACCTATACTAAATATGAGCATTCCATGTTGGTGGCCAAAACATTACCTTTATAATGCTTTAATCATTTATTACTGAAGTTCTTAGTTGGCTAAGCAGGGCTTTATCAATCCTACATTTTATTATCTGGAAATTATCTTCTTAGTATTTTATATTGGATTAAGGTTATTAATGGACTATGCCCTTGTTAGAAGATTTGAGTAGATGTTCTGTTAAGATCAAATAATAGATCAAAGGCTGATAGTTAAAGAAGTTGTGAATCAATGGAGAATTATCCAACATTGATGAACAACAGATATTGAGATAAGTCCCATAAAGATTGTATAGAAAGATAGATATATATATATAGTGGATGATCTTGACTTAATCTCTTTCCAACTCCAACTCATCAAAAGAGTTTTTAAGATTAGGTGTTACTATGATTCTCAGAATGTATGCAGATGGGATTTAAGATATAGTGGTTACATTCTTATTATTTGTTTATATCCTTAACTTGGTACTTATGAATGGTTATAATGAATACTATAATATGATCACCTAATGATCAAATATAATTCACTTTATATTAAGGTTTAACTTATGGTACATTTTGATATACCCTTAGCTTACCCAAAATGAGATTTTAACAAAGATCTTATTGAAACTTATCGCAGTCAACTTGATGATCTACTTCAATTCCATCAAGCTGAGAGAAGCTTCAATCACTTTGACAAGTTTTGTTTAAAATCACGAAAATTATTCGGATTTTCTATGCATGAATGCAATGCACACATTTGGGTTCAACTTATTTCTAGGCTCTAATGCTGGGATGTTACATTTGTCCCTAGCAAAGCTCTGTTTTTTGAAATCCTGGGAGGTTGCTCCAGATGTGGAGATCGTAATAATCTTGTGGATGCCTGTCGGACAATTTGCATATGTAATCCTGCTCTGGGCCGTAAATGCTCGAAGTGTTCTAGTTTGCGCAGCCCCTAGTGTGTTAAATGCTTAATATCTGGTCACCTGGCGAGTAATTGCATTTTGGGCTGGCGTTGTTGGAACTGCCATTTATTGGGCCACTCGGCCAGGAGCTGCCCAAAGAAGATACGAAGGGTCTGGCAAAAAAAACCACAAACAAATGGACCGATATTCCTGGTTAGAATAACTGGGTAGTTAAGAAGCAGATAGTTTTTTCACCTGGAGTTTCAACCCCCTCTTGGCGCTTCATCTCCTTCTCCGTCGGCTGACGACGCATCTCTCTCCACCACAACAATGGCCAACTTCCCAGTTAATCCACTAACTTTTCTCCCCAATGGCTTGACAATAGATCCAGGGCCAGTGGATCGCTTGGTGAGATCGCACATGGTGGTGCCAGCCGAAGCTCCTCTACAACACGATCGCAAGGTAATTGCCGAGACAAACAGATTTATTCTGATTCAGCTCAGAGAGTGCTATAGGGTTCAGGTGATGAATATTCTGAATGAGTCACAGCTGTTTGTCAGTCATTTCGATGATCACCCTTTAGGCCTTGGCATTTTTACTATGACTGAAACCCTGATTGTGGATGCTACAGTAGGCACATCCTTTGAGATTGATGATATTACCACTGTCACCTTTGTGAAACACAATGAAGCCAGAAACATGCGTCTTACTACTTTTGGCAGGGAAACTTGGATACAGTCCTTAGCTTTCCCCCTGGATTATCAGACTAGCCAGTACATTCATAGTGTTGTTCAGGATTTTGGTTTGCTATCTATGTGGCATAATCCTAGAGGAGATGATAAATCTTTGTTGGTTAAGGTTTGGATTGTTCATCCTAAGTTTGTGCCCAAAAGTTTGGTTATTCATCAGCTTGGTGGGGCCAGACACTCCTGGACTGTACCTGTTATTTTACTCAGATGTGCTGACTGGAATGCCCATTTGCCTGAAATCCTGTCTCCTCCTGAAGATCCAGAACCAGAAGATAGTAACCCCCATCCCATGAATGGTGAGGGCCTAACAGCTGAACAACTCTATCAACAGCAACTTGACAACTGGAATCAACAGAACCAGATGCCTGGAGGTGGAAATGCTCAAGGTGGGCACATTGGAGGTCAAAACAATGTTGCCATGTATCACCAGCAAGGACAGTTTGTCCCTGCTCAAGTGATTGCTGCACTTTTTGATAATAATGTTGCACAAGATGAAAATATTGTTGCACCACTGGAAGACGATGTTGCAGTAGTTCCAAACCCTCCTCTGATCAATTTTCAGCAAATCTTAGCTGCACAAGGGGTTTCTTTTCAGGATGTTGTGCCACCCCAAAACACCAATGTTCAGGATAGTCCTATGCAAGCTTGGCATGATAGCTTATCTGATGTATCTGATGGAAATTCTTCTGGATCAGACTTGATGCAAGTTTACACCACCTTGTCCATTAATTATGCTCTGTTTAATGACAATATAATGTATTAATTCTGAAATTTGGATGGCAAGGAACTTTGCTCATTCTGCCTTCAAGGAATATTGTTTCCCCAACTTTGCTCTGGATAATGCCAAGCTCCTGTCTATCTCTCTTCCTATGCCAAAGTTTATGAAGTTTGAAATGGTTGATGAATGGGAGTTGCTGCTCCAATCAAGGAAGAGGAAGGTGATGAATTCTGATCAAACTATGGTGATCTCTGGTATGCAACCCTTCTCACAAGTTGGCACCAAAAGAAAGATTCCAATGCTTGATGATTCAGAAGATTTTCCCTTTGGGACACCTATTTCCACCAACCAAGTCAGAAGGAGCTCAAGGACTACTAGATATAGGGGCTTTAAGCCTAAAATCATTTGTGATTCCAAGCACACTAAATCAAAAGTGAAACCAAGGAAGGTTCTAGAAGTGAAAGATATGGAAGTCACATAGGAGGATAATATGACTCAGATAATTTCCGTCCATGATGACCTGATTACTAACAGGACTCTTCTTGCAACCCCAATCCTAGTGCTCCGGTCTATTGGAATTTCTCTTTGTGGTGTTCCTCAGGATGAACTCACTCCTATGAAGCTCATGGAAGGCTTGTAGGAGAAGGTGAATGTTGACAGTTCCTAGTGCCTGTTTGATGGTGTGCCTATCTATTTCTATTTTGGTTTCAATACTTTTGAGTTGTAATAATGTCACTGTTTAAACAATCGGTTATTTTGTGCCGGAGCATCAGGGGGCTTAATGCAAGAGAGAAACAATTAGCCTTAATGAATGCTATTAATGTAAGTGGATGTTCAGTTATTTTCTTGCAAGAGACAAAAAAGTAAGCTTTTGATCTGAAGTTTTTGTGTCCAGCAAGATTATATGCAATAGTTCAATTTTTTCTGGAATGGTTATGCATTGTGAACAATTTGCTCTCTATGTTCATTTAACTTCTACCCATTTTTACCATTCTTGGACTTTAATTAACATCTATGGCCCCTGTAATGGTGAACCGAGGGAGAAATTTGTTGAATGGATGTTTGAGGTGAATATTCCTGATGATGAAGACTCGATCTTAATGGGAGAGTTTAATTTCATTAGGTCCCCTGCAAACAGGAATAAGCTTGGGGGGAATGTTAATGACATGCTAATTTTCAATGATTTCATTAGAGAGCAACATCTCACTGAATTGCCAATTAAAGGAAGAAAATACACCTAGAGCAACATGCAACAAGATCCTCTTTTGGAGCAACTTGATTGGTTTTTTACTTCCATGCACTGGACAACTAGCTTTCCCAACATAGTTGTTTCAACACAAGGCAAACCGACCTATGATCACACTCCTTGTGTTGTCTCTATACAAACTAAGATCCCTGGCAGTAGGGTTTTTAGATTTCAAAACTTTTGGGTAGCACATCCTGGTTTTCTGGAAGCTGTAACAAAGAGTTGGGGTAAAACAACTCACAAATCCAATAGTGCTGCAAATCTAAATGCAAAGCTTAAAAAGTTGAGATATGATTTGAAATTTTGGAGCAAATCAATTTCAAAGTTGTCCACTTGTATTGAAAATACCAATAGGGTTCTCTCTGAACTTGATAATCTGGAAGATAGAAGGCCTTTGTTCTGTCAAGAAGCAAATTTTAGGAAAATTCTAAAAGATCATTTAGCAAGGTTGTTACAGTACCAAAATGCATATTGGAATAAAAGGTGCACAGTTAGATGGACAAAGTTTGGAGATGAGAACACAAAATTCTTTCATAATTTTGCTACTGAAAGATATAGAAGGAACAATATTGCCTCCCTCAAACTATCTGATGGTTCTTTAGTCACTGAGCATGCTGACAAAGAGAAAGCTATTTTCAAGTCTACAAGAAAAGATTGGGTACTTCTACTCAGCCTGAGATGCTCTTTTGACTTACAACATCTGATTACTCCAACTGAGGGCCTTGAAGTTTTATCCATACCATTCACCAGAGAGGAAATTGACAAAGTGGTTAAGGAAATGCCAAATCATAAAGCCCCAGGCCCAGATGGTTTTAATGGCCTCTTCCTAAAAAGTTGTTGGCACATCATCAAGGAAGATATTTACTCCTTATGCTTTCAATTTTATGAAGTAGACCTGAATCTAGAAAGTATAAATATGGGGCACATAACACTCATTCCAAAGATGGGTTCACCTGAAACTGTCAATGATTTCAGGCCAATCACCCTTCTAAATTGTGTATTGAAGTTGATCACCAAAATTTTGGCTAACAGGCTCCAGAAGGTAATACTGAAAATTACTCATAAAAATCAATATGGTTTCTTAAAAGGCAGAAACATTCAGGATTGCCTTGCCTGGGCCTTTGAATTTCTCTATCAATGTGAAGCCTCTAAGAAAGAGATTATTCTGCTTCAGCTGGATTTTGCCAAAGCCTTTGATACCATTGATCATCTGGCTATGATGAAAATTATGAAACAGATGGGTTTTGATGATAAGTGGCTAAAATGGATTGAAATTATTTTTGGCACTGGAAAGTCTGCTTTTCTTCTTAATGGAGTACCTGGGAGGCAATTTCACTACAAAAGAGGTGTTAGGCAAGGAGGTCCTTTGTCTCCCCTCATTTTTGTTCTAGCTGCTGATTTACTACAATCTGCAATCAATAATGCATTCACAGAAAACATCCTCAAAGCTCCATTCTCCCCTGATTTTGGTCAGGATTTTCCAGTTTTCCAATATGCAGATGACACTTTGATCATAATGCAAGGAGATAAAGAACAAGTTCAAGTAATGAAAGGGATTCTTCACGATTATGTTGTTTCTACTGGCTTACTGTAACACCCTCAGAATCGGACCTATGCAAGTTTTAGCGAAACCCGCCAAACCCGCATAGAAACGATTCAAAGGTGCCCACCAGGCACTTTCGTGCGGGTGGAAAACGAAGTAATAACATTACACAACAGTCCTCGATGGGACCCACAGAACAGATATATATACAACAGCGACTCAATGAGTCAAGAATACAGATATACGGTACAAAGATCCAAATCACCTTGAGAACGATACAGCGTCCAGCTACGGACAAGAAGCAAATGAGGCTAAGAGCCCTGAAGAATAACCAGTGGCGTCCATAACCCTGCCCAGGCCAAGCCGGAAGGGTAACCCTGCTAACGTCGTCGATCTCAAAACCTGCTTAAACATAAGGGGTGCCGACAAAGGGCAAAGGAAAAAGAAGGAGCGTCAGTACTGAAGCCAGTACACGGCGAGGCTAGAATTAGGCGGTCCTCGCCTACAAAGGTATGGTGGACTGAAGCGGCAGCGGTAGCATCCACTAAACAACCTATAGAGACTCGATACAACTGGCGGCTATCAGAGAGGGGTAAGAAAGGCCTATTCGGATCCAACCTGATACTACCATCAAACAAACTCATCCTGGCTTTTCCCCCTCGAGACCAAACGAGGAAGTCAACCGAGGAACTCACACAGTTGGCAGTTTTACTTATTCAGTTATTGTTGCAGCAATTACTAGTCAGGTTTAGATAATCATCCTGATAAAATAAGCAGTGGGCACTTTTAGTTAATCATTCCGTTGTAGTTGCAACACTTACTAGTCAGATACAGTTAGTATGAGATAAACCCAATACCCAGCAGTTGTTGGTACTTTTATTTAGCCATTCCGTTGTAGTTGCAATACTTACTAGTCAGGTACAATGGTCGCAAGCGACACTCCAAACAGGCAATTGTTGGCAGTTTTATTTAGCCATTCCATTATAGTGAAGCTGATTACTAGTCATTATAAAGTCAAATTTATAGTACTACTTTAGTTATGCTTGTCTATGGTCGAGGTACTGTGCTCCAAGTCGTCCATAACCGCGGACACGGCTGAAATGGATCGTATGGGCACCTAGAGGGGGGGTGAATAGGTGCTAACCAATTTTAATATACTTTTTCAATTTTAGGCTTGACACAAAGTAAATTCTCTAGATATGCAACTACGAGAATTTCCCTATATGTAACCCTAACTACTAAGCACGTAAAAGAGGAGCGAGGAAACCGTAGTGGAGCACGCGGAGACACAGGGATTTGTTTTACCGCAGTTCCTTCCTTGTTAGGGGAAGTACATCTGCGTTGGAGGGGTGGGCGGTTCTAAGACCACCACGCCACAATAGGCCTCACCCTATTCTCCGATGGATCTAGCCACGAGAGGCCTGATCCACCTTCTCCACTATTGGATCCCTTGAGGGAACCGGTGCCTTTTACAACACTATCGGGCACACCCACAACCGAATTGGGGCTCCGGGATGACAACAAGCTGTCACAAAAACAAGGTTTATCAATATAAACAAAAACAAGGATCTAGATCTTTGCAAGAAATACTAGATCGGAGGTTCTCCAAATGAATGGAGAGGAGATGAAGCGCTTGATTGCTGATGATGAAGGTTGAGTTCTCCTCCTTCGATTCCCAAAGGGATGGGGCCTTTGGATGGATCTAGGTGGAGCACTCTTGTATGAACTTTTGAGATCCGACCGTCTTTTCGAGATGAATCAAGGGTCTGGCAGGAGGATTGCTGGCTTAAATACCCCTCCCAGTTTGGCAGTTGCACAACTTTGGGGCGGATTATCCTTCACTTGGGCGGATTATCCGCCTCAAGGAAACTCCGCCCAAGGCGGAATCTCCGAAACTCCGCCTCTCCGGGCTTGCGCCTTGGTGAAGCTTGGAGAAGATCTTGGGCGGATTATCCGCCCCATTGCGGATTATCCCGAGCCGAAAGTCCGCCAAAACTCCGCCTCTCCGGGCTTGCGCTTGAAAGAGGAGGGCGGATTATCCACTTCGGGGCGGATTATCCGCCCCGGAAAGTCCCGATGTTCCGCCTTCCGGGCTTGCATGCTTGGAGGGGAGGCGGATTATCGCCTGTGGGGCCGGATTATCCGCCCCAAAGGTAGATTTCGAGCCGCAACACTTCAACACACATTAAATGATCCTTGGTATTGTTATCTAACACACAAAACACTAGGGATTAAGAAATGTTCTTTCAATCTCCCCCTTTTTGGTGTTAGATGACAATACTAGGATTTGCAAAGAGACCGGCAAGTGCCACCTTAGATAATGAAAGGCGCTCCCCCTAGATGTGTGCATATTTAAGATTTGCATTTGAATATAAATACACACACTAGGTAGAACACTACTTTTAAGGTTTGGAGAGAAAAGTCATACCACCGGAATCTATAGCCAAGGCATACAAAGAAAATTCCATGAATCCATATGTCATCAAATATGCTCCATAATTCCATAATTCCATGGGGTCCATGATAGATAAATCCAGAAATCCATGAATACCAAACAGTGGAGTACGACATAGTCTTACACAAACAAACACAAATAGCAACTGAGTTCACGCTAGAAAAGGGGACAAGCAAGCAAATAAGAACGACTAAAATCGAAAAGCTTGTGCCTGACCCTTGCAAATCCATGAGACCTAATAGAACTACTTCTCCCCCTTTGGCATCGAAACACCAAAAAGGAAGAAGAGCGATGCCAACGCCCCTGGAGAACATCAAACTGAGATGGTACTACACACCCAAATTTGCAAAAATCAAATCAATCAAAAGCCAAATTTGAGTGTGTTTTCCATAAGAACAAAAGGTATGCAAGAAAATCCAACGAGACCCATGAAAAACCAACTCTTCTCGAGGAAGAGGGCGGTGGCCGAAGCCACCATGTTGGTGCGCATGGCATGACACCGCGAAGATGTATCTTGAGTTCAAAACCAATGCTCATCGATGACCCACATATCACAAAATGATATTAAGGGAAATGATTTTACTTGCTTTCGGCATGATGGGGGGAGGGTTGGCCCAATCAATTAGGACCACACTCCCCCTATGTCTATGCCCAATTCTAAACCAAATACATGAAAAAGAGCAAGTGAGTGTGCAAGAATAGTCAAGCCAAGCTCCTTGAATCTACGATATTTAGCTCATTCCGCAAATAACAAAATCTTGCTTCATCGAGGGGCTTCGTGAAAATATCAGCAAGTTGGTTCTTCGTGCTCACAAATGACAGAGCAATATCTCCACGAGCAACATGATCCCGAATAAAGTGGTTGCGAATCTCTATATGTTTTGTTCTTGTATGCCGCATGGATTGTAAGCAATTTTGATAGCACTTTCATTGTCGCATAAAAGAGGCACTTTGTCACAATTGACACCATATTCCTTTAAAGTTTGCCTCATCCATAACAATTGAGTACAAGCACTTGCAGACAACATATTCAGCTTCCCGGTTGAGAGTGAAATACAATTGTTTCTTTGATGACCAACACACTAGAGACCTGCCCAAGAATTGGCATGCACCAGAGGTTGATTTCCTATCATCTTTGTCACCAGCCCAATCTGAATCGGTGTAACCACACGAGAGAAACTTGAACCCTTGGGATACCATAACCCAAAATTTGGGGAATGAACCAAATATCGGAAGATTCGCTTGACCGCCACTAAGTGGCTTTCTTTAGGAGCGCTTGGTACCTTGCACACACTCCTACACTTAACACGATATCGGGCCTAGATGCGCAGAGTAAAGGAGAGAGCCGATCATGGATCGGTATACCTTTTGATCCACATCTTTACCCTTGGGATCGAGCTCAAGATGACACTTTGTTTGCATTGGGGTAGCAACGCCATTGAGATCCGTCATCTTGAACCTTTTGAGCATGTCTTGGATGTATTTAGCTTGATTAATAAAGGTTCCCTCTCTAAGTTGTTTGATTTCAAATCCAAGAAAGAACTGAGCTCACCCATCATGGACATCTCAAACTGCTACCATAAGCTTTGAAAATTCATCGTTAAAAGCTTGGTTAGTAGAGCCAAAATAATGTCATCTACATAGAGTTGGCATACAAAAGCTCCCCATTGACCTTCTTAGTAAAAAGAGTGGGATCGATTTGCCCAACTTCAATCCACGGTCTAGCAAAAGCTCTTTAAGGTGCTCATACCACGCACGGGGGCTTGTTTAAGGCCATAGAGCGCCTTATCGAGTTTGTAGACATGGTTCGAAATTTGGGGTCCTCAAACCCCGGGGTTGCTTGACGATACTAACTCATGTAGAGGACCATTAAGGAAAGCGCTCTTAACATCCATTTGTTGTAACTTAAAATTATGAATAGCTGCATATGCAAGAAGGATACAGATGGACTCAAGGCGAGCCACAGGAGCGTAGGTCTCGCCAAAATCAATCCCTTCTACTTGAGAGAATCCTTGAGCCACGAGTCATGCTTTATTCCTCACAACAATGCCATTTTCATCCTGTTTGTTCTTGAAGATCCACTTGGTGCCGATAACATTGCGGCAATCCTTTGGCTTTTCTACGAGCTTCCACACTTTGTTGCGTTCGAAGTTGTTTAATTCTTCATGCATTGCAACAACCCAATCGGGGTCTTCAAGAGCATCAAAACCTTCTTTGGTTCAACCATGGAAATGTGAGCTTGATGATCACGGTTAGCAAGCTCTCTTCGAGTGGATACCCTTCGTCGTAGATCACCAACTACCTTGTCAAGAGTGTGGCCTCTTAGTTCAAGGTTGCGATCAGCACGAGCCTTGCGACGAGCCTCAATATCATTATTGTTTCTTGAAGGAGTGGATTCAATTGTTGTATCCTTGTCTTGATTACTGCCTTGTCCTTTATCTTGGTCACCGGTACTGTCAGACGATTGTTGCTGAATATTTTCTTCAGGCCCGGATAATCCGCCCCTTGGAGGGGCCGGACTATCCGGCCTGGGCGGTGAAGTACCAGAACCATCTTCCTGAGAAAGCCTGACTGGATTTGGAGACCCAGGGCCGGATAATCCGCCGGGGCCGGAGAATCCGCCCGAGCTTCAGAGTTGTTGACGTCTCCTTCGGATCCTCCGAACAAGTTGGAGTGCGGCGGATTGTCCGCCTTGGAGGGGCGGATAGTCCGCCTGGGACTACCACTGTCTGTGGGACAGATGGTCTTCAGATTGTGGTGTTGGTGCAGGATTTTCTCCAACAGTAGGAGCTTGTTGATCTTGTGAAGATGAGGGCTCCACTTGAGTGCAGCATTGTCCTTCCCGATCCGCCACAAGGGGTTCCTCAATGGGGCGGAAAAATCTCACGCCCATTCTTCTTATGGCATCTTGGGGTATTTCAACATCTGCATCACAAACATCAACTTGCCCTACAAAGGAGCCGTTATTTTCATCGAACTCCACACTAAAAGATTCTACAACAATCCCAGTGAGCTTGTTGTAGACTCTATAAGTGTGGGATTCGGCACCGTAACCAAAAAATATACCCTCTAAAGCCTTGGATTCAAATTTTGACAAACGGACACCTTTAATAAGAAAGAAACACTTACACCAATACCTCAAGTATGAGATGTTGGGTTTGTTGCGGTAAGTATTTCATATGGGGTCTTGTCCAAGATCTTCCAAGGTAAAGCCGGTTTGATGAGTGACAAGCGGTGGATATGGCTTCAGCCAAAAATTATAAGGAGACTTAAATTCAGCTAGCATAGATCTTGCCATATCCATCAAAGTCCGGTTCTTCCTCTCGCTACACCATTTTGTTGAGGGGTGTATGCATGAATATTGGTGTCTAATCCTCTTCGCTAAGAAACTCGTTTAAAGTGTAGTTCTTGAATTCGTGCCATTGTCACTTCTAATTGCCAATATGGGAACATTGTGTTGACGTTGAACTTCATTGGCAAAGTCGATTGACGCTTGTTGAGTCTCACTTTCAGCTTGAAGAAATATACCCATGTATATCTTGAGTAATCATCGACGATGACCAAACAATATTTCTTCCCACCAAGACTTGCATGAGAAGGAGGTCCAAATAAATCCACATGGAGTAATTCCAAGATCCTCTTCGATGACACAATAGTCTTCCTCTTGTGGGGAGAATCATGCATTTTCCTTCAACACAGCCCCGCAAACACGATCTTTGGAAAAGAGACATTGTCTTTTAGTCCAAGAATGTGGCCACCCTTTTGGAGACTTTGCAAAGTTCTCATGTTGACATGGGCTAAACGGCGATGCCATAGCCAGCCCACGCCGGCCTTTCCGAATAGACACATCGGACCCGAAGTGGTTTTCCCCGAGAAGTCCACCACATACGGTCATTTTCGACGATCCAACGAAAGCGACCTTTAGAGACTTGCTCCATAAGAGTACCACCAAATCATCATCGATAAAACAGCAAAACCCATCTTGCCAAGGGCACGAAGAAAGAAGATTATAGCCAAGGGTCTCAACAAGCATGACGCATGAGAGAGATATCGGGCAACCACAACCTTGCCAAGACCCAATACCGAGATTTAGACTTATCACCATAGGAGACTGTGATATTATCAAGATTTGGACGCATCTCCGTGATGATCTCCTTGCTTCCAAATCATATGACTAGTGCAGCCACTATCCGGACCCATTTCGACCCACCTAAGCATAGCCGCAAGAAAATTACTTCTTGGTTTTAGGTACCCATTTTCAATGGGTCCTTTCATGTTAGTAACAAGGGTCTTTGGGACCCAAATAGACCAAGCAATAAATTCATCAAAAGGACCAACATAATAAGCATAAACATCGCCATAATCATCACAAAAGAGTTCATAATTCGGATTGTGAGACCCCAAAACCAATATTATTAGTCTTGTCTTTGTGACAACCTTCTCACCGTGCTTGTCTTTAATTGCACATTCTTGGTCTTGTTCTTCTTGGTTTTCTTCTTGGACTTGGTGACATACCCAAGTCCCTCTCTACCATGATTTGACCTTTGCTTGTCAAGGACTTCATCAAGCACACCTTTGTCCTTTGTAGTGATGTCCTTGATCACTCCTTTTTCCACATTAGCATTTTTCTTGTTACTATATGTTGAGTTGGACGAGCTAGGAGTATCATATACGGCCAATCGACTTTGAAGCTGATCATGTGACTCATTGAGGATAGAGAACTCGTTTTTCAACGCCTTGTGAGCATTGTCAAGTTTCTCCAATTCCTCGAAGAGTCTATCATGAGCAGCTCCAAAGTCAATCCTTTCCTTCTTTAACTTCTTTGCCTTGGTGACCGCATTGTCACGTTCCTTAACGAGTTTAGTCACAATTTCTTCATGTGACTCTTCCATAGACTCAAGCCTCTCTTCAAGAGAGACCCGAGCTTCTTCTTCTTCTTCAAGAGCATTTTTTAGGGATGCAATTTCCATTGCATCCTCCCTTTCAATTCTGCCCTTTTCTTCGAGGAGTGCTTCGTTTTGGGCCAACTGATCCATAAGAGCCTCAAAACGAACTTTGTGCTCACCTTGCAAGTTAGTATAGAAATAATCCAAGGCAATAATCTCTTCTTTAACCTTAAGACTAGCAGGATCATCCATGTCTATCATATCCTTTGGAAAGGAAGAGTTAGAAGAAGTTACCTCGGAGCTTCTTGCCATGAGACAAGTAGGATTCTTGTTGATGATGTTTTCGTTTGGAGAGTCGAAGAGTGATGTTGATGTAGATGTGGTGGATATAGCAGCCACCTCTTGAGAGCTATCGTCCTCGTCCTCATCTTCAATCCCCGATGAATATTCTTCTTGAGCTACTAGAACAATCTTTGGTTGCTTCTTGAAAGGAGCATTTTTCTTTACAAACTATTTCTTACGTGGAGCTTTTGATTTGTCCTTGAAAATGAGTCTTCCTCCATTATCCTCTCTACTTTGATATGGACACTCAGCTACGAAGTGCAACCGGTCAACACAATTAAAGCAAGTTCTCAGCTTGGGACCATTTTCTTTTCTTCCATAGGCTCCACTTTTGCGATCTAGTTCAGCTTTAGCCTTGGCTGGATCTTTCCAAAAGTTTCTTGCATAAAGAGCCAAGTATTGTTCGTGGATCCTTTTTATATCTTCGGACACCCAGCCTTCTACCGCATATTCATCATGATCAATCACACTAGTCTTCAAAGCCATGTTTACCCCTTTTGCATCCCCATAGCTCGAGCGAGCATCTTGACATTCTTGGCAGCCACTTTGAATCGGCCATTTCTTGCATTACCTCATTGGATGACATGAGGTGATAATTATGCCTACCTTGGAGACTTTTCAAATCTGTGGGCTCAAATGGCATAAGAGCACTAACATATACTTGCTTGATCCAAGCATCATCAACATAAGCCGTAGTGGTTTCAAGGTAGTAGCTATTGCCTTTAGCCTCCTATACATGTCCTCGTGGTCTTCTCCATCCAGATATAAAATCCTTCAGCTTCATTGCTCAAGGCATCATATCTATTCCTTCTCATACTTTCATTTCCGATGAAGAGCTCGGTGAGAGCATCCCAAGCTTCTTTAGCTGTGCTAAGATCTTTGAATGTGTGGCATGTCTTTATCTCCCACACCAAGATGTATCATGTGTAGGGCCGTAGCATTGAGTTGGCTATCGACCACTTCTCTCCTTGTGAGATTGTTAGGATTTCCAACGTGAAGACCATTTTCGATGATCTTCCACAACTCTATGGAGGAACTGCACACATGAGATTTCATCAAAAATTGCCATTGAGAGAAAGTAGAAGCTTACAGTTTGGGTGGATCACCCCTATTATGTATATGAGGGTGAGGAATAGGCGGATCAGGGGAATACACATGAGAAACCTCATTGTATCCATCCTTACTGCTATCCTTTTTCGAGGAGGAGCTCTTGCTTGTATCATCACCTACCACTTCGTTATCTTTGGAAACAGTTTTACCCGTTTCCTTGGATTGCGGAGTGGTATCCTCAGAGTTAGATGGAGGTGATGCTGCGGATGTGGAGAGACGCATTATCAATTGACGCATCTCTTCCATCTTATCCTCCATAGAACTCACCAAGGTTGTTTCCAACGTCTTGAGATCGTTCATGGTGACTACCTCCGGAGCATCACTCCCATCTCCCTTGGAACCCATACTTCTCTTAGGCTGTTAAGCCCGAAATAAGAGCCGAGGCTCTGATACCAATTGAAATGGATCGTATGGGCACCTAGAGGGGGTGAATAGGTGCTAACCAATTTTAATATACTTTTTCAATTTTAGGCTTGACACAAAGTAAATTCTCTAGATATGCAACTACGAGAATTTCCTATATGTAACCCTAACTACTAAGCACGTAAAGAGGAGCGAGGAAACCGTAGTGGAGCACGCGAGACACAGGATTTGTTTTACCGCAGTTCCTTCCTTGTTAGGGAAGTACATCTGCGTTGGAGGGTGGGCGGTTCTAAGACCACCACGCCACAATAGGCCTCACCCTATTCTCCGATGGATCTCGCCACGAGAGGCCTGATCCACCTTCTCCACTATTGGATCCCTTGAGGCGAACCGTGCCTTTTACAACACTATCGGGCACACCCACAACCGAATTGGGGGCTCCCGGGATGACAACAAGCTGTCACAAAAACAAGGTTTATCAATATAAACAAAAACAAGGATCTAGATCTTTGCAAGAAATACTAGATCGGAGGTTCTCCAAATGAATGGAGAGGAGATGAAGCGCTTGATTGCTGATGATGAAGGTTGAGTTCTCCTCCTTCGATTCCCAAAGGGATGGGGCCTTTGGATGGATCTAGGTGGAGCACTCTTGTATGAACTTTTGAGATCTGATCTGTTCTTTTTCGAGATGAATCAAGGGTTCTGGCAGGAGGGGGATTGCTGGCTTAAATACCCCCTCCCCAGATCTGGCTGTTGCACAACTTTGGGGGATGATTATCCGCCCCCCACTTGGGGCGGATTATCCGCCCCAAGGAAAACTCCGCCCCAAGGGCGGAATCTCCAGGGGAAACTCCTCCCCCTCTCTGGGGCTTGCGCCTTGGTGAAGCTTGGAGAAGATCTTGGGGGCGGATTATCCGGCCCCCCCGTGGGGCGGATTATCTGGCGTAGCCGGAAATTCCGGCCAAAACTCCGCCCCCTCTCTGGGGCTTGCGCCTTGGCGAAGAGCAGGAGGGGGCGGATTATCCGCCCCCCTGGGGGGCGAATTATCCGGCCTGGCCGGAAAGTCCGGCCGATGTTCCGCCCCCCCTTCTGGGGCTTACGCATGCTTGGGCAGAGGGAGGGGCGGATTATCCGCCCCCAAAGGTAGATTTCTGAGCTGCAACACTTCAACACACATTAAATGATCCTTGGTATTGTTATCTAACACACAAAACACTAGGGATTAAGAAATGTTCTTTCAACGGCTTTCAGAAAGTTTTACCCGGCCGGGGTGCACCAATAGCAACACACGCTCGATCAACCTCGGAAAAACCAAATCAAAACCCAACGAGGCTTTCACGACAAAGCAATCACATGATTCAGAATTATTTCAGGGGGCCACCCCTTGAAGTCTTACCCGCAACGAAGTAAGCTAGCTCCGAGACGGACCCAAGGTTTGGGTGGACGGCTGTGAACGACTGGGAACCCAAAACTGGGCTTGTCGACACCGCGAAAACGTGTCCCGATCCTAAACAGTACAGTGTGCTCCTCGCACAATCGTAAATACAGAAGTAGCATGGCATAAGTACACAATAGTAAATAAAACCTCAAACTAGTTTGTGGCCCCAAGAAATAAGACTGAATCAAGCTCTGGCTCAGGGGGGTCCCATAAACCTCCCGGATGTGGATAGCGCGATAAATCAAGGAACAGGTATCAAGTACTCGGGGTCCAACGGGACACAAGTGGGCGTTCGGAAACCAAATGTTATCTATCACCCACCGATGCCTCTGCTTACTTCAATTTTTGTTGTTAAACAGGAATTAAAGTGAACGGTAAGTAAAGCTATGATCATCTCCAACATCAACATGCGGCAATACATCAACAACTGTGGCACTGGATGACACGCACTTGAAACAGCGACTACGACGCGCAAGTCCAACTATCTACCAAACAACAGGTAATAGGGTGTGTCCAAGGCAATATAGGCTGCAAGGGATATCACGGGTACGAAAACTAGAGCATCGCGACACAGATAGCAATAGATCAACAGGAGGGAATAAATACTATAAAAGTAAGATAGGTAGAAAGGGGGGAGATGCTCGCCTGAAAACATTGCCGAAGGGTTCATCCGAAGATCGGGGCGAAGCTCACATCAACTCAACGGCCTTATCCGCGAAGAAGCAATACGCTAGAATAAACACCGGATGCAATGTTTAATTACTACGGCACAAGATCGGCATGCTTATGATATGATGCATGGCATGGCAAGGTGCGATGCAATTAGGTCATATTAAGTGGAACCGGGGTCCCGACAATTAATTAAATGGTTCAAGTTGTTTATCAACCCCGCAATTTAAATGTTGTTTGAACATGGCAAAAGATAGCACCGGGTTCGCTACACAAATTTAAATGAGGCCAATATGAGACTAGACTTGCCCGCATATGGGCCCCATATTTAGTGATGAGGTGAATCGGCATAAGGCCCCCAAACCACACAAATATGTATGCAAGATGAATGATTAATATGCAACAGGTTTTATGTTCAACATTTATGAAAATAGGGGTTCGGATAAGGGTCACACATTAAGGGGTCTCGACGAACTTGGTCCGAGGGTTCGGGGTCGGTCTCAGGGTTCGGATCTGGGGTTCGGTCTCGGCGGAAGCGTTCTCAGATAACGGGGTAGATCTTGGCGTTCCGGGAAGAAGGACTTGGGTCGGTGTCGGGGCGCATCGGCTTCTTCCGGGTCGGTGCCGTTCTTGTCGACGCGAAGGTCTTGTCGGTTCCACGGGGTCGATCTTGCCGTTGCGAGGATCTTGTCGGGCCCGCGCCATCGAGTCGGTGTTAGCGTTCGGGAGCGTTCTCGTGGCAATCTTGGCGTTCTTCAGATTCAGGTTTTGGCGTCCGAGGCAGCGCTTGGCTTCCGTGGAGAACTAGAGGGTCCAGCGTCTCGGTGTCCTCGGATCCGAGCGGAGGAACTTGTCGGGTCGGGAAGGAGGTCTTGCGGTTTCCGTGGATCTTGGTGTCCAAGGCGCGGCATCAAAATCAGCGGGGTCTTGGCGCCTTCGGGTCCGAGAGGGAGATCTTGGCGTCCTTTTAGCTTTCCATGTAGATGGTCCTCAACTCTCCTGGCTTGCACCCATGCGCTCACGCGGGACGGTCCTGGGCTCACCTCGTTCCGCAGCAGAACAACAGCGGCACGAGGGCGACATGGTCCACAGGAGACGCGGAGCGGAGCCGAGCGAGGCGGCCTTGGCGGCAGCGCGGCAGCGGAGCATGCTGGAGAGAGGTGGCCGGGGCGGTGCAGGACTCGGCCGTGGGAAGACGGGATGAGCGTGGAGGCGGCGAGGAGGATGGCCCAGGGCGGTTGGCGAGGTCGGCCTGGTGGCGGTCTTGTGCAAGGGGAGGCGGCGGACGCAGGCTCGACGGGCTCAGGGGCACGCCGGCGGGAGAGGTCGGCAGCGGATGATCGACGGCGGTTGCCGGAGGGCCAGCAGCGAACCAGAGGCGACGAGGCAGAGGCGGTGGCGGCCGGCGGCAACCTCTGGTGTGGCGCGGGCGAGCCCTGGCCGGGCGGAGGGAGCGGGCGAAGTGCAGGCGGCGCGTCAAGGCGCGAGGTGCTTGGCGGTGGCGGCGAGAGAGCGCCAGGGAGCAAAGGAAGCGAGGCGGCGCAGGCGAGCGGCAGGCTGCAGACGGAGAGCTCGCAGGGGGGTAGAGGGAGAAGGTTGCGGCGCTAGAGGCGGGGTTCGTCGGCGGCGTCGGCGGCCGCCGGGAGGTGGAGGCGGCGACGGAGCGGAGGCCACGGAGAGGCGGATGGAGAGGAGGGAGTGTAGGGGTTCGTAGCATGGAAAACAAAAATTTTCTATCGCATACAAACAAACAAGCCAAGATCTATCTACTAGATTGTAGCAACGAGTCGAAGGTATAACTTACCCTCGAAGATTCCAAAGCGTTTAACGAGAGCGGATTCTCGTGGGTGATGTAGTCGTACTCTTCCCGATCTCAAGATCGTGTAGACGATCCTTCCAGCGCCACGTTCCAGCAGCGCTCCCGCAGTCGGTCACACGTTCGGTACTCGACGAAGACCTTCCTCTCCCTTGTTCCAGCAGGCAGCGGAGGTTGTAGCACTCTCCTCGCGATTCCTAAAGACAACGGGCGTGGTACCTAAGTAGAGGGAGATCCCAGAGGTTCGCCTTAAGCTGGTGCGAGTATGGTGGAGCTTATGAGAGAGAGGCTATTAGTGGCCTAGTAATTAGACACACCAATTAGAGGGCTCTAAACCAATTAGAAGGCTCTAAACTGTTGGCTAAAGCAATTAGAAGCTCTAAACCAAAACAGCTCTAAACCGGAGATCTAGAGTAGAAAGTTATGTGTCTATGGGAGGAGCCCGCCTCCTTTTATGGGAGGGAGGTCCTTGGCGCCAGGGAGGAGGAGTCCCTCCCCAACTCGGCCTAGGGTTGCTGGCCCTGGAGTCCTACTCCTCCTCCAAAGTTGGTTCAACTCCTCTTGCTTGTTTCCCAGCTTGTTTTGGCGCTTGACTTTCAAACGGACATTTGACTTTTCTGTTTTAGGATTCAATTTAATCCTTTATTTGGGACAGCAATAACACTTAGTACATGATGCAATCATTCAATGAGCAATGACACATTCATGTACCCTCCCGGTCTTGGGACAATCCGAACCTTCTAGAACATTCCCATGAAAACACCTAATCATTCCCGAACTCAAACGGGACTTTCCTTATATGAATCTTATTCTCCGGACCATTCCGGATCACCTCGTGATATCCGGATCCCATCCGAGACTCAACAACATTCGGTCTCTTTCTCATAATACCATAACTACTCAAACAACGTCGAATCCTTAAGTGTGTCTCCCTACGGTTCGTGAATTATGCGGACATGATCGAGACACTTCTCCGAACAATAACCAATAGAGGAATCTGGAAATTCATATGGCTCCCACATATTTCTACGATTACTTTGCGATCGAATGAACCACTTACATACGATACCAATTTCCCTTTGTCTCACGATATGTTACTTATCCGAGGTTATGATCGTCGGTATCTCTGCATACCTAGTTCAACCTCGTTTACTGATAAGTACTCTTTTCTCGTTCCCGTGATATGTGATCCCTTGTGACCAAGTCACATGCTTGCAAGCTAATTGGATGACATTCCACCGAGAGGGCCCAGAGTATATCTATCCGTCATGTGGATGGACAAATCCCACTCTTGATCCATGTGTCTCAACCAATACCTTCCAACACTCAATGCCACTTTTATAACCACCCGATTCGGTGTGGTGTTTGATGTCATCAAAGTATCCATCCAAGAAAGGTGATATGCATGATCTCATGGTCGAAGGAATTAGGTTACTATGTCGAAAGCATATAGCAATTGAACTAATGAAATGACTTGATCTTTATGCTACGCTTATCTATAGGAGTATGTCCACCATATCATTCTCCTAACGATATGATCTTGTTGTTGATAACATCTCAATGTTCATGATAGGGAAACCACAATCATTAATCAACCAACAAGCTAGTGAAGTATAGAGGCTATACTAGGGACTTCAAATTAAGTTTACAAATCACACAAGTATCAATGTTTCCTTGTTAATACTATTATAGCATGAATGTAAACATTTATCATAAACACAAAGATATAATAATAACTACATTTATTATTGCCTCTAGGGCATATCTCCAACAGTCTCCCACTTGCACTAGAGTCATCTAATCTAGATTACATGGTAATATACCGAACACCCATGGCGGTTTGGTGTTGGTCATGTTTTGCCCTCGGGAGAGGTTTAGTCAACGGATCCGCCACATTCAGATCTGTGTACTTTGCAAATCTTTATATCCCCATCGGATATGTTCTCGAATAGCGTGAAAACGCAGCTTGATATGCTTCACTTCTTGTGTGACCTTGGTTCTTGCGCATTGGCTATGGCGCCCATGTTATCACAGAGATAGACATTGGGTCCAAGACTTGGAACCACACCCACTGTAATGAACTCCTTCATCCATATCGCTTCTTGTGAAGCCTCAAGCGACCATGTATTCCGATTCAGTTGAAGATCTCGCCACAACTTTGCTTTGCACTCCTCCATTAAGCCGCACCATTCAAAATAAATACGTATCCAGATTGTGATTTAGAATCATCCGGATCGGTGTTCCAACTAGCATCGGTGTAACCATTAACAACGAGCTGTTCATCACCTCCATAAGAAAGAACCATATCCTTAGTTCTTCTCAAGTACTTAAGGATGTTTTGATCATTGTCCAATGATCCACTCTGGATCACTTTGATATCTGCTAGTTAAACTAACAGATATGCAATGTCGGGTCTAGTACATAGCATGGCATACATTAGAGATCCTATGGTGAGGCATAGGAGTCTTACTCATCCTTTCTCTATCTTCTGCCGATGTCGGACTTTGAGTTTTACTCAAGGTCGTATTGAGCAACATGGGCAAGAACCCTTTCTTGCTTTCCTCCATTCCAAATCTCTTTAGAACTTTGTCCAAATATGTACTCTGTGACAATGATATTTGGCGTTTCGATCTATCTCTATAAATCTTTATGCCTAATATGTAAGCTGCTTCGCCAAGATCCTTCATTGAAAAACTATTATTCAAATATTCCTTGACACTATTAAGAAGGTCTACATCATTCCCAATCAACAATATGTCATCCACATACGATTAAGAATGCTCTGAGCTCCCACTCACTTTCTTGTAAATACAAGCTTCTCCATAAGTTTGTATAAAACCAAAACTTTTGATTACCTTATCAAAACGTTGATTCCAACTTCGGGATGCTTGCTTCAATCCATAGATGGACCGTTGAAGTTTGCATACCTTGTTAGCATCTATAGGATCGACAAAACCTTTGGGTTGCATCATATACAACTCTTCATCAATGTCTCCATTGAGGAATGCTGTTTTGACATCCATCTGCCATATCTCATAATCATAATATGCAGCGATTGCTAACATAATCCTCACAGACTTTAGCTTCGCTACCGGTGAGAAAGTCTCATCGTAGTCAACTCCTTGAATTTGTCGAAACCCTTTTGCGACAAGTCGAGCTTTATAGATGAACATTACCATCAGCATCTGTTTTCTTCTTGAAAATCCATTTGTTCTCGACAGCCTTCCGACCATCCGGTAAGTCCACCAAAGTCCATACTTGGTTTTCGTACATGGATCCAATCTCGGATTTCATGGCTTCTTGCCATTTATTGGAATCTGGGCTCATCATCGCTTCCTCATATGTCTCGGGGTCATCGGTGTTGTCCACCACCATGACATTCATAACGGAATCATACCAATATGGAGTGGTACGAGTTCTCGTTGACCTTCGAGGCTCTGTAGCAACTTCAGTCGAAGTTTCATGATCATCATCATTAGCTTCCTCTCTTATTGGTGCAGCACCACAGAACTTCTTCCGGTCGCTGCTACTGCAATTTCGAGAGAAGGTTCAACAACCTCGTCGAGTTCTACTTTCCTTCCAGTCACTTCTTTTAGAAAGTCCTGCTCTAGAAAGGATCCATTCTTAGCAACGAATGTTTTGCCTTCGGATCTATGATAGAAGGTATACCCAATAGTTTCCTTCGGGTATCCTATGAAGACGCATTTTTCCGCTTTGGGTTCAAGCTTGTCAGGATGTAACTTCTTTACATCGGATTGGCTTCTCCAAACTGTAAGGAACTACATTTTAGGTTTCTTCCCAAACCATAATTCATACGGTGTCGTTTCAACGGATTTAGATGGTGCCCTATTTAAAGTGAATGCGTCGCTTTCTAATGCATAACCCCAAAATGATAGCGGTAAATCAGAAGTGACATCATAGAACGAACCATATCTAAGAGAGTTCGATTATGACGTTCGGACACACCATTACGCTGTGGTGTTCCCGGCGGTGTCAATTGTGAAAGTATTCCGCACTTCTTTAAATGCTCGCCAAACTCGTAACTTAGATATTCACCTCCACGATCAGAACGTAGAAATTTAATCTTCTTGTTACGTTGATTCTCTACCTCACTTTGAAACTCCTTAAACTTCTCGAAAGTTTCGGACTTATGTTTCATGAAATAGATATATCCATATCTACTTAAGTCATCTGTGAAGGTAAGAACATAACGATAACCACATGACGCTACACTCATTGGACCACACATCGGTATGTATGATTTCCAATAAGTCCGTAGCTCGCTCCATCATACCGAAAATGGAGTCTTAGTCATTTTTCCCATCGACATGCTTCGCATCTTTCAAGTGATTCAAAATCAAGTGATTCAAGAAGTCCATCGAATGGAGTTTCTTCATACGTTTCACTCGATGTGACCAAGACAGCGATGCCACATATAGGTCGAATTATCGCTGATTTCAAACGTTTAGCCTCAATGTTGTTGATATGTGTATTTCCACCATCGAGATTCAATAAAATAGACCATCTATCAAAGGTGCATGTGCATAAAACATATTACTCATATAAATAGAACAACCATTATTCTCGATTTAAACAAGTAACCGTCTCGCAATAAACAAGATCCCGATATAATGTTCATGCTCAACGCAGCACTAAATAACAATTATTTAAGTATAAAACTAATCCCGATGGTAGATGAAGGGGTAGCGTGCCGAGCGATCACATCAACCTTTGATCCGCTTCCCACGCGCCGTCACCTCGTTCTTCGCTAGCTTCCGCTTATTCTGCAAAGCTTTGAGTTACAAATATGAGCAACCGAACCAAGATTCAAATACCGAGCACTACTACGAGTACTAGTGAGATACACATCAATAACATGTATATCGGATATACCTTTCTTCTTGATGTTGCCGTTCTTCGATCCGCCAAGTACTTTGGGCAATTCGCTTCCAGTGACCTTCTCCTTGCGAAAAGCACTCGTTTCGTGCTTAGGTCCAGCTTTGGTCTTCTTCGGCGTGGTAGCTTTCTTACCACCCTTCTTGAAGTGTCCCTTTTGCTTAGACTTGCCTTTCTTGAATTTGGTGGTCTTATTGACCAACAACACTTGGTGCTCTTTCTTGATCTCCACTTCGCAGATTTCAACATGGCAAAGAGTTCGCAACGTCTTGTTCATGTTACGCATGTTGTAGTTCATCACAAAGTTCTTGTAACTTGGTGGTAGTGATTGGAGGACACGGTAAATCCCAAAGCATTAGGAATCACTATACCCAAGCTTTGAAGTTTGTTTGCATGCCCGGACATCTTAAGCACATGCTCACCACGGAGCTGCCTCTTCCATCTTGCGCTTAAAGAACTTTTCGAAGCCTCATAGCTTTCAATTGCCGCATGAGTCTCAAAAATCAATTTGAGATCCTCGACAATATCATATGGGTCGACTCTTCAAACCTTTTACAAGCTCCGATTCTAAACCATACAAGATAGCACCTGAACTATGGAGTCTTGATTCTTCCGAGCGAGGTAAACATTCTTTACTTCATCGGAAGCATCACCGCAGTGGGTCACCATGTGCATCCAGACATAGGTCAAATTACCACCGTGAGGACAATCCTCAAATTGCGGAACCAATCCATGAAGTTGCTTCCATTGTTTTTCAACTTTTCTTTCTCTAGGAGCATTAAAATTGATGGTAGGGGCTGCCATTGATCTACAACATATTTGCAATAGTTTAGACTAAGTTTATGACAAATTGAGTTCAAATTAATTAATGAAATTAAACTAGGTGAACTCCCACTCAAAACAACATCCCTCACATTGTTTTAGTGATCACACGAACCAAATCCACTACATCAACACCGATCATCACGAGAGTTGATATAGTTTCAATGGCGAACAATCATCATGTTCATCATATCTACTATACGATTCATGCTTTACCTTTCGGTAATCCGTGTTCGAGACCATGTCCGTACATGCTAGGCTCGTCAAGATCAAACCTTAGTTTCGCATGAGCAAATCTGGCTTGCTCACGTTGTATACACTTGCGTAATCTAGAACACCCGATCATCACGTGGTGCTTCAAACAACAAGCTTTAGCGGTGCTAACTAAGGGTGAACACTTTATGATTTGAAATTGTTGTGCATGAGGGATCATCTTATAATGCTACCGCTGCCTACTAAGCAATACAAGATGCATAAAGGATTAACATCACATGCAATTCAATATATATGTGATATGATATGGCCTTTCTTCTTCGTGCCTCCGATCTCCATCTTCAAGCACGAACATGATCTCCATCATCACCGCATTGCATCAAGGTCAATGACGCTTCTCCATGGTTGTCGCCCACGGCTTCAACTATTACAACTACTTTGAATAGACACGCGGGTCTTAACATAAATTAAAGACAACCATATGGCTCCTGGGTTGTCGACTTACAATAAGGAACATTGCATACATCGAATATAATCACAATCATGGCCATATCAAATCATCGACACCCTGCAAAACAAAGTTAGACGCTTCTACTTTCTTTGCATATTTTACGTGGTTTGGGGCTTTCAATAAGTGTCGTTCTAACTTACGAACAAGAACCACAACATTGATACTAGCATTGTTGATCACCCGTTGTAAATTGGATCTTAACTATGCTAGGAGAAACATGCACCCATAAAGCCACTTATGCAATACAAGTTACATGTCAAGCGTGGAGCAAGTCTCATGAACGATGTCATGTAAGGTTAGCCGCCGCTTCATCCCAACATACCGCAAGATGCAAAGTACACAAAAGCAATCTACAATAAAAGCATCAACGCCCACAATGACCATTGTGTTCTACTCGTGGCAATGATCTACATATAGACACGGCTCGATACCCTTAGGGGTTCGTAGCATGGAAAACAAAAATTTTCTATCGCATACAAACAAACAAGCCAAGATCTATCTACTAGATTGTAGCAACGAGTCGAAGGTATAACTTACCTCGAAGATTCCAAAGCGTTTAACGAGAGCGGATTCTCGTGGGTGATGTAGTCACTCTTCCGATCTCAAGATCGTAGACGATCCTTCAGTATCGCGTTAAGAGCGCTCCATGATCGGTCACGTTCGCACGACGAAGACCTTCCTCTCCCTTGTTCCAGCAGGCAGCGGAGGTTGTAGCACTCTCCTCGCCATTCCGAGACAACGGGCGTGGTACCGAAGTAGAGGGAGATCCCGAGGCTTCATGGCGGTGCAGTATGGTGGAGCTTATGAGAGAGAGGCTATTAGTGGCCTAGTAATTAGACACACCAATTAGAGGGCTCTAAACCAATTAGAAGGCTCTAAAGCTGGCTAAAGCAATTAGAAGCTCTAAACCAAAACAGCTCTAAACCGGAGATCTAGAGTAGAAAGTATTGTGTCTATGGGAGGAGCCCTGCCCCTCCTTTTATGGGAGGGAGGTCCTTGGCGCGCCAGGGAGGGAGGGAGTCCCTCCCCAACTCGGCCTAGGGTGGCCGCCTGGAGGTCCTACTCCTCCTCCAGTTGGTTCCAACTCCTCTTGCTTTTCCCACAGCTTGTTTTGGTTTGACTTTCAAAGCGGACATTTGACTTTTCTGTTTTAGGATTCAATTTAATCCTTTATTTGGGACAGCAATAACACTTAGTACATGATGCAATCATTCAATGAGCAATGACACATTCATGTACCCTCCCCCCCCGGAGTGCCGGACAATCCGGAACCTTCTAGAACATTCCCGATGAAAACACCGGAATCATTCCCGAACTCCGAAACGGGACTTTCCTTATATGAATCTTATTCTCCGGACCATTCCGGATCACCTCGTGATATCCTGGATCCCATCGAGACTCGAACAACATTCGGTCTCTTTCTCATAATACAATAACTACTCAAACAACGTCGAATCCTTAAGTGTGCCTCCCTACGGTTCGTGAATTATGCGGACATGATCGAGACACTTCTCGAACAATAACCAATAGAGGAATCTGAAATTCATATGGCTCCCACATATTTCTCGATTACTTTGCGATCGAATGAACCACTTACATACGATACCAATTTCCCTTTGTCTCACGATATGTTACTTATCCGAGGTTATGATCGTCGGTATCTCGCATACCTAGTTCAACCTCGTTCTTGATAAGTACTCTTTTCTCGTTCGTGATATGTGATCCCTTGTGACCAAGTCACATGCTTGCAAGCTAATTGGATGACATTCCACCGAGAGGGCCCGGAGTATATCTATCCGTCATGTGGATGGACAAATCCACTCTTGATCCATGTGTCTCAACCAATACCTTCCGAACACTCAATGCCACTTTTATAACCACCCGATTACGGTGTGGTGTTTGATGTCATCAAAGTATCCATCCAAGAAAGGTGATATGCATGATCTCATGGTCAAGGAATTAGGTTACTATGTATCAGAAAGCATATAGCAATTGAACTAATGAAATGACTTGATCTTTATGCTACGCTTATCTATAGGAGTATGTCCACCATATCATTCTCCTAACGATATGATCTTGTTGTTGATAACATCTCAATGTTCATGATAGGGAAACCACAATCATTAATCAACCAACAAGCTAGTGAAGTATAGAGGCTATACTAGGGACTTCAAATTAAGTTTACAAATCACACAAGTATCAATGTTTCCTTGTTAATACTATTATAGCATGAATGTAAACATTTATCATAAACACAAAGATATAATAATAACTACATTTATTATTGCCTCTAGGGCATATCTCCAACAGGGAGGAAGGAGAGAAACAGGGGAGCACGGGGGTGGGAGGATGAGGACGACGGGGACGGTGTGGGCCAGGGGTGGGGCCGGCTGCAGCGGCGTGTGTGCGTCGTGTGTGGGCTGCGTGCGTGTGTGGATGGGATGTGGCTGGAGGGAGAGAGAGGAGAGAGAGGGGGGCAGGTGGCAGGTGGGGGTAGGCGGGGGGGAAGGGGGGGGGGGGGGGGGGCCTGGTGATAGGGGGGGTGGGGTGGAGGGGGTGTGTGGGTAGATAGGTTGGTAGCTGTAGGATTATGGGTGGGCCGTTTGTATTTTCTGGGGTGGTCGTTCGGGTCATTCGGCCCGTTCATTGCCCACTAAAATAATATAATTTTATTTAACTTTTGCAATAAGCTTGTGTAAATAGATTTTAAACAAACAAAATATCCGGGCGTCCGGGGTTTAATTTGAAATAGAAGGAGGGTAAATTTTAGAAAACGATTGTCTTTCGCAAATAGTTTTTAGGCAAATTAATATGCATGATGATGACGATACTCAAATGCAATGTGGCATGATGACATGAGCATGCGGTCATGATGATGCAATGCACAAAAACAACGCGATTTTCTAGTAGTGGTTTTGCGGGATGCCACAATTCGACACCACTAACAAAGGATCTCGCCCTCGAGATCCGCCTCATGGTACCGGAAAGGAAGGTCGGCGATCTGAATCTTCTCGCTTCATGTAGATCCTCGCGACACCACTAACAAGAGGTCGTTGTCCGTGATCGTCGAGAGAACACTCCGGGAAACAACATGTCGAAGGTAGAGGTAACAACAAATAAAGCCACCTCTAACTTCGATGGAAAGAGGGATCCGATGCATTCTCGTCCACTTCAATGTACAAAAGCGAATAGAAAGGGTAGTCGGCATGGGGGCCAATCCATCACGCACCCAAACTATTACTCTGCACAATCAGTAGAAAAGAGTGCAACCATTCTCGGAATCAGACTGAAGATCTCGACAAGCGAGGTCGGAACAAAGGAGTGATGCAGACTCTGCATCGGATCTGGCGTAGATGATGTCGTCGCGTCGGGAAACACCGGAAGCACAAACAAGGAACAAAGAATGGTACCACAGTAGACGGATTCCTCAGGCAGCTTGAACACCGGATGGTAGAACACCGTTATCAAGGAAGGAAGCGAAACCCTGAAGGTACGACGGAACCCAACCACGAGAATTCCTGGACTTGAAGAAAGGGACGAGAGCGGATTCAAAACACGTCGAGGTAAGAGGAGAATAGCAGAGGGTAAGGAGTAAAATCAGACCTAATCAGAACTATCCAACCGATTTTTGCAGAAATAGTTTTGACACTCTACTTCGGCCGTTAGCTAGGTTATCCTACAGGCTGGACTTGTGGGGTATCGAATCACGAGCTCGATACCACTCAGTAACACCCTCGAATCGGACCTATGCAAGTTTTAGCGAAACCCGCCAAACCCGCATAGAAAGCGATTCAAAGGTGCCCACCAGCACTTTCGTGCGGGTGGAAAGCGAAGTAATAACATTACACAACGTCCTCGATGGGACCCACGAGCAGATATATATACAACAATGACTCAATGAGTCAAGAATACGAGATATACGGTACAAAGATCCAAATCACCTTGAGAACGATACATGCGTCATTTACGAACAAGAAGCAAATGAGGCTAAGAGCCTCAAGAATAACCAATGGCGTCCATAACCACCTTGAGCCAAGCCGGAAGGGTAACCCCGCTAACGTCGTCGATCTCAAAACCTGCTTAAACAAAGGGGTGCCGACAAAGGGCAAAGGAAAAGAAGGAGCGTCGAGGCCAAGCAGCGAGGCTAGAATTCGCGATCCTCGCCTACAAAGGTATGGTGGATCAAGCGGCGGCAGCATGCACTAAACAACCTATAGAGACTCGATACAACTGGCGGCTATCAGAGAGGGGTAAGAAAGGCCTATTCGGATCCAACCTGATACTACCATCAAACAAACTCATCCTGGCTTTTCCCCCTCGAGACCAAACGAGGAAGTCAACCGAGGAACTCACACAGTTGGCAGTTTTACTTATTCAGTTATCGTTGCAGCAATTACTAGTCAGGTTTAGATAATCATCCTGATAAAATAAGCAATGGGCACTTTTAGTTAATCATTCCGTTGTAGTTGCAACACTTACTAGTCAGATACAGTTAGTATGAGATAAACCCAATACCCAGCAGTTGTTGGTACTTTTATTTAGCCATTCCGTTGTAGTTGCAATACTTACTAGTCAGGTACAATGGTCGCAAGCGACACTCCAAACAGGCAATTGTTGGCAGTTTTATTTAGCCATTCCATTATAGTGAAGCTGATTACTAGTCATTATAAAGTCAAATTTATAGTACTACTTTAGTTATGCTTGTCTATGGTCGAGGTACTGTGCTCCAAGTCGTCCATAACCGCGGACACGGCTGAAATGGATCGTATGGGCACCTAGAGGGGGGCTGAAATGGATCGTATGGGCACCTAGAGGGCGCAGAGGCGGCAGCGGAGCATGCTGGAGAGAGGTGGCCGGGGCGGCGCAGGACTCGGCCGTGGGAAGACGGGATGAGCGCGGAGGCGGCGAGGAGGATGGCCCAGGGCGGTTGGCGAGGGTCGGCCATGGCGGTTGGCCTGCAAGGGAGGCGGGACGCAGTTGACGCAGGCTCGCACGCCAGCGGAGAGGTCGGGCGGCGGATCTGGCGGCAGCGGTTGCCGGAGGGCAGCGGCGAGAAGCGGCGAGGGGCGGTGGCGACGGCGGCAACCTGGGTGGCCGGCGGGCAAGCCATGGCGAAGGGATCCGGAAGGAGGCGGACGAAGCGCAGGAGGCGGCGTCAGCGTCTTGCGAAGGTGCTGGCGGTGGCGGCGAGAGAGCGCCTTGAAGGGAGCAGAAAGGCGCAGCCGGCGGCGAGCGACAGGCTGCGACGGAGAGCTCGCAGGGGGTAGAGGAGAAGGTTGCGGCGGAGGCGGGGTTCGCCAGCGTCGGCAAGCGGCTTACTGAAGGTGGAGGAGGCGGCGGCCGGAGGCGGCGCTTCGCCGAGAGAGGGATGGAGAGGAGGAAGGAGAAAGCAGGGGAGCGGGGTGGGAGGATGAGGGACGGGGGACGGTGTGGGCTGGGGTGGGGCCGGCGTGGCGTGTGCGTGTGGGTGTCAATGCGTGTGTGGATGGGATGTGGCTGGAGGGAGAGAGAGGAGAGAGAGGGGGGCAGGTGGCAGATGGGGATAGGCTAGGGGGGAAGGGTGAGGTGAGGTGGCGCCTCGTGATAGGAGGGGGTGAGGTGGAGGGGGTGTGTGGGTAGATAGGTTGGTAGCTGTAGGATTATGGGTGGGCCGTTTGTATTTTCTGGGGTGGTCGTTCGGGTCATTCGGCCCGTTCGGCTGCCCCACTAAAATAATATAATTTTTATTTAACTTTTGCAATAAGCTTGTGTAAATAGATTTTAAACAAACAAAAATATCCGGAAGCGTCCGGGGGTTTAATTTGAAATAGAAGGAGGGTAAATTTTAGAAAACGATTGTCTTTCGCAAATAGTTTTTAGGCAAATTAATATGCATGATGATGACGATACTCAAATGCAATGTGGCATGATGACATGAGCATGCGGTCATGATGATGCAATGCACAAAAACAACGCGATTTTCTAGTAGTGGTTTTGCGGGATGCCACACTTACATATCAATTTTCACAAGTCTCACCTAATACCAATAAATCTGGCAGACAACATCACTAAGGAAATTGCAGATATGTTGGGTTGTTCAATTGCCAAAATGCATTTCACTTATTTGGGGCTCCCTCTTGGCACCACTAAGCCCAAAGTGTATGATCTTATGCCACTGATTGATAGGGTTGAGAGAAAGGTGTCTGCATCATTCATGATGATGTCTTATAGTGGGAGAGTGAATGTGATTAACTCCTTACTGGCTTCAGTTGCAACCTTCACAGTGTGTGCAATCAAATTACCAGATAAGATTGTGGGGCACATAGAGAAAATTCAGAGACATTGTTTGTGTAATAAAAAACTGAAGAAGGTGAAAAATGCAACTCTCTTGCTGCTCGGGACATGATTTTGTTGGAATTATGCTCTAGAGGCAATAATAAAGATGTTATTATTATAATTCTTGTTCATTATAAAGTTTATATTCCATGCTAGAATTGTATTAAGCGGAAACCTTGATACTTGTGTGGTTTATGAACAACACTGTGTCCCTAGTATGCCTCTATGGACTAGCTCATTGATTAATGATGGTTAAGGTTTCCTAACCATAGACATGAGTTGTCGATTAATAATGAGATCATGTCATTAGGAGAATGATATGATGGACAGACCCAAATTAAGCAGAGCAATTAGATCGTTTCGTCGTGTTCATCTTTGCGAAGCTTTTTCCTATGTCAAGTATTGTATTCCATAGACCATGAGATAATACAACTCCCTGGTATCGAAAGAAATCTTAGAGGTCATCAAACGTCATCCTATGTGAGGCTGATCATAAAGGTGTCTCTCAGGTGATCGTAAAGTACTTGTTGGGTTGTATGTATCGAGATGGAATTTGCCCCTCCCGAGTCGGAGAGATATACTTTGGACCCACTCGGTAATCGATATCAACACCGCTTGCAAGCACGTGGTTAAGGAGTTAATCACAAAGTGATATTGGATTACGGAACAAGTAAAGTACTTGCTGTGAACGAGATTGAACTAGGTATGACGATACCAACGATCGAATCTCGGGCAAGTAAAATATCGCGTGACGAAGGGAATACATATATGGGATTAATTGAATCCTGGCATCATGGTTCATCCGATATGATCATCTATGAATATGTGGGAGTCAATATGGTTTCCAGATCCCGCTGTTGATTATTGATAGAAGATCATGTCTGCATATTCTCGAACCCGTTGGGTCACACACTTAACATGCATCGATGCTAGGATAGAATGGATAATTGGTTTATGAGTTTTTGTTCGGAGTATTGGATGAGATCCAGGACATCACGAGAGGTTCCGGAATGGTCCGGAGAATAAGATTCATATAAAGGAAAGCAGTTTTTTGGATTTCAGAATCGTTTTGGGGTTTATCGGTATTGTACCGGAAGGTTCTAGAAGGTTCCGGAGTGGGACCAACGTGGGCCCACTTGTCGGAGGCCTGCATGGGCCTAAGGGGAAGTGCCCTGGCCACTTTGGGCCAGGGACAGAAGGCCCCAAAGGCCCAGCCGGACAGCCCTAGGGGAAACCCTAGGGAACCCTTCTAGAAGGAGGGGGGAAACTTGCCCCCCACTCCACCCTTGGGGCCGCCGCCCTAGGGCTTGGAGGAGGGGCCAAGGGGGACGGTCACCCCCCCTATATAAGGAGGGCAGGGGCGCAGCCTCCCCCCACTCCTCCAACCCTAGCCGCCAATTGCTGCCCTTCCTCTCTCTCTCTCTCCCGACTGCGCGTAGGTGAAGCCCTGCCGCAGAAATTCTCCACCATAAGCACCACGCCATCGTGCTGCAGATCCAATCTATCTCTCCACCATACTTGCTGGACCAAGGAAGGAGGAGACGTCACGACACCGTACGTGTGAATCTCTCAGAGGCGCCGCCACTTGCGGCGTAGGATCGGATCGGATCGCGAGGAGGAGACGGCGAGTACGACTACATCAACCACGTTCTGTTGAACGTTTCCGCTGTGCGATTTCTTAAAGGGTACGGAAATCTCATCTATCTATCTCGTTGATTGCATCTCCTAGATTAGATCTTGGCTTTCTTGTTCGCATCCGTAGAATTTTTTTGATTTACTATGCTGCGAAACCCTTCAGTGGTATCAGAGCTAGATCTATGCGTAGATGTGTTTCACGAGTAGAACGCAACATGCTTGTTGCGGGCGTTGATGTTTTCTGTTGCAAGCCTCTTGTTGTGTATTTATTATGGCGCGGCATAGTGAGATCGAAGCGGTCCAGGCCAACTTTACGCGACCTTGTTCGCGAGACCGGATCCGCACTTGACGTATGCTTGTTCCACACATGCGGCTGGTGGATGCTAGTTTCTCTCACTATAGTAGTCATGGGATTTACACCGGATGTTGGCAACCATGATATGTATGATGTATGCAATGATCATGTTTTGTAATATTTCACGACTTGCATGTCAATGAGTTCACAACCGGCAGGAGCCATATGGTTGTCTTTATAATTGTGTATGACCTGTGTGTCAACTTCTTATACGCCATGTAATAGCTTTACTTTATCGCTAAGTAGTTAGCAATAGTTGTAGTTGCTATTCGTGGTGGAGGCTATCATGGTGGAGTGATGGAGATCATGCTGGCGCGCACAAGATGGAGATCATTGCGTGGAGATTGGCTATACCATGTCACATAAAATTATATGCATGTGATGTTTATCCTTTTATGTATCTTATTATGCTTAGATCGCGACGGTAGCATTGTAAGATGATTCCTCACTTAAAGATCAAGATAAAATTGTGTTCTCCCCATGTATGCACCGTTGCGAAAGTTCGTCGTGTTCAAGCACCTCGTGATGATCGGGTGCTATAAACTCTACGTTCACATACAACGGGTGCAAGCCAGTTTTGCACACGCAGAAATACTTGGGTTTGACTTGACGAGACTAGCATGTACAAACATGGCCTCGGAACACACGAACCGAAAGGTTAAACATGAGTCATATGAATGATATGATCGACACTTTGTTGTCCACCATTGAAACCACATCTCTTCTCGTGAAGATCGGATTAGGTGTGGTGAATTTGGATCATGTTCACTAAACAACTTGAGGGATGTTGAATTTAGTGGGAGTTCATCTAGTAATTTGATTAAGTTGAACTAGTTATCATGAACATAGTCTAAATTGTATTTGCAAATTTTGTAGATCAAATGGCTAAGTCCAACTTCAACTTCAACGTTTTTGCTGAGAAAGAAAAGCTTAAGAATAATGGGTCTAACTTCACCAACTAGTTCCGCAATCTGAGAATCATTCTCGCTGGCGGACAAAAGGACTATGTACTAGAGAAAGCGCTAGGTGACGCCCCTGCTACAAATGCGCCGGCTGATGAAAAAGCTGTTTATCAGTCACGCAAAGATGATTATGGAGTGATTAAGAGTACCATGTTGTTTGCTATGGAACCAGACCTTCAAAATCGTTTTGAGGAGTTCACCGGGCCCTTTGAAATACTTGAGGAACTGAAAACCATGTTTCAGACTCAGGCCCGTTCTGAGAGATATGAGATCTCTGAGAAGTTCTTTAACTGCAAGATGGAGGAAGGGAGTTCCCTTAGTGAGCACGCCATTAAGATGTCGGGATACACTCAACGTCTTGAGCAACTGGAATACAAGATTCCAGAAGAGCTCAATATTGACAGAGTTCTGCAATCACTCCCTCCCAGCTACAAAGGTTTTGTAGTCACTCACAATCAAATTGGTTCCACTGATACGATCACTGAGCTCTTCGCTAAGTTGAAAGCTACGGAGGTGGATATCAAGAAAGATAATCATGTGTTGATGGTCAACAAGACCCCTAGCTTTAAGAAAGGTAAGGGTGCAAAGAAATCCATCAAGAAAGGCAGCGGCAAGCGTGTTGCCCTGCTGAGAAGAAGCTCAAGTCTGGACCTAAGCCAGACACTGAGTGCTTCTATTGCAAGGACAAGGGTCACTGGAAGCGCAACTGTCCGAAGTACTTAGAGGACAAGAAGGCTGACACCATTAAAGGTATATTTGATATACATGTTATTGATGTTTACCTTACTAGCGCTCATTGTAGTGCCTGGGTATATGATACTGGTTCAGTTGCTAATATTTGTAACTCGAAATAGGAGCTACGGAATAGATGGCGGCTAGCAAGGGATGAGGTGACGATGCGCGTTGGCGATGGATCAAAAGTTGATGTGATGGACGTCGGCACGCTCTCCTTAGTTTTACCTTCGGGATTGGTTTTAAACCTTAATAAGTGTTATTATGTGCCTGCGTTGAACATGAACATTATATCTGGATCGTGTTTATTGCAAGACGGTTATTCATTTAAATCGGAGAATAATGGTTGTTCTATTTATATGAATAACATCTTTTATGGTCATGCACCTGTTGTGAATGGTTTATTTCTTCTGAATCTCGAAATCAATGAAACACACATCCATAACATTGAGGCTAAGAGATGCAAAGTAGATAGTGATAATCCAACTTATTTGTGGCACTGCCGTCTAGGTCATATTGGTGTAAAACGCATGAAGAAACTCCATTCTAATGGACTTTTGGAGTCTCTTGATTTTGATTCATTTGACACGTGCGAGCCGTGCCTCATGGGCAAGATGATCAAAACCCCGTTCTCCGGTATAATGGAGCGAGCAACGGACTTATTGGAAATCATACATACCGATGTATGCGGACCAATGAGTGTTTCAACGCGCGGTGGATATCGCTATTTTCTCACTTTTACTGATTACTTAAGTAGATATGGGTATATCTATTTAATGAAATATAAATCTGAAACGTTTTAAAAGTTCAAAGAATTTCAGAACGAAGTGGAAAACCATCATAACAGGAAAATTAAATTTCTACGATCCGATCGTGGAGGTGAATATTTGAGTTATGATTTTCTCACGCATCTTAAAGCAAGTGGAATTGTTTCGCAACTAACGCCACCCGGAACACCACAGCGCAATGGTGTGTCTGAACGCCGTAATCATACTCTATTAGATATGGTGCGATCAATGATGTCTCTTACAAATTTGCCGTTATCATTTTGGGGTTATGTATTAGAAACCGCTGCATTCACTTTAAATAGGGCACCATCTAAATCCGTTGAGACGACACCATATGAACTATGGTTTGGTGCTAAACCTAAGTTGTTGACGAGGTTTGATCTCATCAATGCCCATTGTTATGGACTTGGGTTTTGGAGAAGATGGGGATGCTGGAGATTGTGGAACGGTTAGCAAACAAGCAACACGGGGACACAAGGTTTACCAGTTCAGGCCCGGAGAAAAACTCTGCTTGTGCGCTCTTGATTACGGAACCGAAGGTTCTGAGGTCTTGAGATGCAATCTGGCGTGGAGGTGTTTATGCGAAAGTATGAGGGAGAGATCTAGGTCGTGCCCTCCTAGCCTTTATATAGACTAAGGTAGGTCCCGGTCATAGACCTAGTCGGTTACAAGTTCTAGGGTTTTACCCCTTTGAATTTCCTATCTACGCTAGTCTTGCTCTCCAAGGATCCGAAGGCGTCATGGGCCTTGGCCACCCGAAAATCTTCATGGGCGGCGACATCCGTGGGCCTTCCTTGGCCGGACCAGTATCTTTGAGATCACGTGCAGTAGGGTATAACCATGTCAGTAGCCCCCGAGTGATCAGTCGAATCGTAGATTCGGCTGAGGACTCTTCAATCCTTCGGGTGCAACTATGTATTAACAGTATGTGTGTAGGGATTGTTGATGCGTGTGCCTGACTCACCCGACGGATCAGGGTCAGTTAACTTTCTTAAGACGAAACAACACGATCTTCCTCAGGTTCGAGTCCCTTAACTCGAACCCGGAACATATGCTAGCGTAATTCGACTCAGGTCGCGGAGGACTTACAGGAGTGTAATTCCAGTGAATTTAACTGATGTACCCAACGCGTCCGTCAGGATTTTTCATCATGCCTGTTGGCACGGATTATTACTAGCAGAGCGCAGTCGTGTGCGTTGCCAGGCCATCAGATGATATCTGTAGGTCTTATCTTTGTGTCGCAGACACAGCATCCGAATATTTATCACCGCGGAGGTGTTTCGGGTGGCCAAGGAGGACGCTGCTCACTTAGCGTTATATGGGGCAGAGTTGCCGAAAAGTTTTGCATGTTGATCCGAAGGATTGCAGTCGAAGAATTCATGGGGTGCGCGGCCAGCGCTCCCTATGGGAGTAGCCCCCGAGTGTCTGTTCGAGTCGTAGACTCGAGCGGAGACTTTAATTCAGACGTTGTTCAGTTGTAAGTCCGTAGGACACAAAAAAATTCGGATGCTTAAATCCATCCTCCCTATGGGAGTAGACCCCGAGTCCGTAGTGGAGTCGTAGACTCGACGTAGGACTCGAAGAAATAGTTCATTTTTATTCATCTTTCGGGTGCACGGTCAGCGCTCCTAATAGGAGTAGACCCCGAGTATTTGGTCGAATCGTAGATTCGAGTGAGTACTCCTAGCTTTGAAGCCGAAGAAATTGTAGTTGTTGCTAGTATAGCTTTTGATGACATCGGTGCTGACGATCAATGACCTCAAGCGTCTGCGTCAGAGGTGACTTGATCGATTTAACGTGGGTCCCACTTGCTGACCTTGAATTGACCGGTCATGTGTGGCGTGGAGATAATTACGGCGTCTCCTCGATTTCCGCGCGTAGTGGACGGTGTGGTAACGATGGTTTGTTGTGATCGACACGTGTATGGCTGATCTGCCGTTGGCGTTAGGTCTTCTTGATGGACGGTTGCCATGCATCGTCTTCGCCGTTATAATCATTGGAGAAAGCTGCAGTTTTTTTTCACCGCATCGATTCTTGTTTTCACTACCTCCTTGTGCTCCAGGAGCTCTTGCTGCGCGCTGGAATATCCTTCCACATTTCCTTCTTCCCTTTTGCGCTCTCACCGCCGGCGCCGTCGTAGCGCGATGGGGAAACCGAAGAAGTCCTCATCTGCGGTTGGTACCAGCGCCGCCGGAGGGAAGAAAGGCGCCACCACTACCAGTGTCACCGACGGTGGTTGGCGGCGATCAGAGACGCGGGAGAGTGACCTCCGCAAGCTTCGCGAGCGGGGCTTGATCCCACAGGATAGGGAGGCCGTCAGACTCCCCAGCAACGAGGTAATCCCCCGTCCCCCTGCTGGGTATCGGGTTATGTTTCTCCTTCGTTATTCGTGGATTTTCCTTCCCAGTCCACGACTTCCTTTGTGGGCTGCTCTTTCTCTATGGCATCCAGCTGCATCATCTTTCGCCCAATTCTCTTCTTCACATTGCTTGTTTCATCACTTTCTGCGAGTGCTGGCTCGGCATCGAAGTCAAGATTTTGGCCTCTTCCGGAAACTTTATTCCGTGAAGAGGCAATCTGGTTCGGATGGTGTTTATCCCATTGGGGGTTGCATCATATCCCTCAAGGCCAATATTCTTTTCTTTTCTTTCTCTATGTCTGAATCTGTCCAAGATCGGGCGAGGCGGTGGTTTACATTCGACTCCACAGTGGCTGGGCAGCATTTTGGTCTTGCTCCTTTCGACTCCTCCCAGATAATCGAGCCGAAAAGGTCCTGGAAAAACCAGATCTTGGATGGCGAGTCAGCGGAGATAGAGGCCCTTTACCGTCGGGTGGAGGATCTCCAGTTGACTCCTGAGAAAGAAGTGAACGGCGTGGATATTATCTGCACGTTTCTCGAGCGTCGGGTGCAGCCTCTCCAGGCTAGGGCGCACCCGATGTTTCTTTATGCTGGGCATCGTGATCCGACGAGAGTTTCGGCTGAGAAAATCTCCGAGGGAGATCTTGACAGGGCCCTTCGCTTGCTGCTGAAGTTCAAGGCCGGAGAAAAAATCCCGGGGAAGTCGCTGACTCCTCCGTTTTCTTCGACGCTGGCCGTTCCACAGGTGTAGATTCGTGCGCATAGCGCTTTTCGTCGACTGCATATTTATTTTCCTTTGTTTGCTAACAAAGTTCCTTATTTTTTTTGCAGAGCTTCAAGGTGCCGGGCATGGTGCCGCCATTGCCTGAATTATTTCTGGATGCTCCGGATAATGACATGGTGGATTCTGTTTCCGAACTGCCTTCAGCACGATCGCCGGCTGAAGAGGCCAATGAGTCGAGCGAGGACCATACTCGCAAACGGTCGCGAAGCTCCAGCGAGTCTTCGGATGCATCTACTCCTCCGACTCCCAGAAACCCTCTGTGCCTTGAGCGTCACAGTGACGAGCATGGAGGCTCTTCCTCCCCTTTTCCTGCCATTCCTGTGCAGGTTGTAGCGCCGCACCCGCCAGCAAAGCGGAAGAAGGAAGAAAAGAAGGAAGAGAAGAAGGGAGAGAAGAAGGGGAGAAGAGAGCCCGAAGGACTCCTCCTGTCTTCGACCTGAGCTCACTGGACTCGTAAGTTTCTTTTATACTGCTGTCTTTTTCCTGTTGACTTGGGTGCTTGTGATTATTATTTCGTGTGCAGGCATTCCTCCCACGACTCCTCCAGCGATGGTGCTCGGGAGATGATGGGAGAGTCGAAAGTTGCGTCTCCTCCTCCTCAGATGGTGGCTACCTCTGAGGGTGTTGCGTCGGTCCCTTCTCCGCAGGAAGTTCAGGTGGTTGCGCCTCAGAAGGCTGCGAGCGGGCCTTCGGAGTCTCCATCTGAGCATGTAAGTACTTCTGTTTCCTGCCACGGGGGGAGCCCCCGAGCGTCTGAAAAATTTTCTTGTCTTGTTCTTTCTTCAAGTCTTCGGGGGGAGCCCCCGAGCGTTTTCGTGTGCGAATTTTGCTTTTGTTCCTTCGTGTTGGGCGTAGCCCCCAAGTCCTTTTCCTTACTGGTAGTTCTTCTTCCTACAGCCTTTTGTGCAGGATGCCAAGCGACTGGTGCAGGAGCACCTGGAGCTGGAGGCTAACCTCCAACAGCTTCGAGGTACCTGTATGCTTTGGTGCTTCTTTCTTTCTGCATTATTGTCTTGCTTTCTGACGCTTGTATGTTTTGAATGCAGAGGAGCATAACACTTCCCTCCGTGAGATTGATGCTCTCAATAAGAGCCTTGGTCAGGCGGAGAAGAAGGCTGAGGACGTCGCTGGTGCGAAAGAGCGCCTTGAGCTGGAGCTGGCCAAGGCAGCCAAGGCTAAGGAGCGTCTGCAGCAGGAGGCCACGAATCGCGAGGAGCAGCTTGCCACTGATGCGACTGCGCGTGAAAGAGAGGTGGCGGGCAAGCTCATGGCTGCTACCAAGGCTGTTTCGGGTGAGTACCTTATTTTTGCTTCTGTCTTTTCGTTTTCTTGTCTTTATTCTGTGTTATTTTCTTCAGTCCTCTTTTTGTTTGTCTCAGATGCCACAGGCATCGAGTTTGACCGCAGCGCTCTAGAGCACGGGAGTGCTCTGGATGATGCTACTACAGCGGTCGAAGATCGCTGCAGCACCGTCGTCAGCTCCCTCCCAAGGCGAAGGAAGTCCTTGGTCGCTTCTACAAGGAGCTTGTCCCCAAGGGCGCGGCCCTTGATGATGTTGACGCCCTGGAGGAGGCTTTGTCAGCCGAAGCGCCTGCGGCGTGCAAGCGCAAGCAGAAGGGCATCGGCGCGTCCGTCGGGCTGGCGATGGCCTTGGCGGCTGGAGCGGAGCTGGACCTTCCCCAGATCACCTCCCGGATGCCGACGCATGGATGGATCCGAGGTAGCCTTTGCTACCTATTCTTCTCGCTACAAGCGATATGGGCCAAAGCTCATTGATCTGCTGTCCGAGTATGCGTGCGGCAGCAAGGGGAGGCCAAGGTGAGGCAATCCGGCTCCGAGGCTACTTAGGGTGCCGTGTCTTAGGCGCTGTAGCTGTAGGATAGTTTGTAGTCTTATTTTGCTTGTAATTATGTTGAGGAACAAAAATCATTGTGCCATGTAGTGGCCTTTATATGCTTAATAAATTTTGTTGAGTTGTGCTCTTCTCCGTCTGAATGTTTATGTCCTTTTCTTTTCTAGTGCTCTAGGTTCCGTCGGGTGCTGATCCCATTGACACCTCGCCTGCAACATGGCAGCGGCCATCTTCGGATGATTCATCACAACTTGCTTTTCTCCGAAACCGTGTTCGTAGTCTTGAGAAGGAGTTGCTTGGGGTGCGTGGCCACGCCGATGTTTGGAAGTCCAAGGCAGATCATGGTGCGGCCAGAGAGGAGTACTTGATGGCAGAACTGCTTCGGCTGTCTGAGCAGCTTCAATGTAAGTTATTCTTTGTTTCGAGCTGCAGCTCAGTTTTTCGGATGCGCCTGCTGGCCTTGCGTCTTTATGTTGTGCGAGTGTCGCAGGTGCTAACCTTGCTCCGAGGGAGGAGAAGGAGCGTGTCGCTATTCGGGTCAATTGCTTGACTCAAGAAGACATGGAAGCTGGCAGTTTCTTCTAGATGGATCATGACCGTGCCATGGCTCTGGCGACGGTGCAGGATCGCGTTCACCAAGTGTCGCGGGTGCTTCGTCAAGCATTTCGCCTCGTCGGTTCTGCATGTGATGTTTCCCCTGGATGTTGTGCCAACATCCATGTCCGGCCTTCTGTCTAGATTTCGGAGCGTGACTCGTGTCCAGGAACTGGTGAGGCAGCAGCTCGTCGCAGGGGTGAAGGCTGCGTTGTCCCTTGTTAGGCTGCATCGAGCTGATGTAGATCTGTCTATTGTAGCCGCTGGGCCACCTCTTCGACCGGATGGTGGCGAGTGGGATATGCGTCCGCAGTATGCGGCTGTAAGGCAGTATGCCGAACAGGTCGTAGATTTGTTTGAGCAGCGTGCTCAAGTTATTCTTCAGGATAGGCAGTACCTGTAAAAGAGATAGATGTAAAATTTGTATATTTCGACTAGGCGTGTTGTGCCCTTTGTTATAAAGGTTTGTTTGTTGTGAGCACGCAGTGCTTTGTTTGAGTACGTGTCCTTTTTGTTTGCCTGACGTTGTCAGCTACTCAGGTGTACACGTGTGATCCTCGGTCGATGAAATCGTGAGGTGGGGGGAGCCCCCGAGTGCGTTTGTAGCATAAAGTGAAGTTGCAAGTAGCAAACAAGATTTTTGGGGTGAGAAACTTAGCTTTATTTATATCGTAATGGAGGAAGTACATTGTTCGGCTGAATAGCCTTGGCTGAAAAGCCTTATTGAAAGTAAAGGGGTAGGTAACTATGGGTAGAATCGCAAGTGCGATGTTCCATGGGTTGGAGTATGCAACTCCAGACTCCATGTGCTTGAGGCGATAGGCGCCACCTGGGATGACCTCGGTGATGATGTAGGGTCCTTCCCATGGCGACTCGAATTTCTTCGGTCGCTCTTGCTTGAGTCGCAAGACGAGGTCTCCTTCGACGAATGACCTTGGGCGTAGCCGGCGGCAGTGGTAGTTGCGGAGACTCTGCTGGTACACCGCTGATCGAGCTGCTTCTACGTCTCTTGCTTCGTCAAGTGTGTCGATGGCATCTTCGAGTGCAGCCGTGGATTCGGCTTCGCTATAAGCGACGACCCGGGGGCCTGGTGGCTTACTTCGGCTGGTAGCACGGCCGCGGCTCCGTTTCTTAAAGTTTGGGGATGCGAAGCTTAGTTCAAGAAGTTGATGTCGGACAAGCTTGAACCCAAAGCGAAGAAATGCGTCTTCATAGGATACCCTAAGGAAACGATTGGGTATACCTTCTACCACAGATCCGAAGGCAAAGTGTTTGTTGCAAAGAACGGATCCTTTCTTGAGAAGGAGTTTCTCTCGAAAGAAGTGAGTGGGAGGAAGGTAGAGCTAGACGAGTTTATTGAACCTTCTCTCGAGTTGGAGAGTAGCGCAGCACCTGAAATTGTTCCAGTGCCGTCTGCACCAACAAGAGAGGAAGCTAATGACGATGATCATGAAACTTTGAACGATGCTACTACTGAACTTCACAGGTCGACAAGGTCACGTGCCACTCCTGAATGGTATGGCAACCCTGTCTCAACCGTCTTGTTGTTAGACAACAGTGAACCTGTGAACTATGAGGAAGTAATGATGAGCCTAGACTCTGAGAAATGGCTAGAGGCCATGAAATCCGAATTGGGATCCATGAGCGAAAACCAAGTATGGACTTTGGTGGACCCTCCTAGCGAACGTAAGGTCGTTGAGTGCAAATGGATTTTCAAGAAGAAACCGGACGCGGATGGTAATGTTACTGTCTATAAAGCTCGACTTGTCGCAAAAGGGTTTCGGCAAGTTCAAGGTGTTGACTACGATGAGACTTTCTCTCCCGTAGCGATGTTTAAGTCCATTCGAATTTTATTAGCAATTGTTGCATTTCATGATTATGAAATATGGCAGATGGATGTCAAGACTGCGTTCCTCAATGGCAACATTGATGAAGAGTTGTATATGATGCAGCCCGAAGGTTTTGTCAATCCTAAGGATGCTAGTAAGGTGTGCAAACTTCAGCGTTCCATTTATGGAAGCAAGCATATCGGAGTTGTAACCTTTATTTTGATCAAGTGATCAAGAGCTTTGGATTTGTTCCAAATTGCTACGAAGCTTGTATCTACAAGAAAGTGAGTGGGAGCTCGGTGACATTTTTAGTACTATATGTGGATGACATATTGATTATTGGAAATGATACTAATATGCTTAACGATGTGAAGAGTTATGTAACATCCCAAAGATTTAGGAACCTAACGAAGGGTAGATTTAGGATTATGTATTGTTGCATGCATCTATTTGTGAAAAGGTGGGTAAAATTTTCGCCAAAATAAAACTTTAAGTGATCAATGTTTCTTTCTTACTTTAAGATTAGATTTAGACTTAAAGGAGGATTATTATAAACTTTGATGTGATCTTAAAAGAAGTATGTGTGTTTTGAAATGGGTTTGAATTTAAAAAACTTAAGTGTTTGAATAATAATTTAAAAGATTTAGATATAAGATTTGAATCTTAAATTAATTAAGATATAGGTAGTATAACTTAAATCTCAGCAAAATAGAAATTATGAAATTCATTTTCATATTATAAAGACATAAACAAATTACAACAGAATAAAGAATAAGGATATTCTTTATTAATAATAATATAATCTTTATTACAATTGACTAAAATAAAGATTACAAGAACTATAAAAGAAAAATTACAAAGGACTAAGAAAATTACATCTACTAACTATCCTATATCTAAAACCTAAACTACATCTTCATCTTTATCTTTGAACCTGCAAAACAAAGATTAAACAGAAATAAAACAAGATTAGTGTTAGTAGATATTTCTCTCAGATATGTCAGTGAAGTGCACTTGACAATCTTATCATTGAGAAATGTTAAGGAGGGGCAAGTTTCACCAATATGAAAGATTTCATCTTTCATAAATTCCCAGCCAGAATACAAATGACAGCCAAAAAGGGACCAACTCACCAAGGTAAAAGTAGATTGGTAATAGTAAGTTCAAATTTTCTGAACCTATCCATATGTGCATAGCAGACACATAGGCTGCACACACACACAAGAATGCAAAGGGTGTGTTGTTGACTTCACAAGCACATCCAGATCAAACAAAACCAGAGCACAACCGTGGGGAAGCACCTCAGTGCAACACCACACCACACCACAGCCAGGGTGAACAACAAGTAAACAAAGAACAACAGCCAAACCAACCAACAGATTAACCCAAACATCACCAGGATGGTGACATAAGGAGGGGGATGAACCAGGCGGACAGCAAGGCCAAGCCCAGGAGCTAGGAGGAGCAGGCTAGCTCCAGATCAAGCACACGAGTCCAGCAAAACTAGATCAAGATCATCACCAACTTACTCCACAAATATCAGCTTTTGTGGTGAGTTTCATAAAACCTTCGCATGATCTAATCATCTTATTTAGAGAAAGGCATGTGTTGTTTTACAAAACAAACCCTTAGAAGACACCCAAGTGGGGTGAATCCATCATAGGGATTTCTGAAAATCTAAAGGCAAACAGCAAAGCACCAGAATCCAACCAGAGCTCAGAGCAACATCCTTGCTCTGGTTGTCAAACAATATTCTACAATTCAATCATACATATACCTATGATCTATTTCTAGGCACATCCCTAAAAGAAGGATAACACCTTAGAAACAAATCTTTGGGATCCATAGATTGATCAAGCTCACTATCATTTTTCCAAGCTATGATTCAATAAAGAATAGCTGGTACCACTACCAAGACTATCTAGATGAACCAATTAGATAAGATTTGAATCCCTAAGCCTCAGACCAACATCATTGGTCATAGGGAATTCAGATAAGAGCATCTCTATTTATGTTTCAAAGCCAAGATTATTTTAAACATAAACTAACCAAATCCATGGTTTAGAATCAAACTTGTGTGCCATACATGATGGTGTCACAAGAACAATCCATTATGAATTAGGAAAGATAGTAAATCATCATAGATTCAGACAATCAACTAACTAATCATTTTCCTGTTAACACAGGAATCATAACTAGGATATTTTTATGTTACACTTCACTGTTTGAGATCATGATGATCTCAGACCACATGTTAATTCCCAAACTAACACACTAGGACAGTAGTTATATCCTACCATAATGAGGACCATGAATCTAATAAATAGTAGAAAGATATAAAATCATTGGATTTACCAAGCATGTTTCCCATACAACCACATCATCTGAATCAGATGCAATCCAAGCATCAAATCATCTAGTAAGCCACAAGAAACATCATATATCATTTTAAGCAACAATCCTCAGGCCAATAAGCATTTAGCATGTGTATAGATCATCTAAACATGAATCAATTCATCCAGTACATGAACAAGCACATCACAGGAACACAAAAGGGATAATCATCCTAATCTGAATCAAACAGTAGCCAGAGAGGACACTACTAACATATAGCATCGAATCAACAAACACAGAGAGCACCAGGAGAGGGGAATCAAACTCACTGTAGGTCCTCGCTGAAGGATAGAAGAGGAAGCAGGGGGGACGACGACCATGGCGGCACGGGGAGCACCCCAGGGGGGGCGCTGCAACCCGCACGGCGCCACGACAACGACCCTGATCACGCCTGGAGGTGCAGAGCATCACCTCAACGCACGATGACCACGGTCGCACTTGAATCCATGCAAATCCCCAAACCCTAGGGTTCGGGACGGCATCGATCTATCGCTGGAGAGCCCTAGGCTCGAATCCAATAGGATAGAACGAACGGACGTCGTCGACAACCCCCTAATACACCACGGCGACGACCAGAACGACCGACGGCGGCAGGAATCGCCGGTGGCGGCATCGCCGGCCATAGGGTCGAGGTCATAGGAGGAGAAGATGAACTCGAGAGAGAGAGGCAGTGAGGAGTGGGCCGAGCTGGGCCGGACCCTTCGGGGTGGCTCTTTTGTCTAGTACTAGTGGGCCAACAGGGCCCAATAAGAATAACCAGTCCAGAAACAATTTCAGGCCTGTTTTAATAAAAAGAAAAAGACCAAAAATACCCCTGGACTTCATAAAATGCTAGAAATAAAATAAAAATCCAAAAATGATAAATAAAATATTTTTGGATTCACAAAAATCCAAACTACCCAAATAAATTAAAAGTATAAAATTTTAAACATTTAAATTTTATTAGGAATTTTGTAAATTTTATATTCCTTATGAAATTTTACAAAATTATTGAAAGGTGATAAAATTAATTAAAATTCACTTTCATTATGTATTAATACGTTAGTATTTTAGAAAAACACTAAATAAATATTTAATCAGCATTTTTAATGTATAATTGATAATTCCTAAAAGGATTATTAAATCAATAAAAAATCAAATAAAAGGAAAATAAAATAAAATAATTCAATATATGTTATAAAATATTAAAAAGTAATATTTATAAATCCTTTATTACTAAAAAGGGACTTTTTGGGGTAAATGCATATAAAAATTAAATCATGCATGACATTACTTGCATAATCATTTTGCTTCTTTAAATATTGTCCTTACCGGGCAATAATGATGTTTTTGTAGAACTAGAAGCTCAAGGTCCAGTGCAAGCATCAGACTTCACTACCTTGACATCACAAGGCAAATTCATCACTTGCTCATATCCTTTGAAGAGTCTTTATCAAAGTATTTGCAAATTGTGTGTTATCATATATGCTATAAAGAAATAAAATATTATTTTCACAAATAAAGAAATTATAGATATCATCCCAAGTGGTGATATGATGGAGCAATAGAACTTAGAGTTCTAATTGAAACAATGATGATCAAGTAGGGACTTAATAACCCCTAACATTAGTGATTCTAGCGCCGTATATTACGCGTTAGCCATGAGATTTGGAATGGGACAGAGAAGTCAGCTGTATCTTCTTCCTCTCGCATGAAGTCGGATGTGCAGGTCGTGGTTGTTATCCTCATAGCATGCATATTAATTGGTAATTCGTAGAGGATATGCAGCATATGGGTGGGAACCCTCAATGTCCCACGATAGTTCTGGCATCTAACGGTTTGTACAAGCCATTGTCGTAATTCATTATGTGGGCATGGTGTACACCAAGGAGGCATGCGGGGTCGCGGAGGGGGCAGTGATTGGCTTGGACCAACTACTGGGCCCCACATCATGGAATTGTGGACGGGAAAGTACGCCCGGTTGTGCAACAAGGAGTTGATCTGTCATGGGTAAAGTAACGCACCTCTGCAGAGTGTAAGAATTGTAACTTGTTACTCCCTATTCCGGGAAGGAGCTACGAACGCAGAAGGAAAGGAACTCCATGAAAGTTCTAGTCAACCTGTGAAGGCTGTCATAGTCTTTCAGAATAAAATCAATCTTTGAAGAAAGATTTACAAAAATTGCATAGTGCCAAGGATTTATAATCCGAGGTGGTAGTTAGAGCATCAAACTTCCCGCCTTGCATATAATGAACTTGTTGGGTAACGTTGTTACTCATTCTTTCCTTTGATCGCTTGCTTAGACTCTGCGGATTCCGAAGACGTGCCAATGTATGCAGCTGAATGCCAAGAAGACATGTTCTATGAGGAACCTGATCTATCCGGAGGAGTTGAAGGCATCGACTACGAGATCGCTACGGTGTCGATGAGAACGAGTCCAATTAAGGGTCTAGTTAGTAGTAACTAATGGAGCCGAGCAAAATGAGCTCTATAAAATAAGCTGTTGAGCCCCACTCCTAGTCGGAGTTGTTACTTTTAAATTTCCGCTGAACATCTTATATTTTGGTTTGTAAGTTGGATCTTTTGGAAGTCTTGAACTTCCGGTATTGTAATAATAATAATGTGTGTACCTTTGTAATATGGACCCGCAATGTTCCTGTTGTACCACTCTCAGGGATGTGATATTTACGGAACGGTGTTCTGTGGATGTCATGTCAACGACTATAGTGTACTACACATGCAGTGGTATGCTGGTTCACCGCAGTTGGTATCAGAGCAAATTGCTTTGACCTTAGGTTTGAAACCTAGTTAAGGGTATTACCTGTAGGAGATTTGGCAACGATAAAGAATTCTCTAAAAGTATTATAATGGGTATTCAAATGAGAATATTCCGTTATATATTTTAGTGCGATAATTCTTTGTTATGATGCAATATATTATTGGATACTAATCAAAACTATTTTTCTGATATACAGAGATATGGCACCAAAGTTTCCAAAACAGACTTTGGTAAGGAAAGAGGAGACTCTTGATGATTATCAAGGATCATTTACAGAGCAACTTCGTCAACTTCTAGTTAGCTTCCTAATTTAGTTAAGAAGCCTATACTTCTAGTTAGCTTCCTAAGTTAGCTTCCTAATACAGAGACTCTTGACTCGGAGCCTATACCGGATCATCTTAATTTAGTTAAGAAGCATCCTAAGTTAGCTTCCAAGTTTATGGACAGATATCAGACACTCGTTGTGTCTTTTTATAAGACTCATCAAGTGATTGTTGAAGACAAAAATGACATGTTAGAGGATCTAACTGATCTGGAAAGGAGGAAGCAGTTAGCATCCCAGATAGAGACAGAAGCAAGTAGTAGTGCAACACCTATCTTTAAGGATATACCTATAGATCCGGAATCTTTTACACCATATCCTTACTCACCAAGACCTGAACCTACACATGATCCTACTATAGATATGCGATGCAAGATTCACAGGGCTCAGAGGATGGTTCTGACTCAGAACTTCCTACTGAGAACTCGGATGGATGGAGAATGGGATCATATAATGGATCTCATGAACACCAGATGTCCACAGATGGTTCTGACAGAAATGTTGGACAATCTAGTTGGATGGGTGCAAGGATGAATCCTAATAACAGAAGTAGGAATACCATGCCAATAGATGATCAGGATGAAGAAGAAGAACCTGAGGAAAGATTGTTTGAACCATCAACATCTTCTCAAAGCCCAGGGAATATACATTATCTAGTATTCAATTATCTGGTCCACGAGAGCACCTAGGGAGCAGCAGGATCTGCGTATCTTGTTGAAAACTCTAGAGATGAAGCTGAGGAGATGCAGGCTGGAGATAATGTTGAATATGTTTCTGAATACTTTTCAGCTGAGCTGGAGGGAGTCGATGCGCTCAGGTTGAGTAATGACTCAAGTCCTGATACTTCAGATATAGAGTATGTTCCTTCTGGAAGGCCATTTGTTCCACAAACTGTGCGACGGTCAACACGTCATCACGGTTGGACCTCAGGCATGTATGATGAGCGTAGTTACTATTAGAAAGATACAACTAGACAGTAGTATCAAGCATCGTATTGTACTCTAGAAATAAGGTAGTTTTGTAAAATACCAATATGGTATATGTTGTAATGACTTTATATCATTATGATATTATATGTAAAATGCATATTTGGATTTATTTGGATCTTTATTGTGTGACTAGTTCTGTGCATAAAGTCGAGCTCAGAACACATGTGCATGATGTAATTATGAGTATTCGCTTTATGATGCAGGACTAGGGGGTCATGGATACGGGGGTAGAAATGGAAACTGAGCAGCAGCATATGGAGCATGAGGCCAAGGAAAAAGTCGATGCCGATACAATAAATCAAGGATCATTACCACCACCACCAATGAGGCCGTTAATGGAGCAGAACTTTATGCAATGTATGCAAATGATGCAAGAGACCTAGAACAAGTTCATGGAAGAATTGCTGGGTAGAGAAAATCAGAGGGCACCTGAAGGTGGAGGAGTGAGTTTATCTGATTTACAGAATGCAAGTCCGTTACCTTTTCCATCAGCTCCTGAACCAATGGATGCAGAAGACTGGTTAGCAGATACAGAGAGGAAGCTAAAAACTATAGGTTGCAATGATGAGGAAAAATTGAGGTACGCAACTCATCTGCTGACCGGACCTGCAGCATCATGGTGGGAAAATCAATTAGCTATGCAACCACCAGGAAGGGAGTTTACCTAGGAGGAGTTCAAGCAGATATTCCGTGAATATCATGTTCCGGAAAGCGTCACGGAGTTGAAGAGGAGAGAATTTGAGGAGCTTCAGCAAGGATATACTAGTGTCATGAAGTACATCCGGGAGTTTAGCCAACTGTCTCGTTATGATGAGGAGGATGTTAACACCAAAGAGAAGAGGAAGAAACGTTTCTTGCGTGGGTTAAATCCGTTTGTGAAGATGTAGCTAAGGTTAGCCAATGAGCAAACTTATCAGCAGTTGTTGGATGCAGCCATTACTTTTGAGGATGATTACAAGAATGTCCAAGAGGACCGGAGGAAGAGAGCCAAGAAGGAAACCAAGAGAATTCAGGCAAGCAAACCTAAACCTAACCTGGAGTTCAAACCCCAGAATAGGAATTATGGCAACAACAACAATAACAATAACAAGGGCAGTGGTGGAAATCAATCTAATCCGAGAAGGAATGTTATCTGAATAACCGTCAATTCGTGGCATTTCAGAGGAGTGCAAAAAGCTCAGAGTGATCTTACGCTTGTGGTCGGAAGGGCATATCAAGCGGATTGTCCGAGAAAACCACCGGAGGATGGCCTACCAAGGAGGAGGACAAGCCAAGGAGGAAATGGACATCCCAATAAAGGAGGAAACAATGGCAAGAACAATAATGGCAAGAGAAACCGACCTACCGGAAAACTGAAATGTGCAACCCTCAAGGAGGTGGATAATTTGGAGCATGCAGTAATAGGTACGCTCAATATCCTTACCAATCCCGGCAAAGTTCTATTTGATACTGGTGCAACTACTTTATTCATTTCTGAAGAATTTTGTGATAAGTTCGGGATTAGAAGGGCAACGTTAGAACGTCCTATGACTGTAGTTACGACAGGAGGGAATGTGATTGTACGCCACATAAAACAAGATCAGGTTATCTCGATCTGTGGTTGTACATATTTCACAGACCTTTATGTGATTCCTTTGAAGGGAATTGCAGTAGTTCTGGGGATGGATTGGATGATGGAACACGGAACTCAGATTAATTGTGAGGAGAAAACTGTCTCAATCAAAACTCCAAGTGGAGCAAGGATAGTTTACCAGGCAGATAAACACAATCATATCATGGTGGATCTGCAGTTGAACTCAATGAAGGAAGTTAAATTAGAAGAAATTCCTATAATTAATGAATTCCAAGATGTTTTCCCAATGAAATTACCAGGAATGCCACCAGACCGGGAGATAGAGTTCACCATTGACCTAATACCTGGTACAACACCAATAGCTCAGGCACCATATAAAATGGGACCCAAGGAGTTGAAAGAACTCAAGGAGCAAATTGATGAGTTAGCAAGAAAAGGATTTATTTAGGAAAGTGTATCTCCATGGGGAACACCAGTAATTTTTGTGGATAAGAGAGATGGTGGAAGACGAATGTGTGGCAATTATAGAAATCGAACAACGTGATTTATCAAGAACAAGTATCCTTTACCAAGAATTCAAGATTTGTTTGATCAAGTGAAAGGAGCCGGAGTATTTTCAAAGATCGATTTAAGATCCGGATACCATCAAATAAAAATCAAGCCAGAAGATGTTCCCAAAACAGCATTTGTCTCAAGATATGGACACCATGAGTATCTGGTGGTACCATTTGGTTTGACCAATGCACCGGCAATATTCATGAATCTGATGAACAAGATCTTCATGACATATTTGGATAAGTTTGTCATCGTATTTATTGATGATATTCTGATATATTCCAAGGATAAGGAAGAGCATGCTGACCATTTGAGAATAGCATTGCGGACTTTAAGAGAACATAAGCTTTATGCTAAGTTCAGTAAGTGTGAGTTCTGGTTAGATGAGGTAGAATTCCTCGGTCATGTGATGAGTAAATATGGGATTGCTGTGAACCATCTAAAGTTCATTCGGGACTAGAGTAGATCGCACCAACCAATGTGAAACAAATTCGAGGTTTCCTAGGAATGGCTGGTTATTATCGGAATTCATTGAAGGTTTCTCCAAAATAGCCGGACCAGTGACCAAATTATTAAGGAAAAATACACCATTTAAGTGGGATGAGAAGTGTGAAGCAAGTTTCCAAGAGTTGAAAACAAGATTAACCACAGCTCCAATCTTAGCAGTTCCTGAAACAGGGAAGGATTTCACCGTATAATATGATGCATCTAAAGAAGGTTTGGGTTGTGTATTAATGCAAGATCGGAAAGTAATTGCTTATGGTTCAAGACAATTGAAACCACATGAAGTCAACTATCCAACTCATGATTTAGAGTTAGCAGCAGTAGTTTTTGCACTGAAAGGATGGAGGCATTTTCTTTATGGAGCGTATGTGAGTTATACATCACCATAAAAGTCTCAAATATTTCTTCACTCAAAAGGAATTGAACATGAGATGTAAGCGTTGGTTGAATTAATTAAAGATTATGATCTAACAATCAATTACACCCCTAAAAGCAAATGTTGTAGCAGATGCTTTAAGCGTAAAGAGTGCGGATATTCACTTAGCATGAGAGTTACCAAAAGAGTTACAAATGGACTTGGAAAGATTAGAACTCCAATTCATCGTGAGAGGTTCTTGGAGGATTAGCGACTATGCGGTAGTTGCGTAACATGATAGTAATCTTAAGAAAGAAATTTTTACGCCAAGAAGAAGACCCTTTTATTAAGGAGGAAATTGAGGATATCTCAAGGGCAAAATCAGTTTTTCGCCTTGGAGATTATGGATCTTTATGGTTCCAAGATCGCTTATGTGTTCCGATGTGACCGAGATCAGAAATTTCATACTAAAGAAGCACATGTTACCCCATATTCTTTACATCCAGGGAGTACTAAGATGTATATGGATTTAAAGGAACTATTCTGGTGAACAACATGAAAAGAGATATTGCTAAATATGTATCTGAATGCCATACTTGTCAAAGAGTGAAAGCTGAACATCAAAATCCAGCAGGACCATTACAACTCTTAGAAATTCCTGAATGGAAATGAGAGGAAATAGGCATGGATTTTATCACAGGATTACCTATGACACCAAAAAAGAAGGACATGATATGGGTAATAGTGGACAGACTCACTAAGAGTGCACATTTTATTCCAGTGAATCAAAAGGATAATGCCGAGAAGTTAGTTGAAGTATATGTTAAAGAGATAGTAAGTAAGCATGGAGTACCCAAGAAGATCGTAACTGATAGGGGATCAGTGTTTACTTCAGCATTTTGGAAGCAATTGCATGAAGCACTTGGTTCAAAGTTAGATTTCAGCATGGCATATCATCCTGAGACAGGAGGCCAAACTGAAAGAACAAATCAAATACTAGAAGACATGTTGAGGGCTTGTGCACTAGATTTTGGAGGAACATGGGAGGATCACTTACCATTGGCAGAATTTTCTTATAACAATAGCTATCAGAGTAGTATGAAGGCAGATCCATATGAGGTTCTATATGGAAGGAAGTGTAGATCACCAATATGTTGGTATGAACCTGGAAGCAGCAAAGAATTTGCGCCAGATTATATCAAGGAGAGACAAGACATCATTGATAAGATCAGGGATAGACTGAAAATAGCCTGAGCGGCGAAAAGTTATGCGGATCAAAGCTGAAGATCATGGCATCCAGAAGTAGGAGATATGGTCTATTTGAAAGTAAGTCCAATGAAAGGAGTAAAAAGGTTGGGAGTAAAAGGGAAATTAAGTCCAAGATATATCGGACCATTCAAGATACTGAGTCAAAACATAACTATAGCTTATCCTTTAGAGTTACCATCAAGACTGGCTCAAGTGCATAATGTTTTTCATATGTCACAACTTCGCAAATGTTTGAAAGTTCCAGAGGATGCAATAACACATCAAGAGATAGAACTACAAGCAGACCTGACTTATATTGAAAATCCCTACAAGATTCAGGAAGAAAATTGGAAAAGATTGAGGAATAGGGCAATCAAATATTGCAAACTACAATGGGAACATCACCCTGAAAGGGAAGCCACATGGTATAAGGAAGAAGATTTAAGAAAGACTAATCCAGAACTATTCAGGTACATCTCTAACAAACTTCGGGACGAAGTTTAATTTAAGGGGGGAAGTCTGTAACATCCCAGCATTTAGGAACCTAACAAAGGGTAGATTTAGGATTATGTATTGTTGCATGCATCTATTTGTGAAAATGTGGGTAAAATTTTCGCCAAATAAAACTTTAAGTGATCAATGTTTCTTTCTTACTTTAAGATTAGATTTAGACTTAAAGGAGGATTGTTATAAACTTTGATGTGATCTTAAAAGAAGTATGTGTGTTTTGAAATGGGTTTGAATTTAAAAAACTTAAGTGTTTGAATAATAATTTAAAAGATTTAGATATAAGATTTGAATCTTAATTTAATTAAGATATAGGTAGTATAACTTAAATCTCAAAAAAATAGAAATTATTAAATTCATTTTCATATTATAAAGACATAAACAAATTACAATGAATAAAGAATAAGGATATTCTTTATTAATAATAATATAATCTTTATTATAATTGACTAAAATAAAGATTACAAGAACTATAAAAGAAAAATTACAAAGGACTAAGAAAATTACATCTACTAACTATCCTATATCTAAAACCTAAACTACATCTTCATCTTTATCTTTGAACCTGCAAACCAAAGATTAAACAGAAATAAAACAAGATTAGTGTTAGTAGATATTTCTCTCAGATATGTCAGTGAGGTGCACTTGACAATCTCATCATTGAGAAATGTTAAGGAGGGGCAAGTTTCACCAATATGAAAGATTTCATCTTTCATAAATTCCCAATGTAATACAAATGACAACCAAAAAGGGACCAATTCACCAGCCAAGGTAAAAGTAGATTGGTAATAGTAAGTTCAAATTTTCTGAACCTATCCATATGTGCATAGCAGGCACACATGCTGCACACACACAAGCATGCAAAGGGTGTGATGTCGACTTCACAAGCACAGCCAGATCAAACAAAACCAGAGCACAGCCGTGGGGAAGAACCTCACTGCAACACCACACCACACCACAGCCAGGGTGAACAACAAGTAAACCAAGAACAGCAGCCAAACCAACCACCATATTAACCCAAACATCACTAGGATGGTGACATAAGGAGGAGGATGAACCAGGCAGACAGCAAGGCCAAGCCCAGGAGCTAGGAGGAGCAGGCTAGCTCCAGATCAAGCACACGAGTCCAAAGAAACTATATCAAGATCATCACCAACTTACTCCACAAATATCACTTTTGTGGTGAGTTTCATAAAACCTTCGCATGATCTAATCATCTTATTTAGAGAAAGGCATGTGTTGTTTTACAAAACAAACCCTTAGAAGACACCCAAGTGGGTGAATCCATCATAGGATTTCAAAATCTAAAGGCAAGCAAAGCACCTGAATCCAACTGCACCTCGAGCAACATCCTTGCTCTGGTTGTCAAACAATATTCTACAATTCAATCATACATATACCTATGATCTATTTCTAGGTACATCCCTAAAAGAAGGATAACACCTTAGAAACAAATCTTTGGGATCCATAGATTGATCAAGCTCACTATCATTTTTCCAAGCTATGATTCAATAAAGAATAGCTGGTACCACTACCAGGACTATCTAGATGAACCAATTAGATAAGATTTGAATCCCTAAGCCTCAGACCAACATCATTGGTCATAGGGAATTCAGATAAGAGCACCTCTATTTATGTTTCAAAGCCAAGATTATTTTAAACATAAACTAACCAAATCCATGGTTTAGAATCAAACTTGTGTGCCATACATGATGGTGTCACAAGAACAATCCATTATGAATTAGAAAAGATAGTAAATCATCATAGATTCAGACAATAAACTAACTAATCATTTTCCTGTTAACACAGTAATCATAACTAGGATATTTTTATGTTACACTTCACTGTTTGAGATCATAATGATCTCAGACCACATGTTAATTCCCAAACTAATAGCACTAGGACAGTAGTTGTATCCTACCATAATCAGGACCATGAATCCAATAAATAGTAGAAATCTATCAAATCATTGGTTTTACCAAGCATGTTTCCCATACAACCACATCATCTGAATCAGATGCAATCCAAGCATCAAATCATCTAGTAAGCCACCAGAAACATCATATATCATTTTAAGCAACAATCCTCAGGCCAATAAGCATTTAGCATGTGTACAGATCATCTAAACATGAATCAATTCATCCAGTACATGAACAAGCACATCACAGGAACCCAAAAGGGATAATCATCCTAATCTGAATCAAACAGTAGCCAGAGAGGACACTACTAACATCTAGCATCGAATCAGCAAACACAGATAGAACCAGGAGAGGGGAATCAAACTCATCGTAGGTCCTCGCTGAAGGATAGAAGAGGAAGCAGGGGGGCCGACGACCATGGCGGCACGGGGAGCACCCCATGGGGGGCGCTACAACCCGCACGGTGCCATGACAACGACCCTGATCATGCCTGGAGGTGCAGAGCATCACCTCAACGCATGCCGACCACGGTCGCACTTGAATCCATGCCAATCCCCAAATCCTAGGGTTCGGGACGACATCGATCCATCGCAGGAGAGCCCTAGGCTCGAATCCAATTGGATAGAACGAACGGACATCGTCGACAACCCCCTAATACACCACGGCGGCGACTAGAATGGCCAACGGCAGCAAGAATCGCCGGTGGCGGCATCGCCGACCATAGGGTCGGGGTCAGAGGAGGAGAAGATGAACTCGAGAGAGGCGGTGAGTGGGCGAGTGGGCGGACCCTTCGGTGGCTCTTTGTCTAGTACTAGTGGGCCAACAGGCCCAATAAGAATAAGCAACCTAGAAACAATTTCAAAGCCTATTTTAATAAAAAGAAAAGACCAAAATACCCTCGACTTAATAAAATTCTAGAAAATAAAATAAAAATCCAAAATGATAAATAAAATATTTTGGATTCACAAAAATCCAAACTACCCAAATAAATTAAAAGTATAAAATTTTAGACATTTAAATTTTATTAGGAATTTTGTAAATTATATATTCCTTATGGAATTTTACAAAATTATTGAAAGGTGATAAAATTAATTAAAATTCACTTTCATTATGTGTTAATATGGTAGTATTTTAGAAAAATACTAAATAAATATTTAATCAGCATTTTTAATGTATAATTGATAATTCCTAAAAGGATTATTAAATCAATAAAAAATCAAATAAAAGGAAAATAAAATAAAATAATTCAATATATGTTATAAAATATTAAAAAGTAATATTTATAAATCCTTTATTACTAAAAAGGGACTTTTTGGGGTAAATGCATATAAAAATTAAATTATACATGACATTACTTGCATAATCATTTTGCTTCTTTAAATATTGTCCTTACCGGGCAATAATGATGTTTTTGTAGAACTAGAAGCTCAAGGTCCAGTGCAAGCATCAGACTTCACTACCTTGCCATCACAAGACAAGTTCATCACTTGCTCATATCCTTTGAAGAGTCTTTATCAAAGTATTTGCAAATTGTGTGTTATCATATATGCTATAAAGAAATAAAATATTATTTTCACAAATAAAGAAATTATAGATATCATCCTAAGTGGTGATATGATGGAGCAATAGAACTTAGGGTTCTAATTGCAACAATGATGATCAAGTAGGGACTTAATAACTCCTGACATCAGTGATTCTAGCGCCGTATATTACGCGTTAGCCATGATATTTGGAATGGGACAGAGAAGTCAGCTGTATCTTCTTCCTCTCGCATGAAGCCGGATGTGCAGGTCGTGGCTGTTATCCTCATAGCGTGCATATTAATTGGTAATTCGTAGAGGATATGCAGCATATGGGTGGGAACCCTCAACGTCCCACGATAGTTCTGGCATCTAACGGTTTGTACAAGCCATTGTCGTAATTCATTATGTGGGCATGGTGTACACCAAGTAGGCATTCGGGGTTGCGGAGGGGGCAGTGATTGGCTTGGACCAACTACTGGGCCCCACATCATGGAATTGTGGACGGGAAAGTACGCCCGGTTGTGCAACAAGGAGTTGACCTCTCATGGGTAAAGTAACGCACCTCTGCAGAGTGTAAGAATTGTAACTTGTTACTCCCTATTCTGGGAAGGAGCTACGAACGCAGAAAGAAAGGAACTCCATGAAATTTCTAGTCAACCTGTGAAGGCTGATTGTCATAGTCTTTCAGAATAAAATCAATCTTTGAAGAAAGATTTACAAAAACTACATAGTGCCAAGGATTTATAATCCGAGGTGGTAGTTAGAGCATCAAACTTCCCACCTTGCATGTAATGAACTTGTTGGGTAACGCTATTACTCATTCTTTCCTTTGATCCCTTGCTTAGACTCTGAGGATTCCGAAGACGTGCCAATGTATGCAGCCGAATGCCAAGAAGACGTGTTCTACGAGGAACCTGATCTATCCGGAGGAGTTGAAGGCGTCGACTACGAGATCCCCTACGGTGTCGATGAGAACGAGTCCACTTAAGGGTCTAGTTAGTAGTAACTAATGGAGCCGAGCAGAATGAGCTCTATAAAATAAGCTATTGAGCCCCTCCTAGTCGGAGTTGTTACTTTTAAATTTCCTGAACATCTTGTATTTTGGTTTGTAAGTTGGATCTTTTGGAAGTCTTGAACTTCCGTATTGTAATAATAATAATGTGTGTACCTTTGTAATATGGACCAATAATGTTTACATTGTACCACTCCGAGGGATGTGATATTTACGGAACGGTGTTCTGTGGATGTCATGTCAACGACTATAGTGTACTACATATGCAGTGGTATACTGGGTCACCGCAAGTTATTTGAATAAATGTTTTTCAATGAAAGACCTAGGAGAAGCTGCTTATATATTAGGCATCAAAATCTATAGAGATAGACAAAGACGCCTAATAGCTTTAAGCCAAAGTACATATCTAGACAAAGTTATGAAAAGGTTCAGAATGGATAAGGCAAAGAAAGGTTCATTGCCCATGTTGTCAGGTAAGATATTGAGCAAGGCTCAGTGTCCAGCTACGGTAAATGATAGAGATACTATGAGCAAAGTGCCATATGCCTCGGCCATAGGTTCTATCATGTATGCCATGCTATGTACTAGACCGGATGTGTCCAATGCTCTTAGTTTGACGAGCAGATACCAAAGTGATCCAGGAGTGGAACACTGGACAGCCGTAAAGAACATCCTAAAGTATATAAATAGGACTAAAGAAATATTCTTGGTTTATGGAGTTGATGAGAAGCTCATCGTAAAAGGTAACGTCGACGCTAGTTTCGACACCGACCTGGATGATTCTAAATCTCAGACATGATACATTTATATTTTGAATGGTGGAGCTGTGAGCTGGAGAAGCTGCGAGGAAAGCGTGATCGCGGGATCTACAACAGAAGCGGAATAAATGGCTGCTTCAGAAGCGTCAAGTGAAGGAGTTTGGATCAGGAACTTCATCATTGAGCTTTGTGTGGTTCCAAGTGCCTTGGACCCACTGGATATATTATGCGATAACACTGGTGCCATAGCACTGGCTAAGGAACCAAGATATCATCCAAAGACCAAGCACATCAATCGCCGTTTTCATATAATTCGAGATTATATAGCAGATGGAGATCTGAAGATTAGCAAAGTACATATGAATCTGAATGTCGTAGATCCGTTGACTAAACCTCTTCCACGAGCAAAACATGATCAACACCTTAATGCCATGGGTGTTAGATTGTTGCCAGATGTAAACTAGATTATTGAATCTAGTGCAAGTGGGAGACTGTTGAAATTATGCCCTAGAGGAAATAATAAAGATGTTATTATTATAATTCTTGTTCATGATAAAGTTTATATTCCATGCTAGAATTGTATTAAGCGGAAACCTTGATACTTGTGTGGTTTATGAACAACACTGTGTCCCTAGTACGCCTCTATGGACTAGCTCATTGATTAATGATGGTTAAGGTTTCCTAACCATAGACATGAGTTGTCGATTAATAATGAGATCATGTCATTAGGAGAATAATATGATGGACAGACCCAAATTAAGCAGAGCAATTAGATTGTGTCATCGTGTTCATCTTTGCGAAGCTTTTTCCTATGTCAAGTATTGTATTCCTTAGACCATGAGATAATACAACTCCCTGGTATCGGAAGAAAGCTTTGAGGTAATCAAACGTCATCCTATGTGAGGGTGATCATAAAGGTGTCTCTCAGGTGATCGGAAAGTACTTGTTGGGTTGTATGTATCGAGATGGAATTTGTCCCTCCCGAGTCGGAGAGATAAACTTCGGGCCCACTCGGTAATCGATATCAACACCGCTTGCAAGCACGTGGTTAAGAAGTTAATCACAAAGTGATATCGGATTACGGAACGAGTAAAGTACTTGCTGTGAATGAGATTGAACTAGGTATGCCGATACCAACGATCGAATCTCGAGCAAGTAAAATATCGTGTGACGAAGGGAATACATATATGGGATTAATTGAATCATGGCATCGTGGTTCATCCGATATGATCATCGATGAATATGTGGGAGTCAATATGGGTTTCCAGATCCCGCTGTTGATTATTGATAGAAGATCATGTCTGCATATTCTCGAACTCGTAGGGTCACACACTTAACGTGCATCGATGCTAGAATAGAATGGATAATTGGTTTATGAGTTTTTGTTCAGAGTCTCGGATGAGATCCAGGACATCACGAGAGGTTCCGGAATGGTCCGAAGAATAAGATTCATATAAAGGAAAGCAGTTTTGGATTTCTAATCGTTTGGGTTTATGGGTATTGTCAGAAAGGTTTTAGAAGGTTCGTGGGACCAACATGGGCCCACTTGTGAGGCCTACATGGTCCTAAGGGAAGTGCCTCGACCACTTTGGGCCAAAGGTAAGGCCCCAAATGCCTGGGCCAGCCCTAGGGGAAACCCTAGGGGAACCCTTCTAGAAGGAGGGGGGAAACTTGCCCCCCACTCCACCCCTTGGGGACGCCGCCCTAGGGCTTGGAGGAGGGGCCAAGGGGGTCGGACAGCCCCCTATATAAGGAGGGCATGGGGCGCAGCCTCCCCCCCCACTCCTCCAACCCTAGCCGCCAACTGCTGCCCTTCCTCTCTCTCTCTCTCTCCCAACTGCGCGTAGGCGAAGCCCTGCTGCAGAAATTCTCCACCATAAGCACCACGCTGTCATGCTATAGATCCAATCTATCTCTCCACCATACTTGTTGGACCAAGGAAGGAGGAGACGTCACTGCACCGTACGTGTGCATCTCTCGGAGGCGCCGCCACTTGTGGCGTTGGATCGGATCGGATAGCGAGGAGGAGACGACGAGTACGACTACATCAACCATGTTCTGTTGAACGTTTCCGCTGTGCGATTTCTTCAAGGGTATGAAGATATCATCTATCTCTCTCGTTGATTATATCTCCTAGATTAGATCTTGGATTTCTTGTTCGCATCCGTAGATTTTTTTTTGATTTACTATGCTACGAAACCCTTCAGATTTGCAGGCCAAAGAATAAAGGAGGTATTGGCATTCTCAACCTTAAAATTCAAAATGCAGGCCTGCTGCTTAAGTTCCTTCATAAGTTTTACAATAAGAATGATACCCCCTAGGTCTCCCTTGTTTGGAATGCTTATTACAATAATACTATTCCACATGCTACTGGGCCTTGTGGCTCTTTATGGTGGAGATATGTCTCTAGACTCTCCCATTTATTTAGAGGGGTAGCCAAAAGTACAATTGGTAATGGGGCCAATACACTGTTTTGGAAGGATCAGTGGTCTGACACTATTTTAGGAGAGAGTCACTCAGTTATCTACTCTTATGTGAGGAATGATGATATCTCTACCCAAGAGTTTCTAGCAAAATACAGTTTGACACATCTCTTCTATCTTCCTTTGTAGCCTGAAGCTTTAGATGAACTAAGAACAATTCAAAATAATTGCAGAGAGATACAACTCACTGAGCACTTACAAGACACTTGGAGTTATGTTTGGGGGGCCAAAGATTTCACATCCAGCAAATATTATCAGTATAATTTTAGAAACCTGAACCCACATATATCTTTCAAATTGCTGTGGAAATCAAAGTGCACTGCAAAAGTGAAGTTCTTTGGATGGCTTGTTACATTCGACAGTGAATACAAGAAACATGCTTAGAAGAAGGCATTATGCACTTGGGATGGATATGACTGCTTAATGTAGTCATACTACTGAAGAAACAATTGAACACTTGCTCTTCCATTGCCCTTTCAGTCAAGCTTGCTGGGATTCAATTAATATCTCCTGGTCTATGGCTAACTCTAGACTTCAGATCATTGAACAAGGAAAACAAAGCTGGAATAAAAAGCTATTTGTAGAAATTACTCTGCTTGGATCCTGAAACATCTGGAAGGAGAGAAACAACCTCTAGTTAGTTTAATAATGTAGCACCCCAAGAAAACCACTACTATAAAATCGCTGTTGTTTTTATTCTATGCATCATCATAACATCATCATTGCATATAATTGCCTAAAAATATTTTCTAAAAATCCTATTTTGTTTTCTAGACATTCCTCTTCCTTTCAAACCAAACCCTATATCATCTAGATCTTTTATTTCACCTAAAAACTATTTACAAAAGGTTTTATAATTAAAACTAAATAAAAAAATAATAATAAAACTATTTTTGTTCCGGGAAGGCAATCCAGTCCAAGGGCAGCCAGACTACCTACCCGGCCCACACACCCAAAGAACCCTAGACCTAATCCTAGCCCCACATCTAACCAAACCCTAGACCCTACACCCCACCCCACACTCCCAGCCTGGGCCACTCCCGATCCACCCCTCAGCACTTGCCCTCATGCGTCGAACCCACGATCCTCTCCTCTCGCTTTGGCCCCACCACTGCGCCACGCTTCACGCGATCCCTCCCTGCTCGATCGCCTCACCTCGCCCTCATGGCCTCTCTCACCAACCCCATAGTAGCAGCGTCGTGGCCCTTCTCTATCGACTGCCACCTCGCCTCGCTGCCTCCCATGCGAAAGCCTCCGCCAGGCCATTCCCGTCCTCTGCCACCCGCAGTCACTGGTCGCCTCCTCGAGCTTCCGCCACCTGTAGCCGCCTTCTCGGACAAGCTCCGTCGTCCACTCGCCGCCCGTGCTCTCTAGGCCGCCGGCATCCTCTCTCCTCATTCTCTCGGCTCTCGCACCGCCCTGTCCCATCCCCCGCCACCAACCTTCCCTCCGCCAGCGTCCAACAAGCTCACCGGCGCCCCGTCCTCTGGCCCGCACCGCCGTCTCACGGGCTCCCTCTCCTGCGGCCCGACCTCCCTCTGCCTTGCCTCATCGCGCTGCCTGCGGCGGCACGTCGGTGCGCCATGACCCCGCCTTTCGGTGCTCCTCTATGTGGCCTTGGCTGTTGTCATACGTGCAGGGTGGATGTTCATCTGTGTTGCAGTGCTGTTGTGTACTCAACTCATTCGACCTCGTGAGTTCCTGTGGTTTTGTGTTCGAGCCTAGGCCAGGATATGTTCCTGTTGTTGTGGTGATACCATGAAGACGAACCCTATAAGATGGTGTGGTAGCGTTGACGCGATGTGAGTGCCACCTTCCAAGTACAAGGTCGACACCGACACGCCAATCGAAGCCACGAGATACCTCAAGTTCCCCTACACGGACATGAAGATCGCCTACATGGACCCGATGGCCGAGACGCTGAAGACCCGATCCCGTATCCGAAGTCTAAACCCTGGCACCGGCTTCATGTTCACCTTCACGGATGCAAGACCCCATTCCCGGAGGTGAAGACCGACCCGGCCGAGACCGACCCCGTCGAACCCCTAACCAAGATCGCCGATACCCATGTGTGATCCCTTTTCCTCGAAGCCCTATTTTTATAAATGACCATATATCTTGTTGCATATTAATTGATCATACTAGCATACATATTTTGGTTTAGGGTTATATTGTCGATTCACCTAATAAATAAATATGGAGACCATATGCGGGCGAATCTAGTCTAATATCGGTCCCATTTAAATTTATGCATCGAACCGGTGAAATATTTTGTCTTGATAAGATAACATTAAATTGCGGGGTATCTTAAACAACATGAACCGTCTAATTAATTATCGGGACCCCGGTTCCTCTTAATATGGCGTAATTGCGCATCCTTGCCATGTCATACATTATACATGCATCATGCCCGATCTTTTTGCCGTAGTATTAAATAGTGTATCCGTGTTTCTTATAGTGCTTTGCTTCTTCACAGATTAGGCGATGAGTTGATGCAAGTGTTTCGTTCGATCTTCTGATAAACCTTGAGAATGTTTTCGGTGAGCATTCTCCCCTTTCTACCTATCTTACTTTTATAGTCTTTATTTCTCATATTGATCTATTTCTATCGTGATGCGATGCTCTAGTTTTTGTACCGTGATATCCCTTGCAGCCATTAAATTGCCTTGGACACATCCTATTACCGGTGTTTGGTAGATAGTCGACCTTGAGTCGAAGTTGCTTCCGCAGTGTTGCGTCAGCGTCGTCGATGTTCCCAGTTGTTGGAGTAATGCTGCATGTTTATTGTTGGAGATGATTATAACTTTAATTACCATTTAATATCTAAAATTGAAGTAGGTAAATAATGCACGAGGCACATTGGGCAATAGATGTTATTTGGTTTTAATCGTCCACTTGTGTCCCGTGGGACCCGAGTACTTGATACATGTTTTTGAATATTCACTATCCGCATGTGGGACCATGAACCCCTAGCGAGCTTGAGTCATATTTATTTCTTGGGGCCAAAAAGTAGTTTGGGGCTTTGTTACTATCTGTACTTATGCCATGCTTTACTTGCTTTATTACGATTGCGTGGGCCTTTATCTTGTTAGGAATTGTGATACGTTTATGCGGTATCGACAAGCCCACACTTCGGGTTCCAACGTTTACGATCGACACAAACCTCTGGGTCCGCTCTAGGAGCCGACCAACTGTCATGGCGGGTAGCTTGGTGGGGTGGCCCCTGAAATTTATATGATCTTGCAATTGCTCGTCGTGATGCCTCGTTGGGTTTTTATTTGGTTTTTCCGGGGTTGATCGTGCGTGTGTTGCTATTTGTGCCCCCTGCAGGTAAAACTTTCAAAGCCGTGTCCAAGGTTATGGATGACTTGGAGCACGATTCTCGATCATAGACAACTATAACTAACGTGATGCTATAAATTTGACTTTATAATGACTAGTAATCGCTTCGCTATAACTAATGGCTAATAAAAGTACCAACAATTGCTGGTTTTGATTGTCATCTGTTACCATTGTATCTGACTAGTAAGTATTGCAACTACAACAGAATGACTAAATAAAAGTACCAACAACTGCTGGGTTTTGGGATGCCTCATGCTATATGAATATGACTAGTAAGTATTACAACTATAACGGAATGGTTAACTAAAACTGCCCACTGCTTATTATATCAGGATGACTCATGATATCTATATCTGACTAGTAATTGCCGCAACTATAACAGAATGAATAAAACTGCCAACTGTGTGAGTTCCTCGGTTGACTTCCTCGTTTGGTCTCGAGGGGGAAATACCAGGATGGGTATGTTTGGTGATAGTTTCAGGTTGGATCCGAATAGGTCTTTCTTATCCCTATCGATAGCCGCCATTGTATTGAGTCTCTATAGGTTGTTTAGTGCATCTTTGTCGCTTCCTCCACCATACCTATGTAGGCGAGGGGCAATTCTAGTCTCGCCATGTCTTGGCCTCGATCGATCGCTCTCTCTTTTCCTTTGCCCTTTCGGCACCCTTTTGTTTAAGCAGGTTTTGAGATCGGCGTCGTTAGCGTGGTTACCCTTCCGCTTGGCTCGGGCGAGTTATGGGCGCCATTGGTTATTCTTCGTGGCTCTTAGCTCAATTTGCATCTTGTCCGTACTCGATCACGTATCGTTTAATGGTGTTTTTGGATCTTTGTATTGTATATCGTATTCTTGACTCTTTGAGTCATTGTTGTATATCTCTGCTCGTGGGTTCTCTCGTGGACTATTGTGTAATGGTATTGCCGTTTCCACCCGCACGAAAGTGCCTGGTGGGCACCTTTGAATCGTTTCTATGCGGGTTTGGCGGGAATCGCTGAAACTTGCATAGGGCCGATTCTAAGGGTGTTACAAATAACATACAACCCTCGGTTCAGGCCTGGAAGTCAAGATTGGTTGCTGATCTGTCACTACTGATTCATAGGACAAAGGAGGATTTACACCCACTCATCAAGATCATTATCCATAGTTTATAAATCCTGTGAGGTCTTAGGTTTTTTTAACCTTTCTTATGGGAGATCTTTTATCCCCTTGTATTCTGTAAATATGTAACACTTCAGACTCTGACCTTTTATTAATGAAAATGAGACAGTAGGAACCTTTCCTACTGTTAATACCCTAAAAAAAACTTTTTGTAGCTTGATTTTTTTTAAAAAAATGTCTTAAACCTTGGGACGAAGGAAGTATAGTACGAAAAGAATGCACGTGCCTTCCTTCACATTTGCACCCTTCCATCCATCATCGCCAAGAGGATCAAAGGAGAGGCCAAACTTTAGCATCTCGTAGGGGTATGCAGTCACCTAGGGCAACTGATTTCACGAAAGTAGGCTTTGTTTTTCTTTTGGTGGTGGTATTTAGTTACTATGTGAAAAATTCTTTCTAAATCTACGAAAAAGATGTATACTTACTTAGTAAATCTTTTGCTTTTGTTTGAAGAAAAAAAGTCACACGATCCATCTATCCACACTAGCAGTGCGACCATGCATAGGCTGTAGAAGTCTAGTGGGCATTCTGATGTAGCTTTCGCACACCAATGGACAGTTGGACACCGTGTATACTGCACGCAGCCAGTTGTGGTTGCGGCTCTCGCGAGATTCATTTTACGGGGTGGGATCACAGTGCCGCTAGCTTCGCACAGGTTTTCGGCCGATGAAAATCGTAATCTGTGACCCTCTACTGGCACGCGCAATTTAAGGATCCGCTAGACATGCTCTCATGCTAACCTCATGCTGTGTTTGGATGTCGGAAACTTGGCTCGGAATCGTCCTTTTAGAATTAGTGGACCGAATTCACATGTTTGGGTGGCGGAATTCTGGCTTGGAAACCGGGGCAATTCAAGCCATGCTCGACCAGCGTCCCGTCGGCCTTGCGAGATTCAGCGAAGGCACGGAAGCCTTGAGGCTTCCGGCGCTGCGTACCGCTTCGGCCAAAGGCGAGCAGGCTACGCCTGCGCCGACCCCTCCGCTTCACGCTGCGACACCAGAGCAAGCGGTGGCCCTTGCAGCTCGATCGATCAT